>CM050422.1:17781305-18981305 GCA_027564155.1 Gymnocypris eckloni scoliostomus | reverse complement strand
AATTATTGCAATTTAAAATCACTGTTATCTATTATACTTAACTTTTAAAAATATAACATTCCTTAATTTTCTGCAGCCATTATTCGTCTTCAGTGCCACGTGATCCCTCAGAAATTATTCTAATATGCTGATTTGGTGAAACATTTCTTTTTATCTTTAATGCAGAAAACAGTTGTGACGCTTAATATTTCTGTGTAAACTATGCTAATTTATCTGAAATAGAAATCTTCTGTAAATATGTAAAAAAGACTAGAACTTTTCAACACAGCCATAACTGGATGTACATTTGACTATGGAGTGAACTTCGAGAGGGATTTGTTTCACCAGCGAAGGAACAGGAAATGGAAAACCCAGAGTGGACAGATTACAACACTTTTGGAGGGGAGGTCAAATTGCTGGTGCTCCACTTCAAAAGGACCATCTTAAATATTCAACTCTGTCCAAGCATCATAATCCATCATTTATATGACCAGTGCTTCAGTGGTCCTCACTGTCCTGTCCATCTATTCACTCACACACATAAAAAGTCACAGGAAAATGTCTTCAGTGTCCTTCAGCAGCAGAAAACCCTCAGTCAGCTCCTCTTCAGACCTGCTCTGGGGTCAGTTTGTGTATAGGCCATCTAATAGTGTTGGCTTTAAATCAGTTTGGGTTCCAACCACAATGTTGTATTTGGTTTCTAAAGAAACCTTTTCAAATCTGGGAGCACGGCCATCTGTGAGGTCCGTAGGAAAAAAAACGTTGCTGGAATTGGAATAAAGGACTGATATGAATGAGAAAAAGCCTGTACAGTGAAGCTCAGCAAAATACCTACCCATTGTAAATATAGCAAAGATGGAGACACGAACCTTATTCTTAACGTTCTTGTAAACACTGAGACAAGTGAAACATCCAAATGATGTTGTAATAGATTAATATTTATACGTTATCCAAGTCATAATAGCATTTTAATGCAAGTTTGCAGATGTATTTTTCTTCAGTGCTTTAATGCAGCAAAACTCTTTCAAAAAGCAATCCTCATTTGAATACACTTTGCCAAACCTCACACATATCCTCTTTGTGGCAGCACACATTTCTTAAATATTAGACTCTGAGGCTCTCCAATGACCTGAAAAGTAATTTGTACAGGATGACTCCTGAGCCTTTTTCCACAAATGCCAGATAGCCAAATATTTAAACACAATTTCACTTTAAAAGGGGTGAAACCGTTTATAAGACCACCCTGAGGAACCCCCTTTTCCACATGCATTCTGGCTGATTTGATAACTGAATCAATTATGCTATACTGCAGTAGCACAATAACTGACTAAAGCAATAGACATGTCACGACTACAGTTTAAAATTTGTGACAGAAGAAAATCTTTCCTTTAGAAGAGAGAATTACTGTACTTTGGGGCTTTCACGTCTACCTCCTCAATAACCACAGCAACAAATCTGTTTTAAAGAGTAAGATGCTGTAAATTCTAAGGGGAGACACGAGGATCTGAGTGTTTTTCCACTGACCGCGTCCTCCATTAAAGATCAAACAGCTCTAAAGAAAAGAATGAAGGACTAAAAGAGTATACTAAGTGAACAAAAGCAGTACCAAAGGTAACATAGACAAAGCCTGCACGTTTCACTCAAATTACACGAATGAGTATTAGTGTGTGATCAACTGTATTATATTTGTTTAAATAAACATCACATATTGTACTACTTTTACTTAGCAAGGACACACTCAATTGATAAAAACGGACCGTAATGACATCAAATGTATAATGAAACAAAATATTTATATTTCAAATAAATAATGTTGCTTTGAGAACTTTCTTTGATCAATGAATCTTGAGAAAATGTAATAAGCAAAAGTAAAGCAGCACAACTGTAATGTACCTTTAACGTTTCATAAACACTAATTCAGCATATTAGAATAAAACATTCAGATTTGTAATCATAGGACTAAATTGCATTTTAAAATACATCACAATACAAAATTGTAACTCATTTTTATGGGACAGTTACATTTCATTATTTATCTATTTAAATGTTATTCTGGTGAACAAATAATAGCTGAACATAAAGATGGAATGGTAAAGAGAAGACAAAAGGAAGGAAGCACTATATTCTGTGAATGTTTAAAATGAAAGCAGCTTCTCAAGGCAGATAATGCTAAAGATAGCGCAGACGGATCAACTAAAATATGTGCTTTGATTCAATTTTGTATGTGTCTTTGGTTGAAAGAAGCATGCATCATTAATGTGACATTTCTGAAGGGGAGCATTTAGAGACGTGGCATGGAAGAGGTCACCCCTGAAACAAATTAAAACTAGTCCGAGGTTAATTAAGTCAAGATGGTGTCTTAAGACATGTCTTGTTTTTGATTCAGACTGCAAAAGAGAGCTGGCTGGAGACACGTGGGCAAGATTAAATGTGTTGGACATATTTACTGATAGACATTTAACATTAAAGGACTAGCATGTTAATTAAAAATGTAGTCAGCTTTGCAGTCAACATGACTTTGAAATTGAAAAGTTGGTTTACAGAAAACATACAATTTGTAGGCATGATGATTATAGATGAATATTAAAATGATTATAGATCGATATGAAAAATCTTTATAAGACAGGGCAGTACTGTTTTTTTGTTTTACAAGCGTATTGCTCCCTTATTTTTATACTTCAGAGAAAAATTTAAGAGAAATTACAAATATTATTATGTATAATTAAAAAACGTACACTTACTTTGACACGGTTATGGTTATGTTCTGTTTTAGTTTGCATGGACTTTTAGTTTTGATTAATTCCTCTCCGTTTTGTCATGGCCCTCTGTGACAGGCACCTAAATAATTATTCTGATACATTAACAACAGCATTTAACTAACTATCCTCCTGAGACCCAGGAATTTTTTTTTAGGGAAACTTTTTTTTTATGTCTGTCATTACATTGTTTTGAGCATAAAAAAAGATATTTTATTCATAAGTTATGCCATGTCCTTGGTAGAGGACATCGGGACTCATTTAAAATTACAAATAAAAGACATGATTGAACATGCGTTGGCAAAAACAATTGATTTTATTTATTTTTTACCAATAAATATTTCGTTTTTAGGAATTGTATTTTTAGTATAAAGATGATTCTCAACTATGTTATAACAGAATGATTCAATATACTTTTTTTCTATCTGCAAAATATGTGTAAAATTGCCATAAATGGGGTTTCTCATTATATAAAATGTATCTATAAACTAAACCTAATTTGCATATTAATATGTTTTGGAGCAACATGTAATGAAAAAAAGAAGTGTAATAATGGGAGTAATAATTGACAAGACTTTCATAATAATATATATTTCATATTTGAAATATAATTTATTTCCTATTCATTTGTTTTGACTCCCAAAATGTGTAATAAATATGCTTTTAGTCTCAGTGTATGACCTCATATGAGGAAATGTATGAAATCAACGTCCTGTTTCATAACAGAAAGTCATATTTTGATTTGAAACCCCATAATATTTTCCCGAGATGTTGATTTGACACACAATTTAAAATGTATCAGATTTAAATGATAATTAAAAATATTATATTTCCATAAGAGTGTCACTAAAATAATCTCAAACATACTTGAAGACCAAGCTGAGGGAGCGGTCATGGAGAAACATCAAAACATTTAATATCTCTGAAAAGCCCTGAATGTGCTCTGTACAGGAAATACAGACTTAAATCTGTGGCATGTCTCGGAGAAATTCACTCAAATATAATGTCATCATATGAGGATGCAGGGTCTCAGGAGGATACAATTCAAAATACTCAACATCTCTGAATATAATCAGGTGAAGTTCCAGTTGCATTTGAATGAATTTTCTGCAGCTTATGTTATAGGCCAATGTAATGGGCCCAGATGTTGTGTGAGCAGTGAAGTCCATCCATGTGCTCAACATCTGATCCATAGAAATTTGGTTTATAACTGCTGTTACATTCAATTCATAGATCTGCAGAAAGCATGCAAATTGTCTACTTGTTTGTTGCTCTACAGATTCATTTGAGAAAAATAATACTTGCATGTTGATTGCTTTCAAATGTGAAACTGCATATGCTATCATGCACATCTGCATATACCATTTAAGATATAAGTAAAATTGGTGATTTTAAAGGGAATGAAGATTTTCTTTCTTCTAACACAAAGTAAGGTATTTTAAACAATGTTTCTTAACTTCGTTTTATTCAGTTTTGAACAACTGTTTTTACCCAAAGTCACTGGAGTCCTAAATAACAAAATTTATTTAAAACTGTATTTATTTGGAAAGTTGATGTTAACAGCAATGAATTGAATGCCTTTATTTAACAGCACATTTGCTTCTTTTCGCCTTTACACACTTTGAAGTAACATTTCAACTTTGAAACACTTTTGAAAATGCTAACAACCAGAATAAACAACTGTTCTATTGATTTTTATTATTTACACTAGGACACAGAGTAAAGGGAAACACAGCATATTCACTTTCTTTAGTTTCAGTCTCACACGCTGCCAATAGCAATTTTACAATTTAGGTAATACTGTCTGTTCCATTTGTAAGAACAGCATCTTTTCTTATTTCCAGATGTATGACATGTCTGTAAAAACTGTTATTTACGCTAACTACTCTTGAAAGGAAAGTTTAAACAAAAAACGTGTATTTTAGGCCAAATTGCTACTATTGAAAAGGTCAAGACTGTCACACAAAAGTGCTTGATTACAGCTTTAAGCGGGTCTCTGAACCAATCAGATGCCTCCGTCTCAGCTCTAACCAAGAGCTGACTCCAACATCAATAAGAAGTGGGTTGACATAAGGGCATTTTCCTGGTTTCTTTTCCTAATGATCTCAGTGTACCACATATATTCCTGCTAAAACTTGTATGCGATTACATTAATATTTAAATGTTCTTGGCTATAGCAAAAACTACTGCATATATTGTGTTATGGAATATCATTTTGAGCATTCAGTTTCATTCTCAGCTCCTCTTTTCCTGAAATCCAGCTCATCTCTCTTACGCACGTACGCAGCGGGCGGCTCTTCGCCCCTTCACACTTCACAGAGAGAGTTCAGGTCATTACATGGAGGATATGACCCTCATAAACACAACAGGATCTCACAACTCAATGCCATAACCACCCACAGTGTCACTCAGACTCCCTCAATAAACATCATATAAACATCTATGAACTGGGGGCCGAGAGGAAGTCACATGGTCACGAATCTCTATTAGTGCTACATTTAATACAAACACACAGTAGCCTACATGACATCCAATAGAGGAACCAAATTCTGTGTGGCGCCACAAAAAGTAATGTGATGGAAATTTATATATATTAAAAAATTATTTATTTAGCTGCAGATTAAGCAAGCCAGAAGTCAAGTTGGTTAAAAAGAGATTAATACAGTACACTAATAGTACTCCATAACAAAGTCAAATAATCTCACATTTACATTAAATGCGGGTAATATGTCATCGCCAGTGTAAACTAGAATTAATACTCCTTTGTCCTTCTCCACTATTTTGAATATTGCGCAAAATGTAGCCCAGCTGCACAGTACTAGCTATCTGTCGCCACCTACTGGATGAAAAACCCATTTCTGCAGCACATTGAGATCTTTTGAGAACTAATATTTACAGTATGAATGTAAAAATTGGTCAAAATAATCATAAAAATCTTACTGACCCCAAATCTTGTGGAAAGAGACAGAACCAATTGAAGACTTCAGATGCAAAATCCTCTAAGTGCATTTTTTTTTTCTCAGGCTCCTGTGTTTATGTTTGTTATTTCCCTTGAATGACAATGAAAATAACCTATTTATTGCCATTACAGTGGGATTACTGAACCTACACATAGCAGCCTGAACAAACTACTCATTTTAGAAGAACATTTCAATCGGCACTTAGAGGCTTTTGCGTCTGAACTCTTCATATGTGACCCTGGAGCACAAAACCAGTCTTAAGTCGCTGGAGTATATTTGTAGCAATAGCCAAAAATATATTGTGTGGGTCAAAATTATTGATTTTTCTTTTATGCTAAAAATCATTAGGACATTAAGTAAAGATCATGTTCCATGAAGATATTTTGTACATGTCTTACCATAAATCTATCAAAACTTCATTTTTGTTTAGTAATATGCATTGCTAAGTACTTCATTTGGACAACTTTGAAGGCGAATAGCTCAGTATTTTTTATTTTTTTTGCACCCTCAGATTCCAGATTTTTTAAATAGTTGTATCGAATATTGTCCGATCCTAACAAACCATTCATCAATGGAAAGCTTATTTATTCAGCTTTTTAGATGATGTATAAATCTCAATTTCATAAAATTGACACTTAAGACTGGTTTTGTGGTCCAGGGTCACATATATCCTGAATACTATTCAAATGTTTAGGTGTGTTCATTTTTTTTTTCCTATAAGAAACAAGGATAAATTAAATGTATTGTAAGTAACAGTGAAGTCCATTATAATGTTGCAAGAGACTTCCATTTAAAAAAGGTGTTGTTTTGAGATTTCTATTCATTAAAGCTTCCACAAAAATATTAATCAGCTCAACTGTTTTCAACAATGATAATATTGAACATGATGGTTCAGAATGATTTCTGAAGAATCACATGACACTGACGCCTGGAGTAATGACTGCTGAAAATCCAGCTTTGTCATCACAGAAATAAATGACATTTGAAAATAAATTAAAATAGAAAATTATTTTAAAAGTATTTTTTTATAATATCTCACACTATTACTATTACACTATTTATTTTTCAATTTTGTATCAAATAAATGGCGGGCCTAAAGGGGCTTAAAGTCTAAGCATGGTAGGATAAAAAACAATAAAAAAAATATTATGACCACAAACTTTTTACCTATAATAGAGATAAAATACAACAAGTACTTATATGATCAACTTTATAGAAAGTTATGTTCAAAGGCCTTTTACAATGCATTTATGAGATAAAGAATATTTGTATCTAGTATTTAAACTGAAATAATACCAATAACAACAGTGTCTGAGCATATGATACAGATCTTTATTTGCGGGTCATTTGAGAGCAGATATACTGATGTGTTTGATTTCATCCACTCTGTTCTTGTGCACCTGGAAGGCCGGTGTCACCCAGCGCCCGCACGAACACTGTTCACCATACCAGTTAAAGGAGCCCAGCTTTGAGCTGCACTTGGGACACAAAAGCTACAAGAGAGATTTTGGAAAAGCTTTCACTTTGAAATATAATTTAAAAACACCTTTTAAAGAAACAAAACAGCATGCCAATTACAATCTCTAGCCTCCCTAGCACAGAAAATAATTCAATCTCTTTTACTAAAAAAAAACAATTATCCATATTAAAGCTAACTCTTTATCTTTTCCAATAATAATAATGATAATATCCTTCCAGGATAGAAGCAAAGTTTTGATAATTCTATTTAATTGTGTGTCCAGATCAGTGAAGCAGTGAGGATCTACCTGTCCATCCATAGCACCCAGTGAGGCCGGCTCCATCCATTGCACTGGCTCTATAAAGTAGGATGTGCACTCTTTCTGATCTTCATCACTTACTAGCCTCGTCTTCTTATAAGAGAACGCAGAGGCTCCACTTCCCACACAGTGACTGAGAATGCTGGAGTGACGGAAAAGTGTGCGTCTGTTGGGAACCAAAGACAACAGCAGGCTATGATTTTAATCATTAACATAAATTCAAAATATACTGCATAAGTATACTGCATAAACAGCATAAAACTAAATAAGACATTTTACCTGCACTTTCTACATCTGTATACAGCTTCTGCATTCTGGGTTTGTGCAGGGTCAACAGCAAAGACATCTTTTGGCATATTCTGGAGTTCTGAATTGGTCAAAATCCATGACTGTTATATGAACTTATATATGTGTAGAAAGCTGAATGAGATCACATATGTACAATGTATTAAGAATGTTTAAAAGAAGGAACTTGTGTACACACCTGGATATTTCTCTGTAATTTTCTTCAATCTAAACTGTTTATATAAGGGATTTGTGGTGTCTACTTTACAATCCATTGATTCATAAAGTGCCAGCTGGTCCATAAATTCTTCATTCATTCTGAGAAAATGAGTGGAACGCTCTTCAAAAATGATGCTCTCAAACTTTCTTTTACAGGATAAATAATGCAAAACACTTACTTAACATCTGGTTTCAAGTTTCGGAGTTTAGAATATGCATCCTGTACATTTAGATGTTGTGTTTTCATCAGGTAAGCAGTCACCACAGCAGCACTTCTACTTTGCCCTACATGGCTACAAAAATAATAATAATGATAATTTATTACAAATATATATCAAAGAAAAAAATCTGAATCCAAGTTACTTAAAATGAAATAGAAACGTTATATGCAATATATTAAAAATATGTGTGACCCTGGACCACAAAACCAGTCATAAGTAGCATGGCTATATTTGTAGCAATAGCCAAAAATACATTGTATAGGTCAAAATTATAAATTTTTCTTTCAAGCCAAAAATCATTCGAATATTGAGCAAAAATCATGTTCCATGAAGATATTTTGATAATTTCCTACTGTAAATATATTAAAACTTAATTTTTGATTAGTAATATGCATGGATAAGGACTTTATTAGGATAACTTTAAAGGCAATTTCCTCAATATTTTTTGTTGTATCTCGGCCAAATACTCCCGCATCCTAACAAACCATAAATCAATGGAATGCTTATATTTTCAGCTTGCAGATGATGCATAAATCTCCATTTCCACAAATTAACTCATGACTGGTTTTGGGGTCCAAGGTCACATAAGTATTTTAATGAATACATAAATCAAAATTGTATCCCACTTGCAATTTTTTAATGTATATTAACTAATGTACCATTGGGCATTATGTACTGCAGTGTTTCGTTAGATTATCAACTAGTAACCCTACCAATGCACAAGAACTGCTGATGGTTTGGATTCCGAGTGTGTGCTGAGAGCATCACATATGAAGCTGACACAGTCATCCAGTCTGCTCAGGAGGTCTGTGGACGCATCATCCAGAGCTCGGACAAATTTGGTGCGGAGTCCAGGGACAGCAGGTTCCTCCGAGTCCACGGTGAGTATGTGTGTTACACCTGCGTCTGTCAGGCTCTGAGTGTCCTTCAGATCGGACACACACCCGATGTACAGCCCAGACTCCACTCCTATCATGATTTACTGGGAAGAGACACAAGCACCTTTCATATCAATGCATTGAGAGGAGACGTGGCAGCAAATAAACTCATTAAACAGACCAGCTCCGATTAAATAGGCAAGAATATATTAAATAATACACATTAATACAATCGTGAATGTCTGACTCTTAGCCACATTTCTGCTAATAACTTTTACTTTTCCTGAGCTATTATATAAGTTTTGTAAAAGTCATAACAGTTGCTGTAGATTTTATTCATCCAAAAGCATTTTGAGTGCAGCTCTTCTAAGGATGACTTTAGTGTAAACATCAACGCTATTGATCTCACGTGCTACTTGATGTCAAGATAGAGGTCCAGTAAAATATTAAGTCCGTAGGAAACAACGTGAACTTGTTAGTTCCGGGCAGAACGTTGTTAGTAAGGCTTCCTCGTGCCTCTAGAGGGCGTTAATATGAAATAAAAACGTTGTTTATATTTCGATATTGAAAAACGTGATATGATTTGGTATGAAAATGTTTAAGTCTTTTCATTTCCGTCTATGTGATTTTTTGTGTGCTTAATTTACTAAAATGTATAGCTAGCTAAAATGCTAAAATATATGAGTATATAAAGACTGATATTTGCATGTTTACATTATGCTATTTTTCGAATTTAATTTCAATATGAACACGAACACATTACTTGGGTATATGCTGTATGTTTATTGTTCTTAAGATATGGACAATTTTAAATGTTAAAAGTAAGCCTAGAAACACGTCTTCAACTGGCCTACAAGTCTGCTCCATTTTTAGACAGACCTTTCTAGTGTTGTAGTGTGATCTGCCATCAGCATGTTCAGTTAAGGGTTCCTCGAGAACACGAGAACAGCGTCTTGATATA
This sequence comes from Gymnocypris eckloni scoliostomus, assembly GCA_027564155.1. Taxonomy (NCBI): domain Eukaryota; kingdom Metazoa; phylum Chordata; class Actinopteri; order Cypriniformes; family Cyprinidae; genus Gymnocypris; species Gymnocypris eckloni. The sequence goes on along the minus strand of CM050422.1, from coordinate 18,971,268 downwards.
AACCAAAGTCAGATCAAAAGAATTTTACAGGAGCTGTACCTTACAATATTACCAACTCGGGGATCTGCACTGTATTAGATTTTCTCTTTAGATCTCTTTTGCATCCTATCAAGTTCCCATGGTGTGGTCTAGACCTAGTTCTCCTCCTTTGGGAGACTTTTGGCTGTCCTGCTTGTGCTCAATGAAAGCCAACACTATGACATTTAAACAAGAGTAAAGAGTCCAGTCCACTGCACCTCACGTCTAGTGCATGCTGTCTTTTTCACTTACATAAATGCTAATCCCTCGCTTGCTTGTGATAATTGTGTGTTTTCTCAGAGATATTATACTACAATGGCATTAGAAGTCTTCAGTGAGCCTGATGGTGGAGTGTTTATTCTATATGGCATCTTAATGAACACATAAACAAGTCTCTGTACCATTACAGAGCAGATGCCTGTGCTTTAATCTGACTGGCCCTCTCAGGACAAGTCCAACTTAGCCTCATATGGTCCTTCAGAATCCCTGTCCAACCTGTTGCACGTATGTCTTTCCTTGGATGCACAGGCACAGGATTTGCACATTATCATATGAAACCCAGATCAGCAGAAACACACATATTGTTCTGTTGTTGTTTTTTTGGCAGCAACTGTCATGTGATGATTAGGGTTATTGATTTTGTAAGAGCATCAGAAATTTGCAGCAGAATCTTCAACTTGTCTAGACCCACAAAGGCAGATTTAGGATTAAGAGCTTAAAGCAATACAAGGAGTGATGCCTCCTAGAAATGAACATCTGTGCAGACCTCAGCAAGCTTCAAGTTGTTCTCCTGCAATCTTCATGATTGTTCTAATGCGCCATTCACGACTTTAAGAGTTGCAAAACTTCATTTGCTCTTGCAACAGCACATTGATAGGAAATGAATAGTACAGATCATTGTTGAAAGTTCCTCCTTGACTCAATATTTTCCATGAAGGAAATGTCATTTACGCTCAATGATTCTTCTAGAGGAAATTAAACTGTCTGATGTCTAATGTCTAAAAAGGCATACGCAAATGCATATTGTGTTCACATAAACATAAATTTGTCTTTAGAAAAGAAGACTTAAATATCCTAATTTAACGACTTTTTCACTTCCTACATTATTCATGATCAGCAACTTGGTTTGTGCTAAATATTCTGTTGATTTCTTCACATGTTGCCCTTGTCAGAAATGGTTTCTTTCTTTCTTTCTTTCTTTCTTTCTTTCTTTCTTTCTTTCTTTCTTTCTTTCTTTCTTTCTTTCTTTCTTTCTTTTCTTTCTTTCTTTCTTTCTTTCTTTCTTTCTTTTTCTTTCTTTCTTTCTTTCTTTCTTAAGACATTACAAATTATATTAAAAGTTTAGATTAAAGTAATAAAATGACATTTAAGGACAGTTTACTCACCCTCAAACCATCCAAGGTGTAGATGAGTTTGTGTCTTCGTGGGAACAGATTTGGAGATATTTTGTATTACTTGCTCTCCCAACCCAATGGATCCTCTGGGTGCCGTCAGAACGAGCGTCCAAACAGCTGATAAAAACATCATATAATCCACAAGTAATCCACATGACTCCATCAGTTAACACCTTATGTAATGAAAAGCTGTTTGTTTGTAATAAACTTATTCATCAAGATGTTTGCTTCAAACCGTTGCTGTAATGTCCTCTATAATATTACTTTCTCCAGTGAAAAAGTCATCTGAATCAGGGGAGAAATATGCATCAGGCACCGTTTACAAACAGTTTTAAACTAATATCAGTGGATGGATTATCAACTCAAATAGTAGCCAGAATAGACTGTAAAGTAAAAAAATCTTAATGATGCACAGTATTATTTTTTTGTTGTTGTTGTTATAAAGTTTTTTACAAGATGTTAATTGATGGACTGCAGACATGGGGATTACTTTTAGATTATTTTGATGTTTTTATCAGCTGTTTGGACTCTCAAATACTTATTATAGCCAGCATTACCTTTCCTCAAATGCACCTGGCCTTGGCAGCCTGTTTGAAACTTCCCTGCAGTGCTCATGATTGTTATTCGTTCAAATGACTCCACCAGAGCTGAAGCAGAATGCATCAGAACATTAGTTCTTCTCAGCTGGCAGCCTAAGGCATGTGTGTTCTTAAGGCACAATTGATTTTGCCCTGTTGTTTCCTCTTTAAAGTTCACTCAGGGTAGCCTTACTTCAGCTGTTTCTATTTCAGTGCTTCAAGAACCGAGAGCCTCCTTGCCAAGTGTGTATTTCAGTGCTTCAAGAACCAAGAGCCTCATTGCCAAGTGTGTTCCTGCATTTGTCGATTAATTAAACCATTGTGTAGCGTATTTTTTGATCGCTCAGTTCTTTCCTCTTTTCTATTTATATGCATACGCTTTTTACTGACGCTGGAGAAAGTATCCCATGATCATGCTGACAGAAGTACTCACAAACTTTCACTTAGCATTCACTTTTGAGAGATTACGAAATGTTACAGATATTCTTTTCTGTAATTAGGTTTAGTTCAGTTTCAAGTTTTCAGTTCAGTTTTCAATATAAAAAAAATGCTTGTGGAGAAACTCATCAGTGGTGATTTGGACATGCACTCTTTAATTTAAATCTTTTATTACAAAACAACTAACGAAAGCTAACTTAATTAAAAGCTTGTGGAGAAACTCATCAGTGGTGGAATTCGGACATGCATTCTTGACTTTATACCTTTAACCTCTATTTTTAGATACCGATTTGCCGGTTTTACAATGGTTTCCAAAAATACACTTCCCTTGATACATATTTTATAGTTATCCCTGCTTTGTGCGCCTGCATGTTGGTTTAAGTTTAGGACCAACGTGTTGATCAGTATGTCACGGGTCGCGTCGCATGAGATCCTCTGTCATTCGGCTTGAGTAAGATTTATGACGCACATCCTGTGGCGAAAGAGTAGCAAGACGCCACTCGTGAGGTAATGCTGACAGTCCTTCCTGGAGGTCAACACCGGCTCTCTTGCTTAAGTCTCTTGGTCACAAAGCAGCCGGAGGATATTTGATATTATAGCCTCTGACATAATACTATGAAATTATTTCTGAGCTGGAAGTTTAATCCAGTTTTCTGGGGATTGCATAGTTTTCGATAAAGACAGATTAATTTCATAACTCCTTTGAATGATCAAACTTTTAGTTTTTCTTGTCTTAGACTTTCTTAAGTGTTTGAATGCTTTCAATTTAGTCCTGTATACAAAGAAGTTAGTGTGCAACAGCATTTAGGCCCCTCATTAGACATCTGAAGGCCAGAGTTTACCAGTACATGCAATAAATATAGTGATTAATGGGTTTTTATAGCTGTGAACAGGATTAATACGTTTGCAATCAGGCTTTCATTCACACAACCTGATTAAAGCAGATGCTTTTTTTCAAGATTTGTTGAAATGGTCTGCACCAAAAAAAGGTTTCACACCCAAAAATTGCAGCATGTTTTGCCTTTGTGCTCAGAGATTAATGACCTGTGAGATTGATGATACATGGTGTGGTTTCACTGTGTGTGTGTGTGTGTGTGTGTGTGTGTGTGTGTGTGTGTGTGTGTGTGTGTGTGTGTGTGTGTGTGTGTGTGTGCATGGGCGTGGGCGTGGTTAGCGTGTGGAGACTGATTAAAACATGAGGGGGCTCTGTTAATGAGTGTATGACAGATGGAGAACCACCCCCCAAACACACACACAATCAATCCTGTGATATGATCAGTCGAGCAAAGAGGAAGGTCTCAAACAGGTTTTCACTTCACACCATCAGATAAAAAGCTGACTGTTGTTGCACGCAGGGTTTAAAGCGATATCAATAGAAGTTCGTCGGCAGCACTTGTGGTGTAATATTGATTATCGCGTCTATTGAAGTTGCACTTGCCCTTCCTTCCTGTTCTTTAAAAAGTACAAATCTGTGTTACAATGAGGCATTTTCAGTGGAAGGGAATGGGGCCAAAACATAAAAAGTTCAGCCACAAGTCAAAATTTATGGGAGTCAAAAAAAGATCTTATTGTTAAAATAACTTCCATACAAACATTTCTAAAATATACATTTACCGCTTCATTGTCAATGTAACACCTAAAAGCAATAATATCTCATGACAGTAGCTGTTTTATAAAAATAGTACATTTTTATTAAAGTCATATATGAAACTATAAATCATAAAATATTTGTTTTGGGATTGGGTTGCCTAAAACTCTTGATCATAAATGACAAGAACAGCGGTTTAACAGAGGAATTAAAGTGATAATTCACCAAAAATGAAAATTCTGTCATCATTTACACGCGTTTCATTCCAAACCTGTATGACTTATACTTTCTTCTGTGAAACATAAAAAAGATATTTTGAGGAATCTTGGTCTTGGTTCCTATTGACTTCCATTGAATTTCTCATCCATACAATAGAAGTCAATGGGAACCGAAACTGTTCAGCTACAATCTTTTTTTTTTCTTCCACAGAAGAAAGTTATACAAGTGCTTTTATAAAATAATTTGTATATTTCTGCTTTAAATTTAAAAATCTATTTTATCTTACCAGAGAATATTAAGTGGGCTTGTTTTGTTCAGATTTACTTTTTATCATACTTATTACACCAGTAAATCACTTTATCAGTCAAGAAAGACAAGTAGGTGTTTGATATTGATACATACTGATTACTCTTGCATGGAAAATCAGCTTTAAGATGCGCATTTAAGACATTTGGGACACATTTGTCTGGCTCTGTGCGTGTATTTGCCACATGGTGCCCCCAGACACGGGCTGTTGTCTGAGCGTGAGATGACCAGACTGCTGGCCTCAGAGCAGTGACTGTTGGGTTAAGGGGTGGGCCGCTCTGCTTTTAACTGGTGATAGATGATTGCAAGGGTGAGGTCTCCAACACTCTGCAACTGAATGGTCCATTGACAGCCATTGTTGTGGACAAACAGCAAGATAATCTCACAAGCCTTGCCTCAAATCTGCAGTGATTTAGAGCTTTCTCTCGACCACCTGATCTCCTTTAATTTCATAGTATTCCATTAGCCATATAAAAAGCAATTACACCTATTTGCATTAAGAAAGGGAAAGCATGCCACACCTTTCATGTCTGCCATTCTCCACATTAGCGAAAGCAACAGGATTGAATACATCACTGGGAATCATTACGTCGCTCATGTTCACACTGAAATCTAATCCTCATTCTTGTTACCCGCTTTTCAGCTCTAATATACTTTGCAGCTCAGGGCGATTGTAATGCTCTGGAACATGTGGCTCCATTAGAGGGATAAAAGGGAGGTTGATAAATTGTCCTTTTAGTCCCTTTCTTTGACTCCACAAATTTAAATTATCTAACAGGGAACAAATGAAAAGGCCCTGATTAGTGTGGAATGAGTTGGAAGAGAAGCCATTCATCTTTGTTAGCATCCCCCTGTGTTCTTTTATGTTGTGTTTTTACAAGGATGGGAGCCAGTGCGCTTTTCCCATTCGACAGCCCAGCTCATGGACTGACAGAGTGGTCATCACTAACGCTCTCTCTCAGTGTCCCCCGAAACAGGAGTTCAACACTCTGAATGCTGGTGACTTCTGAATAACCTCCTGAGGTAGTGGGAGCTCACCCTTAAATGACCCCTCACTCTGAAGAGATCTTGGGGGGTGTTGAGGGGTCTTCAGAGCCTCTGGTAGCCTTGTGGGGACTGAGCACTTGGAATTTGGAGAATTTTCTTTTCTCCCTTCTCCATACTCTCAAAGGCCATGGTCAGCAGATTTTGCACTAAGCAGTTTGTAGACAAAAAATATTATGATAATCCCCTGACCCAATAAAATGGCAAATTAGAATGCTAATCGAAAATAATTACTTGGTGTTGATAGGTTTAATGAAAGCTGTTTAGGTTATTTTACACAGTTAATAATTGTAGTATTTTTATGTCGGTATAAACATTTTGTTTTTCGAAATTATTTAATGAATTATGCAAGATATTTCATTCAAAAACTCCCAATTATATCTGCTTGCTTTTAGTCCATATACTGTAACTAATAGAAAACATTTAAATGTGCATTGAATCAAAATTAAAACTACATAGGTGTTACAGTGAGTTAAAGTCACTGAAAATAAAAATTGGTGTGACAATTTTACAAATTTTCCTTTTTTCCACAAAATTTCTTGTAAATATTACAAATAATTACAAAGAAACGTCTAGGAACACATTCAATTAAAAGGGACATTTGAAGTGAAAAGCCTGGTATAGTATTTTCTTGTAAAACATACATCAACTTATTTACAACTTTGAACATTTATTTTTAAATAGTGTATAAGACAATAAATAAAAATGAGGATTGCTATAAAAAGCTGAAATATGAACATGTTTTAAATCGCGTTCATACAAAAAAACAAAACAAAATAATTATTTAAACCTTAAAAACAAGCTAGATACCAAATTACAAAAATAGTGTCATAGTTTACAAAAAAAAACGTATTTCAGTATTTTTTTATTCTGTGAATGATAAGAAAAAACAACATCATGCTGTATACGTTTAATAAGTCAAACTGTACAGCTTGAGGAGGCTGTCATTGGGAGAGGTCTGGCCCTCGCCACCCCCTCGGTGGGGCCCCAAGTGTGCGCAGCGAATCCTCAGTCAGATCGCGGACAGCAGCGGGGAGATGCAGCCGTCCAGAACGGCAACCCAAGACACTTTACGAGGAAACTGGACAGTTCTTTCACATTCGTCCAAACATGGATAATAACGACCCATATCTGCATCTTAGTAAGTGCTTCGTAGTTTTACGTCTTTTTTTATTCCCGGAAGTCGAGCTGCTTTCTTTCCATGTCTCTGTGTTTGAGTGTCCCCGTGCCGTGTGTTATCTGAAGTACGGATTCTTCAGACGGACTTTGTACGATATGCTCATAAATTGTACGTGCTTGAGTTATCGGCGCAGTCGTGTCATGTCATGTGTATTGACTTGGAACCAGTGCCAATGTTAAAATCAGGTGATAAAGATTGCGCCTCTCAGTCAGGGTCAGGGGTTGGCACTTTAATTGCGGTTATGTAATTTATAGCTTACCAGAGCGCCTCTTTTTAAACTGTTTGCTGTCAAGGAGTTATTAATGGTTCTCAGTTGGTATCTGGACAGCAGTGTGTCGTGGGTTATTTATTTGTTTATTTATTTATAAGCAACATTTGAATCTTTTGAAGGGGTATGAAATAACCCAAAGTTGCCGCGAGGCTACCATTCACGACTAGTGAAGATCAGAACGGATTTTTAACTATGTGGAAAATGTTTATTTATTTTCTTGTCTTGCAGTTAGACTTATGATCATCTACATTTGGCTCATCAAACCAAGAGTAAATTTGAGAGCAAATGCGGAAGGCTGGATAGGTCTGACTGACAGATCACCAGGATGCTCCATTTTCTTCTTTAACCTAATCCAGTTTTATCGTGTGTTTAATTTCTTTAATTGGTTTTCTTTTGGTGTTGAAATTAATTTACTACATATTGTGTTTGTGGCATGTTGTGGTAAAATTCATCACTTCGTTGTTTCCAATTATAAAAACTTAACTTAAAAGATTATTTTGTTCTAGATACCATTATGTTACGTAATTGTCACAGTTTAATGGCTAAACAGAAGACGTTATTTTAACCACCACGAGCGACAGGTTTAATTTACCTTGAAAAAAGTAAAAAATATATATATATATATATTTTAACTGCACTGTTGTAATGATCTTCCTGAGAAGGATTTACTGCATTCAAGTTAGTGACTGAGGCAACTCATTTGTCGTCCAGCTTTTGTTAAAATGACTTATTCATGTATTGAACTGAAATATTAACTATCACCTGTGCAGCTTTTAATTCAGGTCTGATCCCAGATGCTGTTGTTAGTCCGAGACAAATTGTGAAATATGAAGTCTAATTTAAGATTTTATCAGGCACTCACTGAGTTGCGCGCGCGCTAATAATGCCAGTCGCTGCCTCGAGCAGCTTAATTTGCGTTACGCGCGTGTCATTTCACGCACAGAGCATTTTCGCACGCAATGGGGTCATGCTAAAAATAACCTTTTTTTCTCTTTTTTTTCATGGTTGTCATAATTTTTTTATTTTGTGTCATTCATTTATTAGTGGTTTATTATATTTTGTGATTATTTTATATGGTTAATGATAATATTAGCCTCATATATACACTATAAACAAGACTATGGAAAGCAATTGAAATAAATAGAAAATAAAAAATATTTAAAAAATACTGTTTTTGACAAAAAATATATATTAAAACAGTAAAAGTTGCCAATAACTATTCATGGTTTTACACATATATAGGGACGCAAAAGACCAATAGACGTCTTCTTATTTTGAATTTGAATTTGCAGTGATGTGTGGCCAAGAATATGTGCTCTGCATTTAACCCATCCGAGTGCACACACACAGTAGTGAACACACACCGTGAACACACAGTTGGGGGTTTGGTGCCTTCTCACCTCAGTCGTGGTATTGAAGGTGGAGAGAACGCTTGTTATTCACTCGCCCCAGCGACAATTCCTGGCGGACCTCGAGATTCGAACCCAGTCCAACGCTCTATCCATTAGGCCACAACTGCACTATCAGTATATATCAGCATAAGTATCACTTATGCAATCATATGCATAAGAAAATTCTCATTAAAGAAGTGCATGCAAGCCAAGAGGGCTACAGCCTAATGGACAAAGCATACATACTGAATGATAATCTGATGATTCATGTTTTTGTGTTATACTGAAAGAGAGAGGCCTTGGCAGGCCCTTCAGCATTGTTGTAACTGTGTGTTCAGCTCATGTTCCAGTAGTCAGTGAATAGAGTGCATGATGAACACATACAAGGCCAGTGTTGTGTCTTGGGTGTTTAAAGACCCTTTCTCTTCCTTGTGCTTGAGGTGGTCTTGTTTGATAAAGCTGCCGTATCCTATTCCACCTTCACTGTTGCAACTAAATGCAAGTGTTAGAAACCTAACAACCATTGCTAAGACTGACCCCTCATCTGTGTATGTTTGGCGTTGAAAACATTTGTAAAGATTCAACATTTTATTGCATTTTACCTGCAGGGCGAGAATAGTTGTTTTTTTTCAGCATAATTTCTGTTGAGAAAAACCTTCACCACTGATAAAATCTATCTAGGCTGTAGCTATTCTACACAAAACAGTGGAGCACAGAATGCCTGGTCCATTAGATAACATTCAGTCTAAAAAAGCAATGGCGAGCACCTTCAACACAGGCCTGGTTGTGATTCAGCTTGCTAATATAATTGATAATTCTTTCTGCCCCAGTTATGACAGTCTCTCACAAGGACAGCCTCAGAGAAAATAATGTTCCAGATCTCTCACCCCCATGCTCTTGGTTGTGTCACTCATGCTCCAAGGTCATTCCTAGATAGAAATATATTTCAATAGCTTCTACTTACTCATTTATAACGCTCTCTGTATTATTACTTTACACTAAAAAATCTGATAAATAAAAACATAATTTTTTGTATGTGAACTATTGATTGATAGCCCGTCGTTCAAGGTGTTTTAATAAACACTATACCACAAAGCCAAATCAGCACACATTCCTTCTTTGACATTTAGAACTAAACCTTATTATCAGATTTTGGGCTTGCATCAATAAAGCAGTTCCTCTGTGAGCCACGGGATGATAATCTCTATAATCTGAGGTAATCCAGCATCAGTCCACAACACATCCCCCGGGGGATTGTCCCATCCAGCCTAACCCCTTATTCAGCAGGAGAACAGATACTTTCAGATCCAGCATAGTATATCTGTTATCCTGAAAAGATAAACTAACAAATGAACTGACAGCAGTTTGTCAATATTGCATAGCAGGTCATGGTGGCCAAAACAGAAAATGTCAGCACTCTCATTGCAATTTGTATCTATTTTACAATTTGGCAAACTGGAGGCTAATTCATTACTCATTTGTACCTCTGTCTGGGTCTGCTTATATCTCACAGACAGACTGACACAGACTTATTTTTTCATACAAAATCGCCACCTTGTAGTTTTCTCATTTTCTCATGAGATCGAGTTGTTAAAAAGGTAGTCCAATTTTGCTTGGTAAAATTATTTTGTTTTTGAAAACTAGTAGAAGTTTTGAAATGATGCATATATGTCCAACGCAGGGAGTACAATCAAATTGTTCGCTTATTTAATGCTTATATAAAACACAATGTCATCTGTCCTCGAGTCAAGGTTTCCTTTTTCAAGCTAGAAGTCAAGGTGTTTGGGTTAAAATGCTATGAAGTCATCTCAGGGTTTGTTTCCGTGCATCTGTTAAAATGTTGTTGTATTTTCATGATAATCACACTCAAAGAGTCTGCAAAGTGGCTCCTTAGAATTATCTAGGTGACCTACAGGGCTACTAACCGCACTACATTATAAAGCCACACTATGTATAAATGTGGTAACAATACACTACAGTTGTACACTCCACAATCTTATTGAAGCATTCAGAATAGCAATTAATGACAGTCACATGTGACTTTACATGCAGTCATATGGTGTTCTGTGCAAGCGAATTGTATATTTTGATGATTGAGTGACTGTACTGATTTTCCATAATCTCCACTAGAAAGCTAATTATTGCTTATCATTCTGTCATAGAGATTTGCTGAATAATCAACAAACGGTTACTCCCATTCAGATTCATCCCTCTTAAGCTGCTAATTCCATGAGAATATGTGTGCATGGATGTGTTTCTTGACTACATGAGCATAGAATTCTCTCTCACACACACACATATGTTGGGCTTCCATGTTTTATGGGGACATTCCATAGATGTAATGTTTATGGAGTGTTTTTATACTGTTCAAACTGTATTTAACTTTTACCCATAAACCTACCAATCACATAAAACTACAGATATTTTCAAATTTAAAAAAAACTTTATTCTGTATGATTTACAAGCTGTTTTTACACATGGGGACCAAAAATGTCCCTACAAGGACAAGGATTTAGGATATTGCCATCTTTAAAGGGGTCCTATTATGCTCTTTAAAAAAGTCTTGATTTTGTTTTGGGGGTGTACTAGAACATGCTCTCATGCTTGATGGTTCGCAAATCGCATTATTTTTCACAAATAATTTACATTATTACAATACCTTTCCCCCCAGCCTGGCTCGATTAGTTCCGGGTTTGATGAAGACCCGCCTTCCGAAAAACAAAATGTGTTGTGATTGGTTAGCTGTCCCAGTGCGTTGTGATTGGCTAACAGCTTAGACGGTGTTTCAGTGCTGCCCCGCCCCTTGCCAAAGCAGCAAGCCATATCAATTCACATAGACATATTATATCTATGTCAATTCAGAGCCCGAGAATATTGAACAAGAGGATTGCGCAGAAGCTTTGCACACATGGATATTGCAAGACATATTAAAGTGGTAATGTTATTGTTGTTTTTGTTTTTTTGGCTAAATCACGTTGTAGATAGGATGTCAACAACAGCTTAAAAATAACTGCATTCACTATGTACAGATAAGTGCAACGTTAATATGTATTATGTTTATTGTTCTTTAATTATAACATTATAACATGAATTGCAGTGAATTTATTTATACCATAGTCCCACAAACATGCACTATTGGCATATATGCAAATTCATTCCCTGCCAGCGGGAGGCGCTGTTGGAGAGCTCGAGGTTTCCCCGGTAACGCTGTACACAAATCAGAGCTCAGCTCACAAGTGCTGCTTTATCAGACATTATATGCAAGATGAAATGAAAATGACATCCAACATTTTCAGAAAACAGTCGGTTTCCATCAGAAATACAGTGATATAAAAACACCTGCACCAGGTTTTGAATTTGAAAAAGTGCATTGCTCAACCAAGCTTCTCCCCACCCGCCAACCATTCAAATTTCCATAAGCGGAATTTATTTTTGTGATGTCACAAATACAGGAAAACAACTTTGTAGTCCAAACTGAAATGTTCATTGTAGTTCTTGAAAAGGGATTTAAAAAAATGAAATATCTCCCTTTGGAGTGGACTTTGAGATTTGTAACTTCTGTAGATCTTTTCATGCCCAAACACAGGGACGGCCCTGGCCAATTTGCTGCCCTAGGCAAGATTTTACCTGGCACCCCTTGCCTCACATTACTGAATATTAACTAACTTGAACTAACAATAAACAATACATTTGTAACGGTATTTTTTCTGTGTGTGTTTGTGTTAGTTATTGACAATTAACATTATTTTAAATCATTTCCAGTGAAACTATAAAAATATAGGTGCTGCCTAAGTCACTTAATAAATTAAACACAATTAAAATCAATAATAATTACATCTGCTATTCTTGTAAAACTGTATTAGCACACAGTAGGCTACTGTTTAATCTTCAAAATAAAATGTGAAAAGTGTTCTATTTCCAGTAGATGCAGCAATGTTCTACTAGTAACTAGCCCGTTCTAATGTTTTCACTGAATTACAGCCTACTGAGAAACGTACATCTTAAAGTGAATTTTACATTAATTTTACTTGTTTAATAAGCCCAGTTATTGGCCTATACAAACATTACTAAATTTGCCAATTCAAATTAAAAATACAATAAATCCCCCAAAACGACCCATCTGTAGCATAAAAATATGATTAAAACGTGTTGTTATGTAAAATGACACTTATGTTAAAATCTCGGATCTCTGGAACTCCCAGAGATTGTTATTATGTTATTTTAAACGTTTAGACTATAGGCTTTCTAGACTAGGCTAACATAGTTTGTTCACAAACTTTTACCTCATCTAGAGCCCTTAAATGCATATCTACCTCATAATGTCTTTAGCAAACCGGGAGATTATTCTTCTCCCTCCTTCATTTTTTTAAGTTTGACATCAACTTTCTTAGTTGGCTATTCCTCAATATATGCATTATAAACAACAAATGAAAACTATTGGCACTGTTTAATACACAATGACAACGTGATGTTTCACTCAAAATTACCACAGGCGTAAAACAAAAGAATATCATCAGTACTGGTTTGAATGGCTTTACTGCAGAGCAATTACTGTACGCAGTGAAATATACATTTCACTGTCATTTGATGGTGGATGTGGTGAATAAGCAGCCAATGATTAAAATATTGATTTTGAAGTTATTGAAAACTATAGTTTTGAGAATATGGTAGAGATGCCGAAAATGAGCCAGTGGAAGTGCGCTCTGAAGATGACAGCGATGGTAAATCATCTGCTAAAATTGAACCCTTCCCAGTTTCAAAAGGTAACGAAATATGCTTTATTTCATTCTTCTGTAATTGTCCTTAAAATATAAAGAGAGTGTTTTTTTTTTTGCTATTGCAGCAGTTAGAGAGTTGCCCGTGCTATATATATATATATATATATATATATATAAGATTAGCGATCACATTACCTCGTGTCTTTATCGTCATATATATATATATATATATATATATATATATATATTCTAAAGACATGAATATCTGATTTGACATGTTATGCATTTTAAGGGCTAGTTTATTTGACCATAATCATTCATTACATCACATTACCTCTGTCTTTGTCAAGTTTGTATACTTCTCTTATTTAATTTTCTTTCCTGGGGACCAGAGGGCTTCAATCTTTTGGACACTGTGATAATTTATAAGTGAACATCTTTTACAATCAGGTAACTGACTGTATGTGGAAGTGCGGCTGTGCGGGGGAAGATCATGCATCGAACTGAGGAGAGCAATATAATTGTTGTTTTTGTGGGATGATCGCTTTTTGTGTAACATTTTAAATGTATAGTATTGAAGTAGAATTGGTAATAAAAAAAATACATCTTTACTCATTTTGGCGCCCCTAGCATTTGCCTATTCCGCCTATGCCACGGGCCGGCCCTGCCCAAACATACACACTATACACTGACTACAATTCAAAAAGTGAAAAAGCATAATATGATTCCTTTAATGTAGGTAAAACTGAATATTACATATTACAGTATATTACTGTAACACCTACCGTTTGGGTTTGGTACGTTTTTTTATGTTTTGTTTTTTTAAGAAACCAAGGCTGCATTTATTTGAAAATAAAAAGTGCTGTCAAACAATTAATCGCGATTAATCATTTCCAAAATAAATAAAAAATGTTTACAGAATATATGTGTGTATTGTGTATTTTTATTATGTATAGGCTATATAAATACCCACACATGCATGTATATATTTTGAAAATATTAGTTTTACATGCACATATTTACATTCATACAATTTATATTATATATAAATGTATATAATATATAAACATAACATATTTTTCTTAAATATATACAGTACATGTATATGTGTGTATTTATATATACATAATAAATATACACAGTACACGCACATATAATCTGTAAACAAAAAATATATTTTGGATGCGATTAATTTTTTGACAGCACTAAACAAATTCTGGCAAAACAGTAATATTAGGACATATTATTATTTAAAACAGGCATTACTCCAGGCTTCAGTGTCACATGACACTTCTGTAATTATTGTAATATGCTGACTTGATGCTCAAGAAACATTTATTTTTATAAATTTTGAAAACAGTTGAGTGCTGATTAATATTTTTGTGGCATTTATTTGTATGTAAATGTAAAAGTCTTTACTGACACTTTTGATTAATTTAAAACTTCCTTGCTCAACAAACATTTGAACTGCATCTACAGTATATCACCATTTATTTCTAAATGTACATTAATGATCTGTTAAGCTACATAGAAGTTAATGTTAAAAAACTGATTTCTAAAAATTGGTCTGAGGCTAAAAAATGGCTAATCATAAAATCTGTTTCCTAACACTGGCACAAACTCTGCTGACCTGTTAAAATTGTCTTTTGAGGATCCTCAGCACGAATGAAAGAAAGTGCCAGAACTGTGGCTTTGAACATGCACACCCAGACTTTCCATGGATAGATGTTCCTCCTGTTCAGAATGTGACATTTAGAGGTCATTAATAGCACAAGAATCTAGCCAGGGCACGGAGACCACTCTCCCCTAACACACTTGAGTAAGAGTGGGTGCTGAGGAAAGCTTTTACAATGTTCTCACCGGTCATCCAGGGCATTACAGGGCATGTCACAGTGACAGAGCCATCTCAGTGTGAGGAACAGGAGGCATCACATCAAAGACACTTGGAAAGCCAGCACTCTATCATGCCTTTAAAATACACTGAGCGTGAGTGAAAATGCTTTATTGGGATGATCTGACTGACTTTGGACTGAGTTTGTTCATGTGGCTGATTGTAACATGAATGTGAGAGCTAAAATGCATGTATTGTGAAGGTATGGTGAGGGTCTAAGCTGCTTCTCTTAAACTGCATGATAGGCTTGGTTGTTTATTGGTGAATGCCATGTTTTGGTGTTAGTATTTAAACTGAAATTGCTGTTTTAAGTGGTAAAGCTTTACTTTAGCTGTGCAGTTTGTTGTTCATGCTAGCATTTTAATCGAATTAATGTCTATTAGTCGACCAATCGGGTTTTTCAATGACCAATGCTGACACCTAGAGCCGATGTAATGCAGATATGTATATTGATTGAGCATGTATAAAGTGAGCATGTGTACATTTACACCAATGAGTGAGAGACCTGAAATTTGATGCGTGTCTGAAATTAGATGTGTGATGATCCACGAGTGCTCGCAGTCACTGCTACTCACTTTTTTGACCCCTACTACTGTGCAAATGCCACCAACCATTACAGCCCTCTTTGACAGGTCCCCCAGATGTCTCGCAGCATTTCTACAATGAAAATGCCAAACTGTCACTGTACATTATCTGTGTTTATATAGTAGATGAGTATAGAAGAAATTTCTGAGACATTCAGTCAACCATGTATTCATGTATTTAAATTGTTAACGTTTATTTAATGATTAATATTTATATGTTTATTATTGATATTTAAACAAAAACAATACTTTAATTTAATTATGGAATTCTATTATATAATATTTTTTTAAAGGATTAGATGTACAAATTGTTCTTATTCATTTCCAGTTGTATTTAGTTGATGGTGGATACAGACTAATCCTCTATTTCTGTTCTCAGGTTCTTCTTTGCAGGTAACACACGGTCACCTGAGCTCTCCTCCGTCCCAGCCTTCTCTCAGCTCCATGGTGTCCCACCATCACCCCTCCATCATCAACGGTCTAGGGTCGCCATACTCAGTCATCACTTCCTCCACTCTGGGCTCACCTTCAGCCTCCTTACCTACCACCTCCAACATGGGCTATGGAGCGCTCAACAGTCCACAGGTACAGTACAGAGAAAGATACAGTGGTTCTCAACTAGGGCCAAACATTTGGAATAATTCAGATTTTAAAAATGTTTTTGTTATGCTCTACAAGACTGCATTTATATGATAAAAATACAGTAAAAATAGTAATACTCTGAAAAGTTATTGCAAATTTTCTTTTTATATAATTTTTCAAATGTAATTTCTTCCTGTGATGGCAAAGCTGAATTGTCAGCAGCTGTTTCTCCAGTGTCAGAAATCTCCTTCAGAAATCATTCTAATATGCTGATTTGGTCATTTATTTGAGGTGGTAAAGTAATTTCAGTTCATTGGTTAAAAGTGTTGGAACACTGAAGAATATAATTATGTGTAATTATACTTACTGTAGTTACTTTTTTATACATTTACAGAAACTAGGAGTGCTCATAGATTAAAATAACAAAACTTGGACTGTAGTAGGCCTTTGGATATTGTTGTGGACAATCAGGCGCCTTGGAGTCAAAAAGCCTGAGAATCGCTGGTCTGTGAGACATTGTAGTATTCATATCACTAGACTGAACATAAAGTCTGCTAGATTTTTAAAGGGGTAGGTCGCCCAAAAATGAAAATGTTGCCATTAATTACTCACCCTCATGTCATTCCAAACCCATAAGCCCTTTGTTCATCTTTGGAACACAAATTAAGATATTTGTCATCAGAAAGCAATGTACCCACATTGCATTGTGGTACTGTCGTGAATTTTGACACAGAAGAGAAGAAATTGTTGAATAAAGTCATTCGTTTTTGCACACAAAAGTTATTCTCGTAGCTTCATAAAATTAAGGTTTTATGGTCACTGATGTCACATGGACTATTTTACCGATGTCCTTACTAACTTTCTGGGCCTTGAACGGGGCCAAATTATCCATTCTCATATCCTCCCTAAACGAAAACAACTTCTAGATGTATAACAACACAACCTTTTTCTTTTCTATGCTTTGGATCATTTGTGCTATTTCACAGAAGGAGAGTGGGACATCCATGCTTCGGATCAGTGAAACTTTAGCTGCAAGAGCGAACCAGCGAGGAAAAGGCAGAATGCTCTTTTAATGCATCTCTCCTTTCCTCTGCAGGGCCTCCCTCTAGCTTGAGGTAGAACAGCCCATTCAGTTTAGTCTAGCCTAAAAAGAGCTAATGTAGCGTGACGGACAGCCCTAGTATAACCGTGGCTCACATGGAGAGAGATATCATTGAGTGGAGGCTCCGCTACAGCGGGCGCAATATGCAACACTTCAAGAAAGCTGTGGAAACCTGCTATACTATTAGCTGTAAATAGCGTCTTGTGTGAACATCTCGCCTGAAAGTAAGGATGCCTCTGTAAAGGAATGCTTCTTGTGAGCGAGCCCCAAGAGCTCTGAATAATATATGGACAATAGGCAGCAGATTAAAGGGAGTGAAAGTGATGGTGGCTCCTGTCTATCACCCTCCGAGCATCAAATGTGGAATATTGGACACAGTTGGATGACAAAATAACCATTTAAACCTCATACACTAGATGGTTGAGTACATAGTGCATAGTATAGTATAGTATAGTATAGTATAGTGCATATATACAGTGTATATGACATAATTTGGGACACATCTATAGTCATATAAGTGTACTCTCTTTGAAAACACTTAAGTAACCTTATATTCATGCAGTATTAAAATCTGAAGTTTTTATATATACGTTCAAGATTTGAAGTACACTACAGGTTTACAGTCAGTACAATTAAGCACACATTTTCACAAGGGTTAGCAAGTCCACATTCAGGTCTGACTCTATTCTGGTATGTTCTGTAACTCCCACTTTCACTGTCCAATCTATTCAAATAAAGTCACAAGCTTGTTGAATTGTCAAAAATTACATTAATTATACAGCATTTATGCAGCAGGAGCCGGTTTGTTGTTGTGTTTAATGTTTGAAGTCTGAGATTAGTGCACTGTTGGGTCGAAAGCTAAATACTGCTTTTTTGCCAAGTTTAGGGAAAGACAAAATTGTATAAAATATGCATTAACAATCGCAGAGCTCCCAGCTTCATTAAAAATGCATATCCCGGCATTGTATTTCAAAACAAATTCAGCTTTTTAAAAACACTATTGACCCACTGGGGTTTAGCTGGTTTGTTTTCAGTTTCCATTCCTTGACATTTCTTTCTCTCTCTGGGCATGTGTGTCTAATTCTATAACAGCCGCCTGACCTGTACTTGAACATGATCTTGTTTCGCTCATAAAACTTGCCATGTCAAGAATGACTGTTTGCTGCCATCTACTGGTGAAGTCAAACTTCATTTATACTCAGCCAATACATTCATTCATTGTAATTCATTACTTTTATTTATCGTAACACTCTAAATTATACTTTCCATAGTTTTTGTATTTCACATTACAACCATGTAAACATCTAGAAAAGGGTATACTACACATATCTAATAAGGCTCAAAGTCACAGCAAGTGAATGCAAAAGGAATCGTGTCACATGATCCAAAGAGGAAGTGCTCAGGTAACCATTTGATTGTTTAGGTTGTGGAAAACCACACACAGACACAAGCTTACTTTGTTGTCCTTTTCCTTTCCTTCATTACAGATGAACTCTATGAACAGTGTTAGCAGCTCAGAAGACATTAAACCTCCTCCAGGACTAGGGGACTGGGCTGTTACCCCTGCAGCAGCCCGGGGTCCCTCTCCAAACACATCTGTGCCATCTGTGGAGACCGATCCTCGGGTACGTACCCTCATACAGCACATGTACACCAGTACATGTTTAGTCCTGCTGATTCTCTCTTTAACTGGAACCTGACAGACTTCTTCGAGCCTGACTTGGGATAGTTCACACAAAAATAAAATACCTCATCATTCACTCCCCTCAAACTTGTATTAATTTCTTTCTTCTGTGGAACTTGAAAGAAAATATTTTGATGAATGTATGTTACCAAACAGTTTTGGCTCCTATTGACTTCCATTGTATTATTTATCCATACTGTGGAATTCAGTGGGACCCAAAATCTGTTTGGTTGCAAACATTCTTCATAATATCTTCTTTCATTTTCCAGAAGAAAGAGTAGGTTTTGGAATGACGTTCGGGTGAGTAAATGATGACAGAATATTTGGGTGAAATATCACTTTTAAGACATGATATTATATTGTAACAAACGTTATCATTGTCTACCTATAGGGAAACATTATGGTGTTTACAGCTGTGAAGGATGCAAGGGCTTCTTCAAGAGAACTATCCGGAAAGACCTCACGTACACGTGTCGAGACTGTAAAGACTGCAAGATTGACAAACGTCAGCGTAACCGCTGCCAGTACTGCCGCTATCAGAAGTGTCTGGCCATGGGCATGAAGAGAGAAGGTGAGGGACTCAAATGAAAGAGAGGTATTTGAGGTATTCTTTGTTTGTGGATTAGTGTTTGAAGTAATAGAAAGGTTCCGTGTGTGCAGCGGTGCAGGATGAGAGGCAGCGGGGTCGGGAAAGGAGTGATAATGAGGTGGAGTCTAGCAGCAGCTTTAATGAAGAAATGCCAGTGGAGAAGATACTGGACGCTGAACTTGCAGTGGAACCCAAGACTGAGGCTTACATGGAGTCCAGCACCGACAACTCGGTGAGACACCTCGTAAAGTTTTGTAAGAAGCAATGTGATGTCCAGTAATACTGTAAAAATATATAGAATTTTAAATAATAGTATTCTATTTTAATATATGTTAAAATGTTATTTATCCCTGAGATAGCAAGGCTGAATTTTCTTCAGTGTCACGAAATCCTTCTAATATGCTAAGTTGATGCTCAAAAACATTTCTGATTATCATCAATCTTGAAAAAGCTGTGCTGATTAATGTATTTTTATTTTTGAAGAAAAGAAAGTTCAAAAGAACAGCATTTACCTTTATTTGAATAAGAATAATTTGTAACATCATAAATGTCTTTACTGTCACTTTTGATCCGTTTATTGCATCTTTGCTAAATTAAAGTATTAATTTATTTTAAAAAATCTTACTGAAAATAACATTTAACAATAGTGTACCAATAATAACCAATGAGAAATAATGAGTTACTTATTAAATAGCCACTTAAGAAGCTACTTTTAGACTTTTTTAATACTTTTATTTGCTATAATTATTTGGAATACTATTTGTGCAATTATAGCTTCTCATTTAAATTTTGCTTAATCTGTTTATTGAACTTTTATTGACCCCCCCAAAATACAAAACTACTAAATTACACACACACACACACACAAAAAACTACAAAAAAGCCCTCTATACATAATTATAGAGTGTATGACAAGAACAAAAAATACAAGTAGTCGCCCATGGGCATAAATATTACAAATGTAAATGATGAGCATACAATGCACATACTTGCACTTACTTCCATGTGTACGTATTTCTGATTCTCAGACAAATGACCCAGTGACCAACATCTGCCAGGCTGCAGACAAGCAGCTCTTTACTCTTGTTGAGTGGGCGAAGAGAGTCCCGCACTTTTGAGCTTCCTCTGGATGACCAGGTCATCCTGCTGCGAGCAGGTCAGGATCCCTCTGTTCAGATGTTAAATGTGTGTGTGTAGAATGAACTGGCCGCTCTCACTGTCGGTGTGTGTGTGTGTGTTTAGGTTGGAACGAGCTGCTCATCGCTTCATTCTCACATCGCTCTGTGACGGTTAAGGATGGGATCCTCTTGGCCACCGGCCTGCATGTCCACCGCAGCAGTGCTCACACCGCAGGGGTCGGCTCTATATTTGACAGGTCAGGTCAAAGCACCTCAAACCCTCCCTAGATGCACATACACTGGCCCCAAAATGATATGGACATTTAAGCCATACTTAAAATGTGTGAATGCAAGTTGTAACAAAAATACCGAGCCATCTTTCACATAAAATATTTCATGAGCGTATGTATTGTATGTGTTGCTTTTCCTTTAATTGATCCCTTTTTATTTTCTTACGACGTTGTTCAATCTACTTTTGTAACTGTAGGATTGCTTTGATTAGATTTGTTCCCCTTATATTATCGAATCCTTGTAAATCCAGTCTAAATACATAATAATGTTTGCAGGGTATTAACAGAGCTGGTGTCGAAGATGAAGGACATGCAGATGGACAAGACAGAGCTGGGCTGTTTAAGAGCTATCGTCCTCTTTAACCCAGGTAAAGACCTGTCCTGTCCAACATCAACTCTCAGAACCAAGAGTCCAGGGGTCTCATTTATAAAACTCTCCGTAGATTTCATCCTAAAAGTGTACGTATGCACAAAAGCTAGATTTTGCGTACAGCAGAACCTGCGCAAAAAGCCCTTTATAAATCCCAGTCAGGGGAAGATTGTGCACCAATTTCCAAATTTTACCGTTGTCCTTTAATTCAAATACAGTGGTATTTTTTATAATGTTTTGGAGATGCCTTTACACGACATCAACACGTCCGTGCAGTACGGTGCAGTGGGTTGTACAGTAAGATATTATCATTGGTCCTATTCAAACCGGACAATGGACTGACCGTTTGACCACTGTATGTGTCCACCATAGTATCAAAGTAAGTGCACATCATGATCATTGTTCTCGCTAAAATAAACATTCCTCGTAACATGAGATCTGCAGTTTAGTTTAAAAATGAATTCTTGTGCACCTATAGCACTCCTCGCTGTCATTAAAACATAGGATGCCACATGAAAAGTCATCAAATGCATCCACTATATGTCTAAATTTGATTTTGTTTAACTTCTGCTTAATGACATTTTGTAATTTCGGTGCTTATCTCCATTAATGAGAGTGGAATATTTATTGTAAATGCATATCGAAATTAAAACACAGTTTAAAATCATTTACTTCATTACTCCTCATTCAAAAGCGTGCATGGTCTAGAATGTCCGTACATATTTACGGCAAGTTTATTTTGTATAAATCCGGATATGTGCGTGAAAAATTGCTTACGCATATTATATGCCCATTGTATGCATACGCAGCGTTTATAAATGAGACCCCAGACCATTTCACCATGTCTATACAGTCATTTGACTTATAATTCATTGTTATAGATTAAGGCTGTTGATTTTAAGTGTTACATTTTAGAACTGTCATTAATTATATTAAAAAATGAAATGATATATGTATATATATAAACTTAAATATTTAATCTAAATAGTATATATATATATATATTTATATATATTGTTTTGAAATGTATGAGGCATTATAGGGGTAATTTTATAAATAATATGGAAAGAAGTATGTAACAAGAAATATTTGTATCATTGCAATACATCATTTTCTTAATCAGAATATATTAATTTATGCTGTATATAAAATATTATTATGTTAATATTGAATACTGTATGTTTTTGTTGCATGTATTATATTGATTATTAAATATACTCTATTATATTATATTGTATATATTATTATAATAATATACATGATTTAGTTTTCTAAGGACACTGTTTGTTTATTCAGTGTTTCAATGGGGCAGTACCCTCGAAAGGCTTTTGTTTTTAAGGGGCAGTCCAACCTAAATGTATTGTTGTTTCTAAACTGCACAGCCTTCTTTTTTTCTGAAGAGCACAAACATATATTTTGAAGATGGTAACCAAAACAGTTTATATATTGTGTTTCTCAGATGAAAGAAAGTCAGGTTTAGAATGACTTGAGAGTGAATAAATGGTGACATCATTTTCAGTGAACTATGCCTTTAAATTGACATCTTTTGAGGACCTTTTCAACAACAAGCTGTTGTAAGCTGAACAGTTTTGTTTGCTTTTTTAACAGTGTAGATTGGTCATGTAAAGAAAGTGCATGTAATGAGAATATCCTGTTCAGACAGCAGCATTCAGTTTCATGTCAGGTCAATTACATGCATGTGTTCTTATGTTTTATGCAACTGTCCCTTTTATAGATGCAAAAGGATTGTCAAACCCATCAGAGGTCGAGGCATTACGGGAAAAAGTGTATGCTTCACTGGAGGCCTACACCAAACACAATTACCCCGATCAGCCCGGCAGGTAGTTCCCGCTCTGCCACCGTCATGTTTTATTGATGCCACAGCACTCCTGCTCTTCTTTATTTCATGACAGACTTTGGCTTGTTATTAGTGTGAACAGATACAGTATGTAGGTCATGCAGGTGGAATCTGAGTGTGTTTTTCTCTTGTCACTCAGGTTTGCCAAGCTGCTCCTCCGTCTGCCCGCTCTGCGCTCCATAGGACTGAAGTGCCTGGAGCATCTGTTCTTCTTCAAGCTCATCGGAGACACACCTATAGACACTTTCCTCATGGAGATGCTGGAAGCGCCACATCAAATCACATGACACAAGTCTTACTGCGTGTAAATATCCCCCAGCGCACACTTAACCCCATTATAACAAAACGAAGTTCTTATTTTGTACCAAGCACAATGTGAAAAACAAACAAACACAAAAGATTTGTATTGGTATTTTCAAAGAAAGAGACACTGTTGAAGTAAATTGTAAGAGTACTGTAAACCTTTGTTTTGTACATAGATTTTACCATCTGTGATAGCTGCAGAAACTAAATGTGAACATATTTAATTCAAAGCAAAGCTGTATGAACAGTCACCAGCAATGAGTTTAGAATTCTGTGAAAATAAAAACAATATTTTAAAATGTTTTGTTGTTGCATTATTTTGAAATAATCTTCAGTGGATGCAGATGCATTTTCTATATTCAAACATTAGGAAAAATAGCTGTACAATACAATTCAGATTCACCTTCCTTTCTCACACGTGTATTTATATATTTAATGTGTGTATTTAATTATTAAAAATAGTAAATTATTATAAATAAAAATAGTATGAATTCAATATACAGACTTAAACTACTTCAGTCTGTGTGCATTGAATTTATTTAATACACGAGTTTCACAATTTGAGTTGAATTATTGAAGTAAATTAACTTTTCCACGACATTCTAATTAATTGAGATGCACCTGTATTTAATGTAAGGGTTATTTTGTATATTTTTTATATATACTATACTGCCATTCAAAAGTCAGGTAAGTTTTTTTTTATAAATTAATACTTTTATTCAGCAACCGGACATTAAAAAAGTGACAGTAAACATTTGTATTGTTACAAAAGATGTATTTTTCAAACTATCATTTGAACTTTCTCTTCATCAGGGATGATGTGGAAAAAATCTAGCATGGTTTCCACACAAATATTAATCAGCACAACTTTTTTTCAACAATGATAATCAGAAATGTCTCTCGAGCATCAAAACAACATATTCTAATTATTTCTGAAGATCATGTAACACTGAAGACTGAAGTAATGATGCTGAAAATTCAGCTTTGTTCACATGAATAAATTACATTTTAAAATGTCTTAACATATAGAAGACAGTTATTTATAAATGTAATTATAAGATATACAAAAATTGGTCTGCAGTCTAGAATCTTTAGGGTATAAAAACAGACATTTCGACTATCTGTCTTCATCTGTGTCATTATTGCAGTTTATTTAATTATATAAAATAATAATTATAAAACTATTTACTAAATCAACTAAAATATGAATACTAATTATTTAATGTGGCATTGTTTTATATATATAAATAAAAACTTGAGTTAGATCATGAGCCCCCATGCAGTAACTTTATATAAGTGAGGTGTCATAGTGTTATTCGGGTCTGTCTGATTCTAAATCAATTAATCTGTGTCTCACTGGATGAGAAACTTACTTTTTCCCCCTGAAATTAAAAAGCACTTGTAAAATGTCTGGAGCAGGCAGGAAAGGAACACCATTAATGCGTTTCTCAGCAGGCATGAATGAAATGTGTCTCTTTTGTGTGTCTAGACTGATGGTATTTCTGGAAATGAAAATGCACTTTATGTGTCCATGTGTTTTGATAACAAAGCCATAACAATACGTGGATAAATGACTTCTTCATTAAACAGACATACCACAAACTTCATGGCAAACATGTCTTGTTAAAGTTTCCCCCGTGATCAGAGGCGGACGCAGTACACAACTCCATTACTTGAGTGAAAATACAGATACTGCAGGTCAAGTATTACTCCGTTATAAGCTGTAAAGACAGATTTTTACTCAAGTAAAAGTACAGAAGTGCTTGCTTTTAAAAGTTCTTAAGTACCAAAAGTAAGTGTCCTTTTTTGTCAATGCACTGTTTTATCATTGCTGTGTATGTACAGCTGAATCAACTTACAATACATTATTACACCTATGAATACAGATTGTAGTATCTTTGGAATATAGAGCTTTTGGAATGTTAAAAACCCATGGAAAAAAAATATATATTTAACACCCCTACACACCCCCACAAAAGCAGGATGGTAGTGATCTCACACAGCTCTGACAGTGTGTGTGCACATCTATGTGTATCCATTCATCCACATTAAAACAGAGTGGACAGTGAAATTACTGTAAATACAGAGTAATACCGAAGAAGACAAAATCAAACCTGCTTTAAAACCCAGCAACACAACTGTAGCAACTGTACCTTAACAACAGCAACACTGCTTTAACAAAAAAGCAAAACAGCAAGATTACATGCCATCAACTAACAATTTTGTTTTAAATGCCGTCTAATCGCTCTCGCGGTAGTTTGACGTCACACACAAACGGGTTGTGCAGTGCTGCTTCAAGTACAAAACCTATTGTGTTTTTTTAGGAGGTGCACAACCGTTCTTCTGTGGCTTTATAGGTAATGTTTTAATTTAATTTATTTAGTTTCTTTAAGAAAGAAAGAAGGAAAAGAAAAGAAAAGAAAAGAAAAGAAAAGAAACGAAACGAAACGAAACGAAATGTAGGTATCAGGTTATCACAGATTTTACCAAATCTGAAATTCCTGGACATTTCTATATATTTAAGTCACAATCCATTTCTGTACGCCACTCATATACTGGCACTATATATGGGGACAGATAGATAGATTTCTTAGCTAAACATTGGTTTATCACTATACACTGCAAAATATTGCCAATTTATGAAGCTGATAAGAAACCTAATTATTATCCGTCTTGTTCAGTGCCACATCTCTATTGCCCCTTCATCTACACTATATAACATACATTGCCAAAAGTATTGGTTCACCCCCTTCTAATGAAAGGTTTGACTACTTTAGTAATTTCCATGAGGACAAATCTTAATGTTTAAGCATATAATGATATTCTAGGGAATTGTGTGCTTCTAATTTTATAGCAACAGTTTGGACAGAACATTTTCTATTCTAACATGACAGTGTCTCTGTGTATAAGGCAAGGATCAAAGATAAATGATGATTCGGTCAGTGTGGAAGAACTTGACTGGTCTGCAGAAAACCAAGTCCTAATCCCAGCTGAACACTTCTGGTGTGACTTTAAATGCAGACATTGAGCCAAAAATTCATTACCAAACACCAATGACTTGTATATTAATTATATGGACAAAAGTACTGGGACACCCCCTTCTTTAGAAGAGAAAAGGGCACTTCCAAACTGTGGCAACAAAGATAGAATCATAATTAATGTACTTAAAAATTGTATGAATTGTATTTGAAGTGTATGAAATGACTGTACCCATATGTACAAGTTATTGGTGTTTGGTGATGAGTTTTTGGCTTAAAGTCTGCATTTAAAGTCACACCAGAAGTGTTCAGCTGAGATTAGGACTTGGCTTTCTGCAGACCAGTCAAGTTCTTCCACACTGACTGAATCATCATTTCTCTTTGATCCTTGCTTATACACAGAGACACTGTCATGTTAGAATAGAAAAGGTTCTGTCCAAACTGTTGCTATAAAATTAGAAGCACACAATTCTCTAGAATATCATTATATGCTTAAACATTAAGATTTGTACTCATGGAAATTACTAAAGTAGTCAAACCTTTCATTAGAAGGGGGTGACCTAATAATTTTGGCAATATAGTGTGTATATATATATATATATAGTTTGTACAAATATTACTATTTTAGGGTATTTTATACATACAATCTCAGATAAAACGTACAAGCGGTCACTGAGGCAGGTTTACAGTTTCAAAAAGTACTAACAGGTACCATTTGGGTATTAATATGGACACTTTAGGGGTAAATAAGGTACAACGGTGTACCTTTTGAAAGGGTTCTGCCTCACTGACAAGCTGTTGTACCTATTTGTCTGAGAGTATACAGTATATCTCCAAAAGTTAAGGGCCAGTAAGATTATTTTTATTTAATTTTATTTTCAAAAGAGACTTTAACACTTCTGCAAAACATTTCTATTTCAGTTAAATACTATGCCTTTGAAGTTTCTATTCATCAAGGATCCTGAATTAAATTGTATCACGGTTTACACAACAATACTGCCCAGCACAACTGTTTTCAACATTGATAATAATACGAGTTGTTTCTTGAGCACCAAATGTGCAAATTAGATTGATTTGTGAAGGATCATGCGACACTGAAGACTGGAATAATGACCGCTGAAAATCTTTGCCGTCACAGGAATAAATTACATTTTAAATATATTACTTAATTCGTTTTTGGATTTTTAATGGATTTATTTCAAACACATTTAAAATGCATTAGTTTCAAAAGTCTACAAATCTTCAGACTGCAAAGCAATAACTGAGCAATCAATAACGATGCAAACCTCAAAGTAACGTTAGCTGTGTCAGTAACAGCTGGGTGCGAAGATACATCTGAGCTCGAACAGATTGTGACGAGAGACCCAAATTATCCTTACGTTCTCTTTATATTCGCAGTGAGAACATGATCTGTCTCTGAGGTTTTGCTTTGTTCAATTTCTCCAACTTTGTTCAGACTATTAACAACAACAACGTCTGAACAGAACATCTATTGCCTTTGCTGTTGGGGACACGTCACGCGGACTAATGCGTCTGAAATGGTGGGTGTCCCTGAGGCAATGTTGACGTTTTGAAGCGCATGACCAAACCAGAAGATTGAAATAATCGCTGCAGTGTGTTTGGAGGTGTGGTACACTGTTTAACATCTGAAAGACATTACTTCAGAACAAAAACCACTTCCCATAAAGAGGATGTTTTCTCTCTCACTTAAGTTTCTTCACAGTGTATGGTCAGTTTATTGTGAACTGAGAGAGAAGCTGAAACATTTATTACATAGCACATATACTTTTTAATGACTACATTGTTGGATTTGGTTTGATTTTGGGTATTAGGAGGTCATTACGCCAACGTCCTTCTCGGTTCAGCTTATGAATCAGTTTTGGCAGCTACGTGAGACACGTATATACCTTACCAACCGCCCAAACATTCACCAAACACTCAAACAACCATTAACCCCTACATGAAACCAACTCTTGCACCCAATCGAGTGACTCAGAACTGAAACCAGAGAAACCTGAGGTCTTTCGTCAATAGTACATCGCTTCATTTTCATGACCACATTAGAAAGGTCAAACACCATCTGTGTCAACTAAATAAAGTCTGGGAAAAGTGCAGGACCTCTGCAGTGACATGCTTTGGTTTCTCTGAATTTGATTAAAAAGCTGAGCTGACCGCATTGTGAACATTCATCCACTGAAATCCAGTATCAGAACCACTGGACACTCAAATTTTAATAGCCATAATAAACCAATTGTGGAACATTGAGATCCAAGGACATTTTAACAGAGGTCACTGACTCTTCTGTCAGCACTGTGGACACATTGCTGCTGTTGTCTAGTGTGTGTGTGTGTGTAGGAGGTTAGTCTTTACATCATCATGCTTTAATTGGGCTGTGGTGGTTAATTAAAGTTTCTAGCCAACAGGAGAAATCCAGCTGCCGTACACTATAAAAGAGACAAAGCGCCTAAGGACAGAACAAGGTGAGTTGAGAAAGACTCAAGCTTCTCTTTGGTAAGTCCCTCTCTGCATTCAGAAGACTTTGATGATGATAAACTAACTTCAATGTTTTGTGATCTTATCTGTCTTATTTTTTTTAGACATACAGGTATTTTTATCAGTGTGGGCTACTCTGTTGATGGCTATCATGACTGGATCTGCTCTGGTTTCATTTCTCCTGGCGCTGGCCTGTGTTCTTCTGCCGCTGTGTGCTGCTCAAGGTGAGTCGGGTCGTTTCTGGGTCTGTGCTTCTCGGTTCTGGTAGGGTTTTGGTTGGATTCAGCTTGTGGTGTTGTGTGCAGGCAGCTGTGTGGGCAGATGTGGTGAGCCGTTCACCCGCGGACAGGTCTGTAGCTGTGACTACAGCTGTTTTGTCCACGGCGAGTGCTGCAAGGATTTTGACGATGTCTGCACCGTTGGTAAGAACCTTATCATCTCACAATGACACTTGTTCTGTATTTACTTGTTTTTGAAATTCAAATAATAGTAAAATAACCAAAAATATGAATTTATGTAGTGACTAAATGCACGTTTTGTTTTAGAATGTTGGACATTTGTTAATGCTTTTCCTTCACTGCCTGAACCAATTCATTAATTTTCATTCAAAATCTTTTTTTTTTACTATAATAATTGACTAATATATATATGTTTTTTATTTATTTATTATTAAACAAAAGCCTTAAGATCAAAAGTTTTCATGAGTGGGTCAAAACCTTTACAGGGACTGCAGATTTATTACTGCAAATAGTGACTAATAGTTCATATGTACTTTAACATTTTATACATAATTTCTATCATGAGTTTCTTCATTTTTTAAATATTCTTAAAATTATTTAATTTTACACTCAAGAAGGGAAAGAACACCTACATACTATTTAGAGGCCTGGACAACAAAATATCTTAATCTCTTAGTAAGAAAATCGTTAAAGGTTTTATTCAACTTATTTTTATGTAATAAAAAAAAATTACAATCAATGTTAGTTTTAATTTTGGGGCAAAACATAATGCAACGCAATGATGACTGACAGATCTACAAATAAATGTTCCTAAAAAGCCCGATGTACCACAGTTGTTTCTGAAATTTTAACATGATTTTTGTAATTTATTTATTTTATTATTAATATTTTTGCACATAGGTTTGATCATGTTGTTAATTTAGAGGCCCTAATCATGCGTGAATCAAACAGGGTGCCGTGGATTTGATAAGCCGCTGTGTAATTGGCAGGGGACTCCTGCAGGGGTCGCTGTGGTGAGGAGTACCGGCGCGGGAGACAGTGTGAGTGTGATTCAGACTGTGTGCTCCACAACTCCTGCTGCCCAGACTACAGCGCGCAGTGCGGTATGACACTCATGAACTAGACCCACATATATAGACTCAGGGACACACAGTATAAAAGCACTATCTAAAATCACTTGACTATGCTACTTATAGATCAATAGCAAATGTTCACTGAAATTGTTAATAATGTTATCATTCTTGTCTTCATCAGATGCTTTCTCCCAAATGCAAGCTGCTAGAAGCTCAGAACTAAACAAACCAACAGGTATTATATTAATGTCTATTTAATCATTTTTTTCTTTTGTATGGTTGTGAACCTTTCAGCCATTTGAGGAAGCTTTTTAGTGCTGATCGGCTGTAGATTGTGTAGATGTTTAAGGTCATTCACTTAAGCTGCAACATGTTAACGTCCCTGATCTGAAGCCCCGGCCTTCAGACAGCGGGGGTGAGGACTGGAGGCAGGTATTGTATTAATCTGTGACAGGTCACTAAAACTGTATAATGATGCATTCAATGGCACAAAAGAGCAGAAGATAAAAAAAAACTGGAACCCTGTAGTTCTCATTTGTATTAAATTCAGATTGGATGATGACAAAGTGTATTTTTCTTTGCTGTTTTTCAGATTATACTGAGGAGTGTATGGCAGCATGTCTCGCAGCACACCAAACCCCAGATCTCACGAGAGATGGTAAAATACATGTATTGTTCATTTACAGATTGCATTTATTATTATAGGTAAAGTCCCTTATGCTTATCAAGACTGCATTTATACAGTAAAATAGTAATATTGATAAAAAACTATATGAACGTAATTCTTTCCTTTGTTGGAAAAGCTTGATTTTCAGCAACCATTTCTACAATGTGATATGATCCTTCAAAATAATTATTCTAATATGCTGATTTAGTGCTTATTAAACATTTCTTATTATTATCCATGTTGAAAACAGTAGTAAACAAGATTATTATATTAACAGAACAGCATTTATTTGAAATATATTTGTCAACTTTATTGACAAATCCACTTTAAGTTGACAAGTCAACTTTATTGACAAATCTTTATTGACGAGTCCTTGCTGATTAAAAGTATTCATTTATTTCAATAAATAAAGAAATAAAATCCCAAACCTTTGACCAATAGCTTGTTTTTTTTTTTTCAGGGAGCAGACTGAATGACTTTATGGCTCTCTCTGATGCTGCATCACTTCCTGCTGGTGGCCCTCTGCCCCGGGACATCATCGCTCCTCTGGCACCCTCTGACATACCCGGTAACTGCTTTAAAAGAAATTTACCTATTCAAATTAAAATGTATTTTCATTTTAATAGAAAAGAGACAACTAATTCAAATCTACAGAAAGTTGTGAGCTGAAAATCTAAATATTAACCAAACTACATATATGCCCTCGCAGGCATCGGTTCCAACCCTTCTGGGTTCCCTCTACCAGGATCCGGCCCTGCTCCGGCAGCGGGACCTTCCTCTGATAATCCCCTAAGCGTCCCCTGCAGGTCTCCCTCTCCATCAGTGGACCCAGCACTCTGGCAGACATCGCCCAGGCCATGACCGCCAGCAGCCCTGCAGCACCAGGTATGGAACTTACATAACACCTGGATTCATCCACATCCCTGAAATACCACCTGGGTATGGAAAATATTTGAAATTAGTTGAATTCAGTATGTAAAAAAATACATATAAAATATACTGCTACTGTGTCAATCTTTCATGTTAAATACATCCGTTTAATCGATTCATTAAAATACACTGCTGGTCAAAAGTTTGCAATAATTTAGTTTTTTATTGTTTTTTAAAGAAATCTCTTTCGCTCAGCATGCATTTATTGAGTTAAAACACAGTAAAACAGCAATATCGTGACATTTTACTATACATATCTTTTAATTATAAATGTTAAAACGTAATTTACTCCTGTGATAGCAAAGATAGATTTAGACAAGGTGGTGCACAATTATAAACATTAATATTGGTTCTTGTTATCAGTTTTTAATATCAATAAAAACATTTTTACTGCTTAACAATTTTGTGAAAACTGTGCAACATTATTTCAGGATTCTTTTATGAATAGAAAGTGAAAAACAGCATATATTTGAAATAATATATTTTTTTACATTATAAAACTTTTACTGTCACTTTTGATCAGTTTGATAATAAACAATATATTTTTTTTCAATCGTGTTTACCCCAAACTTTTGAATAGTAGTGCATCACAAAAAAAATGCTTCTGAAAAATATCAAGCAGCAAAACATTTTTCCAACATTGATAATAATAAGAGGTGATTCTTGATCACCAAATCAGCATATTAATGATGTCTGAAGGATCATGTGATACTAAAGACTGTAGTAATGGCTTCCATCACAGGAATAAATTACATTTTAAATTGTATTTAAATAGCAAACTGTTCTTTTAAATTGCAATATTGCTGTTTTAAATGTATTTTAATCAAATAAATGCAAGGCTGATCACAAAAGACTTCTTTCAAAAACATTATCACGATCATTCTTTAAACCTTTGACCAGAAGTGTAAATTAAATCTGAATATATTTGAACTATTCATTTCTGTTTTTTAAGATGCCAACTCGAACCCTGATCTCTGCAGTGGCCTTGCCATTGATGGAATGGCAACTCTCTCCAACAACTCCATCATTGTTTTCAGAGGTACATATTCTGTATAGATGTACTGTTGTATATATTTTCCCCAAATATCACTAATTAAGAAAAGGGCTATCCGTCTCAGGTCACTTTTTTTGGATGCTGAACCCCAAGACCAAAAGAGCTGGTCCTGCTCGTAGAATCACTGAAGAACTGGGCATCCCGTCTCCCATCGACACGGCCTTCACACGCTGCAACTGCCAGGGCAAGACCTACATCATCAAGGTACTGAAGAACACGGAAAACCGTCACTGTGTTTGCAACCCTTGAAAATCCACTGAATCGTCCATTTTCTCTCACTAAGGGTGACAACTACTGGAGTTTGGAGAATGGTGTTGTGGAACCTGGATACCCCAGATCTGTGTCCCAGGACTTTGGTGGGCTCACCGGTGAGATCACTGCTGCTCTGCCAATCCCAGCCACCAGAAAGAGACCCGAGTCTGTGTACTTCTTCAAGAAAGGTGCTGACTGGAGCCCTCTGTGTCCAATGTTTGGTTCGAATTATTAGAAATTACCAAAATGAGAAAATTCATCATAATTTGTGTTTTCTAATCAGGAGGCACAGTTCAGAGATTAACTTTCCTCCTGGAAGTGCACCAACTTGCAGCGGAAAGAGATCCAAAAATTCAGACAAAGTTCCAAAAAATGGCAAACAAGCAGGTAATCTGAATTGTTTTTATGCTAAACTGAGGCACTCAAAGAAACCTATTGAAAAGCATTGAAAAAGGGTATTTAAAATTATAGCAAGTATATCATTTTAGTATTATTTAAATGTGTCCCTGGATCACAAAACCAGTTATAAGTAGCAGAGGTATATTTGTAGCACCAGCCAATAATACATTGTATGGGTCAAAATGATCGATTTTTCGTTTATGCAAAAATCATTAGGAGATTATATCATGTTCCTTTAAGATATTTGGTAAATTTCCTACCGTAAATATATCAAAAATTAATTTTTTATTAGTAATATGCATTTCTAAGAACTACATTTGGACAACTTTAAAGGCGATTTTCTCAATATATATATATATATATTTGCACCCTTAGATTCCAGATATTCAAATAGTAGTATATCGGTCAAATATTGTCCCATTCTAACAAACCATAAATCAACGGAAGGCTTATTTAATCCAATGATGTAATAAATCCCAATTAAAAAATATTGACCCTTATGACTTGTTTTGTGGTCCAGGGTCATTTATGATTATTGCATTAATCATATTCATATTAAAATTTGCTTTTATTTTCAAGCTGCTGTCATATTTTCAGCATTCATTAATATACATATTTTTTATTTCATATTTTTAGTTTTTTATATTTACTATTTAGCTTATTTTCATTTTAGTAATTTTCATACTTCAACATTTGGTAACACTTTATATTAAGGTGTCATAATACAGAGTAATTTCCTAATTAAATAGTAGTATCCGTTGTATTACATGAAACAACTTACCATGTAACTAAGTTATGGAACAGTGTGTGATTACAGTTTATAATTATGTAGATGTAATCGGCAGCTACTGTTACACATATGTAACAGGTACACTTAGGTACAATCTTGATACACTTTATTTTAAGTAGCTTATGCCTGTGTAATATTCTGTAATTGTAATGTAATTATAAATGTATTACATTTATTTAAGCTGTGTACTGGTGGGTTAAATCAAATGAAGGTGCAGCTAGATAAGGTGGACAGGAAGTACACATACACATGAAGTACACTTAAGTCCAATCTAGACTATCTTTATTTTAAGTAGCTTATGTCTGAGTACTTACATTTATAATTACGTTGTATTAAGCCTGCAACACAATCTTTTAGTTAACAGACTCTGTCTGTTACATATGTGTAACAGTAACTGCCTATTACATCTATATAATTACAAACTGTAAGTACAGGCTGTTCCATAACTTAGTTACATGGCAAGTACATTTTGTTTCATGCAAGTGCAATGGCTACTACTAAGTACTTAACTAGGTAATTACTCTATATTATGGACACCTTAAAATAAAGTGTTACCCTACATTTTATTGCATTTAATTGCCAAAGCAACATTTTCATCTAATATTTAGATTTTATTTAAACTATTTCAAATGGAAAATATTTTAATAGTATCCATTTTGGTTATTGTTAATGCTGCAACAGAACAAAATAAGATACAAAGGTTATTTATTTGATGTTATTCTAATTTGACAGCGATCCAGTTGTCAGGGGAGATCAACATCAACCTCAAAATGAAGGGCTTCCCCACCCCTGTGACATCAGCCTTTTCCATGCCCAACCCCAGAAGTCCGATGGTTTCGATTACTTTGTTTTCTCTTGGCGTAAGTGACAACATTTTATCTTGCAACAATAGACGTATTACATGTGTAATAAAAAGCGAAGATTCAAATGTAAAATATGTTACTGAGTCTCAGTTTCTTTGAATCAGTACATTTAAAGCGATGCATTCAATAACAACATCTCTCTGATTTACAGCTAAAGTCCTAAACGTCAAGGTTAGCGGTGATCTGCCCGCTCTGACGGCCCCTGCCAGCCATTCCTCCCAGCAGAATGACATCCGCAAGTGGCTCAACTGTGCCTGAAAGAGCAGCATGAAACAAACACCACCAGCCGCTGCATGGCGAGAAAGATTCTCCATTTATTAGCAAAACCATTGAACATAGCGTCAGTATATTACTCACAAAATATAAAATAAATCTAACCCATGTTTTAAAGCACATTGAAACAAAACATTAAAGAAAGTAAATTAGAAGTAGGTTGATTCTGGGTACATTGAAGAGTCGTGGATCAGGGTTTCTGCTGGGCAGATGCTGTAAAGGTGGATGGATTTAGATGGAAGTGCCTCTGTTAAATCCTCGACCCCGAGCTCCACGAGGAAAAACACCACCTACAGGAGAAGATACAGATACAGACCCAGACAAACCAAATAAAGTTTCATTGAAGATCTTTGTAGACATCAAAATTCCTGATCGGTTTCTACAGAACAGATCCCAAATATCCAAAACAAGCACAAACTGACCAATGAAAAGCTTCTGTATGTATTTCAAGTAATCTTTGCTTTATTAAAAACAGAAAAGTTTTAAATCCAGTCTGTGTTGTTACTTTTTGTGAGAATGTGTGACTAATGAGTTTATGTATGAATAAGAGGATGGAAGTAAAGCAGAGGAGTAAGAAATTAGGCCCTGACCTCTCCTGATGATTTGGTTCCTCCGGGGCAGCTGGTGCTGTGGAAAGAGCCGGCTTGCAGGTTTGGCCTGACCAGTACTGGTGCTCGTATCTAAAAAGAGGAAGAGAAATGGGTTGATAAACAGGGTCAAATACTTACGGGTCAGTGACAAATAAAAGTGTCAATGATAAAGACGTTTTGAAGGAACACTCCACTATTTTTGAAAATGGGCTAATTTTACAACTCCCCTAGAGTTAAACAGTTGAGTTTTACCGTTTTTGAATCCATTCAGCCGATCTCCGGGTCTGGCGGGAGCACTTTTAGCTTGGCTTAGAATAGATCACTGAATCGGATTAGACCATTAGCATCTCACTAAAAAATGACTAAAGAGTTTCGATATTTTTCCTATTTAAAGCTTGACTCTTTTTGTAGTTACATAGTGTACTAAGACCAACGGAAAATTAAAAGTTGCGATTTTCTAGGCCGATTTGGCTAGGAACCATACACTCATTCCCACGTAATAATCGAGGAACTTTGCTGCCGTACCATGGGTGCAGCAAGCAATGATATTACGCAGCGCCTGAAGTAGTCCCCAGCTAGGTAACTAGTTATGATATAGCAAGGGACTACTTTCAGGCGCTGAAACTTTTCATTTTCAGTCGGTCTTAATACACAATGTACAGGTGCATCTCAATAAATTAGAATGTCGTGGAAAAGTTCATTTATTTCAGTAATTCAACTCAAATTGTGAAACGACTGTAGTTGGCTCACATTTAGCAAAAACCCACCAATTCACTCAACAAATTAGAATATGGTGACATGCCACTCAGCTAATCAGCTCAAAACACCTGCAAATATTTCCTGAGCCTTCAAAATGGTCTCTCAGTTTGGTTCACTGGGATACATAATCATGGGGAAGACTGCTGATCTGACAGTTGTCCAGAAGACAATCATTGACACCCTTCACACCCTGACACACTTCAGGGTAAGCCACAAACATTCATTGCCAAAGAAGCTGGCTGTTCACAGAGTGCTGTATCCAAGCATGTTAACAGAAAGTTGAGTGGAAGGAAAAAGTGTGGAAGAAAAAGATGCACAACCAACCGAGAGAACCGCAGCCTTATGAGGATTGTCAAGCTAAATTGATTCAAGAATTTGGGTGACCTTCACAAGGAATGGACTGAGGCTGGGGTCAAGGCATCAAGAGCCACCACACACAGACGTGTCAAGGAATTTGGCTACAGTTGTTGTCAGAGGCATCTTACCTGGGCTAAGGAGAAGAAGAACTGGACTGTTGCCCAGTGGTCCAAAGTCCTCTTTTCAGATGAGAGCAAGTTTTGTATTTCATTTGGAAACCAAGGTCCTAGAGTCTGGAGGAAGGCTGGAGAAGCTCATAGCCCAAGTTGCTTGAAGTCCAGTGTTAAGTTTCCACAGTCTGTGATGATTTGGGTGCAATGTCATCTGCTGGTGTTGGTCCATTGTGTTTTTTGAAAACCAACGTCACTTCACCCGTTTACCAAGAAATTTTGGAGCACTTCATGCTTCCTTCTGCTGAACAGCTTTTTAAAGATGCTGATTTCATTTTCCAGCAGGATTTGGCACCTGCCCACACTGCCAAAAGCACCAAAAGTTGGTTAAATGACCATGGTGTTGGTGTGCTTGACTGGCCAGCAAACTCACCAGACCTGAACCCCATAGAGAATCTATGGGGTATTGTCAAGCGGAAAATGAGAAACAAGAGACCAAAAAATGCAGATGAGCTGAAGGCCACTGTCAAAGAAACCTTCCATACCACCTCAGCAGTGCCACAAACTGATCAGCTACATGCCACGCCGAATTGAGGCAGTAATTAAAGCAAAAGGAGCCCCTACCAAATATGAGGCCATTTAAAGTTCATAAAGTGAACTCATTGTCCTGTCCAATAAACCAGTCTGGGATGATTTGAGCTTTGTGACATGGTGCATTATCCTGCTGTAGTCATAAAGGGATGGACATGGTCAGCAACAATACTCAGGTAGGCTGTGGCATTTAAATTATGCTCAATTGGTACTAAGGGGCCCAAAGTGTGCCAAGAAAATATCCCCCACATCATTACACCACCACCACCAGCCTGAACCGTTGAGACAAGGCAGGATGGATCCATGCTTTGATGTTCTTTATGCCAAATTCTGACCCAACCATCTGAATGTCGGAGCAGAAATAAAGTCTCATCAGACCAGGCAACGTTTTTCCAATCTTCTATTGTCCAATTTTGGTGAGCCTGTGTGAATTGTAGCCTCCGTTTCCTGTTCTTAGCTGACAGGAGCGGCACCCGGTGTGGTCTTCTGTTGCTGTAGCCCATCTGCTTCAGGGTTCGACGTGTTGTGCGGTCAGAGATGGTATTCTGCATACCTTGGTTGTAACGAGTGGTTATTTGAGTTACTGTTGCCTTTCTATTATCTCTAATCAGTCTGCCCATTCTCCTCTGACATCAACAAGGCATTTCACAAACTGCTCACTGGATATTTTCTTTTTCGGACCATTCTCTGTAAACCCTAGAGATGGTTGTGCATGAAAATCCCAGTAGATCAGCAGTTTTTTTAAAACTCAGACCAGCCGTCTGGCACCAACAACCATTCCTCATTCAAAGTCACTTAAATCCTCTTTCTTCCCCATTCTGATGGTCGGTTTGAACTTCAAGTCTTCTTCAACACATCTAGATGCCTAAATGCATTAAGTTGCTGCCATGTGATTGGGTGATTAGCAATTTGTGTAACCAAGCAATTGAATAGATGTACCTAAAAAGTGGCCGGTGAGTGTACATGTATATATACAGTGCCGTTCAAAAGTTTGGGATCAGTTAGATGTGTCATGTTTTTAAAATAAGTTCCTTATGCACATCAAGGCTGCATTTAAAAAATAAAGAAAACAAAACAGTAATTTTGTGAAATATCATGGAAAATTGAAATAACCAGTTTTCTACTTTAAAATATTATGTATTCCTGTGAAGTAACGCTGATTTCAGCACTATTACTCCAGTCTACAGTGTCACATGATCATTCAGGAATCCTTCTAATATGCTGATTTATCAATGTTGGAAACCATTTTGCCGTTTTATATTTTTTGGGACCTGTAATAGTTTGTTCAGGATTCTTTGGTAAATAAAAAGATAAAAAGGACAGTCTTTATTCAAAATATACATTTTATTGTCACAATATACACAACCATTTAAAAGTTTGGGGGTCAGTAAATTCTTAGTTTTTTCAAGGAAATTAATACTTTTATTCAGCAAGGATGTTAAATGGATAAAAAAATTATAGTAAAGATTTTTATTGTTAGAAAATATTTCTAATTTGAATAAATGCAGTTATTTGTAACTTTTTATTCATCAAAGGTTCCAAAACAATATTAAGCAGCACAACATATCTTCGCAGGGATTTTTTTTCATTGATTTTCACGAAGTGACAATATACAGAGTATAAATATAAAAAAATAACAACTCCATACTTTTCCAAACCCCGTAGGAACCCATATATTAGAAATTACAATAATATTTCTGCATTTATCATTAAATAAATACAGCCTTGAGCATAAGAGACTCAAACTTAGTGATCCCAAACCTTTAAGCATGCATGTGTGTGTATATGTAGTTTTAAACACAATTCCATTTATCAATATCATATGAGGTTTTAGACTTTGCTTCTAAATACTAACTAAACATTCTAAACTACTCAAGGTTATTTCAAGAACTTGAAAAAATAAAAGTGGCAAGTCAGTAAACGGTGTACCTGCGGAGCTTGACGAGGGCTCTTGACTAGTGGAGGGCAGGCTGGCATCATCGGTCGGCTGTGCGGATTCCAGCTCTGACTGGCCCTCTAGACATGCCTCACTACTCACCCTGCACACACATAACAATCACTACAACCCTGCTGACAAAACTGAGCCGCTCTGAAGTGAAGCATGAAACTGTTGCGTGTGCTTACCCTTCACTCTCAGCCTCCCCCACAAAAACATCATCTCCATCATCCCCTGGGACAGCTTCTCCTGGTGTGGTCAGACTGGCGGTGGACGTGCTGACCATGGGAACTGACTGAGAGGCTGTCTCGGACACATCTGAGGGGTGGCTCTCTGTGAAAACCGTCACTGTCAACAAGTGAAAGGAGGAGAGCCGTTAGGTTTGACTAAAAGATATCAACCAAACTAATTTGACATGACTTCTTCCAGCTGATCACCTGGAGCAGCCACTTGAAGAGGAGTGGTGGGGACACTCCTGCCTCCAGACTCTTCATCATGAGTGGGCAGGAAGAGAGGATTTTCATACATGCCGAACCCTGAAAAATGACAGGAAGAATGTCAGGAATTATGCTATGTTTGTTCATAGTAATTATAATATTTATTAGAATTATTACAATTTATTGAATTCATTTTCAAAAAAACAAAAAAAACATTATCAACTCAGATGACTACTTACAAATGAGAATCTGAAATGCAAAATTAAGCAATTTAATACTTTGCTGCCATCATCAAAATTTCCATGTATTTATTTAGCATTATGAGCATTCCAGTAACACTAGAGGTCAGACAATCAGCAAGATTATTTACATTTAAATCGCATCCAACTATGTGTGAATAACGAGCGTTCTCTCCACCTTCAATACCACGACTGTGGTGAGACCCTTGAGCAAGGCACCGAACCCCCAACTGCCTGGGCTCCGGGTGTGTGAGCACTTGGGTGTGTGCACTACTCCCGGTGTGTGTTAAATGCAGAGCACAAATTTCACTGCTGGATATATTCTGTATAATTTGATTAACATATGTTTGCTAATGCATTAAAATGTGAACAGCTTTATTGAATGTTAAAATGTACACTACCATTTAAAAGTTTGGCCTCAGTAAGGTTTGAAAATAACAGAAGACATGTATAATACAGAAGATCTCAAATAAATGCTGGATTTTTCAAAACATTCCATTCTTTAAAGAACTCTTAAATTTGGAAGCCTGTTTCCACCACTGAATAAAATTTAAAAAGTTGGTATCTATCTCACAATTCTGACTTTTCTCAATTGGGATACAAACTCAGAATTGTGAGATATAAACTCGCAATTCTGAAAACATACAAGTCTTAATTTGCGTTCAATAAAACTCTACGTGTTAAAATTTTTTGATTAATTGCATGCGTTAATGTTGACACCCCTAACGAAAAGTGACAACCTTTTTTTATTTTGTGGAGGAAACGGGCATCCATCGAAAATAACAGTAAAATATTTTTAGTTTTAATAATTATTTCACAATATTACGAATTTACTATATTTTTGATCAAATAAAGGCAGCCTTCATGAGTATGAGACTTTCTTCAAAAATATCCCAAAACTGTACCAACCACAAACTAAAAGTGGTGCAGTACTAAATGAAAAATGATATAGTAATGAAGAAAGTAAAAATATTGTTCAGTGTTGTCAAATAAACTAATGCTTGCGTACAAAGGACATGAATGGCTAAAAAACTAACTCTAGGTTGCCATCATGTAATCAAGGTCATTCGGAAACAATGTGAAAGCAGCATTACGGTGTCGTGTTTGTGCTCACCTCCATGTGTGGCCAGATGGCTCAAGTCAGAATGAGAGGAGCTGGCCTGGGGCATCATATCCTCAGGAGGACCAAAACGGAAGCGAGGAACTCCGGCCACCTGGGGGGAACTGAGATGGAGGGATGCATCATTAATCAAGGTATTTAATGATGTATTCCTTCGTGGTATAAAAGCATAACAGTTGCTGTGACTCACTGAATGGCCTCTGCAAAGCCATCTGTGCGGTGTGGCACGACGAGGGTGGGAGTGCTAGGAACCATTCTGTCATCATCAT
The DNA here is from genome assembly GCA_027564155.1 of Gymnocypris eckloni scoliostomus. NCBI lineage: Eukaryota > Metazoa > Chordata > Actinopteri > Cypriniformes > Cyprinidae > Gymnocypris > Gymnocypris eckloni. Next base: position 18,929,333 of record CM050422.1, on the reverse strand, counting down.
CAAAGAAGTGTTGCTGAAGGAACCAGAATACTCTGTCAGAAATTATGAAGCACTAAAGACACAGGATGTTTATGTTGGTTAAACAAAAAGTTCACTCACCATGCTTCCGATCCCAGGCGTGAGTTGGGGTGCACGACTCATTGAGAGCCGTCTGCTTTGTCCTGACTGCCTCTGTCCAGAATAGTAGATTCAGAAAAAATTATGTAATACAGAAAAATATTGGATTTATGTGGAAACAAATCAGAGCTCTTATTTTGAGCTGCTTTCAAGTAAAGGACATGGTCTATATACCTGCATGATGGGGGGTCCAAGTTCATGGACAGGGTGGATGTTGAGGCGTGGGGGTGGGGTGTGATGTGGTCTCCGGGGGCATTGGGGAAGACGTAGGCCCAGGGAGGAGGTGGTGGTGCTGCTGGGGACTGGATGTTGCTCTCTCACAGGCTCAGCAGGGAAGGACTCCAGGGTGCTGACACTAGCTTCACCTGTGAACACACAGGAAATGTATTCAGATTCATTATTCATAGATTTGTCACTTACAGGTGCATCTCAATAAATTAGAATGTATTTAAATGGTCTCTCGGTTCGGTTCACTAGGGTACACAATCATGGGGAAGTATTCCTACAGTAAAGGTGCCATGTTGCACACTTTCATAGTCTAGACTTCAGTGTATAACCTTTTCCCATGAGGTGTGGGTGGACTGAACAGGGAAACTATGTTAAAGTATATATTAACATTCAAACTTTAGGGTCAATAATGTTTTGAGTGAAAATAATAGTTTTAGTTTAATAGTTTTCAAAGCTAGGATGTTCGATAGATAGAAAAACAGACATAGATAGATAGAAAAACAGAGATAGATAGATAGATAGATAGATAAGAGTTGCTGCTAGGGTACTTGGAATGGTTGCAAAGCTGTTACTAGTATGATTTAACATGTTGCTAACATGAATTCAAAAAACTGTTAAAAATAGCTAAAACCATCTGATTTAATAAAAAAAAACTGTTTAAAACCAGCAGATTCAACAAAAAAAGTTAATAACCAGCTGACTTCGCAAAACAAAAGCTAAAAACAGCCTAAGATGGTTGTCTGGTCTTAGCTGGTTTAAGCCGAAAGCTTTAAGCTTGTTTTGGTCTTTTAGCAATCTCCCAGCCTGACCAGTTCAGTGGCCAAAAACCACTTTAAAACCAGCCAGAGCAGGTAATCAGCTTAAGCTGTTTTTATGTTTTCAGTAGCAACTTAAGTTTTGCTATAGCAATACACCATAGGTCTCAATGAAAGTCAAAGGGATTTTTGTAGGTTTTTATAGTTTTGTTTTAGAAAATCGTAAGCCAGATCAGTTTGTGAAGACAGCAACTAACGTCAGCTATACCTAAAGCTATAGGAGATACGGACTGAATTTGGCCTGAGAAGGAGACTCAAGCCAACTTCATTTCAAACTTTTTTTTTATAATGAACCATTTATCCAAAGAATCACAGTACAACAGTACAGTTTCCACAAAAAAAGATAATCAGAAATGTTTCTTGAGGAGCAAATCGGCATATTAAAATGATTTCTTGAGATTTTCCTCTTGTGACAACAAGGACTGAAGTAATATATTAAACATTTGAACCAATAAATGCAGCCTTGTTGAGCATAAGAGACCATTTTTAAATGTCATAGTGGCCCCAGACTTTTAAATGGCAGCATATTGCAGCATTAGCATGAGAAATGAATGCATTGTGCAGGTTTTTGTACCACTGCTCTGAGAGTCTGCTTGCTTCTGGATTGAATCAGATGCTTCTTGACTCTCTTCATTGTCAATGCCTGGATCAGCTGCTCCATCGCCCTGCCAACACAACAAAAATCACATCAAAACCACCAGAGAAAGGTAAACAGTCAAAGGATCACAATCAGCACACAGAAACTTACAATAAGCAAAACAGAGCCAAAAAGATCTGAATTCTGACAGTGTTTGCAGACGATGAAACAACTTGTTTTCTAGAAACCAACTGGCTTTCATTACAAAAGCAGCTTTATGGCCCGGAGCATTTCAAAACTAGGGGTCACCTCTGCTTCATCCCCCTCATAGGCCTCATTGGCATCTGCACTCCCACTGCCTTCATTACTCTCCTCTGCTGCTTCTGCCATCCCTCCATCACCATCTTCATCATCTTCATCTTCAGCATCATCCTCTTCATACTGCAGAAAGAAGGGAGGTTAATACATGCTAATAATTACAGAGTTTACGCTTTGAGAACCAGACTGACCTGTCCAGGCTCCTCCTGCTCTTCTTCTTCCTCCTCCTCAGTGCCGCTATCTGTCTCAATGACGATGACGTCATGCTTATACTCCTCGGATGAGTCCTGTCCGCTGATCTGAGATTCTGAGGGCTGGGACTCGCTCACCTGATCCATCGGGACGGACTGAGACAAAGATTCTTCGTCTCCCACTCCTAACACGGGATATGCTTCCTGTGAGAGATGACCAGACCCGATCAGTGCACTTGGTTGTTCATTGTTGGGACGAGTGGCTGTGGTTATACTGTTATATAGGGATAAAGTGCTGGTACCTCACTGCCATCAGGAGGCTGCTGGGCTTCTCCTGGAGCTTCACCCATTGCATCGTTACTCTCCTCAGTGCCGGAAGCATCCTGCAAAAAGAGTGGGATGATGTATAATCAAAAGAGTCTATTTATAGCCAAAGGTTATAACTACAGTGAGTGTTTCCTGTACCTCAAGTGCAGTATCTACAAAACAGAAATTTTACAAGCACAGAGTTTGTAAAGCCTGAGTAATTAAATACAAATGGACAAAACATCTTTCTTTCAGAATCAATGCCTTCACTGGCTTCTAGCAAAAGCATACATACAGTTTATCTGATTTACAAACAAGTGAAATGATTGTCCGGCAGGGATTGTAGGGGGGGCAGTGAATGTCCAGCTCTCTCCACCTTCAATACCACGACTGAGGTGCCTTTGAGCAACCCCCCAACTGTTCCCTGGGCGCTGCAGTATAAATGGCTGCCCACTGCTCCGGTGTGTGTGTGTGTGTGTGTATGGGTAAATGCAGAGCACGAATTCAGAGTATGGGTCACCATACTTGGCTGTATGTCACGTCACTTTCTTTCACTTTCAACCCAATGGGCTGTGGTTAATTTGAGCTAGTTTATTTGTTATGTCAGTAACATCTTTTGGCTGTTTATGCCATCTTTGTGTGTGAATATTTATATTTACAAACACAATTCAGTCAAAAGTGTAAGATACAAGAAAGAGGCTAAATTTATTAACTATATTTATAAAATATATTTCACATAAGTATTTGAGACAAATCTAACTCACAGCAAGTGTTAAAAAAAAATGTACAGGTTTAAAAATTCTAAAACTGATGTTTATTTTGATCGTCTTAGCTTACTCCCAAAGTTTTGTTTCCATATTAAAATTATATTAAAAATAATCTATGGATATTTTTATGTACCTCTTCACAGCCAAAACTGACTCAAATGCAGTAGAATAATTTTACAATCTCTTTCACGAACTAGGAAGTTTCCAAATTTCTTAATAAATTACAAGCCACTCCCACAAGATGACATGTGCACATGTTCACCTCCAGGCCCATTTTTCTTATGATGCGGAGCTTCTTAGTGATGGGTGGATGGGTGGGGTCATCCTGTGTGGTGCCGGTCACTTCCGTGGAGCTATCCTGCTCTTCCTCTCGCACTCGCTTTGGCACAGAGGAGCCTGCTGTTGCGGTCACTGACAGAAGAACAACTTGTTAGTCAGAAACCTCATATTAATAAAGTGCTGGGGAGAGAGGGGGTTGGTTCAGTGAAAACTTTAGGAGAGTGTAAATAGTGCTGTCAAATGATTAAATCTCATCCAAAATAAAAGTTTTGTTTACAAACTATATGTATGTATATATATATATATATATATATATATATATATAAAAATACACATACTGTATATATTTTGACATGTCTATACATTTATATTCTTATATTTTATATAAATATATTTCCTTTACAAAACAAAATTCTTAAATATATACACATGCTATATAAAAATGTTTGTATTTATATATACACACACATAATAAATTTACAACGTATACACACATATATTATGTAAACAAAACATTTATTTTGGATGCGATTAATCGTTTGACAGCACTTGGAAATAAATACAAATGAACAACCTTGCTCCTCATTTGGGGGTCACACTCATGGTCTTCACGGTCAAAAGTGACCGGACACCTGAACTTTAACTTTTTCTTCTTCAGTAAAATCAATCTAATGTATTTTTGTTCAATAATATTTGTACATTTTCGCTTTGTATTTTGAAAGAATTTTATGGTACTAATTAATATTTATGCAATAAGTATGATTCATTTTACCATTGAAAATAGTAAAATAAAAAAGACACTTATTTTTCAATGAATTCACTATTTCAGATTAAAATAGAGACTAGGCCTTTAAAGTCAAGCTTTTGAAAGCAAAATAGCACCTCCTGGTGAGAGCACAGAAAGAAAATAGAGACGCTTGTGAATTCTCTAGTTGTTTTTATAAATAATTGTTCACTTTTATTAGGCTGTGGATTTAAATGTATATTAATGCATTCTTACAGACTACTTTTTGTTAAGGTTTTTTTGTTGTTGTTGTTTTACATGTTGATCTGAAGTGTAGGTTTTTGCATTATTATTACTACATTCAAACCTGAAACCTGCATTTTGTTACACAAAACATTACACATCTGTAAACAAATGTTACAAAAATGATCAGGAATGCTTTATCAGAGCTTAATCCTTCTGGGTCTGATCTGATTTTAACCTCTTATTTCAGTCTTCTGGCTCATTTTGGCTATATGGCTATAGCCAGAACAATTCAATTGAGTGTGTATAATTCTGCATGTGTGTGTGTGTCTGTGAGTGTGTGAGAGTGGTTGTATCGGTTTTACACTCTTGATGTTTTAGAGTGTAACCCCTTCCTTTTTGTCAACTTTTTTACAGCATTGTAGTTAAATTATTTATTTTATTTTACATATTTGCTGTGTTACAGTCACACCAGTTCATAGGTGTGTGTACAATTGTGTGTGAGTCCGCACATGTGTGAGTGGGTGTGTAGATTTTGCACTCTAGATGTTTGAGTTTCACCCTTTAATTGCAGTGCAATTTTTTTCTGCATTGTGGGGGATTTGTAGATTGTACACAAATATGTTCTGTATTTTTTTTTTTCATTTCCTATTAATTTCCTATGGTCGGTCATTTTTGAGGGTGAATTTATTTTTTACGCCCACTTAGCCTGTTTGAATCATGCCCTGATTTTTTTTCTGTGTTCACATTCCAAGAGCCATAAAAGTCACCAAGTTTCAAATCATTCCGATGAAGCCATGATTTAAAAAAATTATTAATATAAAATTCTCCAGTCAGAAGTGACCGAAGACCGCACAAGGGTTAATACATATAAATATCACATTGGTGTCTTTCTAATATCATAGTTACCATTTTCTCCTAAAATAATAAATGGGTCTTTTATTATCTGTTTGGTTAGTTAAGATGATTTCTGAGCTAAGCGAAAAAGTAACTTGTTTTTTCTATTGAATAAAAAAAAAAAATCAAGACTAAGAACATGTATGACTGTAAACATGAATGAGTGTAAATTTTGTTACAATTTCTTCGTGGTTCTTCATACCTGTGCCAAAGACAGCAGTGGAAGTGGATGGCCTCTCCATTTGTGAGCTATGTACTGCCTCCATTATGGTCGTTGCTGGCTCCTGACTAGTCTGCTGCTGAGTGGGTTGGACAAAGGCGGTGGCTTGGCTCTGCTGCAGGCTGAGGATTGGCTGCGTGGTCTGTATGTTAGGGCTGGTGGAGCGCACTGAGCCGCTGGTATTGCCAAAGACCGTCACATGCTCCATTGGAGCCTCTGTGGATTGGAGAGCTGATGGAACAAACCAACGACAATTTACAACTTGTGCACTAATGTAGATCCTATCAGATGTCAAAGGCTGAACTCCACCCATACCTTCCTGCGTTTCCACCTGTGTTGTGGGATTGACTGTGGCTGTGGGCGTAGTAGCGGAAGCGGGTGTTATCATTGGGCGGATGCTTGCCCTAGGGGTGGACTTGCTCCCTGCGATTGGTGAAGGCTTGCTGGGGGTGGCAGCAACTTGTGTGGGCTTGATATTAGCGGTGGGCGGGTCGGATGTACTGGCGCTGTTAACAGATGGAATATAAAAGACATTATGCCATGGTCTGGCTGAATACTCTATTCTGATTGTCTGGCAGGTGTTGATTAAATTAATTTAACTGCACAGGTAGTTCCAGGTCAGTTTAATCACTGTTCCATATTAATATGCTGCTTTTATTGATGCACACTAACCAACACGCATCACTCGCTTGCACACACACGGAGAGAGAAAGAGAGAGAGAGAGAAAGAGGTCGAAGATTGCAGATTCTGCTGCACACACACAAACTTGTCGTCAATGCTTCCACGCGATTTTTATTACTAAAATAAAAGATAGATACTAGATTGCTACATTATATTTCCCAGCAAGGAGGTGATCAAATCGCTGTTTTTGAAGTAATTGTTTGTAGAGAGAGATGTGCAGACGCAGCAAGCAGGTACACAAAACTGTCATCTCTCTCTCTCTAGCAACAATTGATTGAAATAAATGCTATAATTAATTCCAATAAATGTGGTCTTACCGCACTATTTTAATCTCTGTGTCTGATTTGAAGCTGGCAGAATGCTAGCACTAACGAGCATAACAGATGAAAATAACCGTCATTTTTACCCTTCCGGTCAAATATTGCGCTGCAAAGAGCAATACTAGTTTTTACTTGTCTATAACTTGGCAAATGATCATGGATCAAGCCAGCAAATATTATTAACATCTTTAATATGTGAATGCTGGCAAATGACCATGGCATAAGCGGTATAATCAACGGCTAGCTGTGCATTAAACAATTTAAATGCACTTCGCGGAGGCAACCACCCTCTGCTCCGCGTTGGGTAGTCCTTCGCCTGCACGTCGTGCATTCAAGTCATTTAATGCACAGCTAGCCGTTTATTACCCCTTAAATATTTAACACTAGAACATTCATGGAAAATCGTTTATTTCCGCAGTGCAAAATTAGGTGGATATAAAAGTGGATTACCTTCCTCTGTCAGCAGTAGTCGTGGGTTTGAGAGTGATTTGACGAGCATCTGATGACCTCTGTGCCTCTTGAACCTAGAAAAGATCACAAGTACTTTAATGATCATATATTTACTTCAATCCTGTCATTCAGGAAATAAAGCCCAGGAAGTCCCTTGTCTTGTCAGATATACAAAACATAACAGTAAAAACCTATGAATGCAAATGAATAGTATTCATAAATAGATTTCTACATACATAACGCATAGTATTTCTACATAAATTTGTACAGAGGGCATTTGTGGTTCTTTACCTTGCTCTGACCAGGCTCCTGAGCTTCATCTTTCTGATCTCCGTGTCTCTCCTGTTGCTCACGGAGCTCCCTCAGCTCTCTCTCCTGTCGGCTCAACCGGCCTTCATACTGGGACTTGAGCGCACTCATCCTCACCTCCAGCTCCTCTCTCTGCTGCTTCAGTTCCTCATTCTCTTTCGCCAACTGCTCCTTCGCACCTAAAACACATTGGATATAGGTTTGTAAGTATATACTGTACCTCACAGAAGCGAGTAAACCCCTCACATTTTTGTAAATATTTTATTATATCTTTTCATGTGACAACACTGAAGAAATGACACTTTGCTACAATGTAATGTAGTGAGTGTACAGCTTGTACAACAGTGTAAATTTGCTGTCCCCTCAAAATAACTCAACACACAGCCATTAAAGTATTAGTTCACTTTCAAATAAAAATGTCCTTATTTACTCACCCCCATGTCATCCAAGATGTTTATGTATTTCTTTCTTCAGTCAAACAGAATTTAAGATTTTTGATGAAAACATTCAACGAATGATCTCCATATAGTGTACTTCAATGGACTCCAAATGGTTGAAGGTGAAAATTACATTTTCAGTGCAGCTTCAAAGGGCTATAAACGATACCAGACGATGAATAAGGGTCTTATCTAGTGAAACGATCAGTCACTTAAAAAAAACACTGATTATGTCACTTGCCCACCTTGGCACCGTCCCTCCCAATCGTTTTTATTTTTTATAGTAATAAAATTAATTTAGTTCAGTTAGAGAACAGACACTACAATTAAAACTGAACACGGCTGCTCAATGCAGCGTGCCGAATGACAGTCACATCACAGATCAGATTTCATTTATCATGCGAGACAGACAAGAAAATACGACATAATACATTTTAAATTTCGAAAAGCCTGTTGACTTTTGCCATTTATCTAAGGTGATACTGGAAGTTTTTTTAAAACATTTGGTTCCACAGTGTTTACTGATTTTTGTTTATTTAAACTGTGTATTTTTTATTTTACATTAAGTATGCCGTGTCTCCAAGCTTTCTTTTTCATTTTGCTAATAAACTTGCATTTCTTATTTATTTGGTTCCACAGTGTTTACTGACCTTCAGTTTTGTATACATAAACTTCTACAAGTTATGTGTTATTTTATATTAGGCATATAACATGGTGTATTTTTATTTGTTTTGTTAATAAAAGTTCCATGTTCTATGCTAGATTTTGTTGTTGCTTGAATTCAAGCAATTGACGCCGAATTGCTGCTAATTTGAAAGTGAAAAATAAAATGCGCAGAGACTTTACAAGCTATTTAAAACGTAAGGAAAGCAAGGAAAAGAGGGAAAATACCACACCACGGTGATACCGGTACTACCGGTGTTGTCACACGTCGATTAACCGGTGGGAAAATTCTCACTATCACAACCCTAGAAGCTACGAGAATACTTTTTGTGTGCAAAGAAAACTAAAATAACGACTTTATTCAACAATTTCTTCTCTTCTGTGTCAGTCTCTGGTGCGCATTCACAACAGTACCATGATGCATACGTGTGCATTCCTCTGCTTGCCAACAAGCCGCAGCACATTGGGGTTCTACATCAGAATGCTGGTTCCTGCATCAGCAGCACCACACGCATGTGTCATGGGACTCTTCTAATTGGTGGGGGAGACCGACACGGAAGAGAAATTTTTAATAGTCATTATTTTAGTTTTCTTTGTATTCACATAGCTTCATAACATTATGGTTGAACCACTGAGGTCACATGGACTAATTTAATGATGTCCTTACTACCTTTCTGGGCCATAAAACATTTCACTTGCATTTCAGTGACCCTATGCAGGGTCACAGAAAGCTCTCGGATTTCATCAAAAATATCTTAATTTGTCCCCCGAAGATGAATGAAGGTTTTGGAACAACATGAGGGTAAGTAATTAAATCACAGAATTTTCATTTTTGGGTGAAGTAAGCCATTAACTTATAAATAATGGTCATGATTTACTATATTGACTAAACTGCTTTGGACCATAGGATTATCAGCAAGATTAATGTGCTTGTCACGTGTTATGGTTTACTAACTATTGAGCTGGTTGATCTTCTGCTTGGCACCCATGAAGGCTTTCTTGGTCTTCTCCTCTTTATCAGCGATCTGCTGTCGGAGCTGCTCCTCCAGGTTATTCTTCTCCTGTAGCTCTGTTCTCAGACGACTGAGCTCCGGCTGCACCTGTGCCAGCTGCTCCTGCAGGCTCTTCACCTCAGCTTCACGCTCCTGCACCGTCTGCACTCACAAACATCACCACATGTGTTTTGAATGCACTGCTGACAATCTCATTAGTTCACTTCATCACTTTTATGAAGTCATCAAACACTTCACAAGCAACATTGAAGGAGGACCAGAAAAACTCTTTAAACTCTTTTCCAACAGTTTCTAAAAGTCCAACAAAACATTCGTTTCACTCCATCAAACTAACTCCACACCTCACTGTCTCAATAGTAAATGAACAAATAACACTTCATTACTCTCTCACTTCCTGGATTAAACACTTTTATTAGTTATATAACGTGAGCCAAACCAGAGAAACCTACAATGGCGATGTTTGTGACTGTGTATGTTTACAGCACAAGACCGGACGTCCCAGTGCTTTGAGGATTATACAACTGTGGCTCTGTAAAAGCAATCATTGTGAGGAAGCATTAATTGTTTGACTTGTGTGTTGAAAGTTTTATTCTAATGCACTTGCAGACACAAAGGACTAGTTCACCCAAAAATAAAATACTTAATTTAGCCTTTTATTCACACGTAAAAAAAAATTACCAACATACATAGCGTAGATCAAATATGGTAAACAGAATCTCAAACCAATGAAGTTTGTTCTTGTGTCCCATAAGCATTTTTAAGCTTCCGCAAGAACCAGTAAGGTTTGTTCATGGTTGATCTTATGGGTTTTGAATATGTTTCAGACCTAATGAGGTCAAAACATACAATAAGTAACATGCTCACTTGTGTTCATGCACTTGTAAAGCATGAATGCATAGCAATTCGCACTTGATCCAATTGATAGATTCACATATTTAGACTTTCTGGGCACCAATGCAAGAAAGGACCATTTCTCATAATAGTTTGTCCTACCTATGGGAAGGCTTGTTTGTCAGAGCAGCACATGAAGCCATAAATGAGTACCTTCTGTATGCTGTCCAGCTGAGTTTCCAGCTCTGAGGTTCTGTTCTGTGTCTGACTCAGTGAGCTCTTCAGGTTTTGAATCTCCTGCACTGAAGCCTGACGGTCTTCCTGCTCCTGTGCTGGCTTAGAAGCAGCCTCTGCCACCATCTGTCAGAGAGATGTGACCGACTCAGATTAATTCCAGACCTTTTCATTGGTTAAATTGGTACAAATGAAAAAAGGAGAACAACAGTATGTTGTGGTGTACCTTATCATGCTGTTCTTTGAGCTCTTCATACTGGGTTTTGTAGCGACGGCCGATCTTCTTGACCTGTGTGATGGTTTTGAGTTTCTCCTGGATGTCCACGGTCTTTGCCTCCAGCTCCTTCTTCAGACTGTCCCTTTCAGTGGTGACCTTCCCAAGGCTTTCCTGCAGGTTCTGCAGCTGGCTCTGAGCTGTGGTGTTTGAAGCTTGGCTCCTGTTTGGTAGGCAGAGAATGAAGATTGTTTTGTTAAGATTGTTAGTCTAATTTTAAAAAGTTAAATGATTCATACTAACTGCACACTGACCTAGCCACATCATTTTTGAGTTTGCCCGTCTCCTCTACGAGCTGCTGGATGCGTTTAAGATGGGCCTCCCTCTCAGAATGAGCCTTCTTCATTTCCTCCTGATCGCTGTCCTTCTGCTGACTAAGCAGTTGCTGCATGACCAATTTAATCAAAGTGTTAGACACCGAATACCATACTACAAGTCAAGTTTGACAATTAAACTGACCTAACATACTGGTGTTGTTTAATATAAGATTCTACATGATACATTGAAGGTACTGCATTCATGCGTGAGCAGTGAGATTCTGAGACCTGTGTTCGAGTCTTCAAGCGCTTGACGTCCTCCTCCAGGAGTCTCTTCTCAGCCTGTAACATGCCACTCTTCTCACTCAGCTCAGCATTAGAGTCCTGAAGGGGCTTGATGTCTGCTTCCAGCTTGCGCATCTACAACATCATATGACAATCATGTTTTACATATAGTGTGTTATTTTTATATATACAAATCTCAGACTCTAAAATCTGATTGTCCATGTCTGAAACAAATATACATTATCTATGTTTCATAAAATGCAAGTATATCTGATTATGTATAATGGTTGATGCACACTGTGTGCTCTTAAAGTCTTACCTTTGCTTGAGCCTGTTGTAGTTCATGCTCCAGTCTGTTCTTCTCATTCTTCAGCATCTTGTTGGTCTCAGTCAGAGCGCTCAAACTCTCCATCCGCTTCATCATGTCTTCCTGTTGTCCCAAAGTCTTAGTTGTAACCTGCAGATTTGAGATGTTAACTGATTGCAAGATATGCGATATCGGTCCAAATCAGATCAAGTTAGGTGAAGTGTTAAACACCTTGATGTTAAATACTTTCTCTTATCAAACCTAAATATGCAGCAACAATTAAACCTATAAATGAATCTAAAAATATATAAAATGTATATAATATAAAATTAATAAAGAAAAAGAAAAACAAAATACATAAATATAAACAATGTGAGAAAATAACATTGGCTTGTGGCAGAGCTATGTTTGTCCAACCAATAGCATATGCAGTGAAAGTTTTAGAAATCTGTCTGAAAACACTTTTTTAGGACCTGTAGTTTTTCTCTCTCTGCATTCAGGCTGTCCTGCAGTTCCTTTAGCTCTCCCTCAAGGTACACCATGCGTTGTTTATAGCGCAGGGTTTCAACCTCAGCCACTTCCAGCCGGGTCTCAACTATCTCCTTCTCCCGCCGAACAAACCTTTTGGGAAAGAAAGGCCACATGAGTACTACCCATTTCTTGTTTACTATTGTAAGGCATTTTAACAGCATGTCATTCTTCGAGAGGGTTGCACTAATGAAGGGTTTTACCTGAGAATGTCCAGGATCTGCTCATGAGATTTGCCCTCCTCGTTCAGAGAGATGTTCAGACTGCTCTCACTAGTGGTCTGCTGCTGGGTGGAGGCGGTTATCTTGCTGCTTAGGTTCTCCATCTGCTCATGGAGCATGGTGTTCTGCTTCTGCAGCTCCTCTGCTCTCTTTTGCTCTTTAGAAAGTTCTTCCTGGGGAGAAACATTGTAGAGGAAGTATATCAAGTAATAGCTCAACAAAAAACTATTAAGCTAAAGGGACAGTCCACCCAAAATTGAAAATCCTGTTATCGCTTATTGAAGTCATTACAAGCCTGTATGACTTTTAGTTCTGTGGAACGGACAATAAGATATTTTGAAGAATGTCAATAACTCTGTCTCAGTTCCAACTGACTTCCATTGAATAGACAAAAATAATTCAATTGGAACCAAAACTATTTGGTTACCAACATTCCTCAAAATAAATTTTGCTCAGCAGAAGAAATGCATACAGGTATTACATTTATGATGATCTCGAAGACTTTCTAACATATGTATGCATCAGCCGGTTCTACCTTTGCCAAACACAAGATTTTACCTTCAGTCTCTTTTCTTGCTGTTCCCAGTCGACGCGGCCCTGACGCAGCTCAGATGCAGCTTTCTGAGCCTTGTCCTCAAGCTGCTTCGTGGTCTGTACAGACTGCTGTCCCTGTTTCTTGGCAGCCTGTAGAGCTTCCACATCTGCAGCATGAAGCATGAGCTCTCGCTCATATTTATTCTGAGCCTCTGCAGCTAGCTTAGCCTGGAACCCAAAATAAGACACAGGTAAGTAAGCATCCAAGAAAATCAGTGGGTAGTTGTGTGAAAAAAGCAATCAGGGTGACTTGATCCAGGAGTATCACGCCCACCTGTAGTTTGCTGTCCTGCGTGGCTCTCTGCTCCTGGGCCACCGCTTCCGTAGCTCTCTGGAGGGCATCCTGCAGCTCTGTCTGCATGTCTGTCATGCTCCTTTTCAGTTCCTTCACCTAAACAATTGGTTTCAATCTTCAGAACTTTCCTATTCAGAATAGCTACAAAAAACATGGACGTGCCATCCAGGAGTTCCATACCCGTTCTTCAACACTATCCACAGCTTTCATCTTCTCCTCCTGGAGCTCCAGCTTTTCCTTTTCTGCTTCCACCAGCCGGGCTTCCAGCTGTTGGTTCAACTCCCACGCTGTCTTCAGCTGGCTGTCAGTGGAGGTGCGGGCCTGCTCAGCCAACTTTAAGTGAAACACAGGGCAATTTTTTTGTACTGTGGTCACTTATGACTCGCATTAAAAACAACTGAACAGGTTGAAGCAGATTAATACCTGCTTCTCTTTGTTTACAGACTCCTCCAAGCTGAGCACCATGGATCTGTACTGCTCTAGGTTGGTGGTAGTGTTCGTCAAACGCTCCTTTAGGTCAGAATTCTGTTCTTCAACCTGCTGTAGACGTGATCTAAGCTCATCCACCTCTTGTTGAGGAACACCAGGAGCTGAAACTGCACATAACATGACCTTGAGTTGCACAGCACTGGAAAATATGACACTCACAATTTCATCTTCTATGTTTACCTCTGGGTAGTGTCCTAACAGGCTGTTTAGGCGCTGTGCTCTGGTTCCCATCGTTGTTCAGTTGCTGTCTCATGGAGGTGACCTGCTGTTCAGCCATTCTTAACAGCTCTTTAGTCTTCTGATGTAGTGCTGTTTGTGTCTCCAACTGCTTCTTAGCCTCCAGTAGCTGAACCTAATCGATAGAAATTAGTCTTTCAGGTGTAGACAGTTCCACCAACTAGTTGACAATTGTAAATCATCCCTACTAAAAAGTAAGTGAATTTTACAAGCTTACATCTTGGTTGCGTTCCAGTGCGTGTCTCTTTTCCACTTCCTGTTCCAGCTTCTTCTTAAGCTGAACAATCTCTTTCTCCAAACGTTGAATCTGGTTGTTGTAGCGCTGCTTGGTCTCAGTCTCAGAGCGCTCCATAATAAGCTGTAACATAATGAGGAAGTTAACAGAAAGTGAAGAGTGCTTTGGCCAAGTTGGTTGGGATATATAGACAAACTGTACCTGAATGGATTTGAGGTTGGTAAGCAGGAGGTTCTGGCCCCGCTGCGCAGTAAGGATGGACTCTTTCTCCTGGGCTAGTCTGTCCTCCACTTGCTTCAATATATCTCTTTCTTTACGGATGTTCTCAATGCGCATCTGGCAGAGAGAGTGTAAAACAATATGAATGAAAGTGAATACCAGCTGAATAATTTGCTGATAGTCCATTCAGTTTATTATAGTTCCTTCTTACCTCAGCCATGGTTAGTTTCTCATTGGCCTCCCTTAGATCTTGAGTCATTGTGTAAATGATTTGCTCATGTCTCTGATGAGTGGCAGTCATCTTTTGATTCTTCTCACGATGGGCTTCAATCTCTCGTCGAAAGGCATTCACATTTTCCTGAAGCATCTCATACCTGCCATGGACCATTTTAGATTTTATTCATTCAATTCTTTTTAAACGAGTTGGAATTTGGATTCAAATAAAATACAAATTAAATTCATATTTTTAAATTCACCCCTAAGAAAACTCCATCATGTTTTATATTATGGCTCTCGAGGTTAGTTTATAAAGTTTGTTGCACCAAAAAAGGTCCAGTATCCGTAAAAATGACAATTCCTATGATAAATGATAAATCCTTAGTGTCACTCTTTGGGAAAAACAGTCAACTTCAATGGGTGTTACCTCTTGCAGAAGTGGAAGTAAACACCCACCTCTCACTGTTTTCATACTTAAGTTGGCAAATGCTGAAATAGAGCCGTATATGTTTGAGCTCCAACGGGCCAAACGTGAGTTGTTTAGAACACGCCTCTTTGATTACATACAATGTTGACGCATGTTAAGGGGATTTGAGGAAAATCATGACATCACAAGTTGCAGTATTTTTTATTGTTGTGTAACCTCTTATATACATGAAAATCAAGACCATTTTAATTCTCAATTTTATGACCTCTTTAAGTATTATGGAAAACCAATGCGTTTATGTTGTGTGTTTGAAATGTTGGCAAAGAAAGAAAGAAAACGAAGATGACAGCCACTTGCATCAAACGTGTAGCTGTGGCTTTAACTTGCTTTGCTCAAGATAAACTGAGGTTAAAACATTCAAATTCAACTTAAATTTAGATTGCACAGAGAGATATTTCAGGCTCACCGTTTGAAGGCGAATTCCAGCTGAGAGGAAAGTTTAGCCTTTTGTGAGAGCAGATCAGACACTTGACCACGAAGCCTCTCAATCTGTTCATTCAGAAGCTTGTCGTTTTCTGCCTTCTCCTTTTTATATGTTATAAAAGCATCATTAAGCTGTGAGAAGAAAACATAGTTTAATGCTTAATACTGATTGAGATTTGTGCTTCAGAGTCATTTTTAGGTAATATTTCACCCAAAAATTCAAATTGTAATAATTTACTCATATTTGTCATTCCAAACCGGTAAGACTTACTTCCACAGAACACAAAAAGAGCAATCTAGCACAATGTTTATGCTCCTCTTTCCTATTCAACAAATAACTAGGTTCTAACCCTAAACCTAGCTCTAAATACACCGCAGGTACATGTAAGTGCATGTACTGTAAAATAAAGTGCAACCAAAATTACATTTTATTTTTTACCTCAACCATTTAAAGTGGAACCAAAGCAAGTCAATGGCCCGGTTTCACAAACGGGGCTTAGCTTAAGCCAGGACTAGGTTTTAGTTAAATTAAGATATATAAGAAACTTTTACAAAAATGCCTTAGAAGAAAACATGCAGGTATGCATCTTGATAGAACAATGACACTGACCTATTTTAAGATATGTCAGAGCAAGATATTTTCAGTTGAGACAGCTCAAACATGCATTTTAGTCTGGGACTAGCTTAAGCCTTGTCTGTGAAACCAGGGGAATATGCCTAACCTGTTTAAGTGCTGCTTTAGCCTGAGTTGCCTGGACAGATTCTGCAGCTGCACCCCTCAGAGGTATATATCTGGTGGCCATGGGTCCTGGCCTGCTGGGAGTGGTGGATTGAGACCCAGCCTCTGAACCTGAACACAACCACAAGCAAATGAGTAACATAAGTTAACGTGGATTAAAACCCATAAAGGGTAAATTTTCACCTTGTGGTGGAAGCTCGACTCCGGCTGTCTGCAACAGGATACGGTACATGTCTCGTTGCCGGGTGGCAGAGTCAGCCAGCTGCTTCTGGTGGTTTAGCTGTTCCTTGATCTGCTCCCGCTCCTTCTGAACCTTCTCTAGACTCTGCTCCAACTCTGTTTGCCTGAGAGAGCATAAGATTTTTAGTTTTGACTGATTTTGTGCTTTACTGACGTATGTGCTGGCAGACCTTCTCTAAGATGAACACTAATGTAAGGTAGACGGTCAGTACCTGGCAGTCTTAGCCTGGTTCTGCTCCTTCTCTCTCTGCTCTTCCAGATCTCTGATCTGGGCCAGCATGTTCTGGTTCTGCTGCTGAAGCTCTTGGACGCTGCGGAAAGCCACCTGCCGTGAGCCCTGGACCTCAGAGCTGCTGCTCACAGCCGAGTTCACATCGTCACGCACCACCTGATTACCACGTGCTTCCTCCACCTCCACAAGCAGCACACGTACCTGAATAATGAAAAAAATGGGGAAAGTATGTAGATTGTAATAGGAATTACAGTGCTGTCTGAGGCTAAGACTAAGTGTTAATAGGGGTGTGCGAAATTGAAACAGACAATATTGTGACTAAAATGTAACTCACAATATTAACTTACTGATTTTCGGGGAAACAGCACACTTGCTTCTGTGATATTGCCCCCATATATTGAATTTTTGCATTCTAATAGGCTACATCACACAGAGAAAGTGTGTACTCTTAAGGCACAACAACACTTCCAATATTATTGTAGATACATATTACAAACCCCTAAGAAGTGTTACATCTCAATGTTTTACTGTAACAGACAGTCAGTGTGCGTCTTACTTGTTCAGACACATCTGATAACTGTCTCGCTGATCTCTGCTTATCTCTCTCTAGCCCTAAAGCTCTCTTATTGGCTTCATCTGTCTCCCTCTGCAGCCGATGGACCTCCTGATATGCAAGAGAAAAGACACAGATTAATGTCATACCAAATCACCATCATCTTTTTTCTCCTCTGACATCTACTTCCAAATATGCGCAAACCTTCATAGCTTGCTCCAGTTTGGCACAAAGGCTGTTCATGGACTTTTGCATGTTTTCATATTCTTCCCTCTGGCGTTTCAGGATGGGCGCTTTGGTCTCCACCTCCAAAACTATCTCATCCAGAACCTTGTGCACACGCTTGTGCTCCAGCTTCTCCAGGTGCAGCTGGTCCTGCGCCTCCACAAAGGCATTATACAGCTGAAAGCAAATGTAGGAACATTACTTATAAGGATACACACAAAATGAGTTAGTTTGTGATAAACATCTTTTATACCTCCATAAGCTTCATGCCCGGCTTAACAATCTTGGCCACTACAGCTGCAGTTGGGGAGAGGTTTGTCAGCTCCTCTTCTGTGAGAGCTGGAACACCTGTCGAAATACAAAATAAAAAATATTACACAATGAGAGGACATGAAATGCAATTACCCTGATAAGATTCTTCAGCCTAAACCAAAGACAGGGTTTTGTGTGCTCATTACCTCTCCTCTTAAAATCTGCAAACCGTGTGTTGGCGTTCTCCAGCTCTTTCTCCAGATGCCCGACCTTCTCATGTAGATCAGACTCCGCTCTCTCTCTCACACTCTGCAGCTCTGACAGCTTCTTCTCTGAACCTTTATTGGCTGTTGATTAGAGACAGAATATCTGCTCAACACCACATAACATCTAAACTTAGCACAACATTCACAGTGAGGCGATGAGAGACAATGTGTAACTAAATCCAAAACAAAACAATAGATATGTTCAGAGAAGCATACTACAATTCTACTACATCTAGAGCATGCGCATACTGTGAACAGATTTTGAGCATGCAATATACTACACACAGTATTCTAGGTAATATCCTACAATGCAATGTGCTTAACCTTCCTTTTCCATTGCAATGGCTGAAATATCTGCTACAATCTTAGCATCTTAACTAGGGTGGCAAAAAGTTGAAAAAATTCAGTAAATTTCTGAAACTTTCCAGAAATTTTGGGAAATTACCGGGAATTTTGGAAACTTTCCGGAAATTTTAGGAAATGTTCCACCCTTTGCAACCCTAATCTCAACTAACTTTTTTAATATGAGAAAAAAAGACAATTGAAATTTGTGCAAAATTAAATACCATTGTATAAAATTACAATTGGACAAATATATAAAATCAATCAATCCCCTAGGAATTGAACCCACGACCTTGACAGTGTCATTCTGCGATGTCTAAGCTACAGGAACGAACTCAAATAAATGAACAAAAATACATAAATTAACTTCAGCAATTTGTAATTTTCAAACCTTCCATCGTCTCCTTCAACAGTTTGTTGAGCTCTTCTACAGCTCTGTTCAATTCAGCGTTCTTGGCTTCAGAGTCTGCTGCTGCATTCTGTGAACACACAATAGGATTCAGATTTGAATCATACCATGCATTAAAACTGGACCCAGCACAACAAATTATCAACATCAACTGACCTTGTACAAATTACAGAGTTTGAGGTTAGCGTTCAGCTCATTGCGATACTTTTCCTCCATGGAGGCCCGCTGGTCTTTAGCCTAAAAACAGAAGACAAAACGCAATCTTAATTTAAATTCTCTTCCATGTGAAATGGTAAACTAAAGAGGAACAGGAAGGTGATAGTGAACCTCTTTTAGCTTGTTCATCATATCCTCAGTACTCTTCTGCATGCTGTCGTTGTTTTTCTTGAGCGTGTTCCCTTGGTCCTGAAGTCTAGTCACCTGATGACATACAATATAACATGTAAGACTGTTGCAGATAAGAGATTTAATAAGAATATAGCTCTGATAAATAAGCGTCTCAGAAAATCCTCACACCTCTTCCTTCTTGCTCTGTAAAGAGCACTTGAGCTCCAGGATCTCTTTGCCCTTGTCTCTGGATAGTGTGTAAAGCTCATCCGTCTTACTCTTCAGCTCTGAATTCAGCCACGTGTTCTGGTTCTGAAGGAGCTCCTTTTCCTGTTCCATTCGGTTCTCACGATACTGATGAGAAAGAAACACCGTAAACCTTTCAAATAATCAAATCCAAGTATGGAAGCAACGATCAGATGTATTATTTTATTGTAGAGACAGAATGACAGGTAAATGAGAGTCACTATTCACCTGAATGGAAATCTCAGATGACTGAAGTTCATCTAATTTAAGCTGGAGCTCCATCTTGATTGTGTTGGTCTCCACAAGTTTGTCATTGAGACGTTTAAGCTCCTCTGTATAATGAAGATAAGAAACATTTGAGCAATTATGGATGTCAAACGCATTGGTACTTTAGTACTAACTGCTGTACATATTAGCAATCAATTTGTTTCTGACTAACTGTTTACTTAACTATACCTAATATTAATTAATTTGCAATTACCTAATGGCTACGTTCCACTGTTTTAATTTTATTTACTAATATTTAACCCAAGTTTGGGGTCAGTAATATTATATTCAAATAAATGCTGTTCATCTGAACTTTCTATTTATCAGTAAATCCTGGGAAAATGTATCATGATTTCCAAAAAATAAAATAAATCTATACATCTATCCATCAATAATTATATATAAAATAATTAATCAGCACAACTGAGCATATTAGAATGCTTTCTGAAGGATCATGTGACACTAAAGAAATCGATACTGAAAATTCAGCTTTGCCAAAAAAGGAATTGTCAAATATTTTAAATCGAGAAATATTGATCTATTTAATTTTTAAATCAATATTTGTTTCTCTAGCATATTTTTAACCACATACATTCCCTAGATGACCGTACGACTCTTCTTTTAAAAACATAAAAAATATATATCTTACTAACACAAACACTACTGAAAAGTGTATATTAGTAATTCACTTTTTAAACAAACAAAAAACAGACTTCCAAAGCATAGTAGTTTTTGCTATGGCATTGAGAATTGTGAAATTTCACATCCATTTGGACTAATATTTTGGTGCTCAAAATGTTGTTCAATTAAGTGAAAGGATGAAGGATGAAAACAATCCTATTTGGTTAATGCCATTAAACTCCAAAGTCAATGACAAGCTCGATAACTCATGCAAATAACAGTGCCATAAACATACCGCTGAGGTTTTCCACTTCTTGAGATCTCTTCTCAAGCATCCGCGAGAGCTCTCGGTTTTCTGCCTCGATTTCATATTTGGCTCTTGGTGGCTTACTCTGAAATGAAAAATATTTTCATCATCTTTAACTGCTGGAGTATGACGGTCCGTGTGAAGCATGACAGGTGAGAGACTCGTAGCTACCTCTTGTGTTGTCCCCTGCTCTTCTTCTATATCCTTTAGCTTCTTAAGTTCCTCAGCTTTAAGAAAGAACAAGCAGACGTATGTTATACAGCAATGTAATCAATGCAATCCCCATATTAAAAACAGAATAACGCACAGGACTTACCGAGACGGCCGTTCTCCTCTTTAATACTGTGATACTCTTTACTTTGGGACAAGAACTGCTCCTGACTCTCAGCTAGTTTCTTCTCAAGATTAAAGTACTGTTGCTCTGTTCATTTAAAAAAAAAACATTTAGGTATTTTACTGGGACAATTCATATTGACAGTTCCTTTGAAAATTTATGGCAATGCATTTATGATTAAGACTGATTTGGAGAGTAATACTGTCACTGTAAGAATGAATTAATGATGATTAACAAGTTAACAATGAAGGTTATATGCTTATACATCATTTATCTAGAGATCTGATCAATTGCATACATAAAGTTCAAAGTTAAAAAACGTCAAAACAGACAACATGAGCCACACGTTTTCTTTGGTTTGCCACAACATCTCAGAATGATCTTATAACGTTACCAAGAACTTTGTAGTAACGTTAGACAAACTGGTAGCTCATCTGGGCGGAACAAACAAGCTTTTACAAAGTAATTACCCAGACAACATATTCCTCAAAGTCTTGAATAAGTATAAATGCGTTCATGATGTCTAAACATGCCATCTAGTGAGGCAGAACACTAGTGTATAAGACAAACTGCTGTTGAATGACTCTCTGGCCCGCCTGCTACCGTTAACGTTACTCACCGCAGTCTGCTTTATATCGCTCGTGCTGGGATTTCAGAGAGTCGACTTCCGTCTGCTGCTCTGACAGAACTTTCTCGAGCTTGTTCTGAATTGCTTTCGGTAGTTTGTTTATCTCGGTTTTCTCCAGCGTTTGCTGAAGAAGTGCCGCCATCTCTCCGACACACAGCAAAAGTTAGCATTAGCAGCTAGCTGCCCCTACGTCATATTTGAGCGATGTAAACTCAAGCCGCAAAGCAGCATGGACCTCCAGACGTATTGTCCAATCAGGTCTCTTGAACTGAGGAGTGTGTATTAGATGCGACGATATGTCACACGTATTGAGTCCACTGAGAACTCATCAGCTGTCTGAAGAAGTCTGCATGATCTGAAGGTAGGTTTGAAGATTGCAATCTTTTTGATTTAATTCATAGCTAGACGATCAACTGCTTTTGTTCTTCATTTTGGCGCTAACGTTAAGTTGTGGAAACAACGATGGCTCAAAATAAAATCTAACAATAACTATATGAATTTTGCATTTAATCGTCACAATGCCTGATTCCTAAATTTACTTTTAGCATTTAAAACAAATACTTTTATCTGTAGTTGTTTTATTTCGAGAAAATAGCATATTTTTATCGGCCATAATATGAAAATTATTTCACACAATGTTTATTATGATCAAAAGGCTGAGTAAATCCACTTCATTTTTCACTATTATTTACTGTAATTTGGAAAACTGACACTAAATTAAATGCTCATTTGAAATTCACGGATAATAATAAATTATAATAATATGAATAAATGAATCCCCTGAACAACTCCAATACCTGTCCAAATATCAATATTTTTTCATTGAAAACACAGTATAAAAGTATTTTAACATTATTTTGCATCAGTTTTGAAAATGTAACATATTGTTGGTAGTTATTTACTGTTGCAAGCAGGTTAATACGGCTTAATATTGAATATTTATGATTTTCTTCTTTGTATGTTTAGAGGCAGGATGGGTAGGAGTTATTTTATAGATGAAGCTGTGGAGGAATATCTTGGTGGGCTTCAGGCAGCTCCTGGATCATGTGTGACCGGACTCCTGGCTGGTCAAGTAAGCAAACTGAACTCTTATATTTCATAATGTCAGCACACACAACAATTTTTCCTGACCTTTTCTTTTCGCAGTCCTCTCCTCAGAGAGATTTTGTGGTGCTGGCTGTGCAGACTCCTCACAGGGACGGTGAGAGGCAGCCGAAGGCTTCGAAAGGAGTCAGCCCACTGGAGGACATTGATGTGGAGTGGGTCACAGAACATGCCAAGCAGGTGATTAGCCTGATGTCTTCCCACTTACACAGTGGCTTTGAAATGTTTTACTCTCTAGTTGTCCAGTAAAAGGTTTTGACTTTCCTTATTCTAGGTATCCCGCATGTTACCAGGAGGTCTTTGTATTCTTGGCTTGTTTTTAGTGACCCCACCTGAACTCTCCAAAGATGCCCAAATTGCATTAAAAAGGGTATAACCTTTGATGTATTGTTTATTCATTTTCTTAATTACTTTTACTTTGATTTAATTTATTATGTTTTTCAATAATTTAATTAAGTTTTATTAAATACATTATAGTAATAATTTAGAAATTGACTGGATCACATTTTAGCTTGTTTTATTAAAGGTGATTTAGTAGGCCATCATCACTTAATCATTTATTTTTGTGCTGGTCTCTTTACATAGCTTATATTTGCCATGGATAAATACATAACTAAAGGAAGATTGTGGGAACTGTCAGAGGAGGATGTTACAGATCGAGTCACCCTGCATATCTGCTCCAAAACAAAGAAGTATCCTGCACACTACCTCAAGCTATTACCCTGCATATTCAACTCTGTGATCTAAAAAGCATTGCTTTATATGAATAACCACATAAGTTTGCATGATCCTTGACTTAAAGTGTACAGACTTGTCTGCAAAACATTTGATGTAAAAGATCCAAATGTAAGAGAAACTTTTTTTAGTCTTAAAGCTTGGAGTAGTTTGGCAAATAGTGTATTTAGCTGTGTTTTATTTACTGTTTTTTCTAGAGTTCAGCCAAGCCAGCAGACTGGAAGTATCAGACAGGTATCTCATCATCCTGGCCCATGCTGACCTGCTCTGTTGAGGTGGATCTGCAGATCCCTGTGACAGGATCTTCTTCTGATAACACCGACAAGTGCATGAAGGTGAGATGAGAATATAAAGTATATGAAAACAAGATCGTGTTTTCCCTGTGAAGGATTTTGTAAAGAATGAAGATTTGAAATGAGCAGAGAAAGTTGACAGGTTGAGAATTTAATCTTCTTTGCCCCCCATGTCCAGGATGGTCTTAGGAGGTGGGCTAAACAGATCGAGGCTGCTTACTGTCTCATAAATGGCAGACAGGCATTAGATGACTCTGAACTCATATCAGGACAGGTAAAAACTCTGTCATTACTCTGTCATGTTGATTCTACATTTGAGCTTAGACGCATGTTTGTTCTTTTCAGAAAAAGAACCCAAAATCAACCAATCGTCAGACACTGTCAGCACGGATCTTTGTCTCCAATGTGAGTCTTATCTTATAATAGTGTCTTCATATCACTGGGGCATATATATGTGTATTGTCAAATGTTGAATAGGTTTATCAATGTCACAGGATCAGACAGAGCTGGATGAGCGGAGCAGTGCTCTGGTTCAGGTGTGCAGTGGCTCCATGATGGTTCGAGGGGTGGTTCACTGCAGGGCCTACATCCATAACAACAAACCAAAACCAGACATGCAGCACAGGTCATTAATGCCTACTCATACTGCTTTATGCTTAGGGATGTGCAATGTATCACTACCATGTTGTATGAGACAATATTCTATCAAATATATCAATATTGGGTATTTAATAGTTTTTGCTCATTTCAACTATTTTATATTTAGTTTACCATTGTCATCATATAACACTCACTTTAAAAAATGTAAACATTAATAATGAAGTAAATACTCGTTTTTATACTTTACATTATAGTGTTGTAAGGCCTGAATTCATTTGTAGCATTTAAAACAATTTTTTATTGTTTTACTATTCATTTATTTTGACAAAAGGATTTTAATAATAGCCATTTATTGGTTACCAGCCTTAGCATGAAAATTGTTTCACACAATATTTGTCATGATAAGCAGCCATATCACCCTGCAGCCCAAGACCGGTTGCCCACTGAAGCTAAGCAGGGTTGAGCCTGGTCAGTACCTGGATGGGAGACCTCCTGGGAAAACTAGGTTGCTGCTGGAAGAGGTGTTAATGTGGCCAGCAGGGGGTGCTCACCCTGTGGTCTGTGTGGGTCCTAACACCCCAGTGTAGTGACGGGGACACTATACAGTCAAAAAGCACCATCTTTCGGATGCAACGTTAAACCGAGGTCCTGACTCTCTGTGGTCATTAAAAATCCCAGGATGTCCTTCAAAAAACAGTAGGGGTGTAACCCCGGCATCATGGCTAAATTTGCCCATTGGCCTCTGACTATCATGGCCTCCTAATCATCCCCAAACACTGATTGTCTCCTCTCCACCAATGGCACTAGAGCTGCGCCGCATCATCCAGGTGGATGCTGTACACTGGTGGTGGATGAGGAGATTCCTCCCCTTATTATGTAAAGCGCTTTGAGTGCCTAGAAAAGCGCTATATAATTGTAACAAATTATGATTAGAAAGTTGACTTTTTTTCCTGTTTGCCTGTTATTTATTGTCTTTGAAAAGGTTATACTGATTAAGTTTTTTTTTTTTGTACTGGTAGGCCATTAAGAGAGACATCATAAACACGGTTGGCTCCAGAGTGGAGATGTTTCTGGAAGATCTTCTAATAAATGAAGGGAGTCACAAAGGTACAGTAGTCTATCATGTCTTACATGTGCTGTTGAAAGGGATAGCTCATCCAAAAATGACAATTCTGTCATCAGTTACTCACACTCATATCATTCCAAATGTGTCTGACTTTCTTCTTTCTGAGGTGCATAAAGAAGATATTTTGAAGAATATCAGTTACCAAACCGTTTTGGTTCCCATTGACGTCCATTGCAGTGGTTACCAATCTTGTTTTAGGTTCCACAGAAGATAGAGATTCATTCAAGTTTGGAATGACACCAATCTTGCCACTAGATGGCAGTAGGTTGCCGCAAGTGTCTTCATTGAGTGACAGCTTTTGTCCATGGCACAAAAATAAATGTATTCATAATTCAACAGTGTATATTCATAATTCAAGTACCCATATTGTTTCTCTAGGTTTGTGCAGTGGGCAGCAGGCCCTTCCCCGGCGTGTGTTTGCACCAATGCCCCTCTCCGGCCTGTCTGTGTGTGATTACATGTTCCCAGACGAAAGTACAGCTGATGTGGCCGAGCGTCTGAAAGAGATGCTGGACTGCGAAACACCTGAAGAGGACATCGATACTAGTTTGGAGAGCAATCAATGTAGGTTTCCATATTTCAGTAGGAGACTTTAGGGTTAATTAATCATCTCACTTAATTTGAGTGTCTCTTGTTATAACATGGCTTATTTTAATAATGAAACAGTCAGTACTTATGGAATTGCACTATTGTATTGTTTTACAAGTATCACCTCGAGGCTTTTCTAAGTGGCCCTCAGATGTGTGACTTGGGCATTGTGCAATGTAGAGCAAGTCCTTGCAAAGTCGTTAGGATTCAGGGATGAATGAACTCAAGTATTGTAGGAGCTTTATGGTTAAAGAATGTGTTTAGGTGTGTGACTATAGAATACCAAATGATAAACCTTGTCCAAATGGGTGCATACAGCCCTCTCATGACACACCCTGCTTCATTTCTCCTCCAAAATAATAGCCAGCTACACCTTGCCTCTTGTTCAAACCAGTTTAAGTTTGCCCACAAATGGTTTCCATGCATGGTTAGAAGGAAAAATGTGAAAGGTAATATGACTATCCGCAGGCTATAGAACATCTTATCCCTTCTAATAACAAGCCCCTTGGGGAATTTTGGATTATCGTCTCTATGACAACCCAACCTCCACCTTGGAAAGAGGAGATTATTTTACTATATTTATTAAAATGATATTATATTTTTTCTTGTGTCATTTCTTTATTTTCAGAGGTGCAAGTTTATCATACCTAGTATTTAAATTTGTTGTTACATGTTTGTGCATGTTTTTTTCTTTAGTATTTTCCACTGTTTCTGGATCAGAAATAACCGACATCCACGATGATGATTCCAATAAGCATATCATCTCGGAAATCCAAGCTGAAAATCATACAATTCAGAAAGCCCCTCAATATTATGCTGGTGAGTTATTCATTTTAAAATAATCACTCTCTTTTTCTCTGTGTGCAATGAATTTATTCATAAAATAATAATCTTTCCATCATGGCATTGTCATCAATGGAGCTCAATGATATATAGTCAAACCAAAAATTATTCAGACACCAGATATAATTAATATTTTTTTACTGTTGGGTGCAGAACGCCATAGTTCATTTATGTAAGGGAGGATAGCAAAATAAAGTAAACTGTGACGCATTATACCCAAAGATTCTTCATACAGTGTACTACCAGTAAAATGAATGATACATTTGGGACTAAAAATAATTCAGACACTTTTTGGCAAAACCATGTTTTGTTTAAGTGTTTTTTCTTTAATTGCTAATGTGACCTTTTTACACCACAGACTGAGCTAAATTAAGCATTGCTTGGTAATTGGTTGACCTAAATTGGTCTTGTCTAGTTGTGTACTTAAATTTAACAGCTATCATCTATTCAGCCTATCAAAGTTATCTGACATTATCAAGATGAATTTGTTCTGATACAGCTTAACTGTAGTTCTTGTCATATTTTATTTCTATTTTCTAAACTATAGTGAATAAACTGTGATATTGTGAGAAGTAAATTTTGGTTTAACTGTAGTCAACGATAACAGTAGGTTGTATAATGATACAGTGTGAGTGACTAGATGTTGCGATGATGTGACCATTATTTTTCTTTGTGTGATTCCTATAATTTCATTTCCATTAGTCCATTTCCACCTCTTGATGACCTCTCTCTCTCTCTCAAACACACAGGTGTGGCCGTAGCAGCAGCCATTGCTCTCCTTGCCACAGCCACATCTCTACTGTATTTCAGTTAATGACAATGGAAACAGCAAATATGTGTGTATAAAACACTGTATGATCTTAAATATGATTTTTAAATATGGACTATTATAGGATTATATCAAATACAATAGAAGGCAATAGTATATGGAGACTCTCTTATAATCAATAGGTTTGGGTATAAGTCAATCTTAATGTTACACTATACAATTACAATCTAGAGAATTGTGTCCCCAACATTCACTGACTGACCCCACTGATGGGTTCATTTTCTTCTGAAATTAAATGTTCGTTGAGAAACACTTCACAAACTCACAAAAGTTGAAGCTGAAATTAGTGGAGTAGACAAACCCATTGATTCGAAAAGAGGTCCGTTCTCCTATATTTGGCCATCAAACTATATATTTCAAACCTATTAAATGAGTAATAATATACTGGTTACTTAAAATGTAAATTACAGTTATGATTAGATGTTTTCTTTCTTGGAATTTTTCCTCCTAATTTTCTTTGTTGGAAGATTGCTCACTAGTGGCATGTTTGCACTCTTACAGATCAAAAGAAAAACGTTAACTGTCATCATCCTGCACCTGTTCATATAGAATGTGTGTGGCTTCTCTCAGTATATTGTCATGTCATTATCAAACCAGTTTCTTCTGGCTTCTGTAACAGTGCAGCATTAAAGGTATGAAGGAACTTCTATCAAGTTTAACCGAATGGAAAATGCCCTTGGCATTAAATATATTTGCTGGAAACTATTTGTGTGATAATGGAATGGGTAATAACACTCCTTCCTTCTAAATCTGGGTACTTGATTATTTTTCCAGACCTATGATTTCTACATTGCAAACCATTAAAATTGTTCACATTTGAATGTGATTGGGCACTGAAACATTTAGAGGAACTTTAGGTTTGTTCTTAGTTAATGCTTATTTGTCTTTTTTTTCTAGTTTCACGTCAAACCATAATTGTTGGACCCCTGTTCTAAAGTACCAAAATCATCATGTTGCGTCATTAACAAAGTTATTTAGTTTTAACAATGTTACGCTGACCTAAAACCACATTCTCTCTCTCTCGTGAATACTCTCTCATACACACAGTAATCCGGAGATTTGTGCGTATGTTTTAGCAGTGATTTCGTTGAGGAGGTGTCAGGACATGTTTTACCTGGAATGGCATTTGCAGCACAAAAGTAGTCATGAAGACATGAAGGAACTAGGAGTGTCCTTGGCCTTTCTTGTGTTTTATGGAAGGAAGTCACGCTGATGTCATGTAGTGCAGCATTACACCATATGAAACCACATTATTTCATATTTTTTTATTCATATTCATATTTTTTATTAAGCAGATAGCGGCTCGATACACAATGGATGACAAGTACAGTGTGATAGGTTGACTTATGTGGCAAGCATTAGCATGCTTAAATAAAATGTCTACTCTCATTCTCTGCAAATCAGAGTTCCCATAATCACAGAAAACCAGGAAATTGTATAAGATTTTAAAATTATGTTGTCTAGACCTGAAACATGCCAGAGGAAACAATTGCATTTCTGTAATGAATGTACTCTACTGTTTAAAAGTTTGAGTTCGGTATATTTTGAAAGAAGTTTTGATCAATAATAATGTTCGATTTGTGAGTGAATCAATGTTCCCTTGTTTTCAAATACATTTTTGGGGGCATTTTGCCTTAAATACTGCTATTATTTTTGAGGAGAGGCAGGGGAACAGGATTGGGATACAGTAAACTTCCCTATGGATCTGACTAATCATTCTTGTGAGTCTTTTCACTTTCACTGCAAATCTGCTTCATAAATCAGTCAAAATGATTCACGAGTGAGTAAATCTAAATGTGAATGGTTTTTGAAGAATCCTTATCCAGGAATCACAAAGTAAAGGTCATGGAAAAGTCACAGAAACTCATTAGTCAAAACTTGTGGGAACCCTGGCAAATGAAACGAACATGACTGTGTGCCTTTGATAACACTATGAAATATTTAACCGCTATAAATCTCGTATTAGTAACTGCCTTGATGTGTGCATGTTTGTTGAAGTCATGGCCCAGTCAGAGCGTCATTACTCTATCTATCTCTGAAACAAGTCTGACTGGTTGATTAATATATAATTCACTTCCACCCTTTGAATTTCCTCTTATTCCACGTCGGAATTCTCTTCCTCATCGGGACTGCAGGCTGCAAACTCTTTCTCTGGCAGCAGACCGTACTCATTTAGGAAGTTCTCCACATCCGTAGCGAAGAACTCTTCCTTCAGATGCTTTGTAATGCACATAAAGTTGCCCAGCAGCTCTCCAGCCTTGTACACCAGCAGGGCGGGCAGAACGTCGTCTGAAAAACGCTCATCCGCTCCTGTGGCAGAGGCTCGGATTCGGCAGAATTTGACAGAGGAGTACTCTGCTGCCAGGCAAGTCACGCACTGGTTGAGAGCGTCACATCCTGTGATCCCATCATCATAGATGTGCACAACCACTAGGGTCAGATGGTGCTCTTTCTCGATGACATCCAAGAAGGCCTCCCCACTATCTAACTCAAACACCGCATCAAATTTAGGCCCAAAACTCAGGCGCTCGTGCATCTCCTGCATGCAGTGCCTGCGATAGTTATGCAGACACCTTTCGTCCTCTTCTCGGATCATTTCGTACTCCTGAACGCTCATCTGCATGTGGTCAGACACAGCAATTTTAATAAACATGCAAAGCACTCCTACACTGCCAGTCAACATACTGGACAAATTTACATTTATGCATTAAGCAGACGCTTTTATCCAAAGCGACTTCCAGTGCATTAAGGCTATAATTGTTTTTGTCAGTATGTATGTTCCCTGGGAATTGAACCCACAACCTTTGGTGCTAATGCAATGCTCTACCACTGAACCACAGGAAAACATATATTAAATGAACAACACTATAATTTAAACAAATTGATTCTGATTATCTTAAAACATTTTAGTGTTAAACATTACAAATAAATAGAAAAATTGTTTTATATCTATTATTTTATTTTGTAAAATGTTTTTAATTAATGGATTAAACCAAATAGTGAAGGAAAAGCATATACAGTGCCTATAAAAAGTCTTCATGGCCCTTCAATTTTTTCACATTTTATGTTGTAGCCTTATGTTAAACTGCTTTGAATTACTTTTTTCCACATTAATCTACACTCTATACACCATAATGACAAGCAAAAACAGAAATGTCACAACTTTGTAAATTAATTAAAAAATAAAATAAAACTGGAGGTAGTACATTGCATAAGTCTTCATACCCTTAACTCAGTACATAGCTGAAGCACCTTTACAGCCTCAAGTATTTTGGGGTATGATACGACAAGCTTTGCACATCAGAATTTGGCAATTATCTACCATTCTTCTCATCTCTTCATGTCTCAAGCTCTGTCAGGTTGGATGGGGGCAGATGCACATTTTCAGGTTTCTCCAGAAATATTTGATTGTATTCAAGCCCAGGCTGTGGCTGGCTGAGTTGTCTATAAGCCACTCTTGCTGTGTGATTAGGTTCATTGTCCTGTTGAAAAGTGAACCTTCTGCCCAGTCTGGGGTTCTGAATGCTCTGGACTGGGTTTTCATTAAGGCTATCTCAATATTTTGGTGCATTGAGCTTTTTGTCTACTCTGGCGAGTCCCTCAGACCTTGCAGCTGAAAAACAGCCCCACAGGAGGATAGGATTAAAGTGTGCTGCTACAGCACACTTTACGTTTGGGATGGTACTCTGCAGGTGATGAGCAGAGCTGGTTTCCTTCAAACATGATGCTTAGAATTGAGGTTCATCAGACCAGAGAATCTTGTTTCTCACAGTCTGAGGGTCCGTTAGGTGCTTTTTTGCTAATTCCAAGTGTGTTTTCACTGAGGAGAGGATTGCATCTGGCCACACCAGCATAAAGCCCAGATGGTTGGAGTGTTGCGGTGATGTTTGTCCTTCTGTAGATTTCTCCTATCTCCACATATGATCATGGAGCTCAACTAGAGTGACCAACACGTTCTTGGTCACAAGTCTAACCAAAGCCCTTCTCCATAAGTTGCTCAGTTTGGCCAGGAGGCCAGCTCTGGTTGTCCCAAACTTCTTCCATTAAGGGTAACAGGGACTACATGCTTCTGTGAAACTTCAACGCAGCATAACTTTTCTCTGAACTCTTCCCCAAATGTGTGGTTTGATGCAATCCTGTCTCTGAGCTATACAGGCAGTTTGTTTGACCTCAGGGCTTGGTTCTTTCTCTGATATGCATTTTCAGCTGTTAGACATTTTATTAAGACGTGTGTGCCTTTCCAAATCATACTCATTCAATTGAATTTGCCACAGGTTAACTTCACTCAAAGTCTAGTAACAACTACAAGCAAAATGCTCCAGAGCTAAATTTCAACTGTCCCAGATAAGGGTATGATTACTTATGTAATGGAATCATTTACATTTTTTATAAATTTGCAAAGATGTTAAAAAACTGTTTTTTTGCTTTGCCATTATGGTGTATAGAGTGTAGATTGATGTGGAATATATATATATTTTTAATCAGTTTAACATAACAAAATGTGAAAAAAAATGAAGGGGTATGAAGACTTTTTATAGGCTTATAGACTTTTTACATTGCCATTCAAAAGTTTGGGTCAGTAAGATTTTTTAAAGAAAGAAAATAAGGATGCATTAAATTGATCAAAATAGAAATCAAAAACTATTTCTATTTCACATAAATGCTGTTGTTTTGAACTTCCTGTTTATCAAAGGATCCTTCAAAATGTTTTGTGGTTTCCACAAACAAATCCCCAAATCAGCACATTAGAATGATTTCTGAAGGATCATGTGACACCTGGAGTATTGACTGCTGAAAATTCAGCTTTGCCATCACAGAAATATTGTTGATCGAGCATAAGAGATGTCTTTAAAAAACATTTATTTAAAATCTTACCAAACCCAGTCTTTAAATGTTAATGTAGTTAACACAATTTATAAAGCACTGTGATTACCTAATGAAGATTTATTTTCAAATGTTTGATCACTGCATGATTTTGTTATTTCACAGTTTTGATGACTTTACTATCATTTTAAAATGTGGAAAATATTAATTCTACAGAATGAGTAGCTATGTACAAGCTGTATTTGGAATTAAAATGACTCATTTTATTGTGTTTGTTATATGTAGATATCAGTTGGGAAACTTTTACTGTTACCTTGCGGTTATATTTTCCAGTGTCGTCATTACTGGATCTGGGGTTGGACATCTGTCTGAGGAGCTCTCTCTTGTTGGGCGGGACGCTTTCATGGTCCTCACTCTCAAGTTTGAACTTCCTCCAGTCATGGATCACACCTTTGGGCCTGAGATGCAAACATGTTTTGTCATTTAAGATCTGAATTTGTCATTTAAATGAGTGGATTGATGTATAAATCATGTTAAATCAGTTTCCAGATCTACTGTATAATGCAGCTTTTAATTACAGATAACAGTGGTTGTATCAAAGCATAATGAGGGAAATCTATTGCCTCATCATTACTGTAAAATAAGGAATAACAGGATGTGTTCTGCAATCACTGTGATACTCTAGAATGTAGATCTTTCTTTGTTTTGGTATCAGTAATTCAATCTTTTTTCACCCGTTTGTGTTGCTGGTAGTTCCTCAATCTCAAGTGAACCTGACATGATGAATCCTCTGATACCTGATGATACAAATTACAAATTACTATGAGACATTTGAGGCTTGTGGTTTCAGTTTAAATAATAGTAAGTTGTTGCTCCATCTGAATATGCCCAGTTTGTGCAACTTCTAAGAAGTGACCTGAGGTGGTTGACATTTCCTCACTCTATTTTACATTTCCAGGCGATATTATAGTTATATATATGCAGTTAGTCTTCATAATCAAAGTATAATTTTTTCCTGTTGCAGGAGCTCTTGATACTGTCAGAGTATGTTACAATTATCCAGGTTAAGGTGGAATTAGCAGATTACTTTCTTATAGGTGTTGGATTTGAATTATAATCAGATTATGCTGGTGTGAGTAATGTTTTCTTGCATGTAAAAGTATTGTATTAATGCTACCCATACATAAACCTGAATAAGGAAATGTTGAGCATCTCTATCTAAACGAACCACCTTTTATGTGGTTTTCTCAAAACACCACCAATGTGCATGTGAGCATAGCAAAGAAAATGTGCTGATAAGCTATCACACTGGATTCTACGAACAAGACATACTCAGAAATACGTCAGAAGTAATCTTGCTCAATCCAGCTCCTACAGATTGCTTTGTCATCCCATTTTACCTCAGATTTCCACTCATTAACTTCACAAAAGTGCTAGTTGTATTTGTCATGCACAGCATGTCTATCTAAGGCCTATGCAGGATTTAGTTATTTTGTTGCAGTAAACACCAAAAATTGAAATCATTGAGGTTTATATCGCATAATTAAATATAAATATATTGTTCTCTAGGATTTGTTTATTTATTTAAAGCAGTGTTGTAGCAGTTTCAAAAGCACCACATTTTTGTATTGTTTGGGCATCCTGCATATACAGTAATACTGAAAGAAATATCCCAGATAAACATGTTAAAGTGGTCATTAACGATTTTAATATTTCCATCTGTTGTAAAAATGTCATTCTTACCTGAGTGTTTGCTGTGAGTACCTGTCTGCTGTGTACTGTCTCAGATAGTAATACCATGGACATCACGGATGCATCTCGATAATAATATGGTGTTATGTAATAGGATTACAGTAGAGGAATTAAACCAGCCTGTCACAGAGAGAAACAAACAAACAAAACACAGCAGTGTAAGAGATCCAACTTCTATTTTCTCACACACATGCTGCATTATATATGTACCTGTAAAATGGACAGTTTAACATCTGAACATATCTGCTAGATTGGCCTGGTGGGAATACCCATAATCCCTTGCGCTTGAATAATGTAGTTTTATGTGGTTGGTAAAACCATGGGGAATTATGAGGATCTGTACATTTAGTTGTCTTTTATAATGAAAGATAAAATGTTTATTTAGTGTTTTTGGTGTTTTACGTTTATTTACATTTACATTTACATTTAGTCATTTTGCAGACGCTTTTATCCAAAGCGACTTACCATTGGGGAATACATAAAGCGATTAATCTAGAAGAGGCAAACAGACAGAGGAAGTGCCAATAACACCAAGTCTCAGGCATTGTTCAAATAAGTACAAGCTAGCAAGGGAAGGAGAAAAAGAGAAAGAGAAAGTTGAAGATTTTGAAAAAGTTATTTAAAAAAAAAAAAATTATGATGAAGTCAAGTAGAGTTGAAAGAGATGAGTTTTCAGTTGTTGCTTGAAGATTGACAGGGATCCAGCATTCCGGATGGGGGTGGGAAGATCATTCCACCGGCCAGGAATGGTGAACGAGAATGTTCTGGAGAGTGATTTTGAGTCTTTCTGTGACGGTACCACGAGGCATCGCTCACTAGCAGATCTCAGACTTCTGGAGGGGATGTAGATTCGTAATTTCGTAAATTCGTTTATTTGTTTAAGTCACCAGTATGATTTGTGTTCCTTTTTAGGTTAAATTTGTGTCATTATTGAATGTGTGTAAATTGAACTGAACTGTTTTGCTAACTTGTTTCTTGAAGTTAGACTAATAGTTTGTAACTTTCTATTACATGCTGAGGAAGGTTGATTTAACTTAAAATGTTAGTTTGGCTGAACAGCTGGTCTAAAAAAAGTTTGCAAAAATAAAAAACGCTTTGCAACTGGTTGATTAATTATTTTCATTAAGTTAATGTATTATTTGTTACAGTGTAAATGGGGCCACTTTCATGACTCTTAGCTGCATCCAACAGTTAGTATTCAACGGTATCGTAATTTTAACATAACATGTATTTTCAAAATTTATACCGAATAATGAAAAATAAATATACTGAAATGTATTTGAAATTTGTTTCAATTTAAGTATACTACAAATACATTTACATATTTGTGTACTTAATAAAATACCCTGCAACTGTACTTTTAGTATAATAAACTGGTATAATTAATTTTAATTAATTTTGTACTTTAATTGTGCAGAAGTAGCTGAAGTCCAACTAAAGATTTACTAAAGTATATTTGATTGTGCTAAAGTAGAACTATTGTAAATATACTTTGGGTACACTTTAAATATCTCACATATATATCATCCTCATCAATATTGAGATTAAAACACATTTCAGGCTTGACGTTAAGAAACGTGCATTGTGCAAAAGTGATCCGCCAAATACAGTTTAATTATATTTTTTATATCAGTAAAGTCTCAAGTGATACGGCAGTAAATATTTGAACTAAACTTTGTATGAAATAAATTTATTTTAAATGTGTGACTTTTTTACTAGGGTAACCCTATTTATCATTATATAATACAACATTGTCATAATTTTGATGTATCTGTTGAAATCATACTTAGTTTGACTAATTTCACTTTTAAGACCTAGAAAAGTCACGCAAACATTGTAAAAAAGAAGACAAATTGTTATTTAATTTTTTGTGAAGACAGTCTAGAAGTAAGTGTTCCTGTGGCTCAGTGGTAGAGCATTGTGTTAGCAGCGCAAAAGGTCATGAATTTCAGGAAACACATACTGATAACAAAATATATAGCCTGAATGCACTGTAAGTCGCTTTGGATAAAAGCGTCTGCTAAATGAAAATTAATTTTATTTTAGTAGTATATTTTAATTTTATAACGACCCAGCTGAATGACTCTGTAGTGTAATTTCATAATGTGTTCTTCATCTTCATAAACTTTCCTTTTTTATTGTAGTTGCTGGCAATTGCATCTCTAGCTGGTGTTGCCTTTATGTGTCATGACATGAATGTGACGCGTTATGATGACACCCGGGTTAGGTACTCTTGGGTTAGAGACAGACTGATATCCCCTCCTGCCCGCACATGACTTGTGTAGGGGATTTTAAACATGTTGTTCCATGTCCTTCTTATCTCATCTCATCTCAGCTTACTTTACATACTCTCTACAATGGGACAAAACGAAGAAAAGGAAACACTATAGTTAACAAGTAAATTATTTTTCCGTGCATCACTAGATGGTAGTAAAATCCACTGAAATATCTTTCAAAACTTTTATGTAAGTGGCGAGCAGAGAGACCTCCCAGCAACTATGATGTGATATCAGCAGACTCATGCTTTATCTGAGCTGGGCAATCTGCCAACCAGCTGTTTGAACGGTCATTTCTTTAGCGTATTTCTGAGCCGTTAAAGCACACCCTTTTCTGACACTCTTTGTTGAGGGGTGGGAACTGTGTTACACATTGTTTTACTTTTTCTTCTGATCCTTTGATAAGTCTTCCATTATACACTAAACAAATACCTCAGCAGCCTCTTTTATGACCTACACCAATCACAGCTCTGCACACTCTATTCTACTGTAACCTGAACTTCATGAGGTGCATGCTGGGATCAGTTTTAAACTGTGCTAAAAAAAGTATGATACACACTTGTTGACAACTTTTCCTTCACTATGTGGTCAAAATGTTCTCTATTTTTAACAAAATACAGTAAACCTTTTTAACCTTTTACTTTTTTAAGAAAATGGTAATGGTATTGGCTTTTGTTAAAAAAAAGTTAAATAAAAAGTTTTTAAAAATTATTCAAGCATTTAAGTGTAAGTAGAATCAAAAGGCTTTCAGGTTCATGAAAAGCATGAATTCAGTAAAATGTCTCCAAACTTTGGCATATGATAGTGTGCAAATGAAAACTGAGCATGTTAATGTTCACAGATTCTGTCAAATATTTCAAGTCTTTTGTATTTTAGAATTTTGAACCGTATCTATTATGACATTGTACAATGTTATAACAAACTGTGAACTGCACAAAATAAACAAATAGAAAAGGTCTTAGCGTAATAAATGAGGAATAAAATAATGAGTAAGAAATGATACAAGCCTTTTGGGCTAAATTTGGATAAGTGCGGATCTCCTTCGTCTTTAACTACACAAAATAGAATTTGTTATTAGGAAAAGGTTATTATATTTTACACTATTGCTGTTTTTGTTGTATTTTTAACCAATAAATGCAGCCTTGATAAGCAAGAGACTTTCTCAAAAACATTACCCCATATTTTTGAATGATAGGCTAGTATTCACGTTCACCTAAATCTGACCTTTCTGAAAGTAAAGCGCTACCCTCCCCCCAGTGTGGCAGGACCTGGCACGGCGTCAGCCAGCCTGTTGTGTAAGAACGTTTTGAGGAAGTGTGAATCTCCACTCTTACGACAGATCCACCAGGAAAACTCACTCTTCACTGAAGCTTGCAACACGTGTGTGTGTTTCCCATGTTGAGCTCATATGGTTTTATCATAACTTGCAACGGAAATGACCGTCTAAATTATTGAAGCTTCACCCGTCAGGAATGCTTACTTACATACGAGTTAGTTCCCTGATTCTATTCCCTTGTTAATTTTACATGAAGTAAATGTTTTTTAAGGGAATGGCAAGAAAAAAAAGCTTATTTATGTTGTGAAATATAGTACACTGATTAGGATATTCAGACCACACTGTGAAAAGTTGAGAAAACTTTCAATTTTAAAGGGATTGTCGGATGCCCATTTTCCACAAGTTAATATGATATTTTAGGGTCTTAATGAAAAGTCTATAGCATACTTTGGTTAAAATTTCTAAATGGTGTAAAACAACTATTTTCAGAGCAAGCCGATTTCTTGCATGCCGCTTTAAATGCTAATGAGCTCTACTCACCGCCCCTCTTTTCTGTGCAGCTCTCTCAGAGACGGTAAACTTTAGCCACATTCATTGTGAAACTTTCTCATTAGGACATTTTTAGGAAAGGAAATTTGCAAGGATTCATAAAAATACATATACTCACTTCTTCTGTAGGTGAAGCTGGATCACGAATGGTTTGCGCGAACATAAACGCATTTGATCTGGGGCGCATTCCCTTCAAAAACAAATATAAATCACTGCATCTTCAGCGGCTCAGGTGTCAGGAGTAAATGGCGACTGCTATGTTCATTATTACATCCAACAAAAAACTCTTAAATCGCTATGGAGTCATTTATGTCTACATCTGCTCCGGCGGTGAAACAATGGTGGTTGGACTGTTGACAGCTCACTCAGAGCTGTCAACAGTCTGTGTGGTGTCACAAAGACAAGTCTGTGTGATGTCACAAAGACAAGAAGCTGAGAACGGATTGATTTGAGGAAGGGGTAATGATTAAGATTTTTTTTAAAACACTGGGTGGATCTTTATCATTATAGGGTAGTTGTGTACACACAATGCCACACATTCATGTTCAAACAACATGTAAAAGTGCATTTCGCATCCCATGACCCCTTTAAGTCAACCGCAGCTTCAGGAGATTTTTACGTTTTCTCAGCTTTTTGTTGTATAAAATGAAAACAACAATTTGAGAAAACTCAAAAATCTCCAGAAGCTGGTTGCCTTAAACTTTAAAGTTGTCTCAACTTTTGATTTTTTTTACAGTGCATATAGTCAAAAGTAATTACAATATTTTTTTAGATTTCAAACTGGATGGCAAAGATGCTGCCATGAATCTGGTTGCCACTCACTACATCTCTTGCACCACACTACAGCTGCACATCACCTATGGACTGCATCTCCCATCATTCACTGCACTCACACATTCCCATCCACCATTACACCAATCACACAGCTGTCACCAATCACTCATTAACCCTGATTGTCTCACCACACCTGCACCTCATTCACACACACACACATATAAGCAGCACACTTCCATGCAAACACTGCGAAGTCTTGTTCTTGCCCCGGCTGACACTTCTGAGCGTTATTCAGCCTGCTATTTGTTATCTCTGTGTTTGACCCCGGACTGCCCGACCTTGGAACTCTGAACCTGTGCTTGTGACCTCGACCCCTGCCTGGTATTGTTTACGTCTCTGCCCTGCCTCTGATATTCCTGTTTTTGCCCGCTGACCTTTGCCTGTTTGATTCTGTCCATTAAACATCTTACTGCACATGGATCCACACGCCTTTGACCAGTCATTACAGATGCCAAACAGGAAGTGAGGATGTATCTTGACAATGCCTGAACACATCAAAATGAAATGTATGATCTTAGAAACATTAGGACGATATAGACACACGTCCTCTTCCAGGCAGTTTCATGACATTTTTGTTGATTGGAAATTCTTAATTATTGCCCTGATGGTGGAAATGGGAATTTTCACTGCTCTAGCTCTGTTCTTAAAGCCACTTCACTAATTTGTGAAGCTTAATGATCTTTTGCTGCACATCAAAAATATATTCTTTGGTTTTTCTCATTGTGATGGATGATTAAGGGAATTTGGGCTTTGTTTTCCCTCCTGTTTATATTTCTGTGAAACAGGAAGCCATGGCTGGATAATGTTATGTTCATAATCACCCTGGAGTGCTCAAAACTGTGACTATGAATGGGAATATTTTTCAGAGATATTTTACTCATAAGGATTTCTAGTGGTACCAATAATTGTCCAATGTGTATTTGAGAACTTTTTTATTTCATAAAATTTCTCCTCATTTTAAATTATTATCCAATGAAAGGTTAGAGTTTTGTGAATCATTTTAATAAAAGATCAAAATAATTAACAATACAGATTAACACAGCCTTCTTTGATCATATTTACCAAGGGTGCCGATGTTTTTGACAGTGACTTGTAAGTCGCAGTAGCTTGGTGCCAGCCTCTTTTTGCCTCTTGCTTGTGATAGGTAATTTATTTATGCCGTCACATGCAGCTTATTTTACCCTTCGCAAATAGCTTGATTGACAGGTGATCTGACCAGTCATAAAGCTGAATCCGCCATGTAAATTGTTTCTGCACCGTCTGGAGCATGCTCTCAAGAATTTCACTCACCAAGTCACATGTGCTGTGGTGATGTGATAATAAAAGTGATTTGATTTGATTTGACAGGCGTGGGCTATTCTTTCATTATTTCTACATCAATAGAGCAGGTAAAAGTCTGGAATTGATTCTAAGTTTGAAATTTTGTTTCAAAAACCAAACAAATCCATCAGAGAGATAGCAGGAATTAACCAAATCAACAAAAGAGCACACTAGTGAGCTCAGGGTTCAGTATCTAAAAGAGGTTTTGACTGATCTGTTTTTGCATTGTTGTATACCACGGATGTCCGAAAGATAGCTTCGCCTCACTGATTTGGACCCTAATTCAACTGCCTGGCAAAATAAATACGCTGCGCTCTGCCAACAAATAAAGTAACTTCAGAATCAGAGCATTTACTGTTGAAGAATGTTGCTACTCTTTCTTTGGTAATGACAGAAATGAAATCTTGATTTCAGTCACCACAACATCCAGCACCAGTAGTACTACTAGTCAGTAGCCTATATAACTTGAACAGAAAATACTTTTCTGTATTCTGCCAGCTGCTTCTTGCCTGTAAGACCATCTTTGGGTCATCAAATGTAGACCGTTTCAAATGTTTTAAGATGGCACCGACTCCTGCTTATCCACGCGGCCCAACTGCAGAGCAACAACTGCGTCACCACAATACTTATCAATCCCAGTTACTACAACGACAAAGAGGGTCTGAGGAGGCCCAGGGACGTCGCCCTTTTCACCGTCACCATAAGCAGGGACTACGGCAACTGCCTATTTCTCAAAGGGGATACACTTTGCAGTTTACAGCAATCCTTCTGACGGTTGACAAGGATTCGACCAGCTCTATGGCCCTTTCTCTAGAAATTTGTTCACTGTTGCAGAAAGCCATAGAAAATGTTCCGCCCCTCAGTCAGATGTATGGGTTTTACTCCACATAACTTCCTCATTCCGACAAAGGATAGATGTTTTCAGCCAGTTCTGGATCTGTGCCACTTAAATCGGTCTGTGATGGAAAGAGACTGGTTCGTAAGTGTGGATGCATACTTTTATGTCCCCATTGTTCCCCACTTCAGGAAGTTCCTAAGATTCAGCTTTCAGGGCCAAGCATACCAGTTCAGAGTTCTGCCATTCGGTCTGTCTCTGTCCA
The DNA here is from genome assembly GCA_027564155.1 of Gymnocypris eckloni scoliostomus. Lineage (NCBI taxonomy): Eukaryota > Metazoa > Chordata > Actinopteri > Cypriniformes > Cyprinidae > Gymnocypris > Gymnocypris eckloni. The sequence goes on along the minus strand of CM050422.1, from coordinate 18,887,608 downwards.
ACAACACATTGTCAGTGTTTCACTTGAATCACCAGGGCAGGACCAGGATTCTTGCATGCTTATGGCAAACTCGCAAGATCCTTAGATGGTCTCACTATCGGCTGGCCTTGTTAAGAGTAGTTCATCTCCCAGGATCAGACAATCTAGTGGCAGATGTTTTGTCCAGGGATCTGCTTGGAATGGAGACTTTACCCGGAGGTAGTACAGCTGAATTTGGCAGCGGTTTGGAAAGGCAGAGGTTGACCTGTTTGTCCCAGAGCTGACCACTTCATTGGGTCCAGTCCAGTCCATTGTGTCAGGATGCATTAGCCCCATGAGTGGCCGAATTGCCTGTTGTACTCGTTCCCACTTTTTCCACTGTTATGGAAGACATTGCACAGAATATTACTAATATGAATATACAGAGTGCTTCTGGTGGCGCCTCGATGGCTAGTCAGGCCATGGTTTCTTCTTCTGAGCCACAGGGCGAATCATGGGAGCTTCCCATCAGACAGGATCTCCTCTCTCAGCTGAACGGGTGTGTTTGGCATCTGGATCGGGCTCGTCTTCAGCTTTGGGTTGGGCCACTGAGTCCAGTTCACTGTTTGTGGATTGTGAGCCAGTGATAATCCAAACTATTGGTAAAGCTAGAGCTCCTTCAACTCGACAGATTTATACTGCTCATTGGAGAATATTTTCTTCCTTGTGTGGGGATTGAGTTGATCCAGTTCACTGTTATGTGCCAAAAGCATTGCTTCTAATAACTCCTGTTTCACAAGAAGGAATTGAAATAACTCTATTTCTGTGCCAGTTTAATTTTAGTGAGTATGTCTGAGATACAGTTTTTGAGAGAGTCAAATCTTGTGCTTGTTGAATCCATCTAGCACGTTTTATAACAGGTGAGTATTAATTACCATTAGACATTGAACGTATCTGTTTGGATGCTGTCAAGGAAAATACAAGAATCAGGTGTGAACATGCCTGGTTGTCTGTTATTATTTTCTGTTGGACATAAGCTTGCCATAGAAACAGAGTTATAGTTAGGAAAATATTGCATATCCAGGGTGAAAAAATAAATGTGAACAAGCAGGTGTGTCTGTGCATGAATGTATGTGATTTATATAACCAGTTCATACCTGAGCCAACATTAGGATGCGTACCTGTGCAGTCAATTACATTTCCTGAAAGATGCTAAGCAACACTGAAATTCTCTGCAGTGATGCAAATTTTGAAAAATTCAGTATGACTTAATGTAAATATTAATGGTGACAGGCTCAGCAAGTATACAAAGCTTTGATTGTTACTTCACCTCTCAAATGAGGTAGTGGAATCGGTTTAATATCTTTGCTGTCATTCTGCACTGCCAAATTGTGCTGGCTCTGTGTTTAATCTCTACAGGAAACATAACTTCTTACAGCATTACTGAAAAAAGAAACCAGCCTAGACCAGCATGGAAACTCACAGCCAGAGAAAACACGATGGAGGTGACTCTGGAATCGGTTCTTCTGTTATTACTTGAATTTATTTTACACTTGTTGAAAGATGACCTGAGCTTTCCCAGAAATGTCGTAAGAGCCACTACATGAGCAACTCTCTTATATAATACATTCAGCTAGTGGTCGCTGTAGAGCTTTGTCCACTACTCCCGCATTAGTGAATACTGACATACTAACACTGTTATGCCTTAATGTTCACTCGCAGATCAGATCTGATTACTTCCTCAAAGAATATAAGCTCAAATAGCGATGACATACTTGTAACTTTTTATTTTTATGTTTATGTATAGGTGTCTGCACTAGCAAATGAGACTTGAAATACAATCACATGCAGACTGGACCTAAATTAAAATTGTATTGAGAATTATACAGATAATTTAACTCAAATAGTTTTGGTAAAACTTTAATTTTAACTCTTTTTTTATTTTAAGGTGTCCTTGTTACACATGCTATATGCAATTACTATTATAATTACAAGGAATTGTACATAATTACATGCAAGTAAACCTAAGCCAAACCCTAATCATAACCTTAACAATACAAAAAGTAAGTGTTGTACTACTCAGTACTCATTACTCAGTACTTAAATATATAATTACACTAACAAGAACACCTTAAAGGAGTATGTGAACAGGACATGAATACCCTTATATGGACATGGTTTGGGAGTGTCCAAACAATCATTTGCAATCATTCAGAATAATTGAAAAAGTTTTCAAAAGTTTAAATGTATCACTACGCCTTAATCACTAACTTTAGGGCAACCCCACAGCTGTCCTAACTTAAAAATAATTTGAAAGCTAACCGAAAAACTGCTTACAGTTGCTCTGTCCACAATGGTATTACATTTATTAATAACTGAAAATGAAGAACGGAGATGTATAATGGTAGAAAGACTCTTGGATGACCCTGAAGATGTGTTACATTTTGATGACAAAACACGTATAAGTAAGTATAGACTGCCACGCAACAGGAACTGGAACCAGCATTACAGAGACCAACAAAAGCGTCACGGAGCATTACTGGTTGTAGTGCAAGTGACTAATGCCTTACATTTTTTTTGCAAAAGGCGATTTTCAAAGTGAAGTTGTTTTTGTTTACCTCATCAGCAGCTCGCGCAGTGTTAAGGCTGGAATACACTACACGACTTTTAAAATCTGAACAGATTTTTAAAACACTAGGCATCATGCATTTACCGACTTTGTAAATAGTGACAAAGGAAAACTGAGTATCATACACTACTCGACTGAAGATCATACACTGCCAGACTTTAAAGTTGTTCCGATCACAACGAACTCATGCAGAAACGTGTGTCTTGTTGCTAGGAGACGCATGTCAAATGAAAACATATGTGTTCTAAAATCGGCTGAAAATATCAAACATGTTTGATATCCTCCGAATGGATAGAATCAAAGTCTGAAGCTAAAAAATCGAAGTCTGCGACCATAATACACTACATGATTTTCTGTGGAATCTGTCAGCTGTAATCTGCAGACTGGCTCTGACTTTCCTCAACTAGTGTTAATTTGTTCAAACTGTAAAATCGGGGGGAAATCAGGGCAAAAATCGCGTAGTGTATTCCAGGCTTTAGTTGCTTGGTAACAGACCTGAGAGTGGATTGTCGAGCTTGATAATTCCATTTAAGATTCCCTTACTAGAGATAAGGTACGATTTTGTAAGATAGGATAAGAATCCCAAAGTTAAAATTAGCTTCTGTCATACGAATTCGCAAAAAATCACAATTTAACATATTATAAGAAACTTTCTGTAATACACTCCCAGGCCATCAATTAACAAAGTGAAAAAATGCATGTTTGTAAGAAACAAATCCATCATGAAGGCATTTTATGTTTGAACGGTCGCTTCTGGTCAAAATACCAGAGAGTATCTTGTTCTGACGGCACCCATTCACTACAGAGGATCCATTGATATGATGCTACATTTCGCCAAATCATTTCAGATGAAGCAAACTCATCTTCTATGGACTAAGGGTACAATTTCACAAAACGTTATTTTTGGGTGAACTTACATTTAAATGGCAAAAAAAAATGTTTGGAATTTGTCTGATTTTTATTATTTTTTACCTCTTGACTTTTTGACTGTTTTGACAACTTAGAATACTTTATCATATGATGGCTGTGCAATAATCATCCCCTCTACAGAGGTGGTCTAAAGACTCTCACTTGCTATATCTTTCAGCCACAGACGTTTTCCATTCCCAGTGCCTGGTGTGCATCTGGCAAAGCGTCAACCCTGAAATGCGTAGACAGAGACAAAACCCCAATTCAGAAATTCCTGCTCCACACGCACAGACCATCACGTTTAGTGAATCACTCGGTCTTCTGCAGCTTTTTTCTTTGAATATAGCTTTACAAAGCCATGAATATTTACATTACAAAGCCAACAAGTACAGTTATCAAAGCAACTACAATCCGGTTTACAGTAAACCGTGAGTCAGTGGGAGAAATGTGTTTGAGGTGATTCTTTTTGTTTTCTTTACAGGGGCATAGAGAAAACGGTCGGTGTAATAAAGATGATTTGTGACATTCCCAGACACTCCATTCATACATTTCAAAACTTTAGAGTAAAGGTGACAAACAATATTCCACTTGAATATTTGTCAATGACATTGACATCACTTTGAGCTGAGTGTTAGTAATATGAGCTGATATTATCAGCGGAAGAAATCTTAAGTTTTACACCCCGCTCAAAACAAATAAACAGACCCGTGTCCTTAGCAACAGGCCTTGCCTAAGAGATTAGAAAAATGTGCCGTTTGTGAGCGGAAGAGAAATGATAATATACTTAACTTCTAACCTTAAAAGGCCAGCACATCCGTTCAAGACACTCCCACTCACCCGACCACTGTGTCTGCTTTACTTCAACATCTCAAATAATTAAAACATTAGATAGAGACATTATTTATGACTGAGACCAGAAATGTCTATAATGAACTGAGAATGGAGACTGAAAAGTAACAAAAAAAGAGCTGTTCGCTATCTAATTATTAATTCTATGATATTGTAACTGTTTTCAGTTCATTAAAAGGATGTATATAAACAGATATGAGATGTGTACACAGGTGCAGAGGTCTTTGACCGCTTCGTTTTATTTTGCGTCACTCTGTATATTTAGCTTATAAACAGTGTTTCGCTACTTTAAATATTACGTTTTTTGACCTTCAGCAAGCTACAATTCTTAACTGGTGGTAATGATCGTTTCTAAAAATGTTGTGTAATGCTTTGTGATGAAAATCTGTCTAGTCTGTTGTCATTATCTGACCTCATTCAGTGGCTGATCTCATTTTCAGATGAAACCTGCTGGTAAACTGAAACCCATAGACGTTGAGATATCAGAGAATGTACATATAAAAAATATTTAAAAAACTTTTACAGTGTATGTTAATGTCTTCCTGCATACTTAAATACAAAATGAGTGTATGCCAGAACTGTCAAATCTTGTATTGACATTTTATATAGCGTGAATCATGAGTTTGTCATAGTTGTGGTCCAGTGATGCCAGTACAAAAATAAATGACGTGTACATTTGTGATACTTTATACAATCACAGCCATGTAGTGAGTGATAATAATGTTGAAATCTATGATCTATCTAGATGATCTGTATGTGATAATGACAACACTGTCACTGCTTGGCTTGATGTATCAATTCTGTGGCACATTAATCATCAATCTGGTTTCGTTGTCTCAAATCAATGTACTTTATACTTTACACAATCTGTGAAAAGTAATAGCGTTGAGTAGGTTTCAGGTGAAATTGGTCTAAATTCGAATTTGTTTACATGCGAGTGTGTGTGTGTGTGTGTGTGTGTGTGTGTGTGCTGTGCGCTGTGTGCTGTGTTGCCATCAATCAAAATCCTGCTGTGTAAATCATAGTTTCAACATGTTTGTGGCTGTATCATTTGATTATACATTTTTTTGTCAGATGCTCCAAAGGCGTTATGCTGTTGTAATAGTAGTTTAAAGTTGGTTTGAAATGCTGCACAGAATTCTTTATTATTAAAGTTTAAAGCAGGCATCCTCAAATCTGGCCTACTCCTGCAGAGTTTAGCTCTAACACTAATCAAACACACCTGAGCATGCTAATCAGAGTCTTCAAGATCATTAGAAAATCACAGGTAGGTGAGTTTGATCAGGGTTGGAGCTAAACTCAGCGGCAGATTGGCCCTCCAGGGAAAGATTTGAGGAACCCTGGTTTAAAGGGATAGTTCATCCCAAAATGAAAATCCTGTCATTAATTACTCACCCTCATGACGTTCCAAACCCATAAGACCTTCTTTCATCTTCCGAACACAAATTAAGATATTTTTATTGAAATCCAAGAGCTTTCTGACCCTCCCATAGACAGCAACACACTACCACGATCAAGGCCCAGAAAGGTAAGGACATTGTTAAAATAGTCCATGTGACATCAGGGGTTCAACACTGTAAATCCTAATGTTGTTATCAATAAAGAAATCAAGTTATCATGACTTAACATTACTTAAAATGGCACGTTTGGGTGTCAAAACTTAAACAGGTATATTTAATTAACTCATTTGGAAGCAAAAATCGTTCGAATTAAGATTTTAAGTGTAATGAACTCAAAATTTCAATTTATTTAAATTACGCTCTGTGTCTCTGTTTAACATGATTGGTCATGTTTGAAATTCTGCCTTGACAAACGCGCTGATTGATCGATATGACACAAGGCGATACATTTTGGTCGTTGAAGCAGCAGCAGTCCAGAGGCACTGGCAAAGAGAGCCGTCTAAGATGAAAATGAAACGTTAAATTGGTAAGTAGAGTTTAAAACGCATACATTTACACTTTTATTAATAACTTACAAGTTTTATTGTAATGTTATATGAAAGGTGCAAATGTCCTGTTACTAGCAGACAGGCGGTCGTCGAGAAGCAGGCCGAAAGAGAGCCGTGGGCTATATCGTCTAGCCCCAGTTTCCAAGGTATAGACACATTCAAGATACTAACTTCCTGTAAGAACTTTGGAGTGGTGTTGCATTTCCTGTTTGTATGTTTTTTTGACTCTCATGGTGCTGGTAGCCGTTGACTTGCTCTATATGACTCACCAAGGACCACAGTTCCAACTAAACATCTTCTTTAGTGTTGAACTGAAGAAGAAAAGTCACCTACATTTGGATGGCACGAGGGTGAGTAAATTAACAGCAAATTTTCTTTTTTAGGTGAAATATCCCTTTATTTTGCTCCTTTTGAAATGTATGTGAGTTCGGATGCATGTGAATACATTTTAATTTGTTGATGTTTATTCATCTTTTCTAGATGGCCGATGATCGCAGCATGATCCTTGATGTGTTCAATGTATTCTACTTTCCTGAAAGACCTGCAGCCTAAAACAGTCTTTGGCAAAACTATTTGGTTCAAAAGTAACAAAAAAAATACCATTCACAAATAATGTGCAAATTTCTATGCTCCATACAGATTCACATTTTGTTGACTTAAAATGTTTCTGTTGAAAATGTGACTTAATATGAGCTTACTCTTATAAAAGCATTGCTTCTGTTAAATGCATTAATATAGGTGAACAAAATGTCTGTTGTTGTTCAGTGTGCGTTTAATTGTTCTGATAATCCATGTATTGTAATGTATTTTTTTATTCAATGTTATTATGCAGCTATGTCAATATACATTATCGAATTTCATCTATGAAGTGTAACCCTAATAAAGTTATTGATGTGAAGATTTTTCTTTATAATGATTTAAAAAATTAAAGCCAATTAAACAATATATAAACTGGAAAGTTTGAGTTTAGTCTGTTTGCCGTTTAAGTTATCTGTACTTAAAGTAAGTTAATTCAATGAGAAGACCACATTAGGTGAACTCAATTAAACTGAGAATCACTTTCCTCAAATCATTTGAGTAGTCTCAACTCATTAGGGTTTACAGTAACTAACCGTAATTTTACAAAGCAACAAGAATACTTTTTGTGTGCAATGAAAACTAAAATAATTACTTTATTACTAGAGTTATTAATGACAGAATTTTCATCTTTGGGGGAACTATCTCATAATAAGTATTATTATTATTAATTTTAAGGTTCCATACACTATATATATATATATATATATATATATAGGACAAAATGAGCATTAACAACTAAAAATAAAGATGTCTGTTTTTTAAATCACCCCCTCAACAGCTGTTCTTTTTTCTTTTAAGAAAAATCCTCTTCCTCTTGTCAGACCTGTATCCCCATGTCTTGTGTCTCTCTTCCTCTTGTGCCTATATATGGTCCTTCCTGTCCTCGTTCTGTCATTAGTTCATGAGTCCCCATCTGTGTTTAATTACTCCTCACCTGTTGCCGTTTTCCCTGATTATGTTCTATTTGTTTATAAGTCCTGAGTCTTGGTCCGTTCACTCGTCTATTACGTTGTGTTGCCTGTATTATGTTCATTAAACCCTATTCGTCTTACCTGAAGTCTCTGGCGTCCTTCCTGCACGACACGACCCTGACAATATTATAATATTAATTTCTCTATCGTGTCAGCAGCCTTAGTAGTTAGTTTGATATCTAGATGTTAATAGTTGAGGTCTCACTTTAGTTTGGAGACCAATTCTCACTATTAACTAATTATTAACTATGACTTGCCTCAGTAAACTCATAATTTACTGCTTATTAATAGCTGGTTAGTTGTTAATTTTAGGTGAGTATGATTATGGATCTAAAATAGGATGATGCAGAATAAGACATGCTTTATGAGTGCTAATAAATAGCCAATATGCTAGAAATTTGCACGCTAATAAGCAATCGCAACTACTTCAAGTGAGAACTGGTCCCTAAACTAAAGTGTTACAATAGTTGATCACTGTCTGAAGATGTCCAGTAGTGTATTTTCTAACCTGTCTTCACAACAGGACAAGAGATAGTACTCTTCTCATTCAGTCTGGACTGAACATCAGTTTAAAGGGGTAGTTCACTCAAATATTGAAATTCTTCCATCATTTTCTCAACCTCAATCTGTATTTCTTTCTTCTACTGAACACAAAACCAAACAGTTGGTAACAAACAGTTGCTGGTCCCATTGACTTCCATAGTATTTTTCCATACTATGAAAGCTGAGCTTCTTTTATGTTCCACAGAATAAATAAACTCAAGAAACACAAGCTTTAAACAGGTTGAGGATGAGTAAATGATGTCAGAATTTTTGTTTATGGGCGATATCCCTTTAATTACTTTTTTATTTAGTTACATAAACACACTGGAGACTAGTTGCTAAGCCAAGTCCTGAGCCAAGGTTTTTATTTTTATTAGTTTTTGTTTTTTTAATTAGGGCTTGCCAACTTTAGTTTTCTTGCCAGCCAGATCTTTCCTGTTTCGTAACAACACGCGTGCAGTGAGCATGTGGGTTTCATAACCTAAATTGCATCATAGATTTGTAACCCCTTTTGATCTTTGTGTGTGATGAGCAGTATAAATCCAAGTATTTGTGATTTCTGCTCTGCCTTTAGCCTAGACAAAACATCCATTTCACTTTCCTCTGTCAGTTAAGTCATTTGACTCACCACACCAGTGAACAAGACATTTTTCAGCTGGTTTTCTTTGGCATGTTGGTGCTTGCACAGCCTTTACAAGTTCCCATGAAACACCCAAAGAATTGTCTCAGCACAATAATCCAGTTTCTCCAGTTCATTTCTTTGATTTACAAAATGTACATTTTGTAGATTATGGTTGTCAGACACACCTTTATTGCAGTGCAATGAGCCAATATGTTTATGCCTTTACCTTTTTTTAATCCATACTAATATAATTTCATTTCCCCAGCTAGCACAAATGTGATAGTAAAAAGTAATGCTAAATACATCAAATCTATTAGCATATTTACTGACATATCGCTTGAGACTTACTGGTATAAAAATTATAATTAAACTTTATTTGGAGTACTACTTGTGCACAATGCACATTTCTTAATATTAGTTTTGATGTCACTATTATTATGGATTGCATGATCTCTGTATAATATTAGTCTTTAAATGTGAGATATTTAAAGTGTACCTAAAGCATACTTGCAATAGTTCTACTTTAACACAATCAAATATACTTCAACACTCAAATCTTTAGTTGGACTTCAGCACTACTTTCTCACAATTAAAGTGCATTAGGGTACAAAATTAGTTGTAACAATTTAGCAGACTTTACCAATTTATTATACTAAAAGTACAGATGCAGGGCATTTTTATTAAGTATGTAAATGTATTTGTACTTAGAATGAAATAAATGTATTTTGAATATATTAGTATATTTATTTTTCACTAGGGAAGACAAAGAAAAATTTCAGTCAACATTCTTCATTTAGACACCCTAAACTAACTACTGTATTTTTGCAACACTTGCTTTATGCTTAATCTACATGTTAAAAATATATATTTCAATCTTCTGCATTTGAACTTTGCCTGTTGCTTGGGAAAACTAAGCTCTTCTCCCGAATTTGATCTTCCAGTTAGCATGTTAGGCACTAAATCACTTTCCCAGAACAGTTGCCATGGCTAAATTTTCCCACCCGCTACAAAAGAGACACATTCCCGCACGTCTTTGTGCACAGATTGCTGTGTATTTTTCCAGCTTGGTTATTATGGAGCTTGACAGTGTATGTTGACTCAGGTCAGTACAGTGGTGTTATTTTGTCTGGGTTCATTTCAGTCAGTATGCATCACATCATGAAAAATCATGAGGAAGTTGGATCTACTGAATCACTATTGGCTCAAGAGCTTCACTTAGTATAGCTTTTTTTTTGCAGTCTTATTTTTGGCAGACATAATGCTTTGCAAGTTCAGCAAGTTCATCAGTTTCACCCGAAAGTCTTTTATTAAAAATCAAATAAGAAAGGTTTAGCAGTTACAGCAATTACAGGGCCAAGTACACAGTGAATGATACATCATAACTTCAGCACAATCCAAAGAATCAGAGAACAGTAAAACAATTATTATAGTCTAATCTCTTTTCAGCGGAATGCACATAAGACTATTAAATACACTATACATATGTATTAGTATACACATAAATAAAATAAATATTGTTGTCCAGTTTTTGAGGTTGTAAAAAATTTGTAGGACATTTTACACAAACAAAATTATAAATGCAACACTTTTGTTTTTGCCCCCATTTTTCATGAGCTGAACTCAAAGATCTGAGACTTTTTCTATGTACACAAAAGGCCTATTTCTCTCAAATATTGTTCACAAATCTGCCTAAATCTGTGTTAGTGAGCAGTACAGATGCCGAGATAATCCATCCACCTCACAGGTGTGGCATATCAAGATGCTGATTAGACAGCATGATTACAGCACAGGTGTCTCTTAGGCTGGCCACAATAAAAGGTTACTCTTAAATGTGCAGTTTTATCACACAGCACAATGCCACAGATGTTGCAAGTTTTGAGGGAGCGTGCAATTGGCATGCTGACTGCAGGAATGTCCACAAGAGCTGTTGCCTGTGAATTGAATGTTCATTTCTCTACCATAAGCTGTCTCCAAAGGCGTTTCAGAGAATTTGGCAGTACATCCAACCGGCCTCACAACCGCAGCCCAGGACCTCCACATCCAGCATCTTCACCTCCAAGATCATCTGAGACCAGCCACCCGGACAGCTGCTGCAACAATCGGTTTGCATAACCAAAGAATTTCTGCACAAACTGTCAGAAACGCTTGTTTTGTATATTGTGTGGAGACGTGCTGAAATCGCGTTTGGTCTCGTACTGTATCGCGTCCCTTGTTAGTGTTGGGCGCTTGCTTGGCCATTTATTGTGATTAACAGGAAATTGTGTTCAGCTGAATTGGAGTAGTAGTTTGTTAGATGGGTATAAAAAGCTTAGTTTACCGCAGCAGCGGTCGCGGCAGCCGTCGTGTGAAGCCCTCCTCGTGAGAAGACCGAAGAGTGTAAAGACCATCGACTCTACCGTGCGACTCCACCGGGCAGGACACCGGCAAGGGATATAAGTATCGCTTTTTATTTATCTTCTTTCTTACTGCTTGTTTCACTTCTGTTTTAGTTTGTATAGCCAATTCTTACTAGGTGTAAGTAAATTATGTATGATTTTAATATGTCTTTATAGGTATTTTCTTTAGTTTTAGTTTTAATACCATGTATTTATTTTAGTAAAATTACTTCAACATACTACATGGAAATGAAATAATATATATATGGGTGTTTGGCATAGTGTCATGTTAGAATAATTTTTATACTCATACCTTTTGTTGTTTTCATATTTTTAAATGTTTTTAGCTTTATTTTTTGTTTTCATTTAAATGTTTAGTTTTGAAATGCATTTGTCATTTTATTAAATTTCTCCATTTTCTTAAATGTGTGTATATATAGTATTTATAGAGTTTTAACTTATAGTTGTAGTTACTTTTACTTATTTGTAAGTCGCTTTGGATAAAAGCATCTACTAAATGACTAAAAAGTAAAAACAAGTAAAAAAGAAACCGTCTCATGGAAGCTCATCTGCATGCTCGTTGTCCTCATCAGGGTCTTGACCTGACTGCAGTTCGTCATCGTAACCGACTTGAGTGGGCAAATGCTCACATTCGATGGCGTCTGGCACTTTGGAGAGATGTTCTCTTCACGGATGAATCCCGGTTTTCACTGTACAGGGCAGATGGCAGACAGCGTGTATGGCGTTGTGTGGGTGAGTGATTTGCTGATGTCAACGTTGTGGATTGAGTGGCCCATGCTGGTGGTGGGGTTATGCTATGGGCAAGCGTATGTTATGGACAACGAACACAGGTGCATTTTATTGATGGCATTTTGAATGCACAGAGATACCGTGACGAGATCCTGAGGCCCCTTGTTGTGCCATTCATCCACGACCCTCACCTCATGTTGCAGCATGATAATGCACTGCCCCATGTTGCTAGGATCTGTTCACAATTCCTGGAAGCTATAAAACATCCCAGTTCTTGCATGGCCAGCATACTCACCGGACATGTCACCCATTGAGTATGTTTGGGATGCTATGGATTGGCGTATATGGCAGTGTGTTCCAGTTCCTGCCAATATGCAGCAACTTCGCACAGCCATTGAAGAGGAGTGGACCAACATTCCACAGGCCACAATTAACAACCTGATCAACTCTATGCGAAGGAGACTGCGTGAGGCAAATGGTGGTCACACTAGATACTGACTGGTTTTCGGACACCCCCTTTTACTGTGGCCAGCCTAAGGTACACCTGTGCAATAATCATCCTGTCTAATCAGCATCTTGATATGCCACATCTGTGAGGTGGATGAATTATCCACCAAAGGAGATGTGCTCACTAACATAGATTTAGACAGATTTGTGAACAATATTTAAGAGAAATAGGCCTTTTGTGTACAAAGAAAAGGTCTTAGATCTTCGAGTTCTGCTCATGAAAAAAAAATTATAAAAACGTTTATAATTTTGTTCAGTATAAATGCAATGCTGTTCAGTTTGGGGTCAGAAAGATTTTTTAAATCTGTTTGAAGTCAAAATACAGTAAAAAGAGTAATACTTTAGGATACTATTATTATATAAAACAACTGTTTGCTTTGTTAATATGTTTTAAAATGTAATTTATTTCTAAGATGGCAAAGCAAACATTTTTAAATTCACATTAATTAATTAAAATAGAAATCCTTTGTAAAAAATTCTAAATGTCACTTTTAAATAAATTGAATGCATTCTTGCTAAATAAAAGTTTTTAAAAATCTTTGTGACCCCAAAAGTAAGAATTCAAGAAATGATGCATAAAAATGTTTTCAGCCGATATGTTATTGCATTTTAGTTAACTTAAACTAGACACTGTATTTTTGCATGCTTCCTTTATATTCCTAATGTCCTAAAAAGTAATATTTCCCAATCACAGACCATAGAAATTCCTTATTACATTTGTTGTATGTAAATATTGTATATTAAACAAGTTTTCGTGATTTTTTTCCAAAGCTAAATGCTTGATCAAATGCTTGATCATCAAGAATACTTGACAATAAAATGACACAAGACATATATTAACAAAAGATTTCAAACATTTTATTCAAGAAATGCACATTATTAGCAACAGTTGCACTTTATCCAGTTTTCTGAAACAGCTACATTTAATTATTTGTTATAAAAATCTGTCTAAAGGGAAAGCCTAATGTGACTTTCTTTCAAGTATGTGTAAAAGAAAATATTAAAATGCATGTTGCATGTCAATGGTGATACAAAAAAACAGCAATAAATACATATTTAAATACATTATTTAAATAAATAAATAAACCAATAAATAGCAAATATGACATCAAGTATCATGGTTAAGGCAATGAGGCTTTCAAAATCTTTTAGAGCTCTGAACTTCGCTCATTCAAGACAACCGTTGGGTTAATATTATTATGTGTGAGTGCACAGAGCTTGAATTTATGTCTTCTGAACTCTGATATTTCACATCAGGCACCTGAAAAGACACCATTGGACAAGGTCCCTTGATATTCATGCACACCAGCTTCCTCAATGAGGCTGTGTTAACAATGTCAAATCCCACTTTCCCACCAAATGTGCTAGGCATCCAGTATTCAGGAGAACAAATAGCATTTCCCATGAGGCCTTTGAGAGAGTAGGGTGCTCCCATCTCCACCATAGTCTCCCCAAACACAGCGTTGGGTCGGGGTTTCTCCACAAGAAGCCCAATATACAGATCGACCGTATCTATGTGACCATACAGCTGCTTCATTTCGGCTGCCAGCTCCTTGTCTCCTGTTTTACCATACAGATAACATTGCAAAATTAAATATCAAAATGTTCATATTTCTGAACCTATGTCGTTTTTTTTCAGTGTTGAAGGATCTTACCTGTCATATCCTCGAAAGACGAGTAGGGCATCATGTTGAAGCGTTTCCTGTAAGCATTTAAAGACTGGTAGCGCATCTCTCTGGAATGCTCCAGAATTTTAACAGCCACTCCTTGAACTGCAGCAGGCAGGTTACGTCCACCAGCAACCTGCTCACACAAAAATTATAGACATTAGCAAAGCCAGCAGAGTAAAGACTAAGGGGTTGTTCACCTAAAAATAAACACTTGCTCACCCTCATGTCGTTCCAAAACTGTATGACTGTGGAACACAAAATATATTTTGTAGAACTATGGTCTAAAACAACACTGGACCCCAATAACTTTCATTTTATGAGGCGTTTTACAAAATATCTTCCACAGAAGAAAGAAAGCCTTTTGGAACGACATGAGGCTTCTCTGAGAAGCTTTCTATCTATACTGAAACTCACCCTTCCAGACGTCTGTTTGGTGAAGGAATCCACCATGTTGTGGATGCCGTGTTTGGTCAAAATAGAGTTGTTAAACACAAACTGGTGGTAGCCGTAGACCTGGTCCTGGATCTGAAATGTGTCAGGCATCAGTGGGTGCCAGTGATACAGAGTGTTGAATTCAGATGAGATGCGGTTCTGGTACTGGAAGCGCTCATTGAAGAGAAGCTCCGGGTCAAACTTGAGCTTGAAGTTGTAACCACTCAAGTGCTGAACATAGTCCTCGATCACGATTTTGATGGTCTCACCTGGGAACAAAAAAAGCGGGAATATTGAATTCCTCCACAAAGTTATGAAGATCAGGAAGGTTTCGGATGATTTCCAAGACTCACCAATCAGGATGAGACGAGTGGTTTGGAAGATTCTCTCATCGTCCCAGTCGGGATGCTCTTGCTTCATGATATGACAGACGCGGTTGTGTTCACGAAGCCAAATGGTGGCATACATCATTAAACCTGGAACCAGACCGAAGGCCTCATGGCCCACAGCAAATCTCTGTTCCTCTGGGATGTGAGGAGGATAGTGCATCTCCACCTGGACATCCTTCACCAACGGAGGATACACCTCACCATCCACAACCTAAGAATAAAAAACATTTTTCATTAACTAGGTTTAAACCAACAAGCAAAACTTGTGTCCATTCTAACAGGATAGTTCACCCCAAAACAAAAATTTGTCCATTTATTTACCCTCATGTCATTCCGAATCTGTACCTTCTTTCCTCAACATTAAAGAAGATATTTTGAAGAATGCCTTGAATAAAAGTCAATGGGATCCAAAGTTTTGTTTTGGTCCCTACTGGCTTTTATTGTGTGGACTACACAAAAGAATGAAATGAGTGAATAACAGAATTTTCATTTTGGGGTGAAAAATATTTGAAGTGCTGTCCATTTTAATGTCCACAAACCTGATACTTTAGCTTTCCATCTTTAAATAGACGAAGTTTGTGTTGTCTCTCCAGTGTCTCTCCATAAATATGCCCCAAATCCACCTAAAACATTAGAGAGCCTTTAGAAATTGTATTGCAGTTCCTTGTTCCTATAGACTTTAGATGGGATATAACATTTTCCCAAGTAAAATGGTTAATGAATGCCACTTACTCCATGGCCCAGGGCTTTGGTGAAGGCTGGTCCTTTTTTAAAGTCTGACTTGAAGAACTGGTGACTGAAATGCTGGGCGAAGAAAGCAAACATGAGACTGGTCCTCTGTGGATCAGGGATGAACTGATTCCTCACCAGCACCTTCTCCACCACCTGCTTTGCATTTGGGAGATCGGGTGTAGGGCAGTTCTTGGGCAATGGGGCAAGGGTGCGGGTGTAATAGGACAAGTTAGAATACGCTTCCCAGCTTTTGTAATCATAATCTGCATTGTACGTAGGTGGACTGTTGACCAAATGGGACCTTGCTGTAAAACGAAGAAAGAGGAAAGGTTTTATGTTACATATTTATTTAGTCAAATTTTTATAAATTATGTAAAATCTTTCTTTGAATTCACATTTAACTTACATGTCAGGATATATCTCATTATGGCATCTCTCAGGAAGGAGATGTTGTTGATGATGTCCCAGATCCATTTATAATGCGTTAAAATATAATGCACTATGCTTGGCCTCGGTTTCAGAGTTGATTTGATAAGTGTGAGAAGTTCGGCTGTAAGGCAAGAAAAAACAGTGTTGAGTGCACACATCTCTTATTTTCTATGTAAAAACAATCCATGGCCAGACTTACGGGAAGTGCAGTTTTCACCATAATATCCTGTCCTGGTACAGTCACATTCATAAGCATCAGCACCCTTGGATAAACACACACCCTGGTTTTGGCAAGGCTGTGCACAGCAAGGGTCGTCTGCAGGAAACAGTCACAAAGAAAAGGCATGATTAGACTGCATTTGGGTAGAACAATCAAACACTGAAAGAAGCATGGAAATCTAACATTGCTAAAGCTGAGTTAACTTACATCCTTCACTGGGGAAGATCCAAAAGCTTGAAAGTAGGACCAGGCAAATCAGTGTATTCATTACAGAAGTTGTATCTTGTCTTACTCTGAAGCAGAAGCGCGTACTCTGGTAGAGCGCGTGGAATGTGAACCTCTGCGCGCGCTCTGTGCCTTTTAACTGCTGGACACGAGACGCTTGCGCAATTTCCAAGACGATAAGAGTAACGTCATGAGCTATAGTGTATTTTTCCATCTGTTGCACGTTTTATGGATTCATTCTTTTTTAAGGATTTATCTTCAGTAAGAAGTAGCTAATAATTTATTATTAAATTAATTGAAAATGATTTATTAATTTTAAATAGGTTATTTATCAAATTGTTATTGGTAAACACATTTACAATGACACATATATAATAAATAATAAACCTAATCAAAATATAATCTTAATGGTAGCCTAGCTATTAGTATTTACAACTAGCCTATAGCCTATATTCTGAATTATAGCCTATGCCAGTCATTGTAAACGTGTTTACCAATAATCATTTGATAAATAAATAACCTATTTCAAACTAATAAATCATTTTCAATTAATGTAATAATAAATTATTAGCTAGTTCTTACTGAAGATAAATCCTTAAAAAAGAATGAATCCATAAAACGTGCAACAGATGGAAAAATACTCATGACGTCAAAAAAGAATGAATCCATAAAACGTGCAACAGATGGAAAAATACACTAGGCTCATGACGTTACATGACGCAATAATACATGTTTTTTTAGGCTATATTCAGGATTCAGCCTATAACAGTGTTTAAAAGTAGCACTTTATGTATTTCCCTCCAAAATATGCTATTAGGTAATAAATTATATGAATTATATAAATTATATGAGTAAATTATAAATTATTATTATTTATTAGGCCTATTATAGGCTAATTATTAGCTATACATTTGGATCACTAGACATGACTTTAAACTGAGAAAAGTTACGGTGTAAACCTCCGTTTACAAAACCAGACACGACCTGGAAAATATGTAGACAATACGGGCATTCCAGTGATTATGATCGCATTACTTTAACTCTTCAGCGCCACCTTGTGTCGGAGAATGTGTCGCTATTACATTCATTCGCTATAATACATGGTTTCTGTTTTTTTTTATGCGTCATAATTTTTTCTGTCATAATCTTAATTGAAATCCTGGACACTTGCATGCGATGAAATTTCTCTTTTATAATATATGCTTAAAATATTAAAAACATTAATTGGAACATCTTGGAAATTTGATGAGCTGGGGCGGGGAAAGAGATTTGCGTCCGCCCTGAAACGACTGATTCTAGCGAATCGATTCGTTTGAATGATTCTTTTCAATAAACTGGTTCAGGAAACTCATTCAACATTCTTTTTGAGTAATCGATTTAGCGCTTTCTTGTTTGTAGTTAATTAGATATTTAATTAAATAACGATATAATCACTGATATGACATTTTTGATTACTTGTATATATTAGTTGTATTAAGCGTACATTTTGGTGGTCCAGTTTGGTGCAGTCAGTCAAATTAAAACCCTGCCAGCCCTGCATTTTGGCAGATAAACTTTCTCAGTTGTTTAAAAAATATTGTGTCAAAAGTTATAAAGTATAGTCCCAACCCTTCACCCACCTCATATAGGTTTAGTTTTTAATACTTATTAACTGTATTCTGTAAGATTTACAAACAGTTTGCGTGTCGGTTCGATTGAATCATTGCAATGAACAGTCTACGATTCGTTCGAATCGTACATCTTTTAGTCCGCCCAGAAGTGCGATTCCTTTTGGCTTCCTGAAATGACTTTCTTTTCGGAGAGGGTCCAACATTACTGTACCACCAGCTATGGTAAGTTATTGCATGTTTCATTTCTCTGTAAAGTCGGACAGCTGTTGGTATCCACGTGTGTAAGACTTGGGCAACAAAACACTGCTTCAACATTTTCTCTCATACTTCTGAACTGAGAGCGAACTTTTGGGTCTCCGAATGTTAAACTCTGCATGACATTCGGAAAGGCGGTATCATGTTTCAACCGCTTGTGCGCAGACAGTATTTTTTTCTTCCTCTTTTTTATTGTCTAATCTCACAGATGTATTCCGGACTGTCTTGAAATAAAGCGTTGTCCTGACCTCCACGTTGCTGCCAGAATGTGCTCCATAGATCCCTATCAGTACATCATAGTAAGTTTCATAATGTCATTAAGAAATCTCTTAAAGTAGAACCTGTTTCATGAAGATAAATTAATCCTTAATGTTGATTATGGTATTTGTAGATTTTTAATAAATCTGTTTTGATGTTTTAAAATCGATTAATTTAATGTTATCAACATGCATAACATCCCTGCTGAAAAAAAAAGAGCCCTGCCCAAAACACAATGGAAAATGTAATGGATTTAATGGTTATAATGGGAGTTGTATTGGTTTTAATGGAAACTAGAATGGTGTCTACTGGTATGTGATGGATTATATTGGTGGGATGTTAAATCCTATTGGAAAAATGCCCAAAACACACCACAAAAATGAATTTAGTAATGGTTTTCCTGGAAAAAGCTAATGGTTTATAATGGTATTTTAATGGAAACCATTGGAATTTCTGTGATGGATTCTATTGGGCTTCTATTGTTTTTTTAGCAGGGATTTTTAGTCTCTATGTTAGAAATGGAAAACTGTAAAGCAGCTGCTCTTTTGCAGTGGTTGGATTTATTTGCATGCAGACAGCTGCTGAATTTATGACATTCGAGACATTTACTGTGTATATATATCTCCGTTTGGGAATCACCTAATGTTTATTTCCTGCTTCAGTAGTTAAATGAGCTTCCTTTATACACACATACACATGTTACTGCTCTCTTGACACTCTGAATCCTTGACTTTGTGGATCATATACGCAGGTTGAGCATCAGTATTCTCATAGATTGAAATTAACTGTGGTTGGAGCTGAAAATGTGACGAAAGGAGCATTTGGGGATTTATGTGAGTATATATTTATGCTGTCTTCTTGCTATTTAAATAAGCCTTTGAATGAGCATTTATACTTAAGTGACTGTGTGTTTGTTCACAGTGGACACCCCAGACCCTTATGTGGAACTGTCCATACCAACCACACCGGAGTCAAGAAAACGAACACGCCACATAAATAACGACATTAACCCGAAGTGGAATGAAACATTTGAATTCATATTGGATCCCAATCAACCCAATGTTTTGGAGGTGAAAAATCTATACTCTACGTATTATTTACACTTGCCTTTAAAATAAAATGCTGTAACTTCTGATTCAAAACAGTGGTCCCAAAAGGTATTTTGAGACTTTAGTCACACTTTAAAAAATGTATACATTTCTTTGAATTAGACAACAGCATCAAATCAAGTATTATACATTATACTAGACATTTCGAGTAACTTAACATTTCTCAGCTGCTTTTGCAGTACCTTTTAACCAGCTGGTGTCATATTTAGTGGATGTTTTGGAAGGCAGAACCCTATCAAGTTTACACAAGGGGCCCTTAAAGCTACAAAGTTCCCAAACACTTTTTGTCATAATTTTCACCTAGACCTACACTAATGTTAAAAAATTTCGGGTCAACGCGTTTTTCAACACCAAATCAGCATATTAGACTTATTTCTGAAGGATCATGTGACATGAAGACTGGAGTAATGGCTGCTGAAAATTCAGCTTTGTCATCACTGGAATAAATTATATTTTAAAATATATTAAAATACAAAACAGTTGTCATAAATATTTTAATAATATAAAAGAAATACAGATTTTACTGTATTTTTGTCAAATAAATGCAGTCTCGGTGAGCATGAGATTGTATTGAATTGAAACACACCAGCACTTTGTTTTAATGCTGTTTGAATGCTCTTTATTTAGATGACACTGATGGACGCTAACTATGTCATGGATGAAACTCTGGGCACAGCTAAATATTCCCTCTCAAAGCTCAAAGTGGGGCAGACAGAGCATGTGACCCTATCCATTGGCAAGGTAAATGTGTTTAGTTTTTTTTACACCATGAATCTGCATAAACTAAATTCATAGCTACTGTGTTTCAGTGTCTTGTTGTTTACTATTATTCTCTGATTTTTGCTAGACGACAAAAGTGTTCCTCGACTTGCTCTTAGAAGTGTGGTATGTATGAAGAAGGTTTATTTCAATAAATTGTGTAAATTTGATGCATACAAGACTGGACGAGGTACTGAAAGTGAATCATTTTTGTGCAGTGCGTCCACAGACTTGCGCTTCAGCATGGCACTGTGCGATCAGGAGAAACTCTTCATGCAGGCGCGCAAGGACAGAGTTATGCTCAGCATCAAGAAACTTCTAAAAATGGAAAACCCACGCTTCCTTCCAGCTTCACCTAGAGAAGTAAAGTCAAAAACCTTGAATAACTGCCTTATAAACAGTGCTATACTAAAAAAAAAGTGTCTTATCTCCAGCGACAGCGATCCTTTCTGATAGCAGCTCTATTTTTGGACAGGTTCCCACCATCGCCATTTTGGGTTCTGGAGGTGGTTTCCGTGCAATGGTTGGTTTCTCTGGTGTGATGAAGGCTCTGTATGAATCTGGGGTGCTTGATTGTGCATCATACGTGGCAGGACTTTCTGGATCTACATGGTCAGTAAAAGTCGAATGTTTATTTTTTTCTTTAAAACAGATGCTAAAATCCAATGGACTTCTACAATCTTAAAAATACAAGTAATGGTTCCAAAAAGCGGCTTTTCACAGCATTGCCAAAGTAGAAGCATTTTGGGTTCATTAAGAACCGTTCAGTGAACAGTTCTCAAAAAAATATCTTATTTTCTTAGAGTGCAGAACATTTGAGTAATATAAATAACTTTTTCCTCTGTAAAGAGTCTTTTGTACAGTGGGAAGGTTATATGGATGTTCATGGAACCATTAAAGAACCTTTCCAGGGACCAGAAAATCCAAACATGTTTATGTGGGTCACTAATTAACCTCTCAAAACACCCTAGCAACCACATAACAATATGCTGAACACTATTCTGAACACTTCAACAACCAAACCACTCACCAATCACATCAAAAATGGTAAAAATCTTGTAACCATCTATATTGGTTATATTTCTACAGGTATATGTCCATGCTGTACTCGCACCCTGAGTTTCCCGCTAAAGGCCCAGGGGATATTAATATGGAGCTGATGAACAGAGTCAGCAATAACCCGCTCAAACTGCTCCTGCCCCAAAACATCAACCGCTACGTCAAAGCACTGTGGAAGAAGAAATCGGCCGGACAGCCTGTCACCTTCACTGACATCTTCGGGATGTTGATCGGAGAGACTCTTATACCAGCGGTGAGATATGCAGGAATACAAACTGGATTATTGAGAGTTTTACTGCAGTAGGCCATCAAGATCGGCTTGAACTGAACTGGGCTGCACTGTATTCTATTTATACACTGTAGTTTGGTCAAATACAAAGACTCCTTTGTATGTTGTCTCTCTATTATGCATCCCAATGCAAATGGACACTTCTCTTGGGGAGGATGGTCCTTGTAAATCAGGAAGATACTTCTCTATACAGGCAAGCAGAAGCTCCTGTATTTAGGAATGTATACTACCATTTTACCATTAAAGTTTTTTTTAAGAAAGAAAGAAATTAACACTTTTATTCAGCATGGATGCATGATTGATCAAAAATTTTAATTGATCAAAAGTGAAATAATGTTACAAAAGATTTATATTTCTAATAAATTGATTATTTTTATAACATCAAAGAATCCTGAAAAAAGGTATCATGGTTTTCACAAAAAAGCAGCATAACTGTTTTAAACCACAACTCTTTTGAAAACCATATCAGAATATTTAAATCAATTCTGAAGGATCATGTGACACATAAAACTGTAATAAGTAATAAGTGTTGGAAATTCAGCTTTGCTGTCACAGGAATTATGTTTTAAAATACACTTAAATAGAGTAACGTCGGTTCTCTGAGAGCGGGAACGAGACATCGCGGTGGTCGCCGTGCTCGCTGCTCTCCAGCCTAGTGGCGTTCAGTATCCAATTCTAATGTAATTGTCGTGGGCATCGTATTTATACTGCCTCTCAAGCTCGTCAGTATTTGTATGCTTTGCGACAATTGGCCAGTCATAGACTGGCGTGAGCCAAAAGGACTTCAGGAAAGGTTGAAGGGAAGGAGTTCCCATAACAGAGAATTCTCTGTGATGTCTCGTGAAGCTCGAAGGGGAACAGTTATATTCTACTAATATTACTGTTTAGTTTTTTTATCAGTAAATAAAAAAATGCATCCTTGGTGAGCGTAAAATACTTTTTTCTCCTAATGACCCCAAACCTTTGAAATGCAGTGTATGAGAAAATGTGTGCACTTTATATTGTGCATTCATATTGCTTATTTGTTCACTAGAGTAATATATTTTGAATGACATTGAAAGTGTGTCTGATATGATTTTAGGAAAATATTTCTATTGCTTGAACGGACCCAAACTGCACCAAAAAGTCATAATTGACTCGCTTCTTTCCTCTGTGGAGCACAAAAGGAGGGATTTTTGAAAATCTACTTGCTGTTTTTGTCCACGTAGCTACAATTAATGCAGACTGGAGCAATTAATCTTTAAACAGGACACAAAATCATCATAAAAGTATCAGATAATAACACAACTTACTAACGTAAGTCAGACAGGTTTGGGAGCGACATGAGGATGAGTGAAAGCTGAGGAGACTTTCATTATAAGATGTTAAATGTTCCTTTAATAAAGCTAAACTTTTAGCACCATACTTTTAGAAAATGCTTTGTTTTATTGACACAGATGCACAAAAAAAAACGTTTGATCGTTGAGCTTACTCTGTGTGTGTGTGTGTGTTTTGCACAGAGAATGAACAGCAAACTGAGCTCAATGCAGGCGAAGATTAATGAAAGTCAGAGCCCCCTTCCTCTCTTCACCTGTCTGCACGTCAAACCTGATGTCTCTGAGCTCATGTTCGCAGGTAAGGTGACAGCTCACAGAAACATTAAGAATGCTACATTATATTGTATATTGATTGTTGTGTGAATTGTAGAATTGTTAGCAAAACTAAATGAGAAAGACACAGCAACTGTTCGTATTTGTATAATACCACTTCATAGCCTCCGTGGAAGCTGAACACTATTGATTTGTTTACATTTGCTTAATACTGGGGAAAACATGCAAATGCTTGTTATGGGGCCTAATGATTGACCCAATGTGAATTCATCATGAACTTTCACAGGTGTAGACACTATTTTTAGAGACTAGTCATTGTGTGGGTAGGCTGTTTTCTTTTGAATGGGATCAGAGGTTGTAACTAAACAGATGATGGTTAAGTGGAAGTCTTTGTCAGTTCACTTACTGTACATTACGCTTTGTATTGTCTGGGCATGAGTCACATAGTCAAGTAGTATTTTGGTAGTGCAGTGTAATAGATAAAAATGCCTTTGATTTGCATTTTGACTTAATAATATTGCGTTTGTTTCCTCTGTCTCAATCAGACTGGGTGGAGTTCAGCCCGTATGAGATTGGCATGGCCAAATACGGCACCTTCATGTCTCCAGGGCTGTTTGGGAGCAAGTTCTTTATGGGAAGCGTGGTGAAACAATATGAGGAAAACCCCATACATTTCCTCATGGGTAAGACTGCTCTGAATTTCAACAGAACGGTTTTCTAAGAAACCCCTCAATATGCAAATAGTGTCGCTGGATACAGACAGCAGTTACTCGGTACTGTGTGATTACTCATACTTCACATCAATATATTTATAATATTCCTAACAAGTTTGCAAATATGTAGAGTTGGATTGACGCATTAGTTCACTCCAGAATTACATACAATTTCCTGATAATTTACTCACCTCCATGTCATTCAAGATGTTTATGGCTTTTATTCTTTAGTCGAAAAAAAATTAAAGTTATTAAGGAAAACATTCCAGGATTTTTCTCCATATAGTGGACTTCAATGGGACCAATGGGTTGAAGTTTTTCAGTGCAGCCTCAAAGGGCTCTACACGATCCCAGCTGAGGAATGATGGTCTTATCTATCGAAACAATGTCATTTTCTAAAAAAAAAGAAAATGTATATACAGCCTCACTGAAACTGCAATTTGAAAATACATTACAAGAATACTATAGAATACAGTGCAGTACAAGAAAACAGTTATTTTAAATTGAATAAATATTCATGATACTGAGTTTTGTTTTACAAATTACAGCATAAAAATAACAAATAAATGCAGCTTTGTTCAGCATAATAGACTCTTTCAAAAACATTTTAAAGTTAGTGTAGGTAAATACATAGTTTTTTAAAATGTGTTATATAAATAAAACAATGAAATATCATTCAGTTTGATTTGATTTTACCTCACATTAAGAGTTTGAATAACCCTTGTCGACAGCTGTTCAAAGCAAACATATGAATATTGAGATAGAAAGCATCAAAAGGCTTAAAAAACCTGAGATAAAATCAGGCTTTTCGTGCTTATTTCTTATGTGTAACTCTTTATATAAATGCTACATTCGTTGAACAAAGAACAGTTCTCGTGCACAAAAGAACATTTTCTCAGTTAAGAGAAAGTCAGACTATGAGCTCTACATCTGAATTTATAATCCTTCATCATTTAGTTTACAAGAATATCAGTTCCAAGTATTGTTTGCCGTTACGCAATTTGAATGTAAGTGTGTGTGCTGCAGGCGTATGGGGCAGTGCTTTCTCCATCCTCATTAACCGGGTTCTGGGGGTGAAGGAGGCATCCAGCAGTAGCACAATGGAGGAGGAGCTGGGTGAGTAACTCTTGTGACTCTGTTAGCTATCAGAGGCAAAGATCTTGATTGAAGAGACAAATTGCTCCACATTTCAAAAGAACCCAAATGTAGGCCAAGTTAGATTGTTATCATATTTTCAGTTTGCATCCTTGTAACATGCTGAAATGTGCTATTACTTGTTGTACTAGTGCAAACATGTACAGTTGACACACATCAGTACATGAGTGATAAGTGATAAGATTAACACACTGCCACACTGATCTACATACATTTCATGTGTGACCTCAGTCAAGCCCCCCCGCTGACACTCAGAGTTGAAGTAAAGCATCATATAACACTTATAAGTTTTGATTAAATAATATTTAGCGATTATTTTTATTTATATATATTTTATTTATTTTTTGTTTTTTTTTAGTTTTCCAGACTGGCACATTATTTTCAGCCATGTTTAGTGTGGTAAAGAATCAGGGGATCACAGTGAAAAATCTTAATGTTCTTCGAAGCATAATTTAAATAGGCCTACTTTTTTGTGAGTTTCACCCATACGATGAAACCCAAAGCAAGGTAAAGAAAAGGGTCGTCTCTTATCGTGAGTACAATCTGAAACGTTTGCATCTTCTGTTTTTCAGAGCAAATTAAACCTGAGCATATTGTGGGCGACGGTTCAGCAGATAATGAAGAGGAAACTCAAAGGGGTGAGAAAGTCCCCTCTGATCGTTTATCTCTCTTTCACGTTCTCTCATTCACTCACACTCAATTCAGTTCAGGGCTCAACAATAACAATGACCTACAGGTTTGGGGTCATTGTGTGAGAGTTTCAGATCAGTTGATGGGACTGTCACATACACTGTATGTGTATGTTTCTTCATGCGCATGTTTTTATACCTTACATGTTTATTTGGTTTTGTGTGGTATGCTGAACATTGTTATTTTAATTTAGTTTTATTAATTTATTCACTTGATATTACCAGGGTAATATTATGTATCTGTTTAATCTTTTAGTAATTTATTAATTTCTTCATTCAAATTGCTACCAAGGAAACATTATCTAACTTTTTTGTCGATTTATTTATTTATTTATTAGTTTGCTTTAATTATTACCCAGGTAACATATATCTAAAGGCCCGTTCACACCAAGGATGATAGCTATAAAGATATAGTTCTAAAAATCGTTCTCAATATCAAAGAATAGCAGAGTCCACACCGCAACTATATAACGATGTAATGATAACATATAATATATATATATTGTTATAAGGGAAACAGGTCAATTTAGCTCAAAGGGAATCATTAATGATTTTATAGGGAATTTGAACAGACTCACTGTTTCACGGCGATTCACCGAACAAGCCGTATAACAAACTCTGCACTGGATATTAAAATCCCAAAATATAGTGAAAACACTATTAAATAGCACAGTAACAAAATCGACAGATTAAGGCATTAACTTATGAGCACAAAACACAAGATATTTCTCTTTTCAATATAAACAAGACTTTATTTATATAATGCTAAGACATGTAAACTAATCTACACATGAACACAAGCATTCACACATTCACGCGTTGCAGAAAGAGAAAAAGTGAGGAAAGGATTAGATTAAGAGAATGAGAATTTGACATCCCACGTTTACAGCAATATGTGCAATTGCATAAACCTGAACAACCATCAATCACTGATTTAACCCTCGCATTGAGTTTTCAATGAGGCTAAAATCTATTTTCAATATTACACCAGTCTCAGCAAAAGTCTGGGGTTTGTACTTGCGTAGCTTTTGTGTTTAAAGGATTCCTTTTGTCCTCCGTCTTTGCGGGAAAGGGTTTCTCCGAAGTCGCTGATTGGCTTAGAGTTCAGGAGTCGTTGAAGTGGGCGTTGGCTGGTTTTGCAGAGTCTTGGGCTTGTCGTCTTTGGCAAACGCAACTTAGCACACGAACTCACGGAAAGAAAATAAACTAAAGTCAAAGAATAAAAGGATGTAAAGACTAGGTGGCTTTTCTTCTCATCATGGTAGCAACTGGCTGGGTGTGTTCAGAGCACATGGCTGAAGAGAGAGTTCATTTTTCCGGAGAGAGAGAGAGAGAGATCCAAGAGGAGAAGTTAAGAGAGCGGATTCAAGAGAGTGTTAAGAGGTGTGTCCTGGGTATTTAAACTCGGCCTTTTAGGGACCTCCCAATGGTTGTCTTGACCAATTAGATCCCATGCTGGCTCTTTGTTTCTTCACCCACTCAATAGATCAACATGTCATGTTCAGTCACATTGCCCGAATTTTACATTCTCTTGCAAAATATCCTTTTGAATGTGATTTCTATAACCAGAATATGATGCATTTGACAGGAAATCCATCAAAAGAAATGATTAAAGCTATACTTATGACACTATACATACCAAACATGACATTAACCCTTAAGGCTTAGCTAGTCAATACTAATTAAAAGCACGATAAACACAATGATTAAAACAAGGATATTCCAATTTGTGGGTCACATACATAATATGCAGCTATGCATAGAAATTATTAGTTTCATTAACCATGAGAATGAAAGTATTTTAAGATGATTCTACAGGTTTTGTGAACCCAGGAATTTTAGCCTTTGTCCTCGAAACCTGGTCGGGGTGTATTCAGGCGGGCTGGGGGTCTGATTTATGACTTTCTGCTGTTGTCTTGTGGAATTCGGCTTCTCATGTTTCAACCATGCTTCGATCGAATCTTGATTTGCCAATTATTCGGTCCTTGATATTCTACAACGATAACGGCACAGAGAAACGATATCGTTAGAATCACTTTCAGAATGATTTTCTTCCAGCTGATGAACGATACAAACATTGACAGCCAATCAGAATCCATCCTGCTGTAACGAGCTCAAGAATTTAAAGCGACAGACGCGCTTGCGCTTAGATTAAACAGACGATATCGTTCGCTGGAGTGAACACTATTATAGTTATATTTATGGTTATCGTTCTTGGTGTGAACGGGGCTTAACTGTGTGATGTTTAATATTGAGTAAACACAAAATGCTAACAGTTTCCAGTAAATGTTTATATATTCATGACTCATTGATTAACATCATAGTTGCATAATTTCCAGGTATTATTGAAAATGTAATATATGTATCATGGTAAAAAAATGAAGGCATCTTTACACAGCCGATTTAAGGCTGCTCTAAAGCAGGTCTAAATGCACTTTAATTGTGCGTAAGTACTGCTGAAGTCCATCTAAAGATATACTGAAGTATATGTGATTGTGTTAAAGTGGAACTATTGCAAATATACTTCAGGTACATTTTAAATATCTCACATTTAAAGACCGATATTATTCAAACTTAAATCAATCCTCATCAATAGTGACATTAAAACACTTTTTGGGTTTACTATTAAGAAAAGTAGTACTCCAAATAAAATGTAACTAATATTTTTTATATCAGTAAGTCTCGAGCGATGTCAGTAAATATGTTAATAGATTTGAACTATACTTAGTATGAAATAAATGTATTTTAAAAATATTACTTTTTACTAGGGTATCTTTCTGAAACATTTACGTCACTGAAAGTATATATTTTCTCATTCATTTTTGTGGTTGGTGCAGTGAAAATATTAGCAGAGTAAGTAAAAATCTGTGAGAAATGAGCCCAAGAATCAATGTTTGTCTCTATCTCTCATTCATCCAGGAGGCACAGAGAACGCAGAAGCAGAAGATGAGCGGCA
This sequence comes from Gymnocypris eckloni scoliostomus, assembly GCA_027564155.1. NCBI lineage: Eukaryota > Metazoa > Chordata > Actinopteri > Cypriniformes > Cyprinidae > Gymnocypris > Gymnocypris eckloni. The sequence goes on along the minus strand of CM050422.1, from coordinate 18,858,430 downwards.
GCGTCATGCCCAGGCTAGCTGGGTTCAACGCATGTTGACCTCCATAATGGGGGACACCACCCTGTTCACCACGCGCGAGGGCCGTGCTGGCAAGGTGCACAATTTCATGCTGGGACTCAACCTAAACTCTACCCTGCCCTTCTCTCCCTTCAGCAGCATGAACCAGACCTCAGTGGATGAGGAGGTGGATGCTGTTACAGGTACTAATGAGTCATTTAGCTGACACTCTTATGCAAATTTAGATACATTTTGATATCAAGGACCGCCAAATATGATAAACCCCTTTCAAGGAAAGCTATTTATATTTGATATTATAAAAGACAGTTTTATGTTAATTTAGCTTTTCATTTTCCATCTAGATTATTGAATATTATTACTATATAAATATAATAATTGTATACTTCACACCCCATTTTAAAACCCCCTGACTCACAGTTCAATCAAACGCAAGGCGCCTTGATGAAGGGCACAATAGTGAGAATTCAAGGATCACCCTTCAGAGGATTCAAACCTCTTTTTTTGTCCAGAATTTTACTCTGTATTTTTCTTAGTGCCTGAAACCTCTACTTAACCTGGTGTTGTGAAGTATGCAGTTAAAAAGAAATGGGCGTGAGAGACTTTAGGTGGAACAATAGACTGAAATCTGGTCAGGTGCCACGAGACTTGATGATGGGCTTTCAAACATTGTTGGTGTCTGAGTGGGAGGAAGTCAGTCAACTCTCAAAACTTCTTGCATCTAAGAAATACCAACACACCCAGTGCAGATTAACTTTTCTCCCTGGTGTTAAAAATGCAGAAGCATCACACAGGAAGCATCTTTGACACATGCATGTCACTGCAAGATTGTGTTAAATGAGACCGTTTCTGCACTTTATGTGTCGTTCTATTAATCTCACTGATGATGAAGGCAAAGTCTCATTTATGATTACTGATAATAATAGCACTGCATGTCTCTTTGACTCAGCTGCAGTCGACTTCCTGTTGGCACTTGGGTGTGGAAAAAAAGATAAGCGCTTGTAAGAATTTGTAGTGATGTTGAATAAATTATGACATTGTTGCATAACATTTTTATTACTCCGGTGAGTGTTAGTCGTGGCATTCTGCAGTTCCTTTACAGGTCATTGACAAACAACAGTGATAGCATTGAAATGATATTTTCCTCCAGATCCTGACGAGTTTGATCGAATATATGAGCCCCTAGATGTGAAGAGTAAGAAAATCCACGTGGTGGACAGCGGTCTTACCTTTAACCTGCCCTATCCTATCATTCTGCGGCCACAGAGAGGAGTTGACCTCATCATTTCCTTCGACTTCTCAGCCAGGCCCAGTGACTCCAGCCCACCATTCAAAGTAAGTGTCTGACATGAAGCTAATGCATGACACATACATATTAAAGGGATAGTTCCAGGGCCATGCAGATACCTTTAGAGGGGCAGGTGCTCAAAGTGTAAAAGGGGCACATGAAAAATGGCTTTTAATAGGGCTGTGCTCCTTGCTGATCGAAATGGATGCTTCTTGATACAGCAGGAAATGCCATGACGCAGGTTTGAAAAAGAAACAGAACAGAAAAGACCATTTTAAGTTTAAAAGTTAAAGACATTTTCTGCACCTCTTAATTACTCTAAAAAGGGAACTTTGGGCATCAAGGGGAAAAGGGGCAGGTGCTCAAGCCACCCCCCTCTGCACGTGCCTGGATAGTTCACCCAAAAATGAAAATTCTGTCACTAATTATTCACCCTTATGTCATTCGAAACCCGTAAGACCTTTGTTCATCTTCGGAAAACACAAATTAAAATATGTTTTAATACTGACCCTCCAAGGACAGCAATGCAACTACCACATTCAAGGCCCAGAAAGGTTGTAAGAACATCATTAAAATAGTCCATGTCACCTCAGTGGTTCAACCTTAATTTTAGGAAGGTACAAGAATACTTTGTGTTCGCAAGGAAAACAAAAACAATGACTTTATTGAAAAAAAATGTCTATTCTGTGTCAGTCTTCAACGTATGTAACTTTTTGACTTTACTAAAGCATAAAAATACCATAATATATTTGCAGATATTTAGGACACTTGCTAAGTTCACATTTCTCCGAACACAACACTACAACTAGTTATTCTATTTTAAAATGTGCGTTCCATGTCGGAATGTCTGTTTTTGTTTTGGTACATGTGTTTCCACCCACTGCCAATTTACCCAATAGTATTTTGTCACCCTGGGTTGCCAGTTGGGGAAAGACGCAGCGTATTGCAGCCCCGGAAGCCAGCAAATAAACTGGGTCAGAGATTATAGATTCTACCCATCCTAAAAGGCCTCTGCATCCATCCATCTGCATCCATCCATCTCTATGACCAGTTTAAAGCTTGTCGCCTTCCTTTGTCAATTATGCTCATTCCTGTTGCGTCTCCTCAATCTGGCAACCCGTGTGAGCTTCAAGTCTAGGAAAAGGGGCGTGAGAGAAACAGCTCTCTCCAATATTTAGAATTTGGACTGCAGTAGCCATTTCAAACACTAGCTGTCAATATTACACACAATGCAGTTTGAGGTTACAGTAAAAAGGAAGTGCGTTTTTACTAGTTTCACAGTTTCTGCCTTTAAGCACAGTTTCTGTGAGCATAGCAGAATGGGTATTAGTTATATATACTAAATATTATTGCAATTTAGAATAGCTGTGATGGCAAAGCGTAATTCTCAGCAGTCATTTCTCCAGTCTTCCGTGTCACATACATCTTCTAATATGCTGATTTGGTGCTCATTAAGCATTTCTTATTATTATCAATGTTGAAACCAATGGTGCTGCTTAATATCTGTGTGGAAACTGTTATACGTTTTTATTCACCATTCTTTGATGAAAAGAAAGTTCACAACAATGGCATTTATTTGTAATAGATATATTTTGTAACATTATAAATGTCATCAACCTGTGTCCTTGTTTGTCTTTGTTAGGAGATACTGTTGGCTGAAAAATGGGCCCGTATGAATAAGCTGCCGTTCCCTAAGATCGATTCAAAAGTATTTGACCGAGAGGGTCTGAAAGAGTGCTATGTGTTCAAACCCAACAAGGGAGACAAGAGCTGCCCCACCGTCATTCATTTCGTCTTGGCCAACATCAACTTTCGAAACTTTAAAGCCCCAGGTGAGAGCATGTCATTGTAACAACCAGTCAGTAAATAAGCTGTTTTGTGTTTAACTACCTTAAATTGAAGTTTTCAACATAAAAAAGGTGAAATAACAGTAAAAGTTCCAAATCATGACTTGCTCAAAATTTTGGCTCAATTAGTAAGCGAGTCATTCCAGCCTGTTCTGTGAAGTAGTGAGTTGTCTGTCTGATTCAGTCTATGATTCAGACTCTGTGGCTCCTATTGCATGTTCAGTTGCATCTGATTCACCAACTGGATCCACTGACTCATAAAAAAAATTGCATATTGCACTGTATGTTTGCATATTTGTATCTTTTGTGTTCAGTCAACAAAGACACCACAATAGAAAGTTGTCAATACATTATTTTTCAGTATTATTTGTCAGTGCAACTTAATATAAATGTATTCTGTAAATACACTACCGTTCAAAAGTTAAGTCTATAAGGTGTTTTAAGAAATAAATACTTTCATTTAACAAGGCTTATTAAATTGATTCAAACTTACAGTAAATACATTTAGAATATTAAAGAAGATTTATATTCAAATAAATGTTGTTTTTTTATTTTCTAGTCATAAATTCTGAAACCAGTTTCCACCTAAATATTAAACACCACAACTGTTTTCAATGTTGTAGTTTGTATGAATATTTTGAAATAGTTTTTATTTTGTGTTTGTCATTTTTATTTAAATTTTATACAATTTTATTTCAGTTTTATTTATTTTAGAACATCGAGTTAAACTAAATAAAAATGAGAAATGTTGCCTTGACAACTAAATTAAATAATATTTATATTTTCTGTTAATTTAATGTTTTTATGGTTTTATTTAGCTATAAAAAAACTATAATAATAGTTATTTTTGTTTTACTGTATGTCTGATCAAATTAATGCAGCCCTGATGAGCATAAAAATGTTATGACTAACCCCAAACAAACAAACTTTGAATTGTACTGTATACAGCGGGAACCTCAAGTCTGAGACCGCATTGAAATGCAGGGATTCTAATTCAAACCCGGAAATTATGTCTCAAGATATAATTCTTTAAATGAAGAAATGTTTTGTCAAGTGAATCAGATTCTGTACTATTGTTTAGGACACTTATAAATTGTTAGTGACGTGTGAACATCTTTTTTTAAATTCTAATTTCTGTTTTCTTGAAGGAGTTCCCAGAAACACAGACAAGGACATTGAGTTTGCCGACTTTGACATATTTGATGATCCAGCCTCTCCCTACTCTACTTTCAACTTCAAATACTCCAACCAGGCCTTCAAGAGGCTTCATGACCTCATGGAGTTCAACACGCTCAACAACATTGAGGTCAGTTCTTCTCCTTCAAACTCTGATTCAGTCACCCTCGCAGCAGTTCGTTTCTGGTCTTCTTTCAACAGGACTCTGTTTTGTTTCATAGGTTATAAAAGAAGCGATTAAAGACAGCATTCTGCAGAGACGAGAGAACCCCTCACGCTGCTCGGTGTCCCTATCACTCAATGAGATTGAAAACAAGAAGTTCCTGAAACTAGATACCAGCTTTGCAAAACGACACACCTAACAGACCCAAAAGCCTTGACGTCTGAGACTGCATCGGTTTACTGGTGCTGGTTCTCATCCAGCCATTTCATGAGAATCACTGAGCAGATTCTTCAGTCAAGACTGGATTGACCTTATTACAGGGTCATTTTTATGCGCATTCCAGACAACTTTGAATTCTCCCACCTCCTACTTAAAGATAACCACTGGAAAGGGGGTTATGGTCAGATTTCCAATTCATACCAACCAGGGTTAACTAAAATTAAAACCACGTTTATCAATGATTCTAAAATAACACGGTTACAAACCCCAACTCCAATTAGAAGCGCATTTTGACGTTGTTACCAAGATGGTGGCAAATAAAATGACATTCCATTGGTTATTTTGAAGTAGAGGTGGGCAATTCCCAAAATTCAGGTTGTCTGGAACGCATCATGAGTGGAACGCTCTAATGGTGGGAAACGGAAAAGTTCTTCCCACCTACGACTTCATCTAGAATGCAGCATCAGGAACAGAATCTACAGGCATTTTAGTATTTTCTGCACTAATTTTGGGGGAATTTCTATGGAATGGATTTGAATATGTGACCCTGGACAACAAAACCAGTCATAAGTCACAGGGGTATATTTATAGCAATAGCCAACAATACATCAAAAAATCATTAGGATATTAAGTAAATATCATGTTACATGAAAATATTTGGTACATTTCCAACCATAAATATATCAATTTCATTTTTGATTAGTAATATGCATTACTAAGCACTTAATTTGGACAACTTTAAAGACGACTTTCTTAATATTTAGATTTTTTTGTACCATCATATTCTAGATTGTCAAATAATTGTATCTCTAACAAACTATACATCAATGGAAAGTTTAATTTATTCAGCTTTCAGATTATTTATAAATCTAAATGAATAGTCATAAGGTCTATGAAAATATGTTGTGTATGGGGAAAGATCTGAGAGACGAGAGTACTGCTCTCTTATTGGTTACTGAAAACATGATCAAATTAGCCAAAATATGTAATAAACAAACACAATGGGCAGGGGACGTGAAGAACTTTATAACATCCAGGACCATCTCCTAACTTCATTTCCAAACGGTTCTTGAATCTCCATGTTAAAGTGCTACATATCTGTCTGTGTACTTCTCTACGGGTTCCAAGGAGCCAAGTACTGGCAGCTTTGTTTTCACTTGACATTTAACAGTAAATACTGTTCTGCGAGTAATTTACGGTCTCAGTGGCAGCCTGAGCCTCAGGACACGCTGTTCCTCATGTTTCTGCCTGTGTGATAAGAAAACAATTAATGTTCTCCATTCATATCTACTGTGACGCACCTATGACCAGTATATGGCCGGTGGTTAGCCTTGCCTTCAGGACAGGATTCATCTCATATTTTACTGAAACATTCATTGCTTGGGAACTGGATTCAGCTGCTTCTATTTATTTTGCTTACAAATGTCGTCTCCTGCCCAAGGGGTGAAAGGAAGAAGGTAAAATGCCATCATCTTACACATCCCATGCAGGACTCCACCTTCTCGTGAGGCATCAGGAACAATGACATGATGGGACATGTTGTGAAAATCTCATTTCCTGTTCCCTGTTTGTAACTTCACACATAATCATTCCTCTGGTTTACATACTTTATGATGAAATTGTATACAGGATTATTTATTTGTATGCTTATTGTGTAGTTATTGTGTTTTAAAATTCATTTTATGATTTGGACGTCTCAAAATCAAACTTTTGAAGTAAATTTCTGAGAAAAAAGTGCTCAAAGCAGAACAAGCAAGGTCATTCATAAAACTGAACTGAGGTCAGTAGGATAAAGGTGGCAGGTAGATACCAGAAAGACAAGTTGTGTGCTAAAAATAGACTTAAGCATTAGAGTGCACTTTAGGTCAAAAATAAATGTCTATTATTACACATTCCTCGCTGTTTGTGGTCTGTACAGTTAGTCAAATTCTATCTTTATGTTGCGAACGATATAGATTCTTTAAAGGTGGGCATGTACTGTATTTTTGTATTACTTAACGATACACACTCGAGTTATCTGTCATGGACATTTAAGTAATGTTACTAACCTGTGTAGTGTTGTGCATAAATATAATAAAAGGATGTTAATGCCGATGAATGGCCTGAGGACTTTTTACAGGATATATACACAAAGTGTTTACTTTAAGAAAATGACTCGGGATCAGGATACTGAAAGTATTACAAACAAAACAATGTGGAATAACCGTTTTGACTTCATAGGTTTAGCAAAAGGCACCTCGTTTGAGGAAATGTGTAGTTACTGGGAAAAACATTGTTGGGAATTTCCTCTAAGTACTGTATAGTAAACTCAAAATCAAAAATACAAAGCTTCATAATGGAAAAGCTAAGTATAGATGTTATTACTACTACTACTAAATTATCCCTAATAACATCAATTATGTTGTACAATCACATTTATTGTGCTTGTCATCTTGTATCATACCCATAGCTGACAAAATTCAAAAGGTTTCTTACAAGCCAGAGAAACTATTCCTGCTCAGGTTTTTGTACATATATATATATATACACTTCATATTTCATAAAAGGGCTATAGTCAATCACAATAACACAGATCTCAACAGAGACAAGTGTTCTATGGTCTTCCTTTCTCCTCACACTTTTCCTTTAGTTCAAACTTCACCTGCATTGTTTGAGCATCTTGTGACTGGTGTGTGTAAAAGCAACCGAATAAAGATTGTCATATATTACGTTTATGGAGACTGGTTCTTTTAGAAAATGATGTTATGGTTTGAGTGTTTTGCTCATCTGTCAGAGGCAGCAATCCAAAACTCATTGCCATTGCCCAGGGATTTGATGTCCATATGATCTCAGTATAATGAAAGAATTGTTACAAAGCATAATCAATAAAACATTGATCATTCAAAATAAAGGGCTGTTGTTTTTATTCTAGTTAATTCTGAAGTGCCAGGAGATGTTTTGTCTGTATTTGTACAGCCTTATCTCCACTAATATTTTGGTGGAGCATTTAGGCATTGCTTTCTAGCGCCAAAAATGATGGGATTGCCTCTTTTCATTTTTGTAAATGTGTTCATTTAGCCTACATCGCCATCTGCTGGAGAAATGTCAGTATGAGAAGAGGACAATCCGGTTTTGTGCAAAGACTCACCTGGTCACTCACTATTAGCTCATAACATGACTGAAGAATAGTATATCAGTAGCACATCATTATCATAATATAGTGCTGTAAAACACGATGGGAATAAAAGAGATAACTACATTCATTTCACTGGTCAAAACAAGTCAAATAAAAAAGGTTAGGGAGTAGGCCTATTCAATTTGTTATGGATTCATAGCGGTAAAAACAATATACCTACCCAAATCGTTAAGAATTGCTAAACTGATTTTTCTCATTATAAAATTTAAGTCATTTGAACTTAAATTATGTTAAACTTACAAAATCTCACATACCTTAAGAAATCAAGTATACAGTACCAGACTAATGTAAAAAAACGATAATATAATTTCTTACAGTGTACAAATCTACAATGCATTTGTATGAACTGCTATATCTATATCCTATGGATATGGAAGCCGTTTCCACCACTGAATAAAAATTTAAAAGGTAATTGCGACTTTTTATCTCACAATTCAGACCTTTTTTTGCGTGATATAAACTCACAATTGCAAGTTAAAAGTCATAATTGCGAGATATAGTCGATAGTCAATGATATTTCCCCCCATTTTAAATTCTTATAATCTAATGAAAGGTTACATGTTTGTGCATTTTTTTAATAAAAGATCAAAAGGATTAACAATGCAGATTCATTTTCACAGCCTTCTTTGATCATATTTACCAAGGGTGCTGATATTTTTGGCTATGACTGTATATATAACATATATATATTATTACATACCTATTATAAATAACTTTTTCACCATATTTCACCAATTGTTTTAGATGTACATGTGTGTGTGTATATGTATATATATAATAATTTAAATAATACATTTTCTCACTTGCTGCTATTTGGAGCCAAAGTTCATTGAATTGCAATAACTAATTAAAAATCTAATTAAACTAAAAATGGATTGATTGTGTGCCACCTAGAGTTGACATGAGATGAACACGTGTAGGTTTACTTCACGTCACTGACACTAGGGGCATTCTATGCGGAAGTCAACAAGCACCGAGCCTCTTCCTGTAAGTGCCGGGACTACACTGTATAAACTGACATCTTCTGATTGATTGACCACACCAGCCATGTCGAAGAACACAGTGACCGATCGATTCAGAAAAGTTGATGTGGATGAGTACGACGAAAACAAGTTTGTCGACGAGGAGGACGGCGGAGAAAATCAACTAGGTCCGGATGAGGCTGAGGTGGATTCTCTCATCAGATCATATCCTTTCAGTCCCATGACTTTTACCGTCACTTTACATAGATGTCCTGCTTACTTGCAGTGTAGCGTTTTGATTAGTCGTCTTGAATTGCTATATTGTCTGTTGAATTGCTATAATACGATAATTTGTGTCCTGTCGTCTAGACATGGGTGTGGTAGTCAGTCACTTCATTCATTTAGGATATGCACATTTCACATTGTCAGCACAAGTTTGCACTGCGGATCCCACTCGTTGGGTTCTTTTAAAACCGCTGAATTACAGCTGTAATGTTTGAAAGACAACACATGAAGCTGTATCTTATAGATGTAGCAATTACTTCGAATGAGGTTGCTGTAGAAACACTTCCGGGTGCCACCGACATCCGGTTGCACGGGTTCTTCTTAATTCTTCACACCTTCTAATATGTACTTTTAATAGGTAATGTATAGTGATAATTGAAGAGTGCTAGATGTGTTTTCCTGAGCGCGTGACACAGGGAACCTGATGGGAGCTCTGCAGGCAGTACTGAAGAATCCACCCATCAACACCAAGAACCAGAATGTGAAGGTGAGTTCAAGCTAAAGTATCTGAAAAAATGTCAATTATGTAAAACTTTTAGCATGATCATCCTCTGCCAGTGGTTCTCAACCGTGCCTCGAAGGTCCCTACATTGCCCCCTACAATATTCATAATGGACCTTTTTCACGTTTCCGGGTTTCTCAGGAGCAGAATTTTGGAGCGTGAATGGGAGAGAGTACCACAAATATATTTTTTGCATTCCCATTTGCTCAAATAGCAAAATACAAACTCTATGATAGTGTTTTAATGACTTTCAATAAAAGGGAGAAAAATGAGAGTAACTGATAACGGCAGTCAAGAGCAAACGATGTCAAATTTACCATCCATTGTCACTGCATTAGAAACACCCTCGCATTAGCTATTTTTTTTGTAATTTGATGCTATTTTCTTTTGTAATTTGAAGGTAATATAAAGAATAGTGTTATAAATGTACATAAAAAAAAAAAATACAAATATGAAAATCTTTTGAGGATTTACGATGCTGATGGCCGTTAAATGCATCCTCACAGTCTTGTGAAAAGGGTCCATAGGCCCCATTACTTTTCCTGTTATTCAGGATTTACTGGATAGGGATTAATTATTAAAAAAGTTAGATTAATTTCAATTGCTACCTGATAAAATACTTTAGAGCTTGGTTTAACTATAAATTATAACTCTATTTTCACAATGATTTTTCTCGAAAAAGTTCTACTTCATTATGTGTGATTATTACTGGTTCTTCAGAGGAAACCAAAAACGCAGTTGTGATGGGGTGAATTGAAGAAAAATTTTGTTTTGTTTTGTTTTATTTTAAATAATTTTGTTATTTTGAGGCCGCTTTAGATATTTGCTGCGGTCCCCTAGCCCCTTCAAAAATCATGGAAATTAATATAAAAAAAATTTTTTTTTGGCTTTGAAAATAAGTATTGCACAGGGTAAAATGACATGGATAAAATATTATGTCATGGCAATTTTATTTATGCAGCACCAACAACATAAAAACAACATACATTGACCAATACTTTACAACAGGAAACAGCTAAAACCTGTTAATTTAGGCAAAAAATTATATATATATATATATATATAATTTTATTATTTATTATTATTATAAATAAGTATAATTTATATTATGATTATGTAAAATTCACATTTAGCATTTCTATATTTAATTAAAATTAATTTATTTAGATGCCATTATAGGATTGGAAGTGTATAAAAAGTGTATAACATCTCAAATTAATGGAATCATGATATGTTTTCAAGGGTAGATCATTGTGTGTGTGTGTGTGTGTGTGTGTGTGTGTGTGTGTGTTTGCAGGAACGGGCTGAAGGCCTCGTGTTGAAAGTGCTGAGCTCTTTCAAGACTGGTGATATAGAAAAGGGTGTTCAGTCTCTGGATAAGACTGGAGTCGATCTCCTGATGCAATACATCTACAGAGGCTTTGAAATACCCTCAGACAACAGCAGCGCCATCCTACTGCAGTGGCACGAAAAGGTAAATACAGTTTTTAAGGAATAGCTCACCTAATGATACAAATCATTAGGATATCTTGGAATGGTGTCACATAGGACCATTGCAAACCAAATTCTGTGGTTCTGTCTGTATAGGCTCTCTCAGCTGGTGGCGTGGGCTCCATCGTCAGAGTGCTCACGGCCAGGAAGACAGTGTAAACTTCAGCTCCGATGCAGGGTTGGCGGAGGGACTGGCTGGGACAACCCCTCGTGGTCTGGTTTCTGCCCACACGGCCAAACTGTGGAGGATGTCCAGTCAATTAACTTTTTTTTTTTAAACGATCAAACATTACAGTCCCATTTGGATTTCTTGAAGTGAAGATAAGCACCTTGGATCGATGTTAACAGAATGGTGATGGGAAAATGTTATTGTTGACCTCAGTAGATATTAAGCACAGACATTTTAGCTATTATCAAAGGAAACATCTCTTTACTCATCCACTTCATGTACTTCACATCCTCATACCTGTACTGATGTAAAGTCTCAAAAAAACAGAACAAACATTACATGACTAAATCTTTATAGTCATGTTATCACAGTTTTATTTGATGCTACTCTGCAGTTGTTTTTTGTTTTACTTAAAGGGACAGTCCACCCAAAAATGTAAGTTATGTCCTCGTTTACTCAGCCACCAAACCTGTATGACTGGAACATAAAATAAGATATTTTGACGTCCAAACAACATTACATGTTTCATTTTGTGTTACACCGAGGAAAGAAAGTCAAACACATTAGGATGAGGTTGAATAAATAATGACAGCGATTTTCATTTTTGTGTGAACTTTCCCTTTAAGAAGGTGATCAAGCTTGAGTTCGTAGGATTCTTACTTTACACTCTTCTTCATCTGCTTCTTTTTACAACATAATCAGAGTTGGTCTATGGAACATGCCAAGATCAGTATTTGCGTTTTCCTACTTGCTTGCGTTGCATTATATGTACGTTCAGAGCTGGTTGTGGAATCTAGCCTTATATGAACACCTGTGCTTTCCAGCTCCATTTCTTGTGATCAGAGTGCTTATTTTCCTCCTCAGTCCTTCAGTAAATCATGCCGGTTCTAGCATCTCTTTGGTTTCATATCATACCGGCAAAAAAGGAAATAGCTTTTCTTAAGTTGCCAAAAACGTTTTTATTGTCATAATTGTTGATTAATACTAGTGTGTTTTGTACACAATACAAAACCGATGAATTACATTTTTTATAATGCTGAGTATTATTAGATTGTCAAACAAAAGCATTTTTGAACCGTATTAGATGTTAGCAGTTGTACAACGATTAACATCAACATGTACTTTGAACTCAGACTTCATGTCAGGTGCTGATGATATAGCTAACCTCTGAGACACAAGTGTTTGTGTGCTCTCACTATTCCCACCAAACACGCGGCTAGCACTCGAGCTGCGATGGAGAATTTAGCTTCCACTGTTGTCTGCTTGTTTTTGCCATACTTGAAGCCATACATATAGGAAGTCTCCACTTGTTCATTTACGATTCCAAGTGAATGTTGAGTTAATCATATGGATACGGGCAAAAATTATGAAATGGTTTACCAACTGCCTTACAAAATAGTCCTTTTATATTGTATGGTCCTTTTGAAAAATAAATGAAATAAATACAAACTTTGTCACTTCTTTTTCATCTTCATAGATTATGCAAACCTAAAGGCCTGTATGATGTGTGACAATTAGTATAGTTCATTAGAAGTGAAATAAAATAAAAACACTTCCATTATATGAAAAAAGACATGTAAAATAAACTACATTAAACAACCTTTTTACAATAGTAATAAAAAAAAAACATTTATCAAGTGGAAAAGTCAATCCTCTGTTGTCTTCTCATATAAAAATCAACCAACTTTTTGGATGGTTTTCGGTTGTAAGTGGTGTTTGACCTGTGCATATTTCTCTCCTGATTCAGTCAAGATGACTTTTTCATCGTTGAAAGACATATTTTTGAGAGAGGACTTTTAGCCAGACTCCAATTGAAGTAAAATAATATCTTAATCATGGATATTTTTTCTTACAAACACACAGTTTTTCACTTCAGACGACATTAATTGATGGTCTTGAGTCGTGTGGGTTACTTGTGATGTTTTTATCAGCCGTTTGGACCCTCATTCTGACGGCACCCATTCACTGGAGATAATCCACTGGTGAGCAAGTGATGTAATGCTACGTTTCTCCAAATCTGTTCAGAGAAACAAACTCATCAACATGTTAGAAGGCCTGAGGGTGAGTACTTTTTATTTTTTGGATGAGGTATTATTTCGTTCAGGGCTTTTTATATCAGTCACATGGGGGCGCTGTTTCCTTTGCAATTAAATGCACTGTAATTTGTGTATGTAAAATTCTCATATTTCATAAATATGAGTCAAAAGAAGTGGCATCATGTGACAAGTTCAAAGATCAATGATGATATATTTGCAGTGAATGTCCTTTGGAATATATTGATAAAGATGTTATTTAGATTTATTGGGTTTGTGATTTCATGGGAACGAAGTGCTCTTTATTCCAGGTCATTGATCCACAGCAATAAAGGCCTAACAAAAATCAACAACACAATGTTCACCGTTTATTTCGATTTTTTGAAACCAATGCATCCAAAAAATATTACAGAGAGAAGAGGTCCTAAATCTGGCATTCCTGCTGTCTTATATAAGACTGAGATCCAGAGCAGGAGTGGGTGGATATGAATTAATACAGTCTTACACAATACAGTAAGATACGCTGCTGATTGCATTCGAATCTAATTCAAATAATCAAAACCATTCAAAGAAAAGGATTAAAAGTTTTAGGTCTGTTCCCAAAAGAAGCTATACTTGTTTGATCACAAACAGTTATTTATTGCTATCAGATATGACTGTCAGGAAGGTACTGAGTGCTGATAACAATCCCCTGGAAATCTGCCAGTTTCACTTCTTCGCAGGAAAGGGCAATGACAAGGGGTTTTGGTAGTTGTTTTTTCTGGATACAGCCATTACCACCAACATTTACAAAAAGATGATTTAAATGTCAACATACCTCAGTGACAATCGTCTGACAAGTACATTGTATCGAAACAAAAACTTGTAAATGGCACAAAATTGCTATAAATGTAAAATGTGAAAATAGAAACAATATAAAACAATGCAAAGTCCCTGACAATATTAAATAGACAGCTGAAGATGCATCTCTTATGTGAGCATTTAACTGCATCTTAAAAAAATACATTATAATTACAAAATTATATATTATAATATATACAAATGTATATATATATATATATATATATATAAAATACAGTAATATTGAGAAGTATTATTGCAATTTCTAATATTGGTTTCCTATTTTGATGTAAAGCTGAATTTTCATCAGCATCATTACTCCAGTCTTCAGTGTTGGATGATCCTTCAAAAATCATATTTTATTTTGATAATTTGTCTTAGATTTTTTGATGAGTAAAAAGTTTACAAATATTTTTTTTACAATATAGTCTTAATTTAACTTTTTATCCATTTAACATATCCTTGCTGTATAAAAGTATAATTTTTTTTTCAACCGACCCCAATCTTTTCTGAAGAACCATTGTTCTTTTCAACATTTATTCATCAAAGAATCCTTCCAAAAATATTACCAGCAAAACTGTTTCCAAAACTGATTATAAATCAGCATGTTATGATATATATACCAACATTTCTTTCTTGTGTTATTTGCCTCTTGTTATGAACCGCTTTGTTGCATTCCTCATTTGTAAGTCGCTTTGGATAAAAGTGTCTGCTAAATAAATACATGTAAATATAAATATAAGTAGAAAAAAGTCAAACACATTCACACTGGACAATGGCAGCATGACCCCTGCATTTCTTAAATCACACATTTCAGGTAAACGTTACATATATTTTGAACAAAAATTAGCACTTTGTTGCTTCCAATAAATAACATTGAGTGGATTTTTATAAATAAATATTTGATTATCATAAAACACTATATATGTGTAATAGCTCATTTTAAGTAGACCAATGAAACACTTGAATAAACCCGAGTCTGGGTTCACTTGAGAAGTCTTGATTATATACGTGTGGCTCAGGACTGTCTGATTATATTCTGTTGTCATGCCACAGGTGTATGTGTGTAGATGTCCATACGAGTAATAATTCATCAACTGTCCTGTCAGATCAGGAGAGGAGCTTTCATAACCCATCAACTGGCATTGTTTTCTAATGAGCAATGTTAAGTGTGTGTGGCAGTCGCTATAGAGACGTGAGTGCACAACATCTCCACACAACTTTAACCAAAGCACTTCTTACTGGTTCCATGCTTACAAAATAAGGGACACTGTACAGTTGCAAAATAAACCTAAATAGGGTGAGTGGCATCTTCTTAAAATATAACATTAAATAAAATGAGAGTTTGTTTCTGGTGCCATTAGTAAATAAACACATGTAAACCATGACAAGACATTTATAAATAAAATTACAATATTTCTAAAAAATAAATAAAATATAATATAATGAGAGTTTGTTTCTGGTGCCCAGAAAAACTTTTTTACTTTTTATCCTATGATATAGAATTATCATGCATAGTCGTTGACAAATTTTTTTAATCACACTATGATACTTTATACAAGCCTATAAAACTCCAAATAAAAGCATTCATCAGATTAATGGCATATCTACAGATGTGTCATCAACGGTTTCAGTTTTTAGAGGCCTGAATTTGACTTATGAATGTGACTTATGTTATCAAACCATGTTCAGCAAAGTGCGGTTATGTAAGACATGCTCAACTGAACAACCGTTTGCATACAGAGGGCAGGAGGAGGCACGTCTGTCTACATATTCATGTTTCTTTTGGCTGGAAACCATGGAGACAGCAGGCTGAGGTGGAGACACTTCAGTTGTGCCAGTGACGAGGTGGTTACATAATACACATCTCCAGAGGAAAGGGAACAAATGGCTAAATGATATCACAGGAAATATGACATAATACTCTTTTCTAATGCAACGATGCCGTTTTCTTTATTGGCATTTATTTTCAGTGTTTATCAAACTGCATAATGTTTGCCTCCTGTCTGAAGTGTACTTATGCACTGAAAAAAAACATAAACATAAACTTGATATTTTTACATAGACTAGAGAGAGAGAAAGATTCTGGGACTTAATAACAGATATACTCTAAAATAATTAGATTTTCAGGGATAATGTTGCAGGTAACATCATGACTTACAAACAGCAAGACGCCTCAGTGTATAAATAATCGATGAATCCGATTTTAAAAATGCTTGCAATATCTTTGCATACCTATTTTTAATTATGTATTTATTTGTATTGTCTAGGTCTATGTATTTATAAAATTTGAGATTCAAGAGATAGGTCTATAAATGACATAACACTATCATAAAACCCCAAACATTCGCTCCAGCTCCAAAGTGTTAACCTAAAATATTGATATGTACAGTGTCAGCACACATCTGTTCTGCGTGAATGAACTGCACTGTGTTCTGGTTGCTGCGGGGCAAGAACTGGGCTACTGTGATTAAACTGAATAATGGCTGGTGACGCAGCTCACTCCACGCTACCTCCATATTCACATAAGTGACGCCTTTCTTTTTATATAGACCCAGGTACACTACTATTAATCTTTATCAAATCATTTATTTGACGTGTAAAGTGTCATATTATAAGCAAGTTCGAGATGGGCTCGATTATTTGTGCCTCCCATCGTGCTGTGTCATCAGTGACGCAGCATAGTTAAGCGCGCGCACTTCGGAGTCATTTGGTAGCTTCGTAAACGGCGCCTCTTTGCATTGATAACTACCTTGTTTCTAAATATAAATTATGCTTTTCATCCTAAACAGACAAAGGAAATCGGTAAGGCATTTAACTTAGGTTGTGTTTGAAAATTAAAGCAGGTTAAAGTGTTGAAGTTAGTCGAGCTCGTGAAGCTGTTTATGTTGTTTGAGGGGAAGCCATGCTTTAGTGCCTGTTTGCGGTTTTACCCAAACGTTTGTCCTACAGCTTGAATTTCGGATGATGGAGTAAAATGAAATATTCCGTTTTATATCGAGATGACATACGGCTGTTTGTTTCGGGGAATGGTTGAGAGTAATTCTGCATCTCTGAAACAAGAATAATAGCACTTTAACCGCCCAAACAATGCAATACCCGATTGTCGTTGAAGAGGTAACGTTAACATTACCGGTAACGTTAACAGTTAACGTTAGGTAAGGTAAAAATTAAAGGAGAAAGCAAATGTTACTGACTTTCATTTGTCTGTGGAATAGTGACTGCTTTCTTTCAGCTCCGCAGAAGAATGAAAGTCGGTCGGGTTCTGGAAACTTTTGGGTGAATAAATAACGCAGTGTTCGTTTCGTTTGAACTAACGTTAACGTTAACCATTTAACAATACAGCTGGCTCTTTTCGGGTATTTCTAATTCATTATTCACATAAATATGTGATACCGCAATAATGAATCAGTATCTTGTCTTTGTCACTTGACCCGCGGACCTACTATAGACTAGACCTAACGTTACTAGTATTTTTCAATGTAGAAAAATCTGTGATTTGATAGATCACGTGTGTTTGTTTCAGCAGGACTGGTTTAATCTAGAAAGAGCAGTTCCTCCTCGCGTTCCGGGTGGCGCGTGCTGTCTCGCGCCTTCAACAAACACTAAACCCGGAAACATTAAAAATACCGAGTAACTGTTTTTTTTCTGGATGCTTTAATTAAAAACGTATAGACATTAAATTAAGTGTATAAGGTTTATACCTCTTATTTGTGGTTTCTAAGTTATCTTGCAATTGTTTATCCTTACAGTTAAGCTAAGTTGTTAAAAGCAATAATATGAACCGAGGATATTGATATGGACTAAAAAAATACAAGTTGGTGGTTACAGTTTTTTTTGGGGAAACAAAAATTCAGGCTTCCCACAGCCTAGGAGAATCTAGAATTATCAGTGTTTTAATAGGGATTTTCCAGGCCTGCAAACGAATTTTTCGTTCTTTCAATACATAACTTTCTAGTCAAATACAGTTGTAAAATATTTATAGAAATCTAAAACTACTGGAAAATATAAAATAATTAATTGGTAAAAAGGTGTGAATGCTGACTGATTTTTTTGTATTGGTGTTCAGGAAGGGTTTTGAAGAAGCCTATTATGCGTACTGCTTTTAATTAATAACAAATACAGTAAAAACAGAAGTATTGTGAAATTACAATTTAAAAATGTTTTCTATTTAAATATTTATTTTGAAAAAAAAAATTCCTGTGAATTTTCAGCAGTAATTACTCAAGTCTTCAGTGTCACGTGATCCTTCAGAAATCACTCTTCATATGACTGAAGCTCAAGAAACAGTTCTTATTATTGAATTATCATGTTTGAATTGAGTGAATGTATCTTTCACTTCTTCAGGTCATCATGTGTAGTCAAGGTGGCAGGACTTGTATTCTTTAACCCGCTAAGTGACATCAGACACGATCTGCCACTGCCTCTTATCCAGAAACATCTGCGTGTGGTGCCATCTGCTGACAGTGCCTTAGAGCAAGACTGTTCTTCTGTTACCTTATTTGTAAGTGTGTCTCCTCACCAGACCTGCATGGAATCGTTGACCACAGAATTTTTACAGGAATGTGTGGGGATTTCTGCAGAAGAGCTCTTCACATCCACCACTCCTTACATATTCATATTAAATATTCAGCTGCTTTTGATGTTGCCCTCTAATGTGTGTAGCATTCTCAGCTCAACACATTTTATACCATATTTAAATTCATTTTAGATGTCCCCATAGTCATTGCAGAAATGTGGTTTAAAATACCACAGATTCCATGTGGGTCTTCTCATCATGTTGCATTTGTAAATACAAAGCAGTCATTCTCATTTTGCTGTGTTTGATTCCTTGACTTTGATAGATCCAACAAAATGACTCCCAACGGCTATTTGATATTTGAAGATGAAAGCTTCCTCGATTCTACTGTGGCCAAAATGAATGCTTTGCGTAAAAGCGGCCAGTTTTGTGATGTCAGACTGCAGGTGAGACACCCCCACCTTTGTTTCAGAAAAAATAAACATGACCATATTTTTACATTATCCATCAAAGTTTTTTTATTATTATCTCTTGTGCTCACTTTGTTTGAATTTGATCAAAAATACTGTAAAAACATCAATATTTAGATTTTTTAAGTATTATGTGTTGGTATGTTTTAAATGTAATTTATTTCTATAATGGCAAAGCTTAATTTCTAGCAGCCATTACTCCAGTTCCAAGAAACATTTCCTATTATCATCAAAACAATTGTGCTGTTTCATATTTTTCTGGAAACCATGATACATTTTCCAGAATTTTTAATAAATATAAATTATTTGTAACATGTTTTACTGACACTTTTGATCAAGTAAATGCATCCTTGCTGAATAAAGTATTCATTTCGTACACTTTTGAACTGTAGATAAAGGCTCTCTGTAGCACAGATCGGTTTTTCAACATACCTTATAATGGTTCTTCTGCAGGTCTGTGGACATGATCTGATGGCACATAAGGCTGTGCTGGCCTGCTGCAGTCCTTACCTATTTGAGATTTTTAATACTGACTCTGAGCCACAGGGTGGGGTTTCGCTGGTAAAATTCGATGACCTCAACCCTGATGCTGTGGAGATCTTGCTCAACTATGCCTACACAGCCCAGTACATATATTTATCTTTACTCTTAACTTTTATTTGCACATATTTAACTTTAAACATTGATCATTTCAAGGACATACAGGTTTAATATATTCCCATAATCTCCTGTTGACAGACTGAAGGCAGATACGGATCTGGTTAGTGATGTTTATTCTGCAGCAAAGAAGCTCAAATTGGAGCGGGTCAAACAGGTATGTATGTACAGGCATTTACATGGTAGTTTTCTCATCTATACACTGCTGTGTTCAATCCCATAATCTTCTGAATCCTGATTTCAGATCTGTGGAGACTACCTACTATCAAAAATGGACTCCCAGAGTGCTATTTCATACCGCAACTTTGCTAGTAGAATGGCTGATGGGCGGCTTCTGGGCAAGATTGATGCATTTATACAGGACCATCTTCAGGAGATCTTAGAACAGGATGACTTCCTTAAACTTCCTCGGCTGAAGGTTTATATATGTTGTATTAAACATGCATAAAATATATATATGCATATGTTATTTGCATTTAATTTGATACAATATCATATGTAATTGTGTCTGTATAGCTGGAGGTAATGTTAGAGGACAACCTGAACTTGCCAGGTAATGGCAAACTGTACTCAAAAGTGATAAGCTGGGTGCAGCGCAGCCTGTGGAAGAATGGAGATCCTCTGGAGAAACTGATGGAAGAGGTCAGTATTATGGCTTTTTCTGTATCTATTCCTTTTGCTTTGCTCATGTCTCCTAAACTTCTGTTCAGTGGTTGACTCGGAGTTCCCCACCCATCCCCTGCCCCCAGGGTTTTTCCCCTTAACCTTGTAAATTTTGCAGTCCGTGCTCCTCAAAATACTGAAAAACTGGTTTTCCAGGTGAGCCAAAGGTTAAGTCGGTTTTCCCCCCTTTTCTTCCTATCTCTGGACTGAATTGTCTTTGTAACTCAACGTTTTCTCCCCAGCAGGGCTTTTTGGACTATTATTAATTTTATTCTAATGGCTGCTCCTCCCCGTTGATCTCCCCATGTCTCCTGTAGGTTTAGTAATACACATCAACAGCAGATTTGTCCAGCCCTGAAGAAGAATGCAAGATCCCAACCATCAATGGTACTAAGTCAACCTACCAAAAGCCATCTGTGCACACTGTTCCTGAGAGCCTTGCGACTTTTTTTCCAATCCCACTGTGCTGCGATCGTTTGTTTAGATAGCTCTTTGACCCGAAGCAAAGTTGCTTATAATAGGAATGATCTCTCCCTTCCAGCAATTTCTACAATCACAGTGACCGTAGACATGTGAAAGGTCATGGCTCCCTCAAGGTCCAGGCAGCACACAGTTGTCAAGGACCTCCCTCGTAGCAGCTGACTCCACTGCTTCAAGGAACAAGGCAGAACATTGCTTTGTTCTTGTTTTGGAAACACCCACATGGTTCTTGTTGGTGTTTTGTTGTTGCAGGTGCAAACGCTGTACTACTCAGCAGATCACAAATTGCATGATGGGAGCCTGCTTGAGGGGCAGGCGGAGGTCTACAGCTCTGAGGATGACCACATCCAATTTGTACAGGTACAAGACTGGTTTTCAGTCCTCCCCGTACAGTGCACTGCAATCTTTGCTGTAGAATAGCATGGCTCCCATTTTAATACGTTTCAAGTGGTTTGCACTAAAAGGGAGTTCTTGGCTCTCTGTGCACTGTGGAAGACCCCTTAAATGGTGGTATTGGCACTGGATGGAATGGGTTTAGTCTTTGGACCCAAGCCTGTATGCATGCAGTAAAGATAGGGGATGAAGTTTGGGCAGGTTTAGAGCGGCCTGGTTTGCTTTTGCAGAAGAAGCCTCCTCGAGAAAAAGACGAGATGAGCGCAGGTGCCTCTGGCAGCCTCTCTCCCTCCAACAGCCAGTTCAACAAGCACGAATGGAAGTATATTGCCTCAGAAAAGACCACCAGTAAGTCAATAATGCTTCATCTGACATGCTTTTGTCTCTTTCTGAAACTCGTTTTACATTTAAAAATGTAATTTATTGCAATGAGTAAAAAAATTTTGTTTAAAAACATTGTGGTGCTTCATTTTTGTGGAAGCCACGTTTATTTCCTCCAGGGTACTTTGATTAATAAGATGGCATTTATTTACAAAATAACTTTTTTGTAACTTTTACGTCTTTAGTCCACCAAATTAGTATATTAGAATGATTTCTGAATTATCATGTGACGCTAATGACTGGATTAAAGACTCAGCTTTGCCATCATAGGGATAAATTAGTGTTTAAGATATATTTTTCTAAACATTTGACAGTTATTGATTCTAACTTTTATGAGTATTTTTTTTTTTATTAGCATAAAAATCCTTATTTTGGGGGGGTTATTAAATGAACTGGATGTGAAGGTGCTAAGCCTCACTGTCTGCTCTTTTCTAGACAACGCATACCTGTGTCTGGCTGTTCTGAGAGGTGTGCTGTGTGTGATCTCCCTGCACGGCCGCACCAGTCCTCATGCTTCCCCATCTGTTACGCCATGTGTGCTGAAGAGTCCGAGTTTTGAGGCTCAACCACAAGATCTGCAGGAGAAGCTTTTGAAGCCCATGCATTATGCTCGCTCAGGCCTGGGAACCGCTGAACTGGACCGCAAGCTCATTGCTGCAGGTATGCTTGCCCAGAGAGTGAAAAGTACTCCTTGAAGGAAACTAAAGCCGGGCTCACACTGTGCGATTTTATATATTTTTAAGTCCCTTTGGATTGTACTTGTCAGACTGTACAAACATGATGATCATATCACACTATGGGATCTCAGTTGTCATTAATGTCATACTGTACGACAGTCAAGACGAGCTAAAAACGAGTGCGTGCAAGAACACTTGTCCAGAGTTTTACATTATCTACCATACACGTTCAGTGACTGGGAGCTGCGTTGCATGCAGGACTAAAATGTTGGCTATCATGAAGTATATGAATGGCGGCAATGCCGGCATATTTAAGAAAGTGTATGCAGCTCTACACACCCACATGAAAACAGCAGCGCAACCAGTGTTTATATAGAAAAGGCAGCATATGAATTCCGTGAGCGGAGGACGGGAGCGCCGGAGTTTATGGCTGATAAAATACTTATCTAGCATTAATTCTGCTCATAGCTTGTCTTGAAAAACAGAGACAGTTTGATATTTCTCATAGGGGTAGTCACAGTGCAGGAATGTGTGCCAAATCTTCTGACACTGCCATAATTTTGTCAGAGGTGAAATTTGATCGCAACAGCCATTAATCGGCTGTCGGTGAACATGTCAAAGCAGCGATCAAAAACAACAGATTTTAGCATAGGATTGTAGGAATCTTTTTGGATTTTCCAAATTTGTCTCAGACGACCAAATCGTGGCTAAAATCGCATATTGTGAGCCAGGCCTTAAGGACTTCAAAATTCAATTTAGCTTCCTGTTAAAGTATATTACTCAACTCCAGTCAGCATATTTTAAGTGTGTGTATATATTTTTGGGTCACCCCCTTCTAATGAAAGGTTTGACTACTTTAGTAGTTTCCATGAGTACAAATCGTAATGTTTAAGCATATAATGATATTTTAGGGAATTGTGTGCTTCTAATTTTATAGCAACATTTTGTACAGAACCCTTTTCTATTCTATCATGACAGTGTCTCTGTGTATGAGACAAGGATCAAAGATAAATTATGATTCAGTCAGTGTGGAAGAACTTGACTGGTCTGCAGAAAGCCAAGTCCTAATCCCAGCTGAACACCTCTGGTGTGACTTTAAATGCAGACCTTGAGCCAAAAATTATTGATCACCAATGACATATGGATATACAGTCATTTCATACACTTCAAAACTGTTGCAACAGAGGTGGAAATAGAATTTTTAAGTACATGAGTTGTTGCTACAGTTTGGAAGTGCCCTTCTAAAGAAGGGGGTGTCCTAGTATTTTTGTCCTTATAATGAATGTAAAAGTCATTGGTGTTTGGTGATAAATTTCATGGAATTTACTAAAGTACTCAAACCTTTCATTAGAAGGGGGTGACCCAATACTTTTGGCAATATAGTGTGTGTGTGTGTGTATATATATATATATATATATATATATATATATTACACATACTCACTCACTGGCCATTTTATTAGGTGCTCCTTGCTAATACTGGGTTGGACCCCCTTTTGCCTTCAGAACTGCCTTAATTCTCCGTGGAATAGATTCAACAAGGTGTTGGAAACATTCCTCAGAGATTTTGGTCCATATTGACATGATAGCATCACGCAGTTTCTACAGATTTGTCGGCTGCACATCCATGATGTGAATCTCCCGTTCCACCACATCCCAAAGGTGCTCTATTGGATTGAGATCTGGTGACTGTGGAGGCCATTTGAGTAAAGTGAACTCGTTGTCATGTTCAAGAAACCAGTCTGAGATGATTTGAGCTTTGTGACATGGTGCATTATCCTGCTGGAAGTAACCATCAGAAGATGGGTACACTGTAGTCATAAAGGGATGGACATTAGGCCTTCAAGATATTTAGCATGTATTTCCGCTCCATTTGAAAACAGGTGGAGATTTATGGCTAATCACAGAACCATCTTTACTGACTAGATGCGCATGACTATTGGATGCAATACATCGTGCAGCCCTAGTGGACATGGTCAGCAACAATACTCAGGAAGGCTGTGGCGTTTAAATGATGCTCAGTTGGTACTAAGGGGCCCAAAGTGTGCCAAGAAAATATCCCCCACACCATTACAACACCACCACCAGCCTGAACCGTTGAGACAAGGCAGGATGGATCCATGCTTTCATGTTCTTTACGCCAAATTCTGACCCAACCATCTGAATGTCACAGCGGAAATGAGACTCATCAGACCAGGCAACGTTTTTCCAATCTTCTATTGTCCAATTTAGGTGAGCCTGTGCGAATTGTAGACTCCGTTTCCTGTTCTTAGCTGACAGGAGCGGCACCCGGTGTGGTCTTCTGCTGCTGTAGCCCATCTGCTTCAGGGTTCGATGTGTTGTGTGTTCAGAGATGGTATTCTGCATACCTTGGTTGTAACGAGTGGTTATTTTAGTTACTGTTGTCTTTCTATCATCTCTAACCAGTCTGCACATTCTCCTCTGGCATCAAGGCATTTTCGTCCACACAACTGCTGCTCATGGGATATTTTCTCTTTTTCGGACTATTCTCTGTAAACCCTAGAGATGGTTGTGCGTGAAAATCCCAATAGATCAGAAGTTTTTGAAATACTCAGACCAGCTGTCTGGCACCAACAACCATTCCACGTTCAAAGTCACTTAAATCTCTTTTCTTCCCCATTCTGATGGTCGGTTTGAACTTCAGCAAGTCGTCTTCACCACATCTAGATTCCTAAATGCGTTGTGATTGGCTGATTAGCAATTTGTGTTACCAAGCAATTGAACAGGTGTACCTAATAAAGTGGCCGGTGTGTGCGTATGTATGTGTATTTTATTTTACATTTAAATCTATTTTGCAATTATATATTTTTTTTACTCATTACCAGAGCACACAAATGCAATGTGTGCCTTGTGCAAATTCACATTTTGCAAAACAAACATTTAGTGTTTATAGTATTGGAGCTGGAGAAAAACAAATATACAATGAAAGCACCACATATGTAGCATGACAGAAGATGGGAAAGAGAATTGTCATTCATGGAAACGGGGGCTAGGTGTGCAGATCTGATGTACATGATTATATCTGTCCAGGTGGCTATAACAGAGAAGAGTGCTTGAGGACTGTGGAGTGTTATGACCCAAAGAAGGACTGCTGGACTTTCATCGCTCCCATGCGCACTCCACGAGCTCGTTTCCAGATGGCTGTGCTAATGGTAAAGGCAGGGTTTCAAATTCTGAAGCAGCTTTGGTTTATCTGCCATTAAAGCTAAATTAATGTTTTCCTCTCAGGGTGAGCTGTATGTGATGGGTGGCTCCAATGGTCACTCGGATGAACTGAGCTGTGGAGAGATGTATAACCCCAAGATTGATGAGTGGATTCAAGTTCCTGAGCTCCGCACCAACCGTTGCAATTCAGGTAAGCATCACTTCCTCCTAGGCAATGTATTGAATATTTGCTATGTGTTTGAATGAGCTTTTTCTGTTCGGTCCTGAAGGCTGAAAATAAAAGAACCTATAATGCCAGTCCTAGTTGGGACAGTGAAGGAGTGAATAATCTTAATTCTTTTTTCTTCTCAGGTGTGTGTTCGTTGCAAAACAAGCTTTTTGTGGTGGGCGGATCTGACCCTCGTGGCCAAAAGGGCTTGAGGAATTGTGACTCATTTGACCCAGTGACAAAAATGTGGACCAGCTGCGCACCCCTCAACATCAGTATGTCAATTCAGTTTTATGTTCTGAAATGACTTTAATTTGAAAAACCCTAAATGCGTGATTCACCATGTACATTGTCTCTCGTCTGTGTTTAGGGAGGCACCAGGCGGCAGTGAGCGAGTTAAATGGATTTGTGTACGTGATCGGTGGTGCTGAGTCCTGGAACTGCTTAAACTCAGTAGAGCGCTACAACCCAGCAAACAACACCTGGACCCTGGTGGCCCCCATGAACGTGGCCCGTCGTGGAGCTGGTGTGGTTGTGCATGAAGGTAACTTGAGACTCGTGTTCAAAGGAGTAGTTCACAAAAAAAAAAACATCTTGCCCTCAGGCCATCCAGGATGAAGATGAACTTGTTTCTTTATTGGAACTTCAACATTACATGACTTGCTTGCCAGAGGATCCTCTGTAGTGAATGGGTGCCATCAAGAACGAGAGTCCAAACTGCTGATAAAAACAAAACCGTAATCTATATGACTCCAGTCCATCAGTTAACGTCTTGTGAAAAGCTTTGTGTTTGTAAGAAAAAAAATCCACCAATAACTTTTAAACAGTACATAATCATGCTTCCTTCAGTGAAAAAGTCCCTGTTATTCTTTAACCTCAAAATTCTCCACCATATTTTAGAATCTTTTGGAGAGACAATATTATGGATAAGGGCCTTGTGATTTAGCTGGATAAAAAGAAAAGTTTTTTAAAAGCCAAGAACGTCTTTAATGATGGATTTATTACAAACACGCAGCTTTTGCTTCGTGGAGTATTGTGATGTTTTTCTTCAGCTGTTCTGACGGCACCCATTCACCGCAGAGGCTCCATTGATGAGCAAGTCAGGTAATTTAAATTTTTTCCCAAATCTGTTCTAATGAAGAGACTCATCTACATCTTGGATGGCCGGAGGGTGAGCACATTTTCAGCAAATGTTTGACTGTTTATTTCAGCAGGGTTATAGTCTCACTGGTAGGAAAATGACTGAAGCTTGTCAAATTTAGGGCTTGGCCTCAATTAAGTAAATTTAAACTGCTTACAGGGAAGCTGTTTGTGGTCGGAGGATTTGACGGCTCTCACGCTCTGCGCTGTGTGGAGGTCTATGACCCAGCCAAGAACGAGTGGAGGATGCTGGGAAGCATGACATCAGCACGGAGCAACGCGGGGCTCGCTGTGCTGAACGGTGTGCTCTGTGCAGTTGGGGGCTTCGATGGGAATGACTTTCTCAACACCATGGAGGCGTATGACCCAGAGAACAACGAGTGGAGCCCGTTTATAGAGGCATTAACTAAGAACTGAAGGGCGTCAGGATCTCTTCTTTCCTCAAACTGACTAACATTGTAATATGATTGTTTTATTGATGTTCATTTGTTTAGTTGCTGAGGAGAGAATCTGATAGATGCTTATGTGAATTTGCCAAAGCGACATGAAGCCTTTGCATATTGCATAATTACTATGTAAATAGTTTTTTCTTTCTTTCTGTCTCCTTTTTATTTTGATATCAAAGCCAATACCTAGAGTGATATTTGAAGCTGGTATGGTTAATGTCATGAGAACAGGTTTATTAGATTTAGAGGAACCGACCGAATTGCCTCGATACCATCGAGTATCGAAAAACGTCTTGTCGTTCGGTACCAAATTTCGATACCTAAGGGCTTCATCTTATCAACGTCAGTGAGGCAATAAGCCTGCAGCAATAAGTGTGTTCAACTAGAAGCAATGTTGTGCTGATTGATCAGTGTTTGACATCCGCGAGAGCGATTCGAAAGTGTACGGATCAGTCCGCTCTCTCGCGCTTTTGTTTACTACACAGACTGAAGCGCGTGATGCTTGCGGTGACTTCAGCGTCTGCCGTCTCACTAAATGAGGACATGCATGAACAACATCTCCAAAACTGCTCTGAGAGTCACTTCATGAGCATTTTACCGTTTGATTTTAGTAAATCTAGCGTCATATCATATACACATAACTTTAAAGGTATTCACGGCTACCCGCCAAAATAAAAATTAGGTTAAACTTGGAAGAAACTGCGGCAGAAATATATTAATATTGTTCAGCAGAATGTACTAGTAGTTACTAATTTTAATAGTAGACCCTTTGTTTGCCAAAATAAATAGTTTGTTTTTCAATAATTTAAAGATAAATACAATTTTGTGTTATGCCTTCACTTGAAAATCAGATACAGAATTTCTGAGGAAAAAGAAAACATTTCATAAGCCTATTTTAAGAATAAATTTGAATAAACTAAGCCGTTTTTATGCATTCAAATAATTAGACCTACTACAACACCGGATTTAAGTCTTTAACAACCTAGAATAAATGAATAGAAATTATGTCCAAGCTATGTGTTTTAAAATGAACACGCACTAGTGTAAAGGTAGCCTAACAGATGTGTAAACTGAAAACTATTTGAACTTTATTAAAAACTGCACTGATTTATTGTGTTGGATATATATTGTTCCTTTGTGTAGTGGCTCAGGAGATGAGGCTCTGATGTCAACAAGCTGAAAAAATTAATCTTAAAACATTTTTGAGATAATGTAATCTTGTTAAAACTGATTTCATGAAATTGGTATCGAAAATAGTATCGGTCAGGTACCGGTATCGAACTCAAGGTATTGGTATCGAAATTAAAACATTTCCGATGTGAATTTTCCCTAATGTGAACTGTGGAAGAGGTTCACGGTGCAGTGCTTGGTTCATCATGAATTATTTGACATATTTACTGCTTTTCTTATTGAAGATGAGATCTATATATGTATAGAAAGTCTTAGACCACAGAATACTTAGTCAAAGCTCATCTGAAATGGAGCTGTAATGCCTCGGTGGGATTGTATCTTTTGCCTTTTATAGCATTTTTATACTTATGTAAGTGTCTAACATGTAAAGCTGACAAGCATACATTTCATTAATGAATTAATTTGTGCTGCGGGCCCATTTTACATAGAGCTTATCTGTATCTGCTTTACACTGAAAAAGCCAATGATGATAATGGCACTTTTAACACCGATTCATGTTTCATCTCATTCATTTCTGTATTTAAAACTGTTAGACCTGATTTCTTAATCATTTGTTTTTGTCTTTTGATACAAGAAATGTGCAAAGATTAATAAACCGTTTCAACTTGGAGTGATTTTTCAACCATCCATCTAAACATGTAGCTTTTTTAAATCTGTTTTTGTTCTTTTAAAAAAATATTGCTTTGGCTAGATTTAGCTTGTTAATTATTCTGAAGAGTAAAGCATGCTTGTTGATTAAGATGGAGGCTTTTACTAGGTTAAACATAGTAACTAATTATTATTTTTACATTAATTCCAAAGTTTTGTATATGCTGTGCAAATGTAAATGCACCCCATCTTAATAAAATGATTCCGTAATTATGACTAAAGGTCATGATAATGTATGGGAACAGTTTAGTGTGGAGATCATCTGTTTAGGGCGCCATCATGTCAAAATCATCTCCATGCAGATTACATGATGAGGATTATGAGTAGTGGAGAGCACTATGACAGTCAAATTCATTTAAAAAAGGTTTCTTAACAGTTGGCCTACAGGTCACAATGTGCCACATTCATAAAAACGCAGCGCAGTGTAAACCCCTGATATCCGATTCATAAGAACAGGCCACTCTTAAGTAAATGCATGAGTGTGAAATGAGTGGACCTGAGAATGACAAAGACAACTGGAACTCAAAGCTGGGTCATTTAACGCAGATCAAAATCTTCCACAGATACATCCAGTGTGGCAAGAATGCTGACCTTGAATTAAATCTGACAGTTCAAGAAAACATATTTTATTATTTCTGTACTAAACTGGAAATATTATGCTTCTGAAATGATTGAAAAGGAGGCCATATGAACTAGGGTTTTATCATTTGAGACACTTAGATATTAATAATATTAATATTTTCTTTTTTCATTTTGATTTTAGTTCTAGTAATTGTATTGTGTTTTGGGCATGTCTACAAAGACATTTTGTTAGGATAATTCTTTAAATGTAATTTCAGTTTTAGCTATTTTAGTATATCAAGGAATTTTTTTTTTGTCATATTTTATTCATGTTTATTTTAAAGGGACAATTGAAAATGAGCATTCTGTCAAAATGTACTCACCCTCAAGTTGTTCCAAATGTGTAGGTTGTGTTCTTCTGTTGAACACAAATGTTGGCAACCAAACAGTTGACAGGAGCCATTGACATCCATAGCATGGACAAATACTATAGAAGTCAGTGGCCATCAGCAACTGTTTGGTTACCAACATTTTCCTAAATATCATCTTGTGTTTGGCAGAAGAAAGAAACTCGTACAGGTTTGGAACAACTTGAGGGTGAGTAAATGATGGGAAATTTCTCTTTTATTAACAAAAATACAGATATATAGTTTTTGTATTAATCTATGTTATTTAACAGATACCCTATTGCTTTGGTCTTTGGTTTACATTTGAATTGCTTGATACAACTCTTGCTTGCTCTGTAAATATAGAGAGGATGTAGTGACTCACATGGAAACCACACAGTATTACCACAGTGCAGGAACTGCATCCAAGTCTATTCAAAGTTTTTCTTTACTCTGAAAAATGTAGTAAAATCACCAGCATTCTAAACGTTCAGTAACAGAATAAAGTTTACAGTTGTGTGCAATGCAAAAGCAAATATAACAGCACACTAAACCCTTTTAAAGGGGATTATGTAAGAGCCGTGGTATTTTCCATAGCTGTGGTCTCTTATATAAGACGGCAGTGCCTGTGAGTGCAGGTTTTATAGATGCATGCATAACAGTCTCAAACGGCTTGCTTTTAGTGACACTGCTATTTAGAGTATGTTCTTTCACTCACTTTGTTGCCAGGATGTATGTGCTGGCAACTGGCCCCAAAACAGGTTTGTGATAAACAGGAAATAATACGTTCGTTCGTAGCCCACAAAGAGGTTAATTGTTCAACTCTCCTCTCTTTAACAGCCTTTGAAGACTGTCCTTCAAAGCCAATGTGCCTCCTAGTCTAAATTACACTTCATCGTTCTGAAGATATGAACGAATGTGCTTTCAGGAAAACAACTTCATTTTGCAATCATTGTTGGTTCCTGGAACATTCTGGGAACTTATTTTAATGGTTGTAAAATAAAACATAATTAATTAGAACATTCCTGGAAAGTTATTCTTTGGTTCCCCCAAACGTTTATAAAATATATCCGTACTTTAATATTGGTATGGTTATGGTTAAAAAATTACTATCGTGGAGAAAGTGAATTGATGGGTTTTTGTTAAATGTGAGACAAAATCATCACAATTAAAAGAACCAAAGACAAACTACTTCAGTCTGTGTGCATTGAATTTATTTAATATACGAGTTTCACAATTTGAGTTGAATTACTGAAATAAATGAACTTTTCCACGACATTCTAATTTATTGAGATGTACCTGTATTTGCAAGGAATTCGAGCAAACTAGACAAACTACCTGTATCACCAGCAGCCCTGATTTACAAAAGCATGACAGTCATTTTCCAGAGAGTCCTGATAAAATGCGAGTGAATGATTAGTTGAATAATGCAGCAATGAATCATCCAGTATATGAGTAAACATTAAGAAGTTTGCACGCTCAGTCTTAGCATATGTAATGAAGATGTCAAATAGATATCTCTGTGATAACTATAACTATAACTAAAAGATTATACGACATATTAAGATTCCGAAGAACTTCTATTGTAGTTACATGTACGTATTAAAAGTTATTTACTGGCATTAGGAATTATATTCTTTTTTTAATGAATAAAAACTTCCAATATGCCTTTTTAAACAGAACATGCAGCGTGATAGAAGTCTGTTGAACTTTAAGTCATTAACTCTTTTCAGTTTTCTTTTTATGATGCATGACTCAAATAATAAATACTTTCCTTTGAACTTGAAAGTAGCAGGTTAAAAACATATAAAGGTCACATTAGGACAAACTTACTCATGCCATGCTAGAAAATATGCCATAGATGTGTAAGTATGTCATAAATCACATCTACACAGCGACACCGATGTAAAGATAAGCTCTCAGATTACTGTAAAAGGACATTGTGTACGTGTACTGCATGATCTTCTTGAGAACTGGCTTTAGGCTGTCATGTGATCTGTAGTGAACACTGTGTTCCTCCGATTTAGGAAGTCAAGCAACACCATGTAGCGACAGCACACCAACAATTGTCCCAATTGAAATGCCCAAACGGTGGCATGGTGCCCAGGTGCTCAGATTTGGCCGAAGAGTTTCTATGACCTCCTAAACAAAGCCAGAAAGTATTGGAGGGCATTCGTATTCACATACAGAGCACCAATCACAACACTGCACATTTTGTACTTTTATCTGATTGGCTGAGGAGGCTTAACGCAGAACAGTCTGACACTTCTTTGAACGACAACAAAAAGGTTTTGTGGCTTTAACGTGAAGAACGTGTCTGCTGCACACACGCACGCGCACGCACGCACACACGCACGCACACACACACACACACACACACACACACACACACACACACACACGAAATATTATTAATTATTATTAATTAAAAATATCTAATATATGTAATTTTACAGTATATATACATTTTAAGATACATTATTAGTTCCTGGAGACAGAAATTCCTTGAGATCATAATCAAGAGGGATATAGGGTATGCACATATAAATGTAAAGAAAGATAAATCTGAATAATAACTTGTATATTATATTACATAAATAGGAAATTATATAAAAAAATGTCCTATTATCAGATTTAGTATACCAGTCTATACTAACGATCATGCTACTACATTATAGATGATACATGGCCAAAAGTATGTGGACACCAAACCACGAATCTGTCACCTTGCTGGTATAGCTCTTCTACTAAAGGTTTTCCTCTGGATGCTGAAACATTGCACAGGAACAGTCATGCTGGAACAGAAAATATCTGCAGCAACTGCACAAAATTCGCTAGAAAATATCAATTAAATGCATATTAAGATAAACGCATGTCATCACATTAGTGTTCACTGGAATTAAGAGGAGCAGATACACCTTTAAACTGGAATAAATTGTGTGAAAGGAAAGAAAAATGAGCAAAATAACTCAAATTCATCAGTCGGTTTCACGTGGGAACACTTTAATCACAGACAGTGAATGCTGGTCCTGTTCCGTCTCCCTTTGTGTCAAAGCATGACTATCTAATTATTATCTAAAAAGCCTGGACAATGTTCTCATCCAACTCTCCGAACACACACTTACACTGTGAGAAGCAGTTGAAATAAGGTCCCTAGTCATGACTCTAGGGAATATCTGCTTTATGTTGCCATCTGCAAACCATTGAGAGGCAGCTGGCATCAAACTACGAGTGCTGGTTACGTAAAGACGAGTGATTATTGACCAGCTTAAAAGCTCAGAACAGTTTAAAATGAGAATAGATTTTCTAATCTCATGTTTGTATCTCTGAAAGCTGTGAGCATCAGATGAACTAACAACACAAGCAAACATATACAGCATAAGCAGAAGCAGAATGTGGACATTTATGCGTATATGCCTCTGACTATTCTGTCAAATAGACTAGTGTGACGGTTCCACCGAGATCATTTTTGATCTTTGAAATGGCAGAGTGCTTAAGGTTATATGGGTATACTGTCACATCTTTGATGTGGGAGGCTGAAGCTCATGGTCCTTTCAAGGCAGCGGGGTGTTAGCGACCCCTGCCATGACCCCGACCGTTCAGAGATTAAAACTGCCCTGAGAACACTAGTAAAACACATTTGTGAGACTTCAGTGAGGGTCAGCTGCCTGCTTGCTGCGAGGCTGTAAAATCCATTATGAATGGATGTATATCAAACCATGCAGAACGGACATGTAAGACCCAACACAGACAAACTCATGAACCACACATGGCCTGACTTACTCTTCTCGACATAAAAATGGCCATATTAATAGGTAATAATAAAGATAAAGGTTACATCAATCTGATATAAAACCTAACAAAAAGGAATAGTTTCCTTGGAAAGGGTTTTGTTGTCTTTAAAATAACTGCTTCATGATTTAATAATTTCATAACTAATGCAGTGATATTTATTAATTTTTAAATACGTCAAGGGTTAGTTCACCCCAAAAATTATAATTCTGTCATCGCTGTAGAGCATAAAAGAGATCTTATTACTATTGAAGTAATAGTTTGGGTCTATACATATACACAAGAGTGAACAAAATGTATTTATGATCCTCAATTTACAAGGCAGCTGTCTTAAAGCAAGAGAGTTTAAACAAACACTGATTCTTTCCGATACATAACGCATAAAAAAATGAAAATGTACACAGCACCACAATTTATTATGCAAATATACACAGCTTGTAAATTGTGCAAGTGAGAGCAATTGTTTTCAATGCATGATTATTATATTTATTTAAATTCAAATACGTGCGAGAAACACGAATATAAATAAAGATATGCTGTTGTTTCACTTCCATCCA
Source organism: Gymnocypris eckloni scoliostomus (assembly GCA_027564155.1). NCBI lineage: Eukaryota > Metazoa > Chordata > Actinopteri > Cypriniformes > Cyprinidae > Gymnocypris > Gymnocypris eckloni. The sequence goes on along the minus strand of CM050422.1, from coordinate 18,823,911 downwards.
GGCCCAGGGCTGTTAAATGCTTAGTATTTGAAAACTAAAAGCTGTAAAAGCACATGCATCGTGTGTTAGAAGAACTTGCAGAGCATGCAGAGAGAATAAACCACATCTCATCTGGCAACAGTCCACTCCACAGAGATGAATGACAGGAGGAAGCCATAGGGACAGAGGGAAGGAGACAACTGTTTTTGGGCACAGTGTAAACACAATGGACATGAGGAACAACTATAAACTGAAAGAATACAATAAAGTGTATTCTGAAAAATGAATATCAACAAACTCAGACCAGTGTTTCTACACTCTGCTTCTGGGGGAAAACAAATGTACACATCATTTAACAGATTCATTTCATTAGTGGAGCACTACGAGACCTGAACTATAAAATACGTAGCAACGACTCTTATGAGCAGGACTAAGAAACACTGATGCATGCGTATAATAAACAGCCATTGCACTACCTTTTGAATAAGTAGTGCTACGGAGCATCACTAGCACATCACTAAACATGGGATTCAATCAAAACTGTAAAAGCTCACTAATCTTCACAGATTACACAACCTACTACAGCGGCCTTGTTACAACTTCACATCTGCTGAACTCATACATTAGAGGTGAAGCAAGCACAAAGAATAAACAAATATGTACATGTCATATATTATGTACTTTTAAAGTACTAATATGCACCTTTATGGTCCAAGTGACAGCTTTGTACCTTTTTGTCTGAGAGTACAGGTGAGTATGAATGTGAGACCTGACCTGATAGATGTAACATTCTATATATCACCGGTAAGTTTATAAGTCATTACTGACAGTAGGGTTGCACAATATTGTGATAGCATACCAGTTATTGGCCAATATTAGAGTTTTATATAGAATACATGATATACACTATACCGTTAGTATAGTTTGGGGTCTGTACGTTTTTTCTCTCTTTTGCTCACCAAGGAAAGCACAATAAAAATGTAATTATTGTATTACAATTAAACAAATATTGTAATATATTGTAAAATAAATGTTTTGTTTCCTCTATATTTACATTCAGACCTTTGCTACCATCACTTAATCTTTAAGAGCCTATAAAATAATATCAAAATTAATATCCATTTTCATGCAGTACTTTATAATGTTGTGATGCCTAAACTCACTGATTTAAGCCTTAAGTTGTTGTTTTTTAAGACAATATAGAACCAAATTGTATTATTCAAATGATTCGATATCAAATTGTATTTGCCAGATTGAAAAAAAAATGTTTGGTCTTACAATACAATACTCCTTATCTTAAGTTAATCACTTATTTATGTTGTGGTATGTCTTTACACCATGACAAACATTATTATACCATTCCTTGACTTCTCTATTGTGTTATTGACCATAGCCTTAAATGACCTGAAGCACTAGCCCCATCTGCTGGAATAGTGTTGTTGCTTCTCCACTATACTTTAACTTTTTTAAAAGCAGTGTGGCATGACACAAAGCTCAACACCAGAATTTGCATCCATTTTTTATTTTACAAACAAAGAAAGCTGTATACATTTTTTCCAAACAACAACATTGACTCAAATGTATGCCAAGGATGTCAAACTAAAAGTACTTCATGCTCTAAAAGTCTTAGATGAAGAATCTATGAAACTATTAAAAACTGGGTCCAAATGTACAACCGCCAACTTAAGTTATGAAACGGTACTGTAATAACTAATAATGGTGTCTGTATACAGTTTCCAGGTAGTTATTCTATAAAGTGATGTAGTATGTATAATCCCCGAAATATCTGACGACCAACACAGTAGCACAGACTAGTGACATGACAGCGTCATGTGAACTAAGCCATCACATTGTACTGGTACACGTGGCAAGATGCAGTCATGTTAGTGAACAAATGTTGCTGCTACATGAGTGGTGTGTCTGAAAATGCACTCATAATCTCTTACAGCTCTGTGAACATCATTGATCAAGTCTGATATTAAAGGACAGCGCCACTGGCTACAAAAAATCACCTTCTGACAGAGTCTTTCACGAAGATCTCAGCGTGATTTCGTCATGGTGTTACAGATGCATTATCCATTTTGTAGACTAAAATTTTGGCTTGTTGAAGGCAACGTCTGAGTCCTCTGGACTCAAAAAGGACTCAACATATAACAATGAAATGATTGTGTCAACAAAAAGGGAGAAAAAAAAATGTATCCACACTGGTTTGACTTCAATGGCCTTCCCACCCCATTCCCAATGATCAACCCCGGTCTCTTTGCCCTACAAAAATACAATAAAAAACCAAATCAAAGCAGCCACAGTTATTGAGGAGCTGGGGCTTCAGAGAATACTATACTCCAGATGAGGAGGAACAGAGAGAGAAAGACAGAAAGAAACCGGGAGAGAGCAGAGAGGATGAACATCAGTCTGTCATGGGTCAGCTTAGACCCTTGTGTCTCACTGGATTTATTTGTGCTCCTTTGTTGGGGCAAAGTACAACTCCATGGGCTTGTTGACTTTCCAGTACTTCTCGCTCACCAGCTCCAGAGAGAAAGAGCCGTTCAAGACCTGTGAGGGAAAATGAACACGGTCATATTGAAGAAAAGCATGTATGACAATTTGATTGTTTGAATATGATTGTCTGACTATACTGTGCAGGCCTGGATAAAGTGACACCAAACTTACTGTGAACTGGTTGTTTGCTGTAGGGATGTAGATGGTGTACTGTTTTTCGCTGGCTGCCTCTACGTTGATGGGGCTTCCCTCTTCGTTCTTGCGCAATTCCTCCAAAGCCAATCTGACAGCCAAATATTTGGAGAGGTGGTCCACTGTGGCGTTCCCCGAAGTCTTAATGTACCTGATAACAAATTCCACATTTAAATTTAGACTAAATAAAAAAATTTTTTTTTTTTAGCATATAGCTAAAATGACAAAATAGTTAAGCAAAACTAATTAAAACAGAACTGACTCACCTTGTCTGCGTGGTGTCTTCTTTCTCCATCAGCGTCGGGTGAGCGCGGAACACCAGCTCAATCTCGCTGGCCCCGTCCAGTGCCAGTTCTCCTCCTCCGTTCTCTGTGGCATTGTCCATGTCCAGTCCCGAATCGTCGGAGGTTTTGGTTCGTTTGATGCTGGGTCCGGCCTCTTGGTTACTATGCACTGATGCATTGCTGCAATGTGAACTGTCCCCATTGTCCTCTGCCCCGCTGCCATTTTCAATTTGGTGCTTCTTCCCCCGCTGTAGTCTACAACACCCCCGGTGGAGGAACGGAGGGAACAATGTAACAAAAACAGATGAAGAAAAAAAAAAACAAGCAAAATAAACATTCTGGCCACAAAAAGTGACAAAAATGAAAAAAGAAAGTTGTCTTACAATAGAGTAAATATAATATTCAATATCCTGTCAAGTTGCAACTGATTTCTGCACATGACAGCCATTGATAAGAGATAACACTAAACATGACTAGGGCTGCAGCGATTCGTCGATTATAAAAATACACCCTTTAGCCACGCCCATTGTGCGAGCCTGCAGTTAATCCCTACTTAAGACACAAACAAGACTAGAGCAGAAGTTAAAGGCTAGTATGGCATCATCACTTCACTTCATAGAGCGTTCTATTATTACACGACCGTCAGAACAGCATATAGCCTATGTAGCCGAACTGACGCCTTTACATTTTCAGGATTCACAACCGCATTCAAAGCTATGCTGAAGGAACAGAACAGCACGTGACAGAGTTGCCTATAATCATGACGGGTTTAATGCACTCACAGAGACAGAGAAATGATTCGCGTTCATCTTAAACCAGAGCTGCCGTCAGTGCCGTGGATGCGATCACCAAACGTGCTCTCTGTACTCGTTTACAAAGCGTTTAAAGTCATTGTTAGTTGTTAAATTGTGTGTTGATAGGACAAGCTCCGACTGGGCTCATTTATATAAAACAGGCTGTCAGCTATGATAAAACTTCCCAGTGTTATGACGCCATTTTTTATTCTGTCGCTCTCGTGTCCTGAATGCTGTTGTGATTTCAGCTGTTCATTCATATACAGATATGTATTCAAGCAGATGTTTCAATCTGCTGAACAAATAAAACCTTTCAAGTCTCTCACCTGTAAGAAACTGCTGTCAGTCCCAAACAGAACTGTGAATGCACCATAATGTGCATCTCTATTGATTGTTATGTTTCACTGCCCTGTAATTTTCTCTTTCGTTTTTATTAATTAATTGTTATTATTTTTATTTGTCTCCCAGTTATCATTTTTATTTAATGTTATTTTCATTTATTCATTTTTTATTTATTAAATATTTATTGTTGTTATTTCTTTTTCTCTATTTCCTTTCTTTGTTGTTATTATTATTATTTTTTTGTAAAGTTTAATTATGAGAAAACGTTTGAATAAAATAAAAGATTAATAGCAGAAGTTACTGTTATTATTTATTGATAGTTTAACTAAAGAATTATCAAGTGGATCAAGTGGAAAATAAGCAATAGATTAGTTGGCGAACCGAAAAATAATCATTAGATTAGGCTACTAATCGGGGAAAATAATCGATAGATTAGTCGACAATAAAAATAATCGTTAGCTGCAGCCCTAAACATGAGAGCTAAAATTAAAATAAGAAATCACAAATATAAATATGATAAAACATGTTTTCCCACATGGATTTATATCAGACATCTAACCTGTTCATAGCCTGGATTTTTAGGCCCTCCTCAATACTGTTGCTGAGCGCCAGCTGGTTGTTGTGCTTGCTGATGCGGGCCAACACTCTCTCCTGGTGGGCTTCATACTCGTCTCTGCTGGGGTAGATCTTACTGATCAGGGCGTCAAAGTTAGGGTCTGGACGGAGGGAGCGCTTAGACACCAGCTTCTTTCTGCATGTTGGACACTCCTTATTCCTGTGAAGCAGAGCTTAAAATTGGCATGGAACTGAAATTTTACTTCTCAAAAAAATAACTTTTTTGGGGGTGTGTTTGCCTTTATTATTATAGGACAGTAAAGAGATGACAGGAAGCAAAGTAGGAGAGAGAGAGGTGGGCGGGATCGGGAAAGGTCCTTGAGCCAGTATTCGAACTCATGATGCTCTACACTATATCACTTATGAGTAATTGAAAAATAATAATCATATTGTGCACAAATAAATAATGTACATAGCAATATTCTATCAAATGTTTTTTTTTTTTTACTCCATAACTTTAAAGCTGCAGTCCGTAAATCTTAACTCTTTGCCGCCATCTCTGTTTGAAACCTGCAATTGCAGTTACTTGAGGAATTATTTTCTATACGTGGGTTGCAGAGTTAATTTTGGCAGGCATTTTTTATTTAGTCTTAGTCTTTATCTTGAGATGAAAATGCTTAATAGTCTTAGTATTTAGTCATTTGAGTCTTTCATAGTTTTAGTCAACGAAAAGTAATTGCATTTTTGTCAAATTTTAGTCAAACTGCAGTTACCAACATTTATTTTAGTAGCTATTTTACATGTAGTGTTCAAACAAAAATACTCATTAATTCTTCTCTCTTTAGATAAAATAAATTAAGCTTATGAGAAATTTGAATCAAGGATTGAATTAGGAAAAACTGGAATAAATGTTCCATTTTTTTCATTAAAAAATCGGTTAAAAGCTCGGTGTTGACTATAACACTCTGTCGACAGTAATTTAACTAATAAAAAATATTTAAAAACAGCTTATAATTATGCAGTAAAATATTACGTATGATCTGGGATTATTAAAAGAAATGTAGCCTACCATTCCACATCTTGCTTTGAAGGACAGTTATGCTAGGAAATATTTCACATCTTTAATTCATTGTATTCATTATATTTTACTTAACCTGACGCCTTTTTTTATGTTTGTTTGAAGAAATCTGTCATGTGCAGGGAGACTATATAAAAATGCGGACTTGTTACTCAATGAAATCATGGTGTGGTGGCTTCACTTGTTATGATGTCTTGAGCAATTCAGTTCTATATTAGTAGCTGTCGCCATTGCAGCGTAAACTTCGTCTCTGCTATATCTATAACAGTGGGAGAATGTGTTAGCTTGGATGCGCATCGTCTACGCCTATCGTAGTTTTAGTTGGTGTAACAGGTGTAAATATTTATCATAAAGCTGGACGTTGCAAAGCTCAGCGTAGGGCTTACATCCAGCTTTTTACGTCTAGCTGGTGCAACCGGCCCCCAGTCTCTAACCTTTCGGGTGCTGAGGCCATTGTTTCAGATTGCTAGTTCACGTTTTGGTAACCTATCCGTCTACTGCGGCTGCTATACTGAGACTAGATACGCAAACGCCCCTTATCCAATGACAGAGACGCACATTTTGAAAGACAAGACAGTTAACTTAGGGTTCCTCAAATCTTTCCCTGGAGGTCCAATCTGCCGCAGAGTTTAGCTCCAACCCTGATCAAACTCACCTACCTGTGATTTTCTAATGATCCTGAAGACAGTGATTAGCATGCTCAGGTGTGTTTGATTAGGGTTAGAGCTAAACTCTGCAGGAATGGTCCAGATTTGAGGATCCCAGACTTATCCTATAGGATGTATTTTGAATGTCCGGTAGTCCTCAAATAACATTTTCTTCCCGTCTCGTCTTCTTAATGAATACGCGGCATACGTTGTCAGAATTTTTATCATCAGATATTAATTTTAGTCTCGTCTTAGTCACAAAAACAAGGTTTGTTGATGAATATTTTTCGTCGACAAAATTAACACTGGCGGGTTGTGCGTCAGCACGGCTCCAGCACGGATGAATCTAATGTTTGATGTGTATGTGTGGCTGTCAGTCACCGCACCAGTGTGGATACTGTACTTAGGAATAAAGGATTCTAGCCTACGTCTTGAAAATATGACCCAAATAGGGCTGGGCGATATATCGCAAGTGATATGCCTGCGCATCTAGTCAGTAAAGCCGGTTCCTTGCTTAGCAGTAAATCTGCATCACCTGTTTTCAAATGAAGCGCGATTTAATACACGGAGCCGAAGTTCACTTTGGATTCCGTTCAGATGCAGGCCCGTTTGGCTCCTGCCCGGATACCAGTTTTTACAGCATGTTTGGCCCGCTTCAAGCTAGGCCATCGTGTCTCTGTAGGTACCTGCCGCAGGCTGTTGGGCCTTATGGCAGCAGCCTCCCCTGTGTTGCCCCTAGGGCTGCTTCACATGAGGCCATTCCTTTGGTGGATGAAGGAGCTGAGGTTACACCCCACTGTACCAGCTACTCGCCTTGTCAGAGTGTCGCGCAGTTGCTGTCGACACCTGTTAATGTGGCGAGACCCCGTCTTTCTCCGGAGCGGGGTGAGAATGGGTGCGATCCACCGTCGCCATATGATCACGACGGACGCATCAATGACAGGCTGGGCGCGGTCTTGAAGGAAGGCCGGCGAGTGGAGAGTGGAAGGAAGAGTTCCTCTTTGGCATATAAACTGCCTGGAACTCAGGGCTGTCTTCCTGGCTTTGAAGTATTTTCTCCCCGTTCTCGGGGAGCATCATGTCATAGTCAGGACGGACAATATGGCGGTTGTGTCCCACATAAACCGCCAAGGAGGTTCAAGGTCGCGCACCCTGGACAGGCTTGCGCCATCTTCTCCTTTGGTCTCAAGACAAGTTCCTCTCTTTGAGGCGGTTCACGTTCGGGAGTACTGAACCTGGCGGCCGATTTTCTGTCGAGACAGAAGCTCAAGCCGGGGAATGGATGTTGAACCGTCAGGCGGTATCCCAGATCTGGGATCTGTTTGGCAAAGCGGAGGTGGACCTCTTTGCTTCTCAAGAGTCATCCCAGTGCCCGCTCTGGTTCTCCCTGAGTTTCCGACGACTCTAGGCATAGATGCGTTCGCCCACCCATGGCCGAATGTCAGTCTGTCCGCCAATAAAGCTGATTCCGGCAGTACTATGCAGAGTGAAGGTGAGCGGTGCCCATCTCCTTCTCATAGCCCCATTCTGGCCCTCCCAGACCTGGTTCTCGGAGCTAACTCCCCTCTTGTATCGACCTCCTTGGGAGATTCCGATCAGGCGGGACCTGCTGTCCCAGCTTCAGGGCAAGATCTGGCATCCTCAGCCGGAGCTCTGGAAGTTGTGGGTATGGCCTATACAGGGCCAAGGGCTGTGATTGATGGTTTTCCTGCCGGAGTTCAGGAAACCATAGCCAGTGCCAGAGCCCCCGCTACCAGGAAGCTATACTCTTCCAAGTGGGGCGTCTTTGAATCGTGGTGTTTGACTCGTGCAATCGACCCAGTTAACTGCCCTGTTGGTCCAGTGCTGGAGTTTTTGCAAGAAAGGCTGACAGCGGGGGCGGCTGCTACCACCCTTAGGGTTTATGTAGCTGCCATTGCAGCTCAGAGTGAGCTGGATGAGATCCCCTTGGGAAGGCATCGGTTGGTCTCCGCTTTCATGCGTGGGGCCAGACGCCTTAGGCCTGTTCGCCCCACGGCAGTTCCTTCTTGGGACTTGTCAGTCATCCTCGAAGGACTAGTGACGGCCCCCTTTGAGCCCTTAGAGTCAGCTTCGGATCGGATACTGACTCTTAAGGTTGTTCTTTTACTGGCGCTTACGTCACTGAAAAGAGTTGGAGATCTGCAGGCTTTTTCTGTCAGTGAAACGTGTATGGACTTTGCCCCGGGTCTAGTCAAAGTTACCCTGCGGCCTAGGCCGGGTTACATTCCCAAGGTCTTGTCCACGTCGTTCCGTTCTCAAGTGGTCACTCTTCACTCTTTCCATCCCCCTCCCTTTGCTTCAAGTGAGGATGAGAGACTCCACATGCTCTGCCCGGTCAGGGCATTGAAGCTGTATGTGGATCGCTCCAAGGTTTGGAGAAAATCTCCCCAGTTATTGATCTGTTTTGGTGCTGGTCGCCGCGGGCTTGCCACGTCAAAGCAGAGGATTTCTCACTGGGTGAGAGACGCCATTTCGTTGGCTTATGAGGCGCGGAACTCCCTTCACGTCTTAGTCTTGGGCGCATTCTACTAGAGGCGTAGCCTCCTCTCAAGCTCTTTTAGAGGGTACCCCTGGAGGATATTTGTGTTGCGGCAGGATGGTCCTCTCCGCACACCTTTGTCAGGTTCTACAACCTTGACGTTGATACGGCTCCAGGTTCTCAGGTCCTGTCTGTTTGAACCGACCGTATGTTGTTGGTTCATTATTGGGCCAGATAGGCAGCGCTTCCAGCTTGGCGTGTTTGGTATAACGTTCCCGAAGCGGTCAACGCAGTGTAGAGTTACCTATGAAAGAGAACGTCTCGGGTTACTCGCGTAACCCTTGTTCTCTTAATAGGGAATGAGACACTGCGTTCGCTGCCAAGCTTCTCAGGCTGCCGACAGCATTCTTTTCGGCAGAGAAATCTGAGGAGTGGATGGCGCGTTCGCCAGTATGACCTGACGACGTCATTGCGTCAGAGACGGCGTCGCGCCCTCAGCCAATGAATTGGCGTGATTCTATATGGGTTCAGGACTCGGTCACGCGGAGGCGTTCCCGAAGCGGTCAACGCAGTGTCTCGTTCCCTATTCAGAGAACAAGGGTTACGCGAGTAACCCGAGACGTTTCTGTACAGTTTAACTGTCATACCAATTGTCATACCATTTTATCCCAAAAAGCTTATTATTCTTCCTTAGAACTGGTTCTCTTTAAAGTAAAAAAATTGTGTAATCCCATGCAGACTATCTGTATTCAGAAGCACATTTAAAACTGGAATATAATCTAATTTAAATCACTTTCTGGATTACAATCTGCGATCAAAATGATAAATTTAATTATTCCAGCTGCTGTGAGAAAAGGCTATAAACGATCTACCACCTGCAGCATCCTCACATGCGATATAACCTATTAGTCGAGACTCCTTCTTCATGTTTACAGATGTGAAGTAATGACGCGGCGGCATGCTCAGATTTCCTGTGAATTCCTACCAGTACCATTCAAATTAGAAAACATTATCATAAGCTTACCGTTGTGAATCGGCTAAAGAAAGGCGATAGATTTGAACGCTCTCTGGCTATTTCATTTGGTCAAAAATGTATTTCAGATAATTTTTAACAACAAAAAAACAAGTTACGGACTGCAGCTTTAATACAACAAATGGAAAATACACACAATAAAACAATCCAGTGATACGATCATGTATTTGTCACGTCTCAAAGAAAATGTACAGTATAATATAAATCTGAATACAATAAACCTACATATAAACCAAACCCACCCTGATCTGAGTGCAGTGATGATGCAGTCGGCACAGAAGCGGTGCAGGCACTCCTTGGTGGTCATGGTGTTCTTCAGCATGTCCAGGCAGATGGGACACATAAGCTCACTGTGCAAGCTGCGCGGGGACACGGCGATCTCCAGACCATCCGTGATGGCGTCCTAGAGGAGCACAACACCAGATAAGCTGCATTGAAGGTCTAAAAATAAACTACATATTAGGGCTGAATAATTAATTGCATTTGCGATAATTTCGCAATATGAAAAAACAAAATTTTCAACCGCAGAGGCTGTGATTACAATCTGTCACGTGACACGCGAGAATAAAGAGGTGTGTTCCACTTGACGATCGATCATGTATGACATCAAAGTACGGCGAGAGAAAGCATAAGGAGACGTCCGCTCTCTTAAAGCTCTCACGGTACTTTGCTGACACACACGGATCGGTCTAAGCAGCTCTGCTTCAAGTCGAAGACATCTAAGCAGTCTTCAGAGGAAGCATCACGTTTGCAAGCTACAGTGTTGCCAAGTCCGTGGCTTGCCTCCAAAAACGTGATATTTAGCCCATGGAGTGCGACTTTTACCGGTGGACCCCCCTCAAAACGCGATTGGGCTAGTTTTGAGTAGCAATTTGGACGGGTTTTGAAAACCTGGCAAGCTACACGCAGATTTCATATTAATGTTTACACCAGGTTTACTTGTCAGTGATTTATGTTGTCATAATTATTAGCACACATGTTTATGAGGCAGGAAGCTCAACAAATGAGTCAATATACTACTGTGATTGTAGTTGTTAAATAAAAATGTAATTCATTTAAATTCATGCATCACCTAATTTCATCGTAACATAGGCCTGGCCTACAGAAAATATAATTAGGTTTAATCTATCTAATATTGTGTTGGTCATACTATACAATGATGTATTGCTTGTCTTTGTTGAATACAGAACATAATATTTTTTTTATATATATTTGCATATTAAAATCGCAACATTGGTAAAATAAAAATCGTAATTACATTATTTTCCAAAATTGTTCAGTCTTACTACGTATCCCAAAACCATCTCTTGACAGGGTTTCACTAAGATACAGCCAGAATGGCTCTTGGAAAAACCTAACGTACCAACTGTGCACAATAACTGGTGAATTAATTTTCTTACCTGTGGAGTTCTCTGTAATTCATAGAGACTAAGCTCCCAGGTCTTACTGAGGGGTTGAATCCCATTCGTCTGGACGATTTGTGTCATCTTTATACACCTCGTGTCCTGTCCTTCACCTCTGAGGAAAAACAGCCAAAGAGAAAAATATTGACATGATGTGCAGGAACTAATATCAAAATCTACTGTAAGAGCTACAGGTTTTGGTGAGATACTAAATCAAAACAATAATTGTGTTTAAAATCAAAACTTAAACATTTTCAAAAAGCATTGATTAGGACAGAGACATCTGAGTCTATTAACGTTAATTCATTATTTGAATCTCTGACAACAACTGACATCTGAGGGATGGTATGGTCCGTTGACGTTGGTTTAAACTGAAAGATGCCACGTTATTTAGTCCACTAAATTATCCCCGTTTAAATAATCATCAGCTCAGCAGTTTTTTTTTATTTTTTAAGATAAATATGATATAATAAGCTATTAATCCTTCTAACCCTGCAGTCACATAGCTAACGTTAGCAGGCTAAAATTAGCTCCTGAAGGCACTTCTAACTCTTTGTGTCAATGAATACAGAAAGCATCTGCCTTCACGTAACGTTACCATGTGTCAACTGCATGACTGTGCCTGCTCTCCAGCAACCGACCGATATTAAACCCCCCAAAACATAATAAACGGGAAAGAAAAATAAAGGCGGAAAGGTTTTATCTCCTGCGATGTAATGAAAACGTAGAGCTAACAGCTAACTCTCCCTGCTAATCAAGATGCTATATTTACCGGCTCCATTAAATCAACTATGAAGACATTGTCGACAATAGAGTGACATATAATACCTTTTGCGCTAATGAAAACAGTTACATCGATAACCAGAAAGCACATATTTCCGCATAAACGCAGCTGTTTACATACTCACATCTCAATGTTATGAACACTCTCTGCCTGCCAGTGCGTTCTGCTGCGCTCAATATGGCGGATTCAGCGGGCCTAAATGAACTCTGGGAAATGGGGTATTTTTTAACAAATGAGTCAGTTGTAAACAGTTTCCACTTGTTAACACTTTAGGGTGCAAAATGACACGTAGTACATAGTTCCTTTTTCTTTATTAATTTAATTGTAATGTAATTGTTACAAGCTAATATATGTATGATAATATTTGTTAAAAGTGGGGAAACAACCTCAGTAGTTTTTAAGTAATTTTTAGCAATTCTATGCTAGCATTTCTGATGGACTAGCGAACTGTTTGATGTTTACCGTGATCATCCAAGAAGACAGTTTTGATAAATAACAATTTGGACATAAATGTAAAAAAGAATACTAGATGATAATTTAAAATTATGAGATATTAAGTCACAATTAAAGTATATAATATATGGCATAAATAAAGTATATAATATATGGATATATTCTGCATACTTGTGTATGTGACGAATACAAATCTTGAATCTTGAAGCAATTAAAAGTCATATGATGAATGGCATAAAAACGTGTTACCAGTCAAAAAAATGTATGACAAAAATAAAATATGATATAACCCAATAATTCATAATTATGACATGAGGAGATTAAAATATGAGGTAATTTGTTCATAATTATGTGATTTCATCTCCAAGTTTTGCTGTGTTTTGTGTAAACAAAACCACCACATAAGACAACACTGTTATGGCAAGTCATTATCGCATCATTATTTCATAATTATAACTTAGTATAGCATATTTCATTTTTAGCATTTATTTATTGTAATTTTTAGCATAATATATTAGCATATTTGTACATAACCTGAGAGTATCACCAAAATGGACTTTGGAAACGCTAACTGCAAAGTGTGCCTCCAGGGGGGAGCAGAGTAATGACATAAACTTTCGGATTACTATAACGTTATCTCTTTTACTTCTTTCTTAATTAATATGATTAATTCAGAATAACAACAAATACACGTGTAAAATTTTGCGTCTTCTTTGCGCGCATCTTGATATTTATTGTTTTTATTATTATGAGTAATTCCAATCATAGACTGTAAACAAATTCCAATCGGAGGACGCGCCCCATGTTAATTTTCTTCTTTTTGCACTTTTGCACATTATAATATTTTTCGAATGAACCATTTTATGCCACATCTTAATAGGCCTATACTGTTTTTCAAAAGTGTTTCCAAAATAACTTTTTCGCGGTAAAATACAAACAGGTGCTTGAGAAATATTGAGAATATTTGCAAATACATAAACAAACAAAGCAGTCTAGCGTCGAAACAATGCAGTTTAAAACGGCCAGGGCTTCGGATGTTGACAGAGCTGAGAGGACAAGCGGGCGGCGCTGCTGTAGTTTGAGGAAGTTGGAGATGCTTGAGTCACAGTTTGTTTGCTCTCGTCATTATCTGACAGTCAAAACCGGATCGGACTAACGGGAAAATCCTCCGCTCGGGACCGCCGCGACAAACCACGCTGCACAATGGGAGCATCCTCATCCAGTCTGTTGGACGAGAGTAAAATAAGCTACATACGAGGTAACGTTAAACAGGTTTCCATCTTGTACTAGAAAGTCTATTGTCATAACGGTTGCAGCTATCTTATGTCTAATGTTGAAATAAGTAGCATATGTTTGAATGGACATTTTTCTCGTGGTGCCTACTCTTCTGCTTTTTTATTTTCTCCAAATGTCCTGCATTAGCCTATTTTTTTGCAGTAAAATTCAGCGTCTAAACACTAAATTAATCTATCATTATATAAGTTATTGTTGGTAATTGAATTCCAAAAATAACCTTAACTAATAATAACTTTATTAAAACGCACCAGACATGCGTTTGACAACAACTGTAGTGCAGGAAATGTCATCGGTGGTTTGTCACAGTTTGATGCAGAGTGCACACCCAAACTCCCACCACACCTTTAACCCCACCTATCATCATTTAACCCGCACTGGCAGCTCAATAGCATGCAGTTGCTCTGTTTAATAATCCATGTCACTTACATTTGTACTCTGCTGTGCATTTATAAATACTAAGTAATACTATGTATTTAATTATTATTGTGCAGACCTTGTTGTAATGTTACAGGGTAGGAATAGTTCATCCAAAAATGTACATTTCCTGAAAATTTGCTCACCCTCAGAAAATCCAAGATGTTAAAGAGTGTGTTTCTTTTGAAGGAAATTACGTCACTTGTTTATCAGTGGATGGGTGCCATCAAACTAGAGTCCGAACAGCTTATTTAAACTGTCTCCAGACATCCAAAATCTTGGGAGGAGAAAAGCTGCATGCATGTAATAAACGAATCCATCATTAACATCTTTTATGTTTTAATATCAAACTGTTGCATCTGGCTAAAATATATAGTCCTTTAGACATAATATTGCTTTCTCATGTGAAAAAGTGGATCTTGATGTGAGAAGACAACAGATGGACTGTTTCATTTAGGAGTTATGTATTTTGGCCACAAGCAATGGTTTCGAGTTAAAATGCCTTAATTATGGATTTGTTTCTTATAAAAATGCAGTTTTCTCTTCACTAGACATTAATTGATGGACTGGAGTCATGTGGATTATTGTGATGTTTTTATCAGCTGTTATTCTGATGGCACCCATTCAACTACAGAGGATCCATTGGTGAGCAAGTGATGCGATGCTTTATTTTTTCAAAATATCCGTTCCAATGAAGAAAAAACTCATCCACATCTTGGGTAGCCTAAAGGTGAGTACATTTTTGCAAACTTTCATCATTGGGTGAACTATTCCTTTAGCATTTAGGAATGATCAAATAAGCAACAATGTTGTTATTATAAATATCAGCATGTTTTTTTATTATTATTATTATTTAGATGCTAATTTAGTAACTTAGGGCCCACTTTATATTGTGCCTTTAACCATATGACTAACATTTAAATCAATCTTTTGATACTGTGCACTTATTGTGTACATATCTGTACAAGTTTTTGCATACTTGCAACACCTGCATGTAATTATATTTGTGATACATTTCTGTAATCACATCTATGATTACACTGTTGACCCTATATACCCACCCTTAAAACATAACCGTACATGAAACCTTTCCCTAACCTTACCTATATCCCACCTCAATAGCATCAAAAGTGGTTTGCAATATAGCATGAACACAATAAATATATTGCACCTAACAATTAACTATTGTAGTTAAAGATATAAAGTGGGACCTTCTAATGTGTCTAACATGGAGACCGTAAGGAAAGTATTACCACAATATCATTTTTCCAAAAATTGCATATTCAGTTATGCATTCCACCACTCTTTTGCAGCCCTCTCAGAATCTCTGATATACTGCCTTTGTGAATGCACTAAAGCGTGTATGTGATTTCACTGGAATGTCACACATTCTGAGCGCATATACTGCAGAGAATGGGTTTCCTTCCCCTGATGGGGAGCACAGCTGTTCCTGCATAATGGGGATTGTTTTGCTCTTATTTCATCTGGCCAGCAGTGAACAGGAAGTACTGGACCAGAGTGGAAACTCATTCCAACATTCACTTCTCTTTATTGTTCAGTCTATTCAGCTGAAAATTTTACTCCCATTTGTTTGCTGACAAAGTAATATGAATGCTGGATTAAATGGTTGCATTGCCTAAATTCTGCATGTGTTAAAGTTCTTGCATGATGGGAGCTTCGGTTTATAAGAAAAGTGCATTTTATGAGTGTAATTTAATACATTGCACCATTGTAGTTATAGGAATTATAATGCCCCCATAATATTAAGGACACTTAATACAGGTGGACAGATAAATTGTATTTTATTATGATCAAAGAAGAATGACACACTAATTATAATAGCTGACATTGTGACATCACATTCATGTGGTTCAGCTGGTAAACTATTAGCAGAATAATAGTCTGGGTTATAAACTGAAACAGAAAGAGCTTCAGTCTTGGAGTGAATACCGCCCTTGTGCTCCAAAAACTCAAGTTATTTGCCACGTCCTCTTGGCTATTTTTTTTTTGTCCCCTGGCATGTATTTGCTCAGTGCTGTCCAATGTATACACACACAGGTTAAATGAGGACTCAGATCACTCCAGGGTTTGTGCTGTCATTAGAACGCTGCATGTTTGATTACATTTGCTTCTGTCCCATAACAGTTATGCCATTAAACAGTCACCATGCAGACGAAAACATAAAGAATAGACATAAAGCTGTATAGGGGTGTGGGCTGACGTAACAGATGGTACAAATCTAAACAGCTGCAACATATAAACGCTGCACAGAATGTGTCCTTAATTATGATGCGCTATTCACCACTCCCTCCTCCGCTAAACTCCTAAATGATGTCTTGGGTTTTTGGCACTTAGATTGATTTAGAGGGGCCTGATGTGCTCTGGACTCTCCTTCATATACTATAAAGTGACCCATATGCTGCTTAGCATAACTGTAAAGACCAAAGTTTATGAGATATATAGTCTATAAGTTTATTTCCAACGTCACATAAAAAAAGTGAATTCTTAGTTTATATCTCACAAGTCTTGAGTAAAAAAGTGTAGAATTTTGAGATATAAGCTAAGAATGAACTCAGAATTGAGAAAAAAATCAGAACTCACAATTGCGAGATATAAATTAGCAATAATGAAAAGACAAGTCTGGAATGTAAGGCATAAACACACAAACTTTTTTTATTTATTCCATGATGGAAACAAACAAACAAACAAGCAAGATATAAACTCAGAATTACAATAAAAAGTAAAAATTTATGAGATGTAAACTTGTTATTCTGAGGGGGGGGGGATTACTTGTGAGACATAAGATTGCATTTCCGAGAATAAGCTTACAATTGTGATTAAAAAAACACAGAATTAAACTCCAAATTATGAAATCACAAATAGATTTTTTCTATATTTAATCTGTGGCAGATTAAACTTGCAAAGCATACAGTACTTTCAATATTATTATATTATTGAATACATGTATAGTTATTTTTGCAGGTGCATAAACATGTACTTCAAGTCAGTGCATAATTTTGTTTGTCCAGGTAATTTTACATTAAGAACGGCATCCTGATAACAGGAATGACATTCCATAATAAAAAGTTCATTCATTAGTACTAAAGAGATTTAGCAGAGTACCTCTATATTAAACCTTGAGGGTGTTTGTGAACAATGACTTATGTTCACCAGATAAACAGATTAATACATGCTGAAGACATGCAGTTGGAATCCAGTTTGTGTTGCTGTTGTCATCACATTTACTGATATTTTCAAATACAATTCTTATTTTGAAGCTGGTTAGGTCAAAAGAAGATTATCATATATCATGCTGTTCATTGACGGCACTACCTCAAGCATATCTTGTGTTCTGATGATCTCAGCACAGTTTTAAGCTGCCATCTGTGCCCACGGGTATTATGGCACCTTGCTGAGGTGTCCTATTCAACTTGGGCAAATTCCTCTGAAAGGAATCAGATGACACAATCGTTCTCTGTTCCTTGTCCTCTTGCTGTTTTAATGCCAGCAACTGGTATTAGAACATTGTGCCAATCTGGATCCATTTTTTCTCGATGCTGTTGTTTGAGCACTTTAATGAAACATGCCGTCCTGACTTCTAACTGAGCTTCACATCATATGTTCTTTGCCACTTTACCCTTCATTTAAAGCTCGCAGTGGGGCTCTAGGGGGAACGGTCATGGTTATTTACGCTGTCATTTGCTCACCATGTGGGAGGAAGATGTGTAGGGATTTCCATGACAGACGCATTCACTTTTCACCCTTTCCATATGGTGAAGGTTAACTTTTTCTAAGCATTTCCCTTTTTGATTACAAATGTGTCCAAACACCTTGAAGACATGCAGATTGCCGTATTGCAGTCTCTATTAGAATGCATTCCTATCACACACTGTAGAACGTTCCTCACAAATGAGCTACAGAACCTGCCTAGATTTGTTTAATTTAAAGGAAATAAATAGATTCCACCAGTAAACACCAGATTTGCTTCAAAAGTGCTTTTCAACCACATAATATTGCTATGTGGTTACTAACGTGTTTCAGGTGGTTGCTAGGGTGGTCTTGGGTGATTGCTAGGCTGTTTCTAGGTGATTGCTAGGGTGTTTTAACGATGTTCAATGTGTTTGGTATGGTGTTGCTTGGTGGTTGCTAGGTTGCTTGGAGTGATTTGCATTGCTTTGCTGTTTCTAGGGGTTTTCAAGTGATCGTGAAGTGGTTTTCAGTGTGCTCTAAGGTGTTTAAGGCTGTTTACAACATGGGTGTATGCAGTGGGTAAAGTATTCTAGGTGTTTGCTAGTGTATTTTAGGTGTTTTTAGGGTGTTTGCTAGGGTTTTGCTTGGTGGTTGGTAAAGTGTTCTAGGTGGTTGCTGGTGGTTTAGGTGGTTTTAAGAGTGTTTGCTAGGTGGTTGGTAAGGTGTTGTAA
Organism: Gymnocypris eckloni scoliostomus; assembly: GCA_027564155.1. Lineage (NCBI taxonomy): Eukaryota > Metazoa > Chordata > Actinopteri > Cypriniformes > Cyprinidae > Gymnocypris > Gymnocypris eckloni. The sequence goes on along the minus strand of CM050422.1, from coordinate 18,805,237 downwards.
GTGGTTGCTCGGGTATTTTAGGTGTTTTTAGGGTGCTTGCTAGGGTGTTACTGGGGCATTGCAAGGGTAAGTTAGGTGTTTTTAGGGTGTCCTGGGTGTTTGCTAGGATGTTGCAAGTGGTTACTTATTGCTCTTCTTATTAGTGGTTACTTATATGTCCAAAGAGCCCACCCACATCTTTATGTCATTTTGGCCGAGGTCCCTCTTTCAGTGTAAATCTAAAACTGTGTTATCATCCACTTGGTGAAAATCATATAAAACACATACAAAGTGGGACAAGAGATTTGAGAGGTCTTGAAAAATGTGTCTCTGGGTGTGTTTCTGCTGTTGGGAGGAGTATCAGTCAGTGAATCAGTTTGATTCTAAAGGCATGGGAGGAAAGAGAGCTTCATTCTGGGACCTCATCCCAAACCTCCAGATGTCTAAGCCTCTGACCCACACCCTCACAGATTAATTTCATGATTCTAGTCACACACTGACATATGTGTCACTCTATCATGCCTTATCCTGAACTGACTGTAATGTTGTAGAGCTGCTTTTCAGTATTTTATTATCTTGTCTTTGGCTTGTGGGAGTTACGTAACAGAACGATCCATGGTGTCAGGACCACCTCTGCTTCTTACAACTCCCTCTTACAAGTCCAAAATGAAAAATAATATTATCAGCATTACAATTTGAGGGAATAGGAGAACTGCTGTCTCCTGTTTTCTTTAATGACAGCAGGAATCAAGCTGCATAAACTCCACTAGTTTGTTTAAAACTTGATGATCATGTTGTACAGCATGATTTGAGAAGATCCAAAGAACATCTTGAGCTTCAGCGGAAGAACATCTGACCGTCTGTACAAAGTTCACAAGACCAGTGTCACTTTCATTTTCAATGTGGCCTCAGACTTGTATGTACTACTTGAGTGATCAGCTTGGCACATAACATTTTGTATTTAATACTATTTAGGATCAAAACAACCTCCCTCATAAGCCCACACTGACAGAATAATGCAGCTCCTCCAAAAACGTCTCATATTTGCTGAACCACATGCTATTTTTCAGCGTGGACTGGAGGGACAACGGAGAGAGGGAAAGAGAGCATTCCTGTCAGATAAGTTAGTTATGGAGCTGCCTGTCTCCCTCGTTGGGCATTTCAGGCTACAGATTTCTTCTGCAGGCCAAGAGGTGATGGGAAAAGCAGGCCCTTCTCAGCTGGCCATCCAAACCACTGGACTTATAACTCAACATCAATAAGAGTTAAACAAGTGTCGCCAGTAAAACATTGTAAAGTGCAGTAAAACGAGACAGTAAAGCGTAATTAGTTGGCTTCTAAAACTGTATTGCAAGCTACAGTATTTGAGAAAAAGTTCCAAAAGTAAGTTTTCGCAGCAATGCCAAAGAAACCTTTTGGGTTCCCCAAAGAACTTTTCTGTGATCAGTTCTTAAAACAACCATTTAACACCATAGTGTAAAGACAATTGTAATAATCTAAAGCAATGGTTTTCAAACCTTGGGTTACGAGTCTAAAAAATGGGTCGCCAGAAGATTCAAGGAAAAATATATATGTATGAAACAAAGTTCAAGAGTCAGGGAAGAAGGAATCGGGAACTGGCAAACTTAACTTTAATAACTAAATAAGCACAAACAACAAAACGAAAGTAAGTGCTAGCCACCTCATGGCAGAATCCAATGTGTATTTGTGTTTGCGCTCTGTTTTAGCAGTGTTGAACATTGTAGCAGACATATCTGTTTATTTTTGGAACGAAGATTAATTGTGCCGTGTAGAGAGAGATTCATTGATTATAGCAGACTTTTCTGAGATCGCAATAAACTGAAATGAGTGAGTGCCTTTCATGGATTAAGGGAGCGCACTTTCTTGGCTATGTATAGTGCATTCAACATTTGAATAAAAGTTTTGTTTTTCATGCTGCAAACTTTCATGAGTGACATCTGCTTATAAATGGAGGATTCTCTCAAAATCCCAATGACTGAGTGATTTGATTCTTTATATATATATATACACACCAGTTTAAAAAGAAAAACATAGGGTCACTCTTAAAAAAGTTTGAAAACCACTGATCTAAAGAACCTTTCCCACTAAGAACCTTCTGTGAAACGAAGCGTTTCCATGAATGTTTAAGATGAATGTTCATGAAACCATCTATGCCAATAAAGAACATTTATTCTTAAGCGTAATGAGCAAGAAATATATCCTATGTCTCTTAACTTTCATGTACTTCAGAATCAGATTATATTTTTAACTTTCAGAGATGCTGGTTCTGAAAAACGTTGTAGATACATGGCACCGAGAAAGCATGCAGGAGTTCAATGCAAACTCAGTTTGCTTATAAATTCTGCATCATATCGTCATTTTTATCTGTTGGTTGTTACGCTTCATAAATGTCATGTTTTGGCAGTATCTCAGGCTCGGGTATGAAATGTAGCACATTTTGAAATATGATCATAAAGAAAACCCTTTTTTCCAGTCCCACTGTGAGGACTATAGAGAGTATATAAAGCACTTTTCTTTCCATTTTCAGTTTCAGATTTAGTTTCAATCATTGGCCTCATCTGTAACGAGGTGTAACGTTTCTATTGAACCTTTCGTCTGATTTCACAGCTGCCTCGGAAGTTAGCAGTTCTTGTGTTTGCAGGAAATGACCTCACTTCACAAATAACACATACCATGTCGATGCTTTGTTCTTTTTCTCACTATAAGCTTTGGGTGACATGATTGTGTGTTTGATATGTTTTCATAGTTTTTGTTGTCCGAAAGGGATTTTACATCGTTACGCTTACCTTGTTTTCACCATCCTCTTTCTTGCATCAAAGGAACATATAAGGTCCCAGACACCATCCTCTGTCAGGATACCAGTGATCAGGGGAGAAACTGGAGACGGGGGCTATTTAAAACCCTGTTTGTGTGTGGGGAGATGAAGGAAGTTTAAGACCAAAGCTATAGTACAGATGTGCAATAGTCTGCAAAACAGTTGAGAAAACGCTCTGTATTTATGAATTGCAAACTGATCTGCTTAACTCATCATTGGACACAATACATTTCACATGCTGTACATCAGTAATCTGCCCCCTTATCTGTTGTTTGTCTATGTTGACTTATACATATAGTTTGAGGTCAGTAAGGAATTAATACTTTTGTTCAGCAACCATTAAATTGATCAAAAGTGACATTAAGACATTTGTAATCCTGGACCTTGAGCCAAAAATTCATCACCAAACACCAATTACTTGTACATTCATTATATGGACAAAAGTACTGGGACGCCCCCTTCTTTAGAAGAGAAAAGGCACTTCCAAACTGTGGCAACAAAGAAATTCATGTACTTAAAAAGTATATTTCCACCTCTGTTGCAACAGTTTTGAAGTGTATGAAATGACTGTACCCATATGTGCAAGTCATTGGTGTTTGGTAATTATTTTTTGGCTCAAAGTCTGCATTTAAAGTCACACCAGAGGTGTTCAGCTGGGATTAGGACTTGGCTTTCTGCAGACCAGTCAAGTTCTTCCACACCGACTGAATCATCATTTCTCTTTGATCCTTGGCTTATACACAGAGACACTGTCATGATAGAATAGAAAAGGGTTCTGTCCAAACTGTTGCTATAAAATTAGAAGCACACAATTCCCTAGAATATCATTATATACTTAAACATTAAGATTTGTACTCATGGAAATTACTAAAGTAGTCAAACCTTTCATTAGAAGGGGGTGAAACAATACTTTTGGCAATATAGTGTACATTGGACCTGTCAGTTTTTTTCTCTCTGATTTCTTGAGACTTGAGGATTTATCTGCATCAATACATCCGGCAATTACATTGGACCTGTAATAGGCACTAATTATATTTAATTATACCAATTACCAAAAACCCACTTCCATACAAAGATTCTACAATCACTAGTAGCTGTTTGAAATCCAGTCCAGATGAAAGGATGACGAGGACGAATATAAACACAGTGTGTATTCAAAAATCTGAAGAGGTTATTCTTTCAGTAAAAACTTCCTGATGTGTAGTAGATATGTCTTCATTTGGATGCACTTTTGCCCTCTTGTATCGCATCTTTTCATAGTTCAAGTCTTTAGAAGATATAACTGACACAGTGATCCTTCTTAATAAATCCTCCAAAATTCAGTGGACAGTGTGGTACAATATCAAAATGCTAAGAACAATGTTGCAGTACTTCTGCCAGTGCTACTGTTGTGAATATGTTCAGAGAGGTGAGTTGTTTCATAGCTTCAGTCTTTTCGGAAGAAATATTTGCTGAGTTGACCAGGATTTACAACGGTCGTGCTCTTATCACAAGTGTGTATTTGTGGTGTGTGTGTCCTTACAGGAAATCACTATCTCATCTCTCTGCCCTCCTCAGAGCAGCTGTCTGTTCTCTAACTCAATTTAGTTCAAGTCTATCCAATTATATTGGTGCAGCACCTTTAGAAACAACTTTACTCCTGAAAGTCGCTGAAATCTAATACTCTAATAATAAGGAAAACTTCCTTAAGAGGAGGGGATGGGGGGGGGAGAAATCTGCCTCAAATAAGTAAATTATTTTAAAATAACAGATTTTTTTTCAATTTCTTCAAGATATTTCAAGAAGTTGAATTCTTTTCTTTTTTACTGATGATGGAGATTATTTAGTGTGACACACTGTGAAGCAATACGAGTGTGAAGTAAGATCTTAGATAAGCAAGAATGTTGTAGTGTTACTGTAGTACAGTAGCTTTTTGTAGTAGTACATTTAGTAACTTGTTTAGTCTCATCGTGTGTCTTGATATGGGTTGCCTAAGAGTATTGGTTATTTTGAGATACCAGTTTTATTACTGATGGCAAATTATTCTGTCTTTTTTTGGTGCATGCCTTCCTTGTCTCTAACATTTAAGCTGGACGAACCATTCCTGACTTTATCATTTATGTATTTGTATGATACATGATTTATGATATATACATAATTTATATGCTGGATGGTGAGAAACAAAAAACCAGAGCTGATTATTGGGTTTGTATAATTAAATATCCAACTTCACTCACTTTTAACCCAGGAATTGGCTCTCGATGAAAGGCAGAATATTCTTGTTGTCATTTGTATCTTCAAATTATTTTATTTTTATTTTCAATGTTTATCAAATTAAAGGAATAATTAACCCAAAAAGAAAAAAAGAAATAATTACTTAAGTCATTACTTATTTATTGATTGTTTGTTTGTTTTTGAAACACAAAACAATACAACAAAGCACCATAAAGTAATCCTTATGACTCATGTGCAATATTTTAAATGTTCTGAAGCTAAATGGGAGATTTATGTGAGGAACAGAGATACTTAAATCAGATCAGATCATTGAGTCTGTCAGCTAAAATGAAAAGTGGGATTTATGAATAAATCGTTCAGTCCAATTTTGAACTGGATCGACTAGTTTAAATGAACAGGGAAGTTTATCCGTGACTAAAGATTTCCGTTACTTTCTCACACAAAGTGTCTGAGAATGTATTTAGGTTTTTAAGTAATGTCTTGAATAACTCCACATGATGATAACAAGAAGTCAACATGTTTTAGCATATGAGTGCCGTGATGGTTACTTGTTTACCTTGGTAAGATATCAATCAGGTAAATTTTAACATAACAATTGAATTTTAAGTTGATATATCAGGCTCACATTGAATCTAGACCCCACAACAACTCTTTTTGTAATCTCAAAGTGCAGTGAAGTGGTAAAGATGGCTCAGTCTTTAGGAATGAGTCAGAGACTTTCTCCTCCCTCGGAGTCAGGGACAATAAGATGCATGATCTCACTGTATTAACTTAACATCTGTCAAAAACTTGCTACGCGTACTGCATTAGGCTAACCAAGACTTGTAATAGCACTTGCATGTTGTTGCTCCTTTGTTGGTTTTGATTGCTTCTATTATCCTCATTTGTAAGTCACTTTGGATAAAAGCGTCTGCTAAATGACTAAATGTAATGTAGTATGACAATACATTAAAGGTGTTAAAAATAGTTAAATACTACAAATAAATTCTGTAAAAAATTCAGTATCTTGGTTCATTGAAATGTATTCTTGGTCTGGATTTGGATCTTGACAGGTTTAGTCTTGGTCTGAATCCCAAGTATCTTGGTCTCGAGCGGTCTAGTCTTGGTCTGGATCTGGGTCTCCAGGGATCTAATTTTGGTCTGGATCTAAGTCTTAACGGGTGTAGTCTTGGTCTAGATCTGGGTATTGAAGGGTCTAGTCTTGGTCTGGATCTGGGTCTTGAAGGGTGTAGAGGGGTCTATTGTTGATCTGGATCGGAGTCTTAAAAGTCCAGTATACTTGGCCTAGATTTGGGTCTTGAGGGGTCTAGTCTTGGTCTGAATCCCAAGCATCTTGGTCTCAAAGGTCTAGTTTTGGTCTGGTTCCAGAAGTGTCTTGGCCTTGATCTGGGTTTCAGCTGGTCTAATCTTGGCCTGGATCTCTGTCTTAAATGGTCTAGACTTGGACTTAAAAGGTCTGGTCTTGGTCTGTATCTTGAGGATCTTGGTTTCGAGGAGTCTGGTCTTGGTCTGGATCTGGGTCCTGTCGTGTCTAGTTTTGGTCTGGATCTGGGTCTTAAATGGTCTAGACTTGGTCCGAATCCTGAGGGGTTTATAGTATTTGTCTGGATCTTGAGGGGTCTATAGTCTTGGTCTGGCTCTTGAGGGGTCTATAGTCTTGGTCTGAATCTTAGAGGGTCTATAGTCTTGGTCTGGATCTTGAAGGGTCTATAGCCTTGGTCTGGCTCTTGAGGGGTCTATAGTCTTGGTCTGAATCTTGAAGGGTCTATAGTCTTGGTCTGAATCTTGAAGGGTCTATAGTCTTGGTCTGAATCTTGAAGGGTCTATAGTCTAGGTCTGGCTCTTGAAGGGTCTATAGTCTAGGTCTGGATCTTGAAGGGTCTATAGTCTTGGTCTGAATCTTGAAGGGTCTATAGTCTAGGTCTGGCTCTTGAAGGGTCTATAGCCTTGGTCTGGATCTTGAAGGGTCTATAGTTCTTGGTCTGGATTTTGAGGGGGTCTAGTCTCTGTCTGGATCTGAGTCTTAAAGGGTTTTAATTTGGTCTGAATCTTAGGGTGAATCCCATTTCTCTGTCTTACCCCTTCCCCTTCGTCTTACCCCTAGCCCTTGTCCCTCGAAACCGAGTGCTAAGCGGTAGGGGTGAAAACATACCCCTATGAAATGAGACGCCACTTGGTTACGGTTACATCATCATACATCGTCGCTAGCTGGCTGCTACGTCACCAGAGGCGACAAGTGTTGATCTCAAACTCTCCGTCTAAAAGTGTGTGTTTGTCAATTGCGTGGGTATTAGTGATGTTTTCTCTATTCAGAGAAATGCGGGACTGTTGTGCAAATCAGCAATGTAACGTTAGCGTGGAAAAATAGCGATTTTTAAAAACGTTTCAATTAAGAGCATGGTTGCAAATATATATGTAAGTTACAGGACTGTGTAGAGCACAAAACAAGACTGTCGTAATTTTAAATAAATTATTTAAGCCGAAAATACTCTCTGGATGATCTGGCAGTGTGTTCTGGGTACCCTTGGTTTCAAGTAAGCACGAAACTTCTTGGTTTTTTATCTACCCCTTCCCCTTAGCCCTACCCCTCGATCAAAACGAGAATTGTGACAGCCCTTACTCTCACGTGAACACGCAAAACTAAGGGGAAGGGGTAAGACAGAGAAATGGGATTCACCCTTAGTCTTAAAGGGTTTAGTCATTGTTCTGGGTTTTTGACTACACCTCTGTGCTAAATTTAAATATTTTTGTGATTACACATTTTCAATGATGAAGTTACAATTATTATATATAAATAAATTAACCTCAAATTAAATGTCAAAAAACACACTCCAGTTAAAAATATAGTACTTAATTTGTACTTTATTATGTAAATCAATACATAAAAATAAGTGTGCTTCTTTAAAATTGACACAATTTTTGAAGTTCGGTGTTCATAAGATAAACTCTTTAAGCCTTTTATTTTATTAATGTTATTTGCAAGTACAGTTTTTTTTATGTGTTTATACTGTTAAGATCTTAGGTACAAGTGCACATTTAATACAATTAAACACACTTTTTTCACAAGGTTAATCTGATCTTTCATGTGTGTGTAGGCCGGACAGAGGCTGAGCTGAAGAACTTTAGTCCTCATTACAGAAGGCAAAGCTGTGTCGCCTTCTTTTGCCATCTGAAGGATGAGGTGGAGCAGCACAGATTAGGACAAGCCCAGCTCCTCAAACAGAAGGTGAGATCTTAACACTCGTTTACTGTTAACATCAACTTGTGATTTTATTGTACTCTCACTTACATTATCAGTGTTATCTGATTCATGCTGCAGAGTTTCACTCTCACTGACACTAGTATATTTCACTTCTAGGAGCCTCTGCAGGCCTCAGAGGTCCTGTACAAGGATAGCGTGCTTTACTTTGATGACAACAGAAAGTGGAGAGAGAGATTTGTCGTAGTCCGTGCCGACCATAGCCTGGAGCTACACGATAGCCAGGAGGTTAAAAGTTATCTTTGATCCTTTTCACATAAAGGCACATTTTCTGACAGAACATTCTCATGATTCTGTTATATTTCACACATCCAGTCATATACAAAGGGAACCCCAGCCCGCCACAAACTCCTGCCAACAGGGGGCACAGTGTTGACCTCAGATGAGAAATACACAGCTGTCATAGACAAGGCCTTCACTGATCCTAATGGTGAGTGTTTGTCTAGTTCTCCATTCTGATCTCTCTCTTCCCGTTGGAATGAGTGTTTGTGTGTTGTCGATCCTGAACGACTGCATTCGGCATCAGAACCAAGGTATCAGATCTACACTGCGTCTGTCTCAGAGTGCAATTTTGACTTTGCCTTTGTGGTCTATGATCAGATTTGGTCATCCCAAGGGAAAGATTTTGTTTGCTCAATTTCTTCCATATTGAATCAACGTTTGATTTAATATTCTCTGTACACCTACCCAAAAACATGCTATATTACAGTATCGAGGCTGATGAGAGGATACCCTCTTGTGTGTGAATGATCTGCTTCTGCATCAAGTTTACTACTGTTTTTATTGTGGTGGTGAACAAGAGATACCCAATATACTCAGAATTGCAACGCTCTCTTCCTGCGCACTTGCTGCTTAGCGGTTACACTGCCTCTGCAGAGCATTATGTGTGCAATAATATTCTACTTCATCACACAACTGCAAAAGACTCCTCTTTCACACCTTCATGCTTCATGTACTGGGTGAGAGAGGAGAGTTAATCACCCACACAGAGCAAAATCGAATTGTATACATTTTAAGTACAGTATATCTCAGTTTAAAAGATTTTGAAATATACCTTCACAAATAAAAGGTGTCATTCATGTTTGTAAATGCAAGTGTATTGAGGTACATACTAAATGTACTAAGATTTAAATGTCAAATCAAAAACACTTTTTGTGAGAAATAATAATAGTGACGATGTCTTAGTGTTTAGGAGCATTAATGATCATAAACGTTAGCAATGTTAGGCAAGCTACTCATAATACTCATATTGGAAACAATTGTAAACATTCAATTTACTATAAAGTAATTTAACTAATTTAATTTATCATGAATTTTGTTTTTCCAAGTAAACATTATGTAGTAAATATACTAATCTAATACAGCTGTCAAATAATAAATACTACTGTACTATTTTAATACTACCAAATAGATTAATTTAATTCTAAATGTATACTTTTTACTTTGGGTTACAGGAGTTTACAGATTTTTGTAATATATGTAAACTTATACTGATACTATATATAACTATATACAGGTAGATCTCAAAAAATTAGAATATCATGAAAAAGGTCAATATGTTTTGTCACTCATTTCAGAAAGTGAAACCCATATATTATATATATTCATTACACATAGAGTGAAATATTTCAAGCGTTTATTTCTTGAAATTTTGATGATTATGCCTTACAGATAATGAAAACCCAAAATTCAGTGTCTCAAAAAATTACAATATTACATAAGAACAATAAAAAAGGATAAGTTAAACAGAAATGTCAGGCTTCTGAAAAGTATGTTCATTTCTATGCACTTAATACTTAGTTGGGCCTCCTTTTTCCTGAATTACTGCATCAATGCGGCGTGGCATGAAGTCAATCAGCCTGTGGCACTGCTCGGGTGTAATGAATGCTGGTATATTCCTCGGACAGCGTGAGGAGATCCTCAGCAGGATCAATGCACGCAAAGCTCCAGGTCCTGACAACATTCCTGGGCGTGTACTGAGAGACTGTGCAGTGGAACTCACTGATGTCTTCACAGACATCTTCAACATCTCACTAAATCAGGCTGTTGTCCCCACATGCTTCAAAGCTACCACCATCATTCCAGTGTGAAGAAGTCATCTCCATTAATAATTTCAACGACACCGTCCAGTAGCACTCACTCTATTCCAATGAAGTGCTTTGAACAGAGCTAGTCATGCAACACATCAAGTCTGTCCTCCCCTCCTTGGACCCTTCCAGTTTGCATATAGGTCCAACCGCGACCGATGATGCCATCGCCACTGCCCTCCACCCAGCCCTCACACATCTGGACAAAAAGACTCATATGTCAGGATGCTGTTCATAGACTTCAGTTCAGCATTCAACACAATCATCCCTCAGCAGCTCACTCACAAATTGGCCCAGCTGCTCAACACCTCTCTGTGCAACTGGTTGTTGGACTTTCTGACCGGAAGACCTCAGGCAATGGGTCGGCATTAACACATCCAGCACCATCACACTGAACACAGGGGCCCCCAAGGATGTGTGCTGATTACCTCTGCTGACCCAGCTATTGCACACCGTCACACAACTCTAACCTTTTCATCAAGTTTGTTGTTGTCTAGGAACTGCAGTGTCATTAGCAACCGAGATGAGACAAACAGGAGTGAGGTGAGCCGCCTGGCGGGTGGTGCAACACAATCTCTGAATGTGGAGAATAAATAGGAGATTGTTGTTGATTTCAGGAGAGTGCACACTCAGCATGCTCCTCTGACCATCAACGGTGCGACTGTGGAGAGAGCGAGCAGCACCAAGTTTCTGGGTGTGCACATCACAGACTCACCCTCCTGGACAAACAACACTGCAGCACTGGCCAAGAAAGCACAGCAACGCCTCTACTTCCTGATGAAACTCAGAAGAGCCAGAGCCCTCCATCATGTGCCCTACTGTTCTACAGAGGCACCAGAAGGTTAGTAAGGACTATCCTGATAGCTGCATCACTGTGGTATGGCGCCTGCAACCTTAATTTTGAAGCTACGAGATAGTGAGAGCAGCTGAGAAGAATGGGTGTCCCCTCCTCCAGGACATTTGACAGCACGGCCTCACCCGCAAAGCGTCAGCATTGCAGGTGATCCCACCCACCGACACAGCTTCTTCAGTCTGCTGCCATCAGAGGAGACTGGAGTCTCCAGGCGAGGACCAGCAGACTGAAGGACAGCTTTGTCCATCAGGCTGTCAAAGCTGAACTCCCTCCCGTCTTGCCCCTCCCCTCTTTTACCCCACGCAACACTGAACTGACACTACCCAACCCAATGTCCATACCCCCAGGTCCCCCCTTACAACCGTGACCGCACCAGTCACTTTATGCAGCACTGGCATGATCTCTACATCCAGCATTGTCTATAATCTACCTCTGTCAGTCTGATAAAGACATCTGCACAGTTTTTGTTTTTATTTAACTGGTTTGCACTCTATCTGCCATGTACCTTATGCCACTTTACTTTATCTATCTCTTTTATTGTCTATTTATTTTTATTTTTCTGCAATGTCCTTATTTGTATACCTGTATAGTTTGTATGTACATATAGTTAAACTGTATTTATCTGTATTTGAACGTCTACTGTCAGTGTTTAATGTTAACTGTATGCACCAAGGGTCTGAGATGAACGCAATTCAATTCTCTGTATGTATGTACTGTACATTACAACAAGACAGTGATAAAAACTTACTTGACTTGACTTGACTTGAAATCCAGGTTGCTTTGATAGCGGCCTTCAGGTCATCTGCATTGTTGGGTCTGGTGTCTCATCTTCCTCTTGACAATACCCCATAGATTCTCTATAGAGTTTACGTCAAGCGAGTTTGCTGGCCAATCAAGCACAGTAACACCATGGTCACTAAACCAGCTTTTGGTAACTTTGGCAGTGTGGGCAGGTGCCAAGTCCTGCTGTAAAATGAAATCAGCATCTCCATAAAGCTTGTCAGCAGAAGGAAGCATGAAGCGCTCTAAAATGTCCTGGTAGATATCTGCGTTGACTGTGGACTTCAGAAAACACAGTGGACCAACACCAGCAGATGACATGGAAGCCCAAATCATCACAGACTGTGGAAACTTCACACTGGACTTCAAGCAACATGAATTCTGTGCCTCTCCGCCTTCCTCCAGACTCTGGGACCCTGATTTCCAAATTAAATGCAACATTTACTTTAATTTGAAAAGGGGACTTTGGACCACTGAGCATTAGTCCAGTTCTTTTTCCTGCTTAGCTCAGGTAAGACGCTTCTGACGATGTTTCTGTTTCAGAAGTGGCTTGGCAACTTTTCCTGAAGATGTCTGAGCTGTGAGTGACTGATGCACTGACCAGCTTCATTGTGAAGCTCTCCCAAGTGTTTGAATCAGCTTTGCTTGACAGTATTCTCAAGGTATCAGACAGTCCCTGCTTTTGCACATTTTCCTATCCAATTCAATTCCTTTCAGTCAACTTTGTGTTTATATGCTTTGATACAGCACTCCTTGAACAGCCACCTCTTTCAGTAATGACCCTCTGTGACTTACCCTCTTTGTGGAGGGTGTGAATGATCGTCTTCTGGACCATTTCCAAGTCAGCAGTGTTCCCCATTATTGTGGTTTCAAAGAACAAGAGATACCCGGAATTTGTACTGTATGGATGGTCATTTATTGAAACTCAAATGTAAGTATTCTAATATTTTGAGATACTGATTTTTGACTTTCATTAGCTATAAGCTCTAATCATCAAAATTTAAACAAAAAAACTTTTGAAGTGTTTTACTTTGTATGTAATGAATCTAAAATATATGAAAGTTTCATTTTTGAAATAAGTTACAAGAAACAAATTAACTTTTCAATACATATTTTGAACTTTTTGCACCTGTACTAATTTACTTTAGTTTGTGAAAAATACACTTTGAAGCATAGTCGTACTTTAAGTACAGTATATCTCAGTTTAATTATTTAGTATAGGCCAAATATACTTCATCATACTTTTCTGTATACTTATCTTTATTTTAAAAGTAAAATGCAAGTATATTATTCTCTTATTATTTTTAGTTTCATATAAATCTACTAATATCACACATCAATAAATGTCTTTTTGAAAGGGTATTCTTTTGAAATTAGTTTAGAAGCTACAAACAAAAAGTAGCAAGCTGAAGCTTTTAAAGGATAATATTTTTTTCAAAAATCTGACTAACAATAATAAAATATAATTTATATAATAATCTAAAACAATTTATTTATCATGCAACATTTTTTTCTTGAAACTTGATTGTGGTTATGATTGTGTAATGTGAATACAGCTGAACAAATCAATAAAACTGAGCTGAAAGTAAAAAAGAGCAGCCTTTAACTATTTCGTTTGAATATTAATTTAATTTAATAATTGCACATATTTTTTAAATGGGTGAGATACTTTCACGCTACTGAAAATGTAGTTGCGTTAGTAGCGTTGAGACGTTTTGTTAGTTAGTAGTTACTCTGATTGGTAGATTGTTTATGTTTTCCTTATTTAACAGTACAAGACATTTAAGGTTTATGAGTTTCTCAGTTTTCGCTCAATTAAGTTAGACGCAAAATCCTTTCATCATACTTGGTATTTCCAAGTCATTTATGTGTCTTGGTCTTTTCCTTTTTTCTGGAACCAGAAAAGAGAAGTCGCTCACATGATTCTATATAACTCCATCGATTCATCTGACATCTTATGCCTCTGCAGATTATCAGACGAGTATGGAATGTGAGGTGCAGGCTTTCCTAAAGGCCATTCACTTCTACAGGCAGGAGAAGGGCCACTATGAATCATGGGATATGCTGGTGGGCACTGACTGTCAGGTGGGTTACTCACAAGCATGTTTTGATGAGTTTCCAGAAAAGCAGTGTTCACTTCTTTTGAATGAATCAGATGAGTCATGATGTAGTGGCCACAGAGAGGAACAAATAGTCTGACTAATGTGCAGTGAATAAAGCAGGCATCATAGTGTGGTCAGCGGGCTGGTGGAGTTGCTGACTGAGTGTGGACAGAGCTGTCGGTCAGTGATTTAGAGATGTAGGTGTCAAGCTGTTAACATCCCATCTGCAGCTCAATGGGTTTCAATTTCATGCTTGACTTAAAGTTTTAAAAGTATGCTTATATATTTATGTAAATCTTTTTTTTTTCAATGATTACAAGAGCATGCAAATGTGATAGGTAGTATTATTTAAATTAATAATTTAATATTTTAAAATGTATATATTATAACTTATTTAATAAGTAGACACCACAGAGGGACATGTGATAGGAAACAAACTTTTGTATTCTCTCATTGTCACTAAATCTTCTCAGAAGAACACAAAACTTTGCACGATTTTCACTCAAATGGAAGGGAACACAAACATTTTGTCAACACAAAAGCAATAACACATTTTTTTAGCCTATCTCAGATTTGTACTACACCATGTCCCTTTTACTTAGCATGCACTTGCAAAGCTGTGTTCCCTTGCCAGACTTTGGTGTTCCCTCAAGAAGTTTAGCAAAACTCATACATAACTGCCTTAGCAAGCACCACAAATTATTATTTTTATGTTGTTCCCTGCAAAAAAGCAAAAAAACAAACTCCTGTTGTTATGAAATCTTGAGATCACAGCAGGGTCTTTCACAGGATGTCCTGTAGTTATTAAAGGAAACACCTCTGCCTTCCTCCAGCTATTGTTAAATCCCATTTTGAACCCTAATTTGGCAGACAAGGTGTTGTTGTCTAAGGGAACTGAAAACAGAAATGTAAAATAAACAATTTTTACAATCAGTCTCTATCACAAACCCTGACAAAGTGATGAAAACCAACACAATGTACTTATTGTACATTGTAATAAATAAATGACATACTGTTACATAAATGAATTATGATATTCTATGACGCCTCCATTTAAAAAATATTAAAGGGTTAGTTGAACCAAAAAATTTAATTCTGTCATTAATTACTCACCCTCATGTCGTTACAAACTCTTCGTTCATCTTCGGAACACAAATTAAGATATTTTTGATGAAATCTGAGAGCTTTCTGACCCTCCATAGACAGCAAGGGCCCTACCATGTTCAAGCCCCAGAAGGTTAGTAAGGACTTCGTTAAAATAGTCCATGTGATATCAGTGGTTCAACCTTAATTTTAAGAAGCTACGAGAATACTTGTTGGGCCTCATTTATAAAATGTGCAGAAACCATCCTAAATTTGACCTTACGATCATCTCTGAGATATGCGTACGTGTGATTCATAGAATGAACGTACACACAGACAACGCACATACGCCTTTTGGTTTCCGCTCTCTGCCTTGTTATCGACTCCTAATTAATGTCATTAACATATAAAAGATCACCAGTCATCGTCCAAATCCTTTAATTTACAATGGCGAGCTGCAATAACACCTTACATTTCCAAAAACCTGAAGTACTCCGACAAGAAAAAGTGACCCTGACATGACGCGAAGCACTTTTTCTTATCAAAGGCAGTTTTTTTAATACGAGCGTTGGTGTGGATTTAAGCATACGCTCACTCTAAAATCAAATCTAAGGCAAAAAAACTATGATAATGACTTTATTCAACAATTATTCTTCTGTGTCAGTCTCTTTTGCACATTAACGACAGTCTTATGAATTGTTAATAATAAGAAATGTTTCTTGACCACAAAAATTATTTTTAGTTATATTTTTGATCAATTAAAAGTTTTTTAATTTTGTAAGTTTGAGTAATTTTCAAAGCATATTGAGTTTCACTGACAGACAGTTTTATTTGCATGATAAATACAGCTCAGTATCCACACAGGACTCAAATGCCACGTCTGTGATGATTCGGTCCATTGCAGACTGATTCATTGCTGTGACATTACAACAACTCAGTGATTCAATACTTTTGCTCTTTCTTTATGAGTCTGTGCCATGTGGGCGTTTTGTGTCTTGACTCAGTCTGGTATCATTGGCTTCAGTAGTGACTTCCTCTGTCTCTTTGCAGGTGCTGGCTAACCTGGTGATGGAGGAGCTGCTGCCCTCACTGCAGACAGAGCTGTTGCCCAAGCTGAAAGGAAAGAAGCCAGAGGAAGAGGGTGTGGTTTGCGGTCAGTGAGATCACAGATCAGTCTCTGCTCCTCACATCTATTTTCAGAACTTTGACATTGTGTTGAATGTCAGTCGGGCAACATTTTGACTGGTCCATTCTGGAGAACCGGATTTGTTTTTCTGGCCCCCACAACATCCAAAACAATAAAAGTTTTATACCATGAAAAATGGCTTGTGCCAGTTGGAATATTCCACTGCTCTATAAAGGGATGTTTAGCATTTAGGCAACATGTAGACAAAGGTAGCTCTGTGTTCATGATGAAGTGGTTTATGATGGCCATATTTAGCATGAATGTGTTTTCTATTTATTTCCTTGTGTGGTTAGACAGTGGAAGTTACCTACGAGCTCGTGCATGAACAACTTCGAGAAGGATTGGAGAGTCTGAAAAATGAGTGCAGAGAATCCACCAAACAACAGGAGGCGCTCATTCGCTCAAATATGGACCAGATCATCAACTCACAGACATTCCTGGAAACTAAACTGCAAGGTATAAACAGACAGTCCATAGAGTGCATCAGCCTTATGGTCAATTCCTTTCTGTTGTGTGTTTATATACACTACTATTCAGAAGTTTCGGGTTGGTAAGTTTCTTTGTCTTTTTTAAGAAATTCATACGTTTTTAGCAATACTTTTTTAAAGTTTTTAATTGATGAAAAATTAAAACGAAGACATTTATGCTACAAATGATTTATATTTTAAATAAATGTTGTTCATTTGAACTTTTTATTTATGAAAGAATCCTAAAAAAATTAATAATGCTTTCCACAAAAATATATTAAGCAGCACACCTTTTTTCAGCATTAATATGTTTCGAGCAGCAAATCTGCATATTAAAAATGATTTCTGAAGGATCATGTGACACTGCCATCACAGGAATAAATTATGTTTTTAAATATACTCAAATAGAAAAAAATATATTACATTTTAATAATATTTTGTAGTGTACTTTTTGAAACGTTTTAATAATTTATTTTCTTTATATAATTCATAATTAATAACTCAAAAACATATTAACATAGTGTATTTCAAGTGAAAGCATACTTTAAAGGGAATAATGTTATGTTTTAATATTTATCAATATTATTGAATAATATTCTCCTTTTATAGTGGTAACTATATTACAATTTTGTGAAATGAGTAAACCTTGAACCTTTAAACCGCTAAAATGCTCTAGTCCTCATAACGTTAATAAAATCTTGTTTAATGCTAAAATATTGACAGTTTATTATTGTCCTCTTTTTTAGAGCTGCTTTACAGCACAATTGAACTTTGTTTGCATTATTGACACACTATTTTCTTGTTTAACACTGTAAATATTTATTTTTTTATTTAGTCATTTAGCAGACGCTTTTATCCAAAGAGACTTACAAATAAGGACATTATAGAAGCAATCAAAACCAACAAAAGAGCAACAACATGCAAGTGCTATGATAAGTCCTGGTTAGCCTAACACAGTAAACGTAGGAAGGTTTTTTATTTATTAAATGTTTTTATGAAAACGAGTATATAGAATATAGAAAAAATAAACCTAGTTTTACAAGAAAAGCTAGCAGTTAGAGAATTAATATACAATTGATAGAGGGTCAAATGTGTGTGTTTTTTTTAAATAAAAAGACAGATAAGATTAAATAAAATTAGAATAGAGAGTGCTAGAGTTAGAGGGTCAAATAAGGATGGAAGAGATGTGTTTTTATCCATTTCTTGAAGATGGGTAAGGATTCAGCTGCTTGGATTGAGTTAGGCAGGTCATTCCACCAGATGAGAACAGTTAATGTAAAAGTCTGTGAAAGTGATTATTAAATTGAGACAATCACGTTACACTTACTTACACATTTTGATTAATATATTGGAATATTCGTATGCATGTAAATGTAGTGAGACATACCAAATCTATCTTCTGTTCTTCTGCACAATCTTGACTCTTTCTGTTTGTGTTAAGCTCTAGTATCAGAGCCAGCTGCAAAATACTGCTTAGAGAGCGTGGCTCCATACCTGACCTCCATCCTGGAGGAGCTGATGGGTCCGGTCAGCGCAGGCTTCCAGGCCGTGAGGATGCTGCTGGAGGACGAGCTGACCCGAATCTGCAAGGACTTCCCTCAGGGGAGTCACAGAGGAACTTCAGAGCGTAAGAGAGCATTTACTAACACGTGATAATACAATATTTTGGCACAAGTACTCAAAATGAATATTTATCTGCTGATTTCAACATTTAGCCAAGGCTATATTGCACAACACTTGAAGCAGACCAGGTCATTTTTTCCATTGGGAGCAGTGATTAGATCATGTTGGAATAACGATCATCTGAACTCAGACTCCCTCGAGTTCTCATGAGTCATCCCTGTCTGTTCGTAGGCTTTGCAGCAGGTGGGTCGTGACCGGATGGAGGACTGTTACCAGCATGTGAACGTCCTGAAGGAACAGCTCCAGGAACTTCGCAACCGCTACAAGTTCTCCAACTCGACACAAGTAGTTCACTGCACCCAGAGTCAAATGCAGCAGGTGGGCGTCATCTGCAGCGTTTAGAGTTACTGGGCGTTGTTAGACTTGGTGGAGCTTTGAGATGTTTTATGTTTGTGTAATGAAATACGTCATCTGGCCTTCTGACTCAAGTGTAATTGCACAAATCTTAAAAAAAAAATTCTGACCTTAGTAGTGGATATAAACAACTACTGGGATCATATATGTCATATAGTGCTCCACCAAAAATTAAGTCAATGGAGAGCATTGCCTCATCTTGTCATGAACTTTGGTTCCCTCTACAGGTCATGGGAAAATTAATGAACTGTGGCATGCCTGTTATTTCTTCCACTGTTTTTAGTTGATGGAGAATGCTGTGTACACATTTGAGCTCTTGCTTCAGTCTGCCTTAAAGGACAAACCTGACAAACAGGCCTCAGTCATGGAGAAAGCCAAGCTGCGTGTCCTCAAGGTTGGCTTTGCCCACATTTACAAAGTGTATACAATCAGCTGTACCATTTTGACAATAGAATGAGTTTATTAAATGTGACATAATCATTATGAAAACTTTTGCTTTCCACTTTAGCAATTTGACTACGACAGCAGCACAGTGAGGAAGAAGATTTTCCAAGAGGCTCTGGTTGACATCACTCTGCCAGCCATCAAGAGAAACCTGGCGCCTGCCTGCAAAACTGTACGCAAGTGCTTTTTTTGTTTTGTTTAATTACTCTTGAACATTTAACAGAATACATTGTGTGCAGTTATTCTGGCAAGCTCTGTTTCTCTGATTAAATGAATTGAATGGAAATGGTAAAATATTTAATAATTCTGGTTCATGTTTTGATTCATGCTAATTAATTCAACTATTAATGGTTTCCTTAGGAGATTAATATTTGAAAAAAAAATCAATTTCGTTGCCTGATGATGACATAATTTCAATAACAAATACATTTAAAACAAGTAAGTTAAACTTTTTAGAGGTGACATAGTATGCAATACTTAAGGGTTTGATCTCCCCAAAATGACAATTCTGTCTTTAATTACTCACCCTCATGTCGTTCCAAACCTGTAAGACCTTCGTTCATCTTTAGAACACAAATTAAGTGTTAGATTTCGTTAGATGAAATCCGAGAGCTTTCTGACCCTGCATAGACCACGAAAGAGAATAAAATGTTTAATGAAGTTGCTATTTTTGTTTTCTTTGTGCACAAAAAGTGTTCTCGTAGCTTCGTAACATTACGGTTGAACCACTGATGTCTCACAAACTGTTTTAACGATGTTCTCCTTACTACCTTTCTGAGTCTTGAACGTGTCAGTTGCATTGCGGTCTTTGCAGGGACAAAAAGCTCTTAGATTTCATCAAAAATATCTTAATTTGTGTTCCAAAGATGAACAAAGGTCTTACAGATTTGGAAAGACATGAGGGTGAGTAATTAATGACAGATCTTTCATTTTTGGGTGACCTAAACCTTTAACTATATCATAAGAGAATGGATGGTGGATGAGGAGATATCCCCCTTACTATGTAAAGCGCTTTGAGTGCCTAGAAAAGCGCTATATAAATGTAACTAATTATTATAAAATATGGCAATATATTCATTATTTATAAAATACTACTGACAAAACAATGTGTATCTTTAGATTTACTAAAAATATATATTTTATATATAGCCTTTTGTTCAGGAATTGGACTTCACTGGCAGTGCTGTGTTTGATTCACTGAGACGAACCGACTCATTAGCCGTTTGTTCGAGAATTGGACTTTGCCGGCAGCCCTGTATGTGTTTGATTCACTAAAAAGAGCCAGTCAATCATTCAAGAATCAGACTCAATTAGTTACATTATACAGCACTGTAAACTCTATCAGGAAACTCTTTCAGGCTACTGGAATATGGAATATTCTGTCCGCGTTTGCGTTTCTGTCGTTGCTGACTGTAATTTAATGTGTTTGTGCCAATTAATGCATTTGGTAATGGCCAGCCTGTCATGATACTTCTGCACAAATACAGTGGTGATTAGTCAGCACTTTCAGTTAGGGGTAGTTTTGTGTTAAACCTTCCCTGAATTTTTCTCTCTTTTTGTAGGAGCTTCAGAATTTTGAACAGTTCATCTTTGCTGATTACACAAACTTTGTTCAAGTGGAGAATGTCTACGAGAACATACTGCTCGACCTTTTGAATAATGAAGTTAACAAAGGTAAACTTTGTTTTGAGTGTTTGAGACATATGAATAACTTCAAAATACCAACATCAACATATTTGTCAATATTTTGCTGTACAGTGGTGAAGGAGGCGGCCAGTCTGAAGAAGAACAACCTGTTTGCTGACAGTACTGACCTGCAGTGTGTTAGTCAGAGCAGCCTGGCCGACAGCCGCACGCCGCCCCTCTCTGCCCCCTCCAGCCCACCACGGGTATTGTCCTCTGTGGCTTTCTCTCAAAAAGCAGAGCAGAAGATCACCTCTCCATCAAGAGGATCCGTCAGCGAAGACAGCCATCAGACACACGATGCTTCAGTCATTCCTACAGTGAAGATTACCGTATCTTCTCCAGAAACTACATCACCATTAAATGTTTCTGAAACACCTCAACCAACATCACTTAATGATTCATCACCCATTCCGGAGGTCACAGAGACTGAAGGGTCCTCAACCAAACCAGAAACCATCTTATCTGCAGAAGATTCATCTTCACAACCAGAGACACCTTCTCCTAAAGCGAAGGATGAAGTTACAGAAGAATCTTCTGTTAGTACAGACCGAGCAGTCTATCTCAACTCAACAGCTGAAGAATCGCCTGTTCCTCTCGTTATCGCCTCGAAACCCTAAACGTGGAAGCAGATGAAGAAACCGAAAGTATAAATCCTCCTAAGTCTGAAATCAACGAGGAATCTGTACATATCGTCCAACCTGACGTTAACCTGACAATCAACGCTGAAGTTCTCCCAGACGTATGTGTTGAAGTCACTGCTGTGGGTGCCGGTGTTTCTGATGAGGACGTTGTTGTGGATAACAAGGTATGTGAGGCAGCGCCTTCTAGTGATGAGAATAGAAATGAAACACAAGACAGTCCTGCCGTGGATGCTTCTCCTCTTCTCGACTCGGTTCCTGATGGTCTGGTAGGGGGCACTGTTGATTTAACATCAGATGCGGAGAACCAGACTAGCGCGGTGAGCACAGATTCGCAGGAAGAGACCGCTGACTGTGTGCTGGCTATCAGAAATCTCATCATGGAGGTCATCGAGGTAGAGGATGTAGTGAGACCTTGTGCTGAAAACCAGCCTTAAAACGGTTTAAATGATGTTCTGATGTGTTTTTATCAACCATTCAGTTCTGCTAACAAAACAAACTACAGTGTTTCCATTGAATATTTTATAGTTACACAATTTTTTCATACATTTTCTATTTTCAGTAATAATCTAAATGTTGACATTAATTTATGAATAAAAATAAATAAATTGACTCGCATAGAAACCAAGTGACTATGTAAAAATAATTATTTTTATAACACTTTCGTATAACATATTAACAAAAAACAATATACATATGCATATTAATAATAACATATATAGAGGGATTTTTGTACTTGCAGTTTTTTCAATACTTAATTTTAATGTTGAAGCAATTAATTTTTTTTTTTAAATGTGAAGAAAATTAAATGACAAAAAACAATTAGAAACTCTATATTTTTAGATGGTACACAAATGTTTTTGGCGGACTAATTTATTAATGTGTTGTGCTGGTTTGTACGGACACCATTTTTTATAGTAAATAACGAGTGTGCTGATCACTAAACAATTATTTTGTACCATGCTGTAGATTTTCTGAAAATGAGACACAGTACCTTTGTACATATGATGATCACAGTAAGAGTCTTAAATAAATTCCCACAAAACAGACAATTCATCAGTGCATTGTTTTATTTCTTCAGTTTGCAGTTAAGGTCAATTCACATGAATTTGTCAAACTCACAGGATCATTATAGCAGCAAAGGCCAAGATGTTAGGAGGCACATTTTGTGTCTGGGCATACAGAGCGGTCCTGAATTCATTGTGATAAATTAAAATTAAATTACAGTAAAATATGAAAAGACACACACTACATCTTAGTCAGAAACATAACCAAATTAAAACAACAGCATAAAAGAGGCAGCATTTAGCACCTTAAAGTGTTATAAGATTTTTCACAGCAATGAATCCTGGACATGAATTAATTCATAAATATCTCTAAGAGGAATAATGCCTACTTATATAAGCTAACAGACACAGCATATAGTTTTGTTATACATGACAATTAGTGCAATATATTTTGAATAAAGTAAGTGATGCTACAGTATTATGAATTTATGCATTTATGCAGTCAACTCTGGTTAATGAGAACAGAATAAATCGGTCATTCAGTAACATTTTAGCTGATTATTATTTAGTGAAAATGAAGATGAGAACAGATTCATTCATATTCAATGAATATACTATTAAAGTGCACTCATTAAAACCTAAAAAAAAACATTAAAATGTATAAATAAAGACTATTTTGAAACTAAAATCTAACTCCAGTCATTAATAAGTCCATTTTTTTACCGGTAGAAGCATGAAGCAAAGTAAATTGTACCCTGCATGTGTCTCTCCAAGATCGTAAGATTAAGACATCTTAAACCAACATTAAGTCAACTGAACTACAGCACTTCATAACATCCTTCATAAATAATAATAATTGATATAAGATAATGTAATGTACACAAATCATCTGTTAAGCATGATTACACAATGCCTAACATATTTGCATACATTCAAACAATGAGAAAAATATATTTATAACTTATAAACATTTGAATATAAAATAACATTTTACATATTTGAATGTGCATGAACTACTGATCTTTTTGTTAATTAATAATTATAATGTATTATAAAGCATCACCATGCATTTTACTGGGGTCTCGCTATTAAACCGGTCTTTAAATCCAAGGGTGAGCTCGTATTTTCTGGAAGAGATTGGTTGGTTTGAGCGTTTGAGTTTTCTAGGAGATAGCTGTGGTCTTGCAGTGAACGGCGAGGTGGGGTTATGCAGCAGCTCTATCAGGTGGATCCGTAGCCGTGGAAGAACGGCTCGTCTGGACGAAAGCCGTAGGCAGTGGCAGGACGTCCGTCGGCTGCATTGCTGAAGAAAGATGTGAATCAAGTGAGTATAAACTCTGGTGATCGTGTTACCTCTGTTACTGTTAATATGTTACCTCTAAGAGGCACTAGATGGCCTTCTTCATATATATTATCACGAGAGACAGCAGAAACATCATTTTGATTCTGTATTGTTATGTGCTGCCACTAGACATTAATTCATCAAGTGTTTTTGACTAGAACATCTTTGTTGTAAAAAAAAAGCATATATAATGATATAATATTATATGAACTATAGTATGTGTGTGTGTGTGTGTGTGTGTGTGCGTGTGTGTGTGCACGTGTGTGTGTGTATAATACATATATTTTTTCATTGTGCATTCCAATTAATCTCTATCAAACTGCAGTTGGGTTATTTTGATAAGGTTAAAATAAAAAATAAATACAACTAACTAACACAGTGAAATAAAATAAAATAAAAATGGTAATTTTAAGAAAAAAAGATTTTATCAGAGTTATCGGTTTTTGCAACTAAATGATTCATATACTATATTGCCAAAAGTATTGGTTCACCCCCTTCTAATGAAAGGTTTGACTACTTTAGTAATTTCCATGAGTACAAATCGTAATGTTTAAGCATATAATGATATTCTAGAGAATTGTGTGCTTCTAATTTTATATCAACAGTTTGGACAGGACCCTTTTCTATTCTATCATGACAGTGTCTCTGTGTATAAGGCAAGGATCAAAGAGAAATGATGATTCAGTCAGTGTGGAAGAACTTGACTGATCTGCAGAAAGCCAAGTCCTAATCCCAGCTGAACACTTCTGGTGTGACTTTAAATGCAGACATTGAGTCAAAAATTCATCACCAAACACCAACGACTAACAACAGGAAACGTAAAAACAAACAGGAACGTAAAAAAAAAGTCACAGCCTGACTTTAAATTAAATATTTTTTTAAAGTGTCTTGTAACATAAGTGTTACTAAACATGTACAGAGTAAAATAATACAGAAAATTGATTAGTAATGCCTTACACTACTGCGCTACAGCACAAATAAATCCATTACTGTAATGTATTACTTTTTAACGCGTTACTCCCAAGACTGGTAATGACTCAAATTTGACAACTGGGTTTGTTGTTTGATTCTTGTTCTGTGATATCTTGTTGAAGTATGTTGCGTTAGTGCATTCATTTATTATATTCTGAGTTGACGATGTGACATAAAAAAATGAATCCATTACATGAGTATAAAATAAAAACTTCAAGCTTTCTTAAAAACATTTACCTGCTGTCTAAGATACCACAATATGGTACGGGTAGCATACTGTCCCACACAAGACGTGCCAAATGTCAAGATTTCAATTCAGTGAGCTCTGCATGCCAGTGTAAGCATTCCCTCCTATATACACCTTTATACTAGTTTAACATCCTGCATATTACTGGCCACTGACTATGTTCAATACAGACTGTGACATGTACAGTGTATGTCGAGGGGCAAAATAGTTGTTTTTACAAAATGTATTAAATATTCAAAATAGTCCCAACGTTGTAACATTATTAATGTAAATCTGATGAATTAACATTATTATTACAAAGAAACAAACTAAAATTGAACAGTGCAGAAGTGAGAGTAAAACAGCGGAGACGTGACAATTGCACCTCGACAAGCGTTTACACTCATTCAGGACGCACCGAGCCAAAAAAGATCTACGGTTCTAGAAACAAATTGTCCGTTGGCTCTGTCTGCCTCCCTTTAAACCAACATGTTCAAGCCTACAGCTTTTAAATTATGAGCTGTTTGCTTTGCCCCTATGTGCCCACATTACATTGTGTTGTTTTTAGCCTCACATGACCTCCAGTAATCCAACACAGCTCCTCTTAGCACCACGACTCACACACTGCTGTCTAAAATATGTCTTTTTCCTATTGGCCTGCCAGATCTGTCAGGCTGAATTTGAACAGCGGGTAAGAGGGATTCATGTGCGAGTCAGCGCCACCTGTAGGTGCTCCGAGACTCCAACACCTAAATTTGACCTCAGCACTTGGACTTTCCTTGAAAGAAAGTTATTAGCAAGAAATACAGGCTTCCAGAGTTCTACAGAGGGAGAGCTTTTATTGCGCTAAGAATTTATAGCTGTGAGTTATCAAGAGTTCATTTCGTGCTTCAACTCGGTATCATCACGTCATTAATTATGGGATGATATTAACGCCCAAAAATGACACGATGAACCCATTCTGATAAGAAAATGAATATTAATGGGAATTTATTCTACGATTTATCTCCACGACTGACCTGGCCTGTGATCCGTAGCGAGCACATTCCTGTCCAATTATGAGGCAGCCTGTCACCTCTTGCACGAGGCTTCAAAACAGGGCAATAAAAGCTGAGTGGGGATGGGATTGACAGCTCATAGGGAGCCAGGTCAGCCCTGACGTTCTGGGAGGGGAAACGGCCAAAGGTGCCCATAAAAAAAGACCCTTTAAACCAGACATTTGTTGCATAGCTCAGAAGAGTGTGTTTGCACAGGAAACGGGTTTCGGCTCTTTTATAAAAGGACGTTTCTCCTTCTCCCCAAGTTGTTCTCCAGCCCGTGCTTTGATCTCCCGTTCCTGCCACTTCTCCGGTTACATGCCCTACCTTGGCTGTGTCAAATCAACAGCACCCCCTTTCTTCTCCTTCCTTTGCCTGCTTGCGTCTCCACATCCATGTTTTCTATTTTCCTCCTGCGTTCTCGTCCAAGCTCCCCAAGGCTTTAGGGACACGCAGCGCACACGGCTTGAATAAAGACGGATTTGTCAGTCTGATGCGTGCACACAAAAGACATGCACAAAGAGAACTGGATTTCCTCTGAGGCATCAGAAGCCCATCTGGAGACAGTGTGTCCTGCTCGCATTCAGTGACCGGTTTTAGCTCGATTCAGCACCTCATCTGTCTTCATTCTCAATCTCTAGGGGTGGGCATTATTATATGGGTATATAGGACAGTTATTGAAATATATTGTGATCTTGAGGAAATCTCAAAGCATTCTATATTATGCATATATTACTCATACACTTTACATTTTGATGCCTTATTTTTTACTTTTATCTCAAGTGGCATAAACTGCCTTAAAGATTTGGGACCAGTAAGATTTTTGTGATTTCAAATATACCTTGAATTGAAGAATTAATCCTCTTAAAAAGTTTGCATTTATGGTAGATTTTGAAACAGGAAATAATCACGGATGGATATTTATTCTTATAACTTTGATCCTGCCAAAAAATTATTAGGAAGAATCGACCAATCTGATAAATTCTGATTCATTTTCATGATTAAATGGGGATAAATGACTTTAAATAGGTCTTCCAAATTAGGAGTATTAATTCCCAAATATTGAAATCCAGAAAGTGCTAGATGAAAGTGTGATTTTGAAATGGCTTCGGAGGAAGCATGCTTATACAAAGACATTTGTCCAGATTAATCTTGTATACTAAAAAATTGCTATATTTTCAATTACATCAATGTCAGGGTATATTTAAGCTGCCAGTACAATTTTGTAATGTTTAAAAAAAGATACAAAAGTGTCTAGTGCTCACCAACACTGCATTTATTTGCTAAATACAGTATTAAATATTATTAAAATGTAATATATACTTACTGTTTTCTACTTTAATGTATTTGAAAATGTAATGTATTCTTGTGATGTCAAAGCAGTGTTCAGCAGCCTTTACTCCAGTCTTCAGTGTCACATGATCCTTCAGAAATCATTTTAATAAGCTGATTTGGTGCTCTCTTTACTGTCAACTTTGATCAATTTAATGTGTCCTTGCTGAATAAAAGTATTAATTTCTTCAAAACAAAAAAACATCTTATTTATCTTACTAACTCCACATTTTTGAACAGCAGAATATGTTTAAAAATGATGTTGTCATCTGACGATCATCATATTGCTTAGATTTGATCATTATTAAATTCTGCCATACAAAGCACGCAAATGACTTGAGTCAAGCAACCATCTGGATTTTATTTACACATAAATTAAAGAATTAAACTGTCATTAAATGTCTTACAAAACAATCTCATGTACAACACACTGCTTGAACTGCGCTGCTTGGCATACATTGATAAAATGATGTCGCACAACTGTAAAGTTTTGATATGGCTGTACTATTTTAGTATTGATATACCATGAGAATCACGATGGACCACTCAAGTTAATCAAATACCTGTCTCTCAGGTTGGCTTGGCTTGTGTAGTAAACCCCTCCAAAAGGCCTGCGTTCACACACATCGTTTCACAAGCGTCTTAAGTAAAGACTGAAACTCTATTTGATTATTATGGTAACCTCTGTCACTCAGAGCTTCCCACTCAAATTAAACCATTCATCCCAGGACCCTAATGTTGCCCCCTAACCCTCTGTGTATATTTGAAATGTATCGCATTACAAAGAGCCGCTGGAGAACTCGCCCCTCCATCTGGATCCCCGCTTCTATCCTCACCCACATGACAGCCCAGCGGCACTCAGCGCCCCAGCCGTCAGTCTGCGAAGTGCCCAAATCCCCACCCAGCCCAAACAAACAGGCCAACGAGAAGCGCATTCTCCATACAAAGCACACGGTGCATAATAAACACGTCCAGTGGAATAGATCGCATCAAGTACGCACTATTAGGGCAAGTTTAGACTACAAGTGTACGTATGTACTATCAGAGCTGCATATCGAACACAAGCGGGGATCCCTTTCCTCACAGATCAGCTCTTTGGCAGCCTTAGAGAGTCAACGTGAGCACAAGATTGGATGGAGAGGTGAAATGTTATTTCATCTGTACTCATGTGTGTGTGTGTGCTTGTAGAGGAATGTGGACAATATATTTGGCTGCATGGAACTTGAAAGGCATGTTTATTTTTGAGCCAAAAGAGTATCGTTGACAGAGAGAAAGAGAACGTCAGACAGAGTAGAGACAGAGGAATATTGCCTGGTGCTTTGTTGAACAGCTGTGATCATACTGTCCAAATGATTAAAATAAAATTACAAAAGCTACAGATGTTTAATGAAGAAGATTTAAAAACGCTGTTTTATGAAGACCGAAAAACCAAACTGGTGTGAGAAAACAAGTACAGTAACAATAGCCTGATGGTCTAGGGCAGGGGTCGGAAAGTAAGTTTGGCATCGGGCCAAAAAAATGATTTGCCACTAGATGGCGGGCCAGAACATAGTCAAGAGATAATTAAAGAAATTATGAAAAACGCAACTAGGATTACCAGTGACAGCCTGCTACAGTGTCTTTTGTAACTAACCAGTAGTGAGCTGTTATTCAGTGCTACATCCTGTAGGAGGACAGTCATTAACAAAAAGCCACATTTGTGTGGCGCTGTCCGGCAGAGAATGTGAGCGGAGTGAGCGTCAACAATTTCCACTCCGCGCTTCACGCATTTAATAATCACTCTGCTCCGGGTTCAACATTTCCTGCTCCACTCTGCGCTCACTGATATCAGAAACACCGCTCCGCCTTCGCTTCGTGGCTAAAGCATTTCAGTAGGTTTGAAATACC
The DNA here is from genome assembly GCA_027564155.1 of Gymnocypris eckloni scoliostomus. Lineage (NCBI taxonomy): Eukaryota > Metazoa > Chordata > Actinopteri > Cypriniformes > Cyprinidae > Gymnocypris > Gymnocypris eckloni. The sequence continues at coordinate 18,775,783 of CM050422.1, read as the reverse complement.
TACTGTTCGTATGTAAAAAAAAAAAGATAAAAAAAACATTACAGGAGAGTTTCAACGTGGCTTATTGGAACACTAGTGTTCAAACTTTTTTCCTACCACATGACAAGCTATTGTTGCCAGCATTAAAGGGTATAATTGCTGCTTTTTGCGGTGCAAATTTTGTTTGTGATTAAAATAGCTATTTTAATTCATCAGTTATTTTACCTACAGATCGATGCATTTCTTACAGATTTCAGCTTATTCGAAATCGGATACAGATGGAGTAGCACTGAAAGATTATTTGTTTGAAGGCATTATTGAGAGAGCGATTGCGTGTGAATAAGTGTTGTAGTAGGCTACTTGTTTAAATCATGCTTTCGACTGAAAATATTCAGAAACTACAAACTACAACTTTTGTCCATTGCCGTCATCATCATAGCCTTCACATTCTTTCTGATTTGGGTGATCCTTCTCTATCAAGCTAGCTAAATATGTTTAACGTGAATTCTTGCTAAATATGCAGTTATATTACGGGCTGTTGAAATGAATTGTACTCGTGATGGAGCGCTGGTGGAGCGCTCTTGGAGCGATTGAAAACCTTGAGTCCACGACGCTCAGACTTGTAAAAAATCCGCTCTTCGCTCCATTCAAAATCAAACCGCTCCGCTCCCACTCAGTGCACATACTCTGATTGAGAGAAACGGTTGCTGTCATGACAGATTTATTTCATAACCAGCTACAATCAAAATAATCTGGATGCGAGAGTGGGCCAGATATTATTGCTGGCCGCCTGTTGCCAACCACTGGTCTAGGCCTGTGTGACATTTTTCTGTGTACTTCGTTTGTGTTATTATGCCTTGCAAACTACGTGGATTTGTGTGATGTATTGAAGATTGTTGTTGAATTATACTGATATAAGTACATCACTGATGTAATATTATCTGTACTGAATCGCTAACATTAGGATGACTTGTAAGTGCTGGAAGCTGGAAGCATGGTACTTAAAAAATATGAACTACTGGTCGGTATTTGCAGCCTAAGACAGCAACTGTACGAATGCAAATGGCCTGAAGCTTGAGAAAGACTTCCTAGAAGATGCCAGGACGGGAAAAATGTTTTATTTTGTTCCCTGAATGCCATTTATGTTATTACATGTTATCTTCATAATCAGTTTAACATGACCATTTTTGACTTCTTTCTGAACGTTAGAAATACAGTTGCAGCCCTTCTACAACGTTAATTCATTAATGTCATTATTTACGCTAATGTTATTTCCAAATCTGTATGACTTTCTTTTTTTGTGCAATATAAAAAAATATATTTTGAGAAACGTAAATAAATGTAAATTTTTGGTACAAAAACGCAAGTCGATGAACTCGGGAACACTGTTGTTCCCAATGTTAAATGTTCCACAGAAATAACGAAGAAAAAGAAGAGAGTCTCACAGGTTTGGAAAGACATGAGTGATGAATGTATGAATGATTTAAAATTTCATGTGAAGTACCCCTTTAAGACGACCTTATGTAAATAAGCACCATTATGATTGGCTTGCCTTCATAATTAGGCATTAATATGTAAGCCACATGTTAATGTTCTCATGGATGTGACATCATTAATTTGATATCAGTAATTATTTCAAGGAAGCTTGATATGTTTCCATATGTGTTTTTTGTTGTTGTCAAAACTGAGATCATTATTATTATTATAATTATTAGCACTGTCAATTCAATAAGTTAATTCACTGAGATTAATTATAGAAAAAACTTGATAAAAATGAACTACAAAGTACTCTAAACTACTTTTAACTCAAAAAGGCGAAACAAAATGGGTCACTCACAACACAATGCGACAAAGGGATTTTCTTAGTAAAAACATGTTTTTATCATTGTTTAAGTTAACTGTAAATTATTTAGTTTTAATTGCCAGCCCTATTAAGTAACAAAATACATTAAAAATATTTTTGTAACATATGTATTTAATGCAAGGGAAGCTGATGAGGGTAACAGCTGCTCACTCACCAGGGGTTGAAGTCTCCATTCTGAGAGTGGAACTGGCTGTAGAAGTCTGGACTGAGGCCTGGCTCTGGGGCCATCATACCGTCTACACACACACAGAGTATATAGAGCAAACAAACGCATGAGACAGCAACCCAGCAGAGCCACTTCCACCCAGCAGCTCTCCTCATTTATCTTCCTGACAACCTCTCACTACGACAGGCCTTTGATTACACCAACTCGACGGACGATCAAGCCAAAATACAGCCTCACAATCCCCATGCAAAGATCTGGAAAACTAAATGTAAGGTTTTAACTTTCCGTGTCTGTCAACTTGTGGCACAGGATGTCAATCAACTCTGACTGTCTTTCGTGGTCTCAGCCTTGAGGGGTGTTTGGGGTGTATGTGTGTTTTCTAACCAGTGCTGTAGAAGAGATCGGGCTGCTCCAGAGCATCCGGGTCATCTCCGTACAGGTAGGGCTCGGCGTCCTCCATCTGTCTGCTTTCTACCATCTCCAGCCACTGTGAGTTATGCCAGCGAAACTTCTCACTTTGGATCTTCTTCCCCCACTCTTCATCATACTCCTTTGCAGAACACACACAAACATGTATATTTATTTGCCTGAGACGTGTTACTGCACTTTAACCTAAATTATACCACACAGCTGTGCAAATTCATACATTTAAGTTGTCAAAACAGCACTGCCACTCTGTATCTCAGTGCCAGCTCTACTTGAACTCCCCACAAGAGATTTCCAGTGAGTGAGAGGGTCCCAAACACTGTCATGCCTGGCAATCTACCATTTACCGTTACGCAGACTTCTAACACCGTCCGGACCCTCCGCAGCAGATATATTTCATCCCACAATGAGGGCTTCTGTCTGAGCAGGGTTTTCCCAATAGGCCGTGGCTGCAGAAACAGAGCTCTGGTTGAATCCAGTGAAGTCAGTGATTAAAGGTTCGGAGCCCACAGGCTGGGTGGAGTGCCACACACAACACACATCTTGCCCACAGCCGTATGCTTTCTGCCCGGCCTGCACTTTTTGGCGAGATCAGCTGATTTTGTGTTATTGGATTCCTTTGTCAACGCATGTCAAGAGTGTCTACATTAGTCTACCTCAATCTTCATGAACCTCTTCTAATGAAACAGTGCGGAACTAGTGCTCTTCTGAGAGAAGTGTGACTACATAATAGACCCTCACTTATTTAAGTGCATAAACAATATAAATCAAATTAAATCACATATACAATACTGTTTAAAAAGGTAGGGGTTGGTAATATCTTTTTGTCTTTGAAAGAAGTTTCTTATGCTCAAAAGGGTTGCATTTATTACAAAAATACAGTAAAAGCAGTGATATTGTGCAATTTTAATACGGTTTACAGTTGTTGTTTTTTGCCTGTGACGGCAAAACTGAATTTTCTGGAGTCATTACTCTAGACTTATTCCTTCATAAATCATTCTAATATTCTGATTTGGTGCTCAAGAAACATTTTTATTATTATCAATGTTGAAAACCAGTCGTGCTGCTTAAAAATAGTTGTGAAAACCATGATACATTTTTTAGGATTCTTTGATGAATGGAAAGTAAAAAATAATAAATTATTTGACATGGAAAACTTTTTGAACATTGTAAATGTCTTTACAGGTACTTTTAATAAATGTTACGTGTCCTTGTTGAAAAAAACAAGTGGTTCCTGATTGGGGACCAGCACCGTTTGGAAAAGGAGCTTATTCAACTTTCAAGAGTCATTCTTTACACAAGAAATGAAAGTTAACATGAAATAAAAACCTGATCTCCGTTAATTTTTAAGAGAGTACAATTTCGCCACAACTACCCCTTATCAGCATCTGTTTTCACTACCATTTTAAACACTATAAATGAGTTGAAGGGATCCAATTACAAATTACAGTTTAGTATTTTTAGACCATGGGTACAAAACTAATTTGCCCTTTGGGGATGGAAAAGTGAATTGAACAAACTTGAAAAATGAAAAAGAAATTCATACAGGTTTGGAGTTAAAGGGAACATAAATTATGAATTTTGATAAATATTTATTCTTAGGTGTACTATCCCTTTAAGAAAATGTGTTGTGTTAAAGGGTTTGTCCACCCCAAAATAAAATGATATCATTAATTACTCACCCTCATGCCATTCCAAACCCGTGAGACCTTCGTTCATCATCGGAACACAAATTAAGATATTTTTGATTATATCAGAAAGCTCTGACACTCCCATAGATAGCAATGCAAATAAAATGTTCCCAGGTCCAGAAAGACATCTGTAAAACAGTCCATGTGACATCAGTGGCTAAACTTAAATTTTGCGAGAATATCACAATGCATATGCACGCTTTCCCCTAAGCATAAAAAATGCTGATTACATTCATGTGTCCGCTTCCCTCCTCTAACGTACACAAAGCTGATTAAGTTGATTACATTCTTGGGTACATCTTTGGGGAGAAGAATTGTTGAATAAATTGTTATTTTTGTATTCTTTGCACACAAAACACATTCGCATGGCTTCGCAAAATTAAAGTTGAGCAACAGATGTCTCATGGACTTTGCCGAAGTTCTTACTACGTTTCTGGACCTGGGAACATTACAGTTGCGTTGCTGTCGATGGAGGGTCAGAGAGCTCTCAGATTTAATCAGAAATATCTTAATCTGTATTCTGAAGATGAACGAAGGTCTTACGGGTTTGGAACGACATGAGGATAATTAAATGACAAAATATGACATTATTTAGTATTTACCACTATTAAACTATAAAAGTATTTACCGTACCCATACTAAGTGAGGTTGGAGTTATTTTTGTATTAACGTAGCATTAGCTCTGTATGGTGAGGCAACAGAGGGGTGCAGGGTGCAGGAGGGGGGCTGCTGAGCTCAGAGCTCAAGGCCAGCTCTCTGTCCCAGGGCCTAAAGGCCCACAGAGGCGTCCTGCCGCCGCCTGCTCCGCTGAATGAAAATATGGATTAATCAGCCAAGGCCCCCTGTGGCAGAACCTGAGTAAATAAGCCCTGTTTCTCTTTTCTCTGCTCTGTCCATTCATCATGTGGACACAGCAGCGCAGAGCTATGCGGGAGCCCGGGGCTAGAAGCCTGATGCAAAGCCCAGAGGGCCAGTGAGAGTACACACTCACACAGACCTGCACCCACAATCTGAAAGGAATCGCTCGTCCAAAAACATTCTATCATCAGTTACTTACTTTCTTCTGTGGAACATGAAAGAAGATATTTTGAGAAATGTCAGTGTTTTTCTTCATCAATGGCCAATACTGTTTGGTTACTAACTGCAGATTAATTTGATACTCTTTATTCCACTTTAGACACAAGTGTATTTGCAACTACATGTCAATGTCTAAGTGACTTACAGACAGTAGAATGTCTAAAGTTGACTATCAAAATAAAGAGTACGAGTTAATCTGCAAAACTGACAATTTTGTTACCCTTCTGAAGGTATAATTTATTTACCAAGATAATATGAATTAATCAATTAATTAAGCTTGAGATGGCACAATGCAATAAATGAACTTATACAAAAATGTATACTTATAAAACTTTAAAATGACCTTAAGTGAAAAAGTATTTTTCACAGACTGGCCGGTTAAAATGTAAATCTGTATACTTGATTTCAACGTCAAACATGTCAGTCTGCTGAGCCAGAGCTATACATCTGCACTTACTCTGTCACCACAGATACAAACCAGATCCCACATGCATGCTTTCATGTGGCCGAGGCTTAACGAGCAGGCTAATAAAGTGAATGAAACACTTCCCCAAAACAAACCTGCCTCTCAAGAGTTCACCACCAATTACTGCTATCTAATGTCAGTGAGTGGGCATTAACTGCAATATTTTATCAGCACTGTAAACACACATGGTCAGCTTTGAGCAAAAACACACACAACACAGACACACACACACACACACACACACACACACAGACAACACACAACACACAGAACACACACACACAACACACACACACAACACACACACATCTCTGATTTGGATTTGAGTGCACATATGTAATGGGGTTGTTTGTGAATACTTACAGCGATAATGTCCAGAGTGTTGTCACAAACCTGCCGGATCTCCACATTTTTGTCGTGCATAAGGTCAATGAGGTAGGCTGGGGCCTCTTTGAAATACAGTTAAGGACTTCATAGTTCAATTACCATAATACAAATTTTAAATCAGTGAAAAATATTAATGTCTTGATATTTTATCTTGCCATGTAAAAACCTACATGCATATTTCTACATTTTATTATAGCCATGTTTCTTTGTTTATTATATTTAGTAAGAGCTCTTAAGTGGTCAAATTATTAAATTACTATTATTTGATAATATTATAAATAGTTAGTATTATTAGTGTAGTGATGTACCCATTTTGGCCATCTTTGCCATACTACAAATATTTAGTTATTAAAAAGAACAACTGAGCATGAGGATGTGAACAGCTCAAATGCTCCGTGTAAAATTTCCATTACATTGGAGCTGAAGTCTTCAATTTTGTGGTCTTGGACTTCTTGAAAACCACATAAAAATGGCCTTTGTGGTCTGATTTTAGTCAGTACTGTAAAATGTTTTGTCATGAAACCTTAAAAATGTGCTTCATGGTGTAACATAAAAATATTATTTAATAAGTCGGAATAAATCGAATAAAATAGATCCATAGGGAGACAATTGCAAGCTGCCACTTTTTACATAGCAGTCAAACTAGCTTTTTTAAACATGTATTCTTACATGTAGCTCTTTTATTCAAGACTGAAGAACCCAAAAGCATCAAAGCACCAGTGAATACAGGCCAAACAGCTGTCAAATACCATTTACAAAACATCTGCGCAGATAAACATACCCATACACGGAAAACCAATTTATTGTAACAAGGATACGAGTGTCCTTAACGATGACATCTCTGGTGGCCTGGTGGAAGACCATCTGGTAGAAGACGTAGATGATTTGACACACAAATTCATCGTCTTCCTGTTGAGCTGGTAAGAGCAACACAAGCAGATGAAGAATATTACTCTGACCTCACAAAATCAAACATTGTGGATCGATAATATTTCCTCACTGACATACTATAATACGAAGGCACAATCGTTTCCTTATCACGTGAATATCTGCACGTCAGCATTAAGCTGAAATGCGATACGGCAAACCAACAAACACGCACACACCAGTGCAGCTGCGCAGGCATTTCCCATCCAATGGTGCCTGTTCATGCGAGCTGACGTTCAAAACCTCCACCGGTGGATCATGTTTATGTATGAAAGCTCTCGTGAGAAGCCGCCATTTGGGGAAAGTATCAACTTTTCTTCTGAAATGATACAGAAAGCTCCTATGGAGAACTGTGCAGTTGTAGCTGCTCCCTCCTAACTTTAATAAAAGCCTTTATTTCAATTTTGATCTGGCTCAGAACGCTCTCGTCCCCTGGGATCGAAATTCCTCCAGAAGAATGATCGCAAAGAGGCTAGCTGCTCCATGGGACAGGAAACTGAATACCGCTACAGCAAGGAGCTGCACAAGCTTTGCAAAAGCTACAAATAACATCACAGAGAACATGTCAGCGCCTCTTCAGATGAGAAAGAGCCAGTGAAAGAGTATACGAACATAAGTGATGAAAAGTTATGTATAAATAAAACAATACCCAAGCATCTGTCAATGCGGCATTGCCACATAATGCTTATCGCGAAGGAAACAAATGTCAGATTTGTTATTGCAAAGTTGTGATCAAAGTTATAAAATATTATATGGAATGTAGTGCAAAAACATTACAGATGTTGAGTTTCATGTAATCGAGACCATTGTGTCTGAAATGGGGGAAAAAGTCCAAAGTTGCCAATTCAAAAGAAACAAGTATCTTTTCTTTTTCTCTTTGAGAGGAGCTGGATATGTTGGGACGGTCGCTATTTTGGACCTCCACCTCCTTGGCTCCTTAAACATTTATTCTTTTCATGCAAGGAAGAGCCCGCCATCAAGCATTTACTGAAATGAGGGCTCACATTGAGCAGAACCAGCAAATCTGATGCATGCCATGAACCTGGTGCTTTCCTGTTCCTGAAAACTCTGTCACTTCCCAGCACATAGTACTCAAAGCGAGAACCAGCCCTCTGTGTCCCACGCAGCCATGGGCTGTTTATTTATTCTAATTTAATATTAGTTTAGTCTAAATAAACTCTTCAAAACTAATTTCATCATATTACATTAGGGAAGACAAAGCACGCCAAATTGAAATCTGGTACTTGAGTGGCTACAGACACGCAAAGCAGGGGGGGGGGGGGCAGCTGCTGCGATTCGGCCAAACAAAAGTAGAAATCAAAACAGCACTGATCTTTTCTCTGGAATTGATTTTTATGGTTAGCGATAATGAAAAAGATTTTATGTCGAGAGGGTTTGGAGATCCGTTTGTTTCTTTAAGCACTCATGCTCTGGCTCAATGCTAATAAATGTGTGTAAGTGTTGGCAGCGCACTTACCATTTAGCAGCTCAATAAGAGCAGGAATGATGCCAGACTTAGCCAGCATGACGGCACAGGAGTCGTCCATTGATACCGTACCGATCATGATCACCACCTCCAGGATCAGGTCATCCTCTGCTGAGCCTGAAACACAGAGGTTAAAGGTCAAGTATGGTTTGGCATAATGAAAAATGGTATTTCATACTACTCCAATAAGGAATGCCAACAAATGACATTTACAAAAAAGTGTTTTTGTGTCATTTAATTGAGAGAAATAAATGAGGGCCGTTTTTACATAAAATTGAATTACAAAAGAAACAAAATTACAATATACATTTTTGGGATTATTTGATGTAGCACAATGCACTGCACTGAAGATTAATATGTTAGGGTTTCATACTGGATATTGTTTCACATACAACCTTATGTTGTATTTCTTTAAAATGATTTGTCACACACAGGACCTTTTAATGAACAGGCAAAAGGTGATGAAAATTATGAAAAACGTGTCAAGTTTGTGATCTAACACCTTGATGTCAATAAAAAATGCCCAGTGACAGTCATACAGTGTAGCATTGCTCTGTATGTAGCACGCTGTGTATTAGCTTTACATTACAAGTACATCCTGAAACACAAACAGGTACAGGTTAGCGTTACCGGGTTTGAGGTGGTCTTTGAGGTAGGGCACCAGGTTGTACTCTTTGAGCAGGAGCTCCCAGTCCAGGTCAGGTATGGTGAGGTTTGCCATTGTACCCAAGCACTCAATAACAAACTCTTCATCACCCTCCTGCTTGATCTGAGCTGCCAGATCACCCACATAGTCCTGAAGGGTAAATGACAAAATATCGTTAGGTATGGTTTAATTCCCAACCTGTAAGATACTTAAGATTTCAATTTTTACTTCATGAAATTATGAATGTAAAAATATTTGGGCTATTAAATATACATAAGACTCTACAAATAGATAAATAAAGTTAATTATTACAATTTTTCGTTTACAATACGTATTGTTAATTAATAGTCAAGGTCAACTCAACATTGCTAAATGATACTTTTTATGTTTTCAGTAAGTAATGTGTAACTTGAGACTTAATGGAAAGGCAGAATTTAAAAATTACAATGAAGAGCTGTTTCAGAGGTCCTTCGTGCTGTGAGATGTTCCTGATCATTTTCATCAGCAGCGGTCCTTTAGTTTAAGTGCTCTTTTCATCAGCATCTTCAATCCATTACCTGCAGAGCAAATACACAACTAACCACGATCAGCCAGAGATTGATCATAAGAACAGATTCCATGTATTACATGCTACAGAGAAGCAACGGTTGTCGCTGGTAAACACAGATGTTTTTAACATGTTGCATGCTATTCCAGGAGAATGAGATTCAGGCTCTTACCCTCACAGATAATCTGAGCATTAGTCTTGTTAGCAGCCAGGTTGATGCAGAATGAAATGAGCTCTGTGTCGATTCTCTCTTCACCATGTTCAAAGAGCATTTGCATGAGCTGCTCACACACACAACACAGGATTTCAATTAAAATTAATATATGCAGGGTATCAACATGAAACATTAAATAACCAGGCCGCACTATAAAGGTATAGCAGGGCAGGGCTTAACATTAACAACAGAAAAACTGTCAGAAACTCTGAAGTTGTCCAACTTTCTTTACTGCTGCAAACGGGCACCAAAAATATGCATTGATAAAGATTTATTTTTTTATAGAGGCAAGAGCATATTTATAAAAAATATAATCACAACTGCAGGAAACAGTGTTACATGCTTGAAGGCTCACACTGATGGCCAAAATTGGTGACTAACATTTTTAGAACACTAGTATTTAAAAAATAAAAATCTTTTTAAGTCAGATTATTTCTATCTTTTGCTGTATTGTGTCAGTAGGAAATATCAGTTTGCATTTCCAAACATTCATTTTGCCATTAATTGGAATAATCCATTGAGATTTGTGTTTGCACCAGGAGTCTGAACACAGTCAGTGCTCGACACAGAGATCTGATATGATCATCATCAAGTCTGTCTGGAATGACTTGAAGACACAGAACAAACTGAGATCAAAATCCAGAAGAACTATGACAACGTCTCTCGAGATGCTTCAAGAAACCTACCAGGCAAAATAATTTTTTGGAAATGTAAACTGATATTTCCTACTGACACACTACAGCGAAATATAGAAATAATTGACTTAAAACCATTTTTTTTTTTACTTATGTATTTAGCAAACTCTGATCCTTTTAGACCAGTTTAGTCCTTTCAGTTCACTTTTAACACACCCCATGCTTCAGGTTCACATATAAACTATTGTGCTTCCAAATGTAAAGTACTAAAGAATCAGAACATAAATATATTATTAAATACGATCATCCAAGTATAATTCTTATGACTATGATTATTTATATACTATTATTTTTTGTTATAATTATATTTTATTTGTAATTTAAAAAATTAATTAAATAACAATAATAATTAAATGTACCTAAACCAAATGTTAGTACAACAGTATGAATAATTAAATTAATTAGCTTTATTATTATTGTTGTTTTTATAAATAGTACTATTTAAAAAACACACACACACACACACACACACAAAATGATGGGCGGACACCTGTCAGACAGATATGTAACTTGGAAAGCTTAATCTAATGTGAAGCCCATAATAGTTTGTCACATCAGGGCTCATGTGTGTTTTCCAAACATCCTCAGAGAGTGATATCACAATGGGCCTATTGAAGCACATTTCAAAACTGAGGAGTATTGCATGAGGAATATCGTGCAACAATCAGATGGAAAACAACAGAAAATATATAAATGATGAAGGAGATGGTTCCTGACAGGGAGAAGTATTAGTGCTGTCATTGTTGGCGAAAGGATTGCTATTTGTGCTTTTATTCAAAAGCCAGAGAGAGTTGAGACAATATCCCACAGTCCGCTTCAATCAGGTCAATTCTGCAGCTGATAACGGCCCAATAAGAGAGAATTGGCAGGCCTTTCTTAAGGAGATAACTGGCCAGTGGCCAATGGATTCCACACATGTGGTTAAAAAGAGCGATGAGAAGATGAACAGATGAAGATAGAGGAGGCTCCACTGACCGCAATGGGCACACGGGCCACAGTATGGGCCAGTTGGATGTTAAACAGGAAGGCACGACCAAACCAACGCAGGCCTGTGAAGAGGCAGCAGTGAGCAATCAGGCCTTTCCCATATTGAGTATCACGTAACCTGGTCCCAGGCCTCCAAATCACACAGTCTAGACTCACTGGCACCTGCTTGCTCCTATTTACCAGCAATGGGAGGCCCTGCCTCATACCCCTGAGTCATCCCCTCCCTCCCACCTCCGTCTCTGAGCTCTCCATGGTTTCATAGCTCCACAAGCCCTGCAAGCATTTCCTCACAACACACACACACACACACACACACCTCACAGCTTTGAGTAATTATAGCGAGATCCCTCTGTGGCAGAGGAACGGGTCCAATGCCGGGCCTCTCCTCACCAGTTCAGAACCCAGAGTAGGGAGGCCTTTTGATCTAAATCCTCCCTTACAGAAGAGGGTCCAGGCTGACTGCCAGCACAGACCTGAGGGACACCAGATCCACAGACACAAACGGGCACACTTTAGCTATTGATGAAGAGTCAGGGGAGTCTTCAAGATAAGAAAGAAAGAACAAAAAACAAAAAAACGAATGAAAGTATATACAAATGAATAAACAACTGTAAGAAATAATGAATAAACAAACAAACATAAGAACAAAGGAAAGAAAGTGAGAAAGAAAGAAACAAACAAAAAAGAAAGAACAAATAAAAACAAACATAAGAATGAATAAACAAACGCAAAAACAACTCAAGAACAAAAATGAATAAAAACATGAACCACTGAAAGACAGGACAAACTAAAAAATAAAGAACATGAATGAAAAAGCAAACAAAAAAAACTGTACACTCAAAAGAACAAAAACAAATTACAGATTTAAAAAAATGAACGAAAGGAAAAAAAAGTATGGACAACTAAAAGAAAGAAAGAAAGAAAGAAAGAAAGAAAGAAAGAAAGAAAAGCATAGAATACCTCCCTAAGGAGTCTCACAGCTATTCTGACATCATGCCCCGGCCGTCTCCAGGCGGATTGGCGGAGCGATTAGGTTGAGGAATTTAACTTTTTTTTTTTTACAAGCATCTGGTAGGCATTTTCACTCAATTAGAGAAGACAAGCATTTTAAAGATGACAACTCTCAGGCAGAAGTTGTTTCAGAGAAATTGTGCCCAGGCAATTGCTGGTGACCTCACAAAGGCCCCCCTCCAATTAAATTAGCCCTGTTATCTCATTTACGCCATGTGAGAGAAAGACAGCGCAGCAATTAGCCCACTTTACAACACAAGGTGAGGTGCACACATGATACATACATGACACACTCAATAAGCAAAAACATGTTTGAAATAGCATAGTACAATATACCTTTGAGTACTTGTGCAGTTCAGTATACACACACACACACACACACACACACACACACACACACACACACACTAAATGGTGAAAAGTTCATTTTTACCCTTTCTTGTAACTTATTTCAAAAAGTGAAACTTTCATATATTTTAGAATCATTACATGTAAAATAAACCCCTTCAAATGTTTTGTTTTTTTGATGATTAGAGCTTACTGCTAATGAAAGTCAAAAATCAGAGTTTGAGTGGAGAGGCACAGAATCCATGTTTCTTGAAGTATAGAGTGAAGTCCACAGTCAGTGATGATTTGGGCTGCCATGTCATCTGCAGGTGTTGATCCACTTTGTTTTCTGAAGTCCACAGTCAACGCAGCCATCTACCAGAAAATCTTAGAGCACTTCATGCTTCCTTCTGCTGACAAGCTTATGGAGATGCTGATTTCATTTTCCAGCAGGACTTGACACCTGCCCACACTGCCAAAGTTACCAAAAGCTGGTTTAATGACCATGGTGTTACTGTGCTTGATTGTTCAGCAAACTCGCTTGACATAAACTCTATAGAGAATCTATGGGGTATTGTCAAGAGGAAGATGAGAGACACCAGACCCAACAATGCAGATGACCTGAAGACCGCTATCAAAGCAACCTGGGCATCTATTACACCCGAGCAGTGCCACAGGCTGATCACCTCCATGCCACGCCGCATTGATGCAGTAATTCATGCAAAAGGAGGCCCAACTAAGTATTAAGTGCATATAAATGAACATACTTTTCAGAAGCCTGACATTTCTTTTTAAAATATATATTTTTTATTGATCTTATGTAATATTCTATTTTTCTGAGACACTGAATTTTGGGTTTTCGTTATCTGTAAGCCATAATCATCAAAATTTCAAGACATTAAGGCTTGAAATATTTAACTCTATGTGTAATGAATCTATATAATATATGGGTTTCACTTCCTGAAATTAGTGACAACAAATATTTACCTTTTTTATGATATTCATTTTTTTTTTAGATGTACCTGTACACACACACACACACACACACACACACACACATATAACCGAATAAGTACATATTGGTTTAGGTACTATTTTTCAAATTAATAAACAAAATTCAGAGTATCCTGTAATGCTGCAATTAATTATACTAATATTTAATTCTAAACATACAGAAAGACACATTTCTTCAAAGTTTAATCAGTTATCACCACAGAACACATTTCGGCCTGCGTGACATACAATCACAGATTGTATAATCTATCTCCGGCCAATCAACGTACACTTATATCACTGGTAGTTCCTATTGTGCGGAGTTAGAATCTACTCTGAAGTAGGTGCTAATCTAATCCCCTCAAAAGACATTTCCATGCATAAACTGATTCCTAGTCCCAGCAGTGTGAACACGCCAAAAAGCAGCTATGCCAATAGTTACAGGAACTATGAAAACATTTCTCTAGTGCGAAAGCTTCTTTACATTACTTCATTCCTGAAAATAGTCATCTGATTATAGTAACGTCACTATGATAATAGAACGGAATGATGAGTGTGTCCTGGCTGAAAATTCTTCCCTTTCCTGTTAACAATTCATAATGGTTCGCTTTCTTACAAAGCAATAGTTCACCCCAAAATAAAATAAAACAAATTGGTCATCATTTACTTTCTTCAATGGAACATTACATAAGATATTTTGAATAATGTTGATAATTAAACAATTTTGGTTCCAATTAAAAAAAAATCCTATAAATATCTTCTTTTACCGTATGATTCACAGAAGACAGAAAGATTTGTAATGACATGAGGATGAGTTATAACAGAATTTTTCATTTTATTGTGAATTGTCCCATAAATATTATTTAATATAATTTATTTGATCATTTTTGTTTAAATGTTTTGTTTCTTTATATCATAACCTCTTTATTGGGCAACATGTGTGATATCAAACTCATTTAAAAAATAACCAACAGAATAATTAATCACGAACAGCCCCAATCTGAATTAAAAGTGAAGAAAGTGAAGAAAACGCTCACCTGAGGAATGCAGTCAGTATACGCAAACATGGATTTAGATTTGTCGTCCACGCTGATGTGGTAGAGGATACGCATCGCTAACGTGCTTGTACGTGTCATCACCTAAAGAAAAGATGAGAAAAAAACCTTCAGAGAGATTCACAACGCATGTAAACTTTTCAGGCGCGATATAAATTGATCAGTCGTGGTCAGTTAGCTAATGTATTTATACTGGCTCGTGCTGAGAGTGAATCATTTGTCACAGAGATTATAGATAAGAGCATGTGTGGGGTATGTGATTACAATCCAAACTCTTTCCACAGGGGGGAGAGAGACCGCAGATACACACGCACCAAACACACTCTCATTAATAACACTTTACGCCCTCCTCCTCTTCTTCCCTAACGCTGATACTCCCCTGTGAGATAGGAAACACTCAGATAGAGCAATGGGATAATCAGTCATTATGAGTCCGACCGTGGCAGTCGGGTCCCGAGACACCCTAGAACACATTATCACATCGGCGATTAGAAGCAGATGTGACCGCTGGGGATATCAGGATAAAAAAGAAGAGAGAGTGAGGGAAAGCGGAGTAGGTAAAGAAGAGTTTTGATTAGTTTGTTTAATTGGGGACACAGGAGGAGGCATATATTTTAGTGGGATTAATAAGCGAGGGCCGTCCTGGGCGGGCCCTCGGTGGCCGGAACATGTGCTTCTCATTAGCGGCCGCAGACGCCGCTGACCCGCGTAGCTGCCTCACCTCAGCAAGAGTAAGCGGAGACGGGCGGACTTTACGACGGCAGCCAGGCAGCTCTTAAACTCAGCCCTAACTGCTGAAGCGTAAATGGCTAACACATTGAAAAAATGTGCAAATAAGCCCTCAGATGTAATCACGAGAAGGATTTACAAAGCAGCATCGATGTGGAGGTGTTACTCGAGCCGGTCAGGAAAAGAGACGCATGTCATATCCATCAAATTACCAGAAGGATTGTGGTTGATGTCTGACAGAGATGCATGAAAAGTGCTGTTGGATTGTTGTGAACGACTGAAAATGAAAACAGACACAAAGGGGAATTATTCTCCTATGACATGACTAGCTGAACTCATAATCACTGGGTAAATGTGTTTGGCTTTGCTCGATTCAGGATATCTGATAGAAATGGCCATAATTCAAGCCAAACCTCCATCATCTGCACCTGTACCAGCTTCTGCCAAAGCAGGTTTTTGGTTTCAGTGTAACTGTATATTCTGCAGCTTGTAAAGACAATCATTCTGATGTAGATCATATGTTGCTTTTCAAACATTTCAACATTACTGATTTTCCAACGCAAATCCAACCTTAAATAGTCTCTTTCTAGTTTGAAGAGTGTATAATGCACATCTAAAGATAACTTTAATTTGGTAACATTACAAATATCATTTTTCCATTAAGTTCAGTCATGCAAGTTTTCTCTCATTTCGTGCTGGGCCAAAAAGGTTCATTTCAAATGGAAAAGAGGAAAATTATATTATACAGTTGGTTTTTAATCTACTGCTTTAGGAATGTAACATTCCTGGGCTTGGATAAGATGTTCAAAGAGTTGGTCTATGAGGTTTTTAAAATCGGGTGTTTTCAAATAGGTCCAGTGATGCCATATTAAGAAGGTGAAAGAGAGTGCACAGAAAATTAAAGAGGAAAATAAACATGTATTTTAGGAATAAACTAAATGTATTTAACATTACTTATCATATTTCAACAAATTTGCCAAATTTGACACTATTACTTTTCTTTTATTTTTTACAAATTGTTAGAAATTATGTGATTAATACAGCGACTGTTTGATTCAATTGATAGCCATAGTTTTAAAACAGTAAGAAATAAAAAAACAAATATTAATAATTTATATATTACTGTTCAAAAGTTTGGGGCCATTTTTTTAAAGAAAGGAATACTTTTTATTTATTAGACTGTAAAGTTATTTATAACTAAAATATTTCTATTTTAACCTCTTAAGACCAGAGAAAAAAGTTTTAGGAAAAAATTGTTTTCCATGTCTTTACATTGTTTAGAGAATAATAATAATAATAATAAATATATTTCATTCATAAATTATGCTATGATCTCGGTAGAGGACATCTGGACTCAATTTATTTAAGAAAATAAAAAGACATGAATGAACATGCGTAGGCATAAACAATAGATTTGTTTTACTCACCAATACATTTTTAGTTTTCAAGATAATTTTTTTCCAAACTTTGTATAAAGATGATTCTAAATTTTTATTTCTGCAAAATGTGTTTAAAATTGCCATAAATGGGGTTTCTCATTATATACAATGTATCTATAAACTAAATCTAATTTGCATATTTTTGCATGTTTTTGGGGCAACATGTAATGACAAAATAAGTGTAATAATGGGAGTAATAATTGACAAGATTTTCATAATAATATAAAATATTTCATAGAATATTGAAATATTATTTTTTCCTATTCATTTGTTTTGACTCCCAAAATGTGTAATAAACATGCTTTAGTCTCAGTGTATGACCTCATATGAGGAAATGAATGAAATCAAAGTCCTGTTTTGTAACAGAAAGTCATATTTTGATTTGAAAGACCATAATATTTACCCGAGATGTTGATTTATGACACACAATTAAAAAATGTATCAGATTTAAATGATAATTACAAAATATTATGGAGAAACATCAAAACATTTAATATCTCTGAAAAGCCCTGAATAATGTCCACATATGCAGGGTCCACAGGGTCTTAAGAGGTTAAATAAATTAGTTTCTTTCTATTCAAATCAAAGAATTCATGTATTATGGATTCCAAAAATATTAAGCAGCACAGCTGTTTTTAAAACTGATAACGAAAGACATTTATTATTTTATTAGAATGATTTCTGAAAGATCATGAGTAATGGCTGCTGAAATGTAGCTTTGCCTTCAGAACAATAAATTACATTTTAAAATATAATAAAATACTAATTTTATTGCAATAATATTTCACAATATTACTGATTTACTGCATTTCTGAACATAATGCATCATTGGTGAGCATAACACATGAAATGGTAGGATATATACACATTCTACATCATTTCTAACTGAGGGTTTTAAGCAATATTCCTTGTAAAACTACTGTTGTGAAAGGTTTGAAAACAGCACACAACCCCTGCTGTAAGCCTTGCAATTTGATTACAGTAAAACGATGTCTCATAAATATAAACGTTAGAAGAGTTACCCAGCAGAGCAGTGAGTTTGGGCAGCAAACCCACATGCACCATTTTGGTGCGCAGACCCGAGTCAAATGAGAGGTTGAGGAGAAGTCGCAGAGTGACGTTCATCAGGTCTTCCTGTTCACATGGAACCAGACGAGCCAGCTTCTCTACAGTGTCCATTTCAGCCTATTACAAACACACAAGTGAAATACATGTAATACATTCAATCAGAGACGAAAGAAACAGTTTCCTTAAAATGACTTTGTGTACATCTCAATCAGCTCCCTAGCTCCCGAGCTCGTGAATCAGTAGATCGTGTACACGAATTCGGTCACTGGTAAGTTCCCTGACTCACTGCACGTTGAAGCAGTGAGTACTCGAATTCCAGTGACATGATTACGTACAACATCAACGGACAACATAAGTAGAACGTCACCGCTTGAATTAATAAACAACAGACAGGACTTAGCTCTTTTTGATATATTTGATTTTCTTTAAACACGTCTTTCTGTTACATGTTCTTAGAAAATTTCAGCTGAATTTTAATTATAAATGTGTTCAATACTTGTCTAGCGATGTGTGTTTATGTTAAAACATAAAAATTATGTTGAAAAAAAAAACGGTTTGTCTTTTCAAATCTTCTATCGCGTGTTATTATATTTATCGAGTTGGCTCGTGTGGTTTATGTTTCACACTTCAAAAATTTGACATTATTTCTGGTAAGGGCGCATAGTGAGCACCGATGCCTCCTAGTTTTTGCGGCGCATTGTGGGATTTTTCAGGGAGCGAACGTTCCAGTGCTCTGGAAGGATTTCGCGATTGAGACAGCCCTTAAAATGGCCGGTGTCCTGACTACTGAACAAGGGAGCTGATTGAGATGCACCCTTAATCTTTTTTCCTTTGAAACAGCTTAGTCTGGAGAAACAAACAGAATCTTCTTCTGTTTTTTACTCAGCTGCCCCAATAGCAGCCAGTTTTTTGTCCAACATAATGAAAGATTTTCAAAGCCAAAAGTAAATGTATTTTATCTACAACAAGGATTTGGTAAAGGGATACAGGAATAAAAATAACTTCTGTCTTGATAAATGAACATTCATAGCCAGAGGAGATTGATTCCAGGTGCACTGACCGTGGAGCAGTGTAGGACAACCAGAACCAACCTCAGCACAGCAATGACAGAAACGTCCTGTTATAAATGACCCATAATTCTCCATAACACCTTAAATGTGCAGCTTTATGCGTAAATAAAATGCATCATATTTATATTTTATCTATATGCTGTATAAACCAGTCAAACATTGTTGTAATAATTTTTAATTTATTTATAGATTTTTTTGTACAGCTCTTATGCTCACCAAGGCTGCATTTATTTGATTAAATATTAATATTGTGACATATTACAATTTAAAATAACTGTTGTCTTTTTTAATATATACTTTAAAAGCTGATTATTCAGCAGCAATTACTCTCCAGTATTCAGTGTCACATGACCCTTCGAAATTATATGATTTTCAAAAATGATAATTTATTATTGGTGCGCAATTATTAATAATGATTCTTATTGATGTTGATGAAAACACCTTTATCTGCTTAATATTTTTGTGGAAAAAGTAATATTTTTTCAGGATTCTTTGATGAATGCAAGTTCAAGAAAATAATTTGACATAGAAATCCTTTTATAACATCTTTTTTGCACCAAATCAGCATATTAAAATGATTTCTGAAGGACCACGGGACACCGAAGACTAGAGAACTGACTGCTGAAAATTCAGCTTAATGATTACAGGAATAAGTTACATTTTAAAATATATTCAAATAGAATACAGTTCGTTTAAACTGTTATAATATTTCACAGTACTGATTATTTTTCATCAAATAAATGCAGCTTCTGTGAGCTCAAGTAACTTCTTTCAAAAACGTTTATAAACCCTAATCATTCCAAACTTTTGACCAGCAGTGTTTAGTGTTTTCTTAACTCATGACATTGTATTTCAAAGCTTCTGATGCGTTCACCACCAAGAAGATCTCACCATGTCGTTCTTGTTCTCCAAGAAGATGCTGAGCTTTTTGAGGAAGGAGACCACCAGCACCAGCAGCTCCTCATTCTCCCTCTCCAGAGACTTGACCAGCAGATGCACAATGTTCTTGTTCCTCATCTTGAGCTCCGTGCGTGTGTCCTCAGACAGATTCAACAGCAGGTAGAACGAAACTAGAGCCGTGGGGAGGAAGAGGAACACATAAACAAGGCCTAATGGATGATTCCTACTGAACTGTGACAAATAAAACATTTCATTCCTGTACCTCGCAGCAGCTGCTCCTGTTTGACCAGGAGGCTTTGGTATTTCTTAAGGGTTTTCTCATACTCCTTCTGCAAGCTCTTGTTTCCAGGGTCTTCTTCACGTGGATATGTTAAGGTGTAATATAGTGCATTTAACACATTTATTTTGTGCTATTAATTTTTGTATTGCAAAGAGATTGATAAAAAGGATATAAGCCTTGCTCTTCTTCTCTAACTCATCGTGCCACAGGTCATATTTCTTCAGCTCGTGCTCGATGATGTTCATGCACAGCGCGCCAATCTTATAATGCGTAATGAGCCCGTGGAACTGCAAGAAACTGCAGGAAGGACACAAGTGGTGAGGGTCTGTCCTCCTCCGACCTCTCCTGGCACATTCGGCCAGACACTGATGTACGCGATACAATCGGAGAACTAGACAATGGCTGGTATGCAGAGACACCGAGACGGACATGCCAGATGAATTTCATACTCTAGTCCTGATTAGTACATAAACAGAACTAAAAGATCAGGCCAAACAACTCATCATCATACATTTCAAATACATCCTTCAAACGTCAAAGTCATTCTAGCTTGCGGAAAGAAATTTCCACATTAGCCATCTGAAAATGAGAGCCAAGGAAAACCATCAAATGAGAGCACACACTTTCATAGCTCAAATAATGCTGACAGCTATCTCAGTAAAAGCAGTAACCTGATCTGCAGCAACTAAAGAGGTTTTTTAGAGCGTATCAAGGTTTTCAACCTTATACAAGAGCTATATGAGAATATCTGGTATGCAATCTGATTCTATAAAATTTTTAAATGGAAGTAGTTTATTCATCTTTCAAATATATATATATATATATATATATAAACAAATATATATATTCAAATATGCTGCGTATATCTCTCTATACACTACTGTTCAAAAGTTTCTTATGCTCACCAATATAGCATTCATTTGTACAGTAAAAACAGTAATATTGTGAAATAATGTTACTATGTAAAATTTCTATTTGAATATGTTTTCAAATGTAATTTATTATTAAATTCATTTTTTATTTTTCCGCCCTAAAAGTGTCACATGTTCCTTAAGACATTCTAATTTCCTGATTTAGTGCTCAAGAATAATTTCTAATTATTAATGTTAAAAACAGTTGCTGCTTTATATTTTCATGGAAACCGTGATTTTATTAAAAAATTGAAAAGTACAGCATTTATTTGAAATATAAATATTTGGTAACAATGTAAAAGTCTTTACTTTCACGTATGACCAATTTCAAGCATCCTGAAAAAAAGTGTTAATTTAAGAAAAAAAATTCTGACCCAAACCTTTTAACAGTCTGTACATATTTTTTCTAATCTACTAGTTATGGGTTATATGAGTGGCTATGTAACTGGTCAGTCACATAATTTGCTTTTGTGTTCAAAAACAGCTGGATGGAGTGCAACAGATGAGATGTATACTATTTTTAAAAGTTGAACCACTCTCCAACCATTCAATTGTGTAACTGTCAACAGTGTCTGTAAATCTCTGTTTGTCCAGAGAGACTTACGATTACAATCAAATCATAATAGGAAAATTGCTCACAGTAGGTGATTTAAAGTCCAAGTAATTGTTTTGAAATGTATTTTTGAAGCACTGAATTAGCTGTAGAAGCTGTTTTGATGGCTGCTGTGGTGATGAAAAGGGTTTGAATTTAGAGACGACACTTCTTAGAGAGAGTTCACTTCATCATGCTGACAGCACATTAAAATCCTCATCGAACATTGCCTACTCGATTCTGTTTCAGGCCCTTCAAAGCACTACAACTAATACAAAAACAAACTGTAGAGAAATGATGTACCTTGAGAAGCAGAAGAAGACATAGACGATAGTAGTTGCTAGCTCCACACTGTGTTTCCAGTCCTCTCTCAGAACCCGTGCAAGAGCTCCAAGCGCAGCCTCTGAAAAACATTGATCAAACTAGTCACAAACAACTGACCAAATCAAACGTATATTGCAAGAGCTTTAAGAACCACTGAAATCCCTGCTGTTATGTGGCAGTTCATATGTTCATGACAGTTTGTTGCAGAATAATAACCCTGTTAACAGTGAATTGAGAACAAAATAGAGTTACCATTATGTAGGAGCTCCTCCAGGTTATCAGGGTCACGGGCCAGATGGAGGATCAGAGTGGAGCCTCTAATCTTCTCAAGCATGCTCTCATACAACAGCTCAATATAATCATCGATTTTATTAATATTGGCCTCCTCATCAATCTGAAAAAAGTATTATGGTAATATATCAGCTTTAGTGACAACCTATGACCATCAAAGCTCTCAAACAACTAAAATATTTATGTTTGTCAAACAATACACAATGTATTGCATCACAAACATTGTTTCAAAGCAGCTTTACAAAAAACATGATGTTTATGTTTATAATACTTAATATTGTCCTGCCTTACTGTCACATTTAGCATATTTGAGCTGGGCAATAATACAGTTGACATTTTCCAATGATTCAAGCATTCAAGCAGTTGAGATATGCTATATAATATATTGCCCAGTGTGAATGATGTATAACGCTGGAGATACAGTTACATATCCAACTTTACATTAAGAGCTGAGCGATAATATAGTCATATAAAAATAAAATGAGGCTGATAAGATTTGCTATATAGTATATATCACTTTACATTAGTGTAGTGTATGTATGCAGGTATATTTGCACTATAGCTGGCTGTTAATACATTTGATATTTTTCACCAATCAAGCAGTTGAGATTTGCTAGTTTGTCAGAGTTAACACATCCAGAAAGTAAGTAGTATTACTGTTATGTAAACACACAGTCCTCCACTGTTATGAACATTTCTATCAAGGAGGTTGTTTTACTCATGGGTGAGATGTCATTTGCTGAGCTTCAATAATGATTAAATTACACTAAACAAAGACTGTAAATGACTTTACTTTAAACATACCATCTGGGTTTGGTTTATATATCATTTGGAAAGAAGACGACACTTGAATTGTGGATCGGTTTCAATCTGGTTTGAATTAGTTAATCAGACAGAACACGATAAATCAGCTATCATGTCAAATTAGGGAAATGTGTAAAATGTATTAAAAATAAGCATAATGTATCATGTTTAATTAATCACGCGCTTACACATTCACTTTCTCAAAAACCTGTAACTTAATATGTGCGTACTTCCATTCCTTCAAATGGCAGAAGTTCTCTAGGTTTCAATGGTTTCTTTTCCTTCTTCTCCACTAAGGACACACAACGTGAAACAACAAATGCTGTCACCATTATATGTGATATGATACATGAACATAAATAGATATAGAAACATTGCTAAAACAAATAGATTGTAGGTTGCTCGTCCACCAAAAAATACAAAAGAAAAAATATTTTACAGTTTTAAAAAGTTATTTTACATTTACTGCTGGGCTTCTTTCGGTTCTGTAAATACAGCAGCAGATGTTCCACCTCCGCCAGCTTTGATGGATGAATGATTTTACACTCTTCCACCACCTTTCTGGCCAGGGCGGATACATCAGTGCTGGCATTCAGACTCCTCAGACGGATGCTAAACAACAAACACAGAGAAAATGTAAAGAAAAGTTGAATTATATGTAACAATGGAGAAGGTAGCCTGCTGTATGGGTACACAGCTTATCTCTGCTTACATTTTCTGGCACTCTTTCTTCTCCTCATGTCTGGTATTGCCCCCCTCTCCTAAAATGGATGCTTCCACTTCATAGTACACCACTAGAGCCTTTTCTGTTGGATGGACATCTATATCACCAGTCCTACACTTCCTAATAGACACAGGAGAGATCAAGATTGGATGTGACAGTGAGTTGCATTAAACACTGGCAGTGTCTCAAACCCTAAAGTGAGCTGCCAAGCCTAAACAGCATTTCTGGGCAAAGTAAGAGCGTTCATCATAGGTGCAGATGATTAGGAAACCACACAAAAATGATACATAAATGTCTAGCTGAGCGGAGACACCGGTATCATAACGGGATGGTTACAGCAGGCCACGCCCATCTGCAAGTGAAGCGAATGAATTTGACCCGGATTTCTGTGACGACTATAGAAAGTATAATAAAATTATTAAATAAAACCGATGAGGGTAAACTCAGATCATAATATACACACGACATATGCAGTGCCTCCCCTTTAATAGATGGAAATAACCGAATGAGCATAACGCTATCATATTGTGATACACGTTTAAGCTAAATGTTGTCGTTACCGTTGCAAATACTGCGACTCGTCCGGCTGCATTTTATTCCGTTCATGTGAAAGCGAGAGACGTCGGTTTGGCTGCTGTTCAGGCTGTTGACATGAATGAGAATCAAAGCATCGCTCATCCGCAGTGTACTGATCCGCTACTGAAGGGTCGGCGAGGGACAGACTCTGGAGCTCAGCGCGCTCGCCATCTGCAGGACCGGAGCAAGACGAGGAGGAGAACATACTGCAAATCCAAGGTTTATGCCTCTTAAATAAACATTTTCAGAATTCATAAACCCATGGTATAGTGATATAGTGTTTCCAAAAGAATAGTTGGAACAAAAAGTATCTAAAGTCTCGAAGTTAATCATATGTTTTTATCTACATATGATTTGATTTTCACAAGTGTAGTCAAGGGTGATAGATGTTAAAGTGCCGAAGTGTGAATGAAACACATTCATACGTTTTTTTTTTTTTACAAATTTATATAATTTAACACCATTATCCAAAGGTTCAAGGTTCTAGGTTCTTTATTATTTGTCACATACACAATCATACAAGTATAATCAGTAGTGAAATGCAAGTAGAATTGAAGAAAAATACAGCATTTACATGAGGAAAGGGAGGAGAAAAAAATAATCCCCAGACTATGCTCCTTGGGGAGTACAGTGTGAGAACAGGAAAAACACCTCAGCAACACAAAAGCACATACACGACAAAGCCACAGGGGAAGTGAATCCGGCCCAGCAAGCAGCCATCTGATCCCGCAGCCACTGATCCGGCGCTGGTCAGACCCGCTTGACCAGGCCAGCGGATCGAAGCGAACAGAGGCGAATGGTCGGGGGGGGGGGGCAGACACACGATTCGCCACCTCTCCCACGCGTCCATCGTATAGCCGGCTGCGAACGTTCCGTCAGGGCAGTCAGGTTCCCCGAAACCCAAGTTTCGATAGTGTCAATTGCATTGAGAGACCAGTTAATCCATAATATTTTAGTTTGGAGAGCAGTGCAGAGAGAGTCTCTCACGAGACAAGGGAGCAAAGCAGGGAAGATAAGGGTGAGGACGGGGAGAGAAAGCGACCACCTCCGTTGAGAGCCAAAGCGACTTACTCATGAGGAATTCAAGCAATTCATCATAAAGAGGCAATAAGTGCTAGTAGGCTAATACAACATGTCAGGCATTGATTAGAATAATAAGCTAAAACAGGAAGAGATTAAGAAATTGTTCAAGTATATTTATTTGTTAATTCATTCATTACTGCATTTTTGATAAGATAAACAAATGGCTTCTGGCATAGTTTTACAGTAAGTTGAGCAAAGGTTAATGTTTCCACAAGACAACAGACTTGCATTTCTTCATTGGGAATTCATATTTGTTTATGCATTTTTAATAAAGTAGGCTAAATAAAGGGTAAATAAACAACTTTTTCTAACATAGTTTTACAGTATGTTGAACAAATTTGTCCATACAACAGACATGCATTTCCTCTTTTGTGAATTCTTTCTTATTTATTTGTAAATAGATTTAGAAAGTTTTTTTGATAGCATAGTTTTACAGTAAATTGAGTGAATGTTAGTGTTTCCATAATACAACAGACATGTATTTCTTCATTATGAATTTATATAGATTGTGACATTAATTAGATTACTGCAGTAACTGATTTAGCAATGTGTTTTTATAGTAGGGAGTAATTTAATTGATGCTTAAGAGAAAGTGTTGCATTCTCCAGAGAAGAATAGCCACTTGACTCGACTTGAAAGTAACATTTTGTTTGTGGTTTTGGGTGTGTCATGTTGAAAGTCCTGGACACTTGACTATGCCGTTAAAGTGTGTTTGTGTTTGATTTGGCTTATTTCATGGAAGGATTTATATTCAGTGAGATGCGATTCCTGTTGGCAATCCTGGCATTAAAAGCTGTCCAGCTGCAGAATTCTTATATCCTGCCGATCTTTCAAGCTCTTCTCTGTTTTACACTCCAAAATAGGATGACAGATTAGTTTTTTTCTTTTTTTCTGGCAACCAATACAAACAGCTTAGGTGAATTTTAAAATAAAATACTTTTAGATTAGGAGTTTTCCTGCTACAGTTTCACAAATAGTGTTGCTGTATTTTACTATTGGACAGTGTTCCAAAATCCAAGTCACTAGATGTTTATAAAATATTATGACCAATATTAAGTTATGCTGTACAATAAATTTTAGCCATTCGCACTTTCATGCTGATCTTCATTTCAGCAGTGAACACCTGTAGATTGTGTTACATTTTAAAAGACTGAGAGAATCCGTAATGTTTGGGAATGGTAAAACAATGTCAACAGCATGGTGGCCTATATATTGTGGAGTTACTAAACTCAGTGGACTATAGCAGAGGACAGCGGATATACTCTCTGCATGAGTTCCCACAGATTCAGTCTAGTGACCTTTACCAGTTACACAATACTATAAGGATCTACGCTGGCTCACACGTGTGAGTAATAGCATTACCCGAAACCAGTTTACCGTAATTAAACGTTTTCATTTCTCATAATGAATCATCCAGCTGGATCCATTTTTAGGTGTAATTTTCATCTTTTCAGATGAATCACAGTCAGGGCTAAACTTCGAACCCTCTATGGTACTGTGCAGCCTCCAGGCAACATACTTTATTTTAGTTTTTTAAATAAAATGAGACACCCATTTAATTGATATATGCTATCGCAGGGTATAGTAGAAATCAAACACTAAACAATTAAACTGCACAAAAAAAGCTGTCACATGACCCACGGGCACATTTTGCTTCCAATTTCAGAACATGTGCACATGTCACATGACTCCGTATTTTCTCCAGCCAAAAGTGCATTTATCATACATTTCATCCATATAATTGCCTACAAAAAGTGAAGTAAAGAAGTATTTTCAAAAACTTTACTTTATATATCATCACATGTATTTTAGGAAATTACAAAAAACTTAATATTGCCTCAAAGCAACATTGTACCATAATCATATGAGGCAATGTGGGCCTGCTAGGTTATAATACAAGTATGATATTTGTAAGAAAAAGAGTTGGAATTATTTAAATGTATTTGCATTTTTGCAAAATTTTGTAAAAATAGTAATTCAGATACTATATCTCTATATACATTATTATTTTTCTGTTGAGAGGAATTGCTTTCTCAGCTTTCACAAGCAGTGAGGTGTCATTAGTGAGGAAGGAGATTTTACATGCATGTGCTTGTGTGTGTATGTGCATGCTTGTAATCTAGACGTTCTGGAGAAGTCCATCTAGCCATCAGCCTGGCTGGTTCATCATCAAGGAAAAAGTGTCAGATTAAGTAATGCTTATTTACACTAACTCCTCCCACCAACGTGTGATTGGGATACTCAAGAATACAAAGAAAAGGCAGAGAAACCATCGGCCACAGTGGTGAACATGGTACAACGTGTAACACGTTTCTTTTGACGCGTCGCGATCAACTCTTTTGGCAAACTCCCCAACCCCCTTGTCAAATTTCAAATCACACCAGAAAAGCATTTATTTTTTATCAAAAAATCAGCTATTTGGATTATATGCATGTTTTGGTCTCTTTTGAAAGGTGATACTCGGATGTTTTTTTTCTCAACCGTCAGAATCACTGTAAGTCGTACTGATATCGAGTAATAGCACTCTGAACACACTGAAAAAGAAAAGAAAATATTCCGCCTACATTGTTTTTGTAAATAGAAGCCTGCAGATGACTATAGCTGGGAGGTATGAGCTGGAAACTACATTGGGATCACAGAATGAAGCCTTACCAAGCCAAATTTACCATTTGATAAACAATATATTAGAACATTTGTGTTTTACACACGTTTATCTATGTTGGTGTCTATTTGCTTCCCAAAAAAACACATTTGGAGACTGTAAGTGACCCTTTGTAACCAATGACATATAAAATGCTGTAATTCTTGAATGCTTTAATGTACAGTCATGGCTCTAATGAAAGGATACACTTAGAGCTATTTCCCTTCCAGATTCACTGTCAATAATTGCTGACACATAGTAACTGAAGCATAACCACATTATAGTGACATTTATGCATAGAATCCAAAATGTGTACACTTGTAAATAACATATCTATTTATAATTTCTAATCTAATTACATTTTTTTCCCTATATTTCTATTTCTGTATATAGTATATTATTTAATTCCAGTTTTTTTTCTTATATTGGTGTTATATTCCATTCCTTCTGTTATTCCTATGTATGTATGCACTATCATGCATGTCTGCACTATGTCTGTACTTTCTTCTGCACTGGAAGCTCCTGTCATCAGGACAAACTCCTTGTGTGTGCAAACATACTTGTAATAAAGCTCTTCTGATTCTGATTATAGTGTTTTGGAAAAAAAATTGCTGTCATCATGTCCCTCAGTATATTACTTTTTGCTGACTGGTTTCCAGATTTCATTCGATTCAATGTCAGATGATTGTCTGTGATATAAAAAAGTTAGAAGTTATCAGGAATACACCAAAGCACAAACACGTATAAAACACACACATGTTGGTTTTTATGGTTTACGGGGACTCTCCATAGGCGTAAGGGTTTTTATACTGTACAAACTGTATGTGTTATTGCCCTACACCTACCCAACACCTAAACTTAGCCCTCACAGGAGACTACTTTTCTACTTTCCCCCAAAAAAACTCACTCTGTATGATTTTTAAACATTTTGAATTATGGGGACACTGAAAATGTCCTCACAAATCACCTTCTCCTTGTAATACCTGTCATATCCATGCCATTATGCGCATTTGTGTCCTCATAAACCACACACACACACACACACACACACACCCAGCTGATTGCACTAATCACACGCTGCACTGATCACACAGCTGTCTCCAATCACACACACCATACAAAAGACATTAATTTCCTCTTCCTCCCTGCCGAGTATTGTTTAGCGATTAGCATTTTCCTATGTTAGCTACTACCAAGCCATTCCGTGTTTTGTTTTCGGTCTCCTGTATTGTTCTGCGTTTTTCACTCTCCTAGTGTTAGCTGCTTTACAATTATAATAAACAGAGCCATTTATGTTTTCTGTTTCTTATATTAGCATCAGTCTAGTCTTTCCGTGTTGCCGGGTTGTCTGATTCCTGACCTTCTGCTTGTGACCTGATTATCTCTCTGCCTTGCCCTCTGGATATTGTTCGCCGATCGTAGACCACGCCCGTTTACTTGATTACTCTTCTGCCTGGTCCCTTCTATACCTGTTTGCCATTTGTTCGAACCTGACTGTGATTTTGACCATGTCTAAGCAATAAAAGCCTGCAAATGGATCCGCATGCCTCTCGTCTTGTGGGCCCCGTTACACACGCACAGACCGGAAGTTAACCGAAAGATCTCAAAACAAACAAATACCTCAACATATAATGTAAAATATGTATAAGATGCATAATTATATGTATAATATATATATATATATATACACATATAATTATATAATATAATAAAACACTTTTCAAAAGTAAATGACGCCTCCAAAAAAGAATCCTCCATCCAATAACATCCCCTCTGCTTCAATGGATGAAACATCGCTCTCTTCGTCAAAAATGTAATCTCTGTCACACCAAGCACATTGTTCAACAACTTCTTAGTGTTCAACAACGTTCTCGTTCACTTTATTCGCCATAATTAGCCTATACTGATCATTTATCTGTAAACTCTCCCAGAGTGCATGTTTACGCACTCGACGCGATCTGTGACTGTGATCTGTGCGCACACACTTTGGAGCAAGCTAACTTAAGTCAACCCACTAATGCGTCAAATCCATCTGTTCAGAAGCTCATTGGCTATCAAATAGAACAGTCATTTGCAGACTTTAATGCAATTGGATTGATATACTGTCCGTCAAAGAGAGCGGCCCATCTTCAATGCTGGACACGCTTTGGCTGCCCCTGAATGAAGACCCCTCTAAAATGCAATTTTACAGATGCATCCCAGTCAGGGATAAACTTTTAATGATTTCACTGCTTCTGATGTTTTGAGGATTCACCATATATCATGGCAACAACACACGGAGTGCCCGCTCTGCTTACAGTAATTTGCTATATGGCACATTTTTGTCCCACCACAAAACACGATGCTTGTTTCCCCGGCCCACCCGGCAAACTACCCTCTGACACATTAGAGCCGTCTAGCATGCACTGCAGCAGTAACAGCAAAGTAAAACAGTAATCCATCTAATTTGAAACATGATTTACAGGCAAAGCTGTGAAATATGACTTTAATAATGGTTAAAAATGACTCCACTGCTGCTGTCTGAGAAACGCAGAAGAGCTCGAGAGTTTAGGAAAACGGCTTCCCATTTGGCATATTAGTGGCAGCGCATTTGTTATCAATGAAATGTGAAAATGACTGTGGTGTGGCTGTTATGGTTATTGCAGTCTGAACGGTTGATGAAGTTGCTGTCCTGTGGTTCTGTTGTAACTGAGCTGAAGGTACTTTCATGTGTCAGACTGTGGGATGTGTGTGGTGCCAGTGGGCTGACTGGATTGGTGCTGCCCTAGATTTACGAGCCTGCTTGTTAGTTTCAGTACTTCATAACAGTGTAATTTCACTGTTGACAATTTACGTCAATAAGCTATTTAGCTATATTTAGAGTTTTTACTGTTTTGACAGACTGAAAAAAAACTGCGGAATAATGATCCCAAATGGAAAACTTTTTATTTTATTAAAAAACATGCTACTTAATTATATTGGCTGAACTTGTTAAAATTGTGCGCAGAACATTGAGGGAACGTTTTTCAAACTACTGTGTGACCTTCAGGGTCATTTCACTCACTTCAGAAGTCATTACACCGCAAAAGCTACTTGACACTCATTCAGTTCTCTGGCTTCCCTCTCATGTTTTATGCACATGCCTCGTATGACCCGTAGGTGAGCGGCACGCCACGTCTGACACCAATAATATGCATAAGGTAACAGAACAGAATGGGATCAAACACAGGGGCCCTCATATTCACCACACAAACCATTCATACACTATACAAAATGATTTATTAAAGCTGTAAATAAAACAAAAGGGATTTTCAGACTGTGTTTAACCCTGGGTTATCGTTGTTCTAAACCCGAGGTAAAGGCACGCTTCACACTTGCAGTGTTGGGAAGGTTGCTGGAGATATAATAGGTTACAGATTACAAATTACCCTTTTAAAATGTAATAAGTAGTGTAACTATTTCAATATTGAAGTAATGTAACATTACATTTGATTACTTTCCTCAAACCTTTAAAGCAGGCAGGGTTAACCTCAGAGTATTTCTTCTTCAAACGTATTACTGTCAGACTTTCATAATCCTTCATCACTTGAATAAAGATTATAATAATTTCAAAGCATAGCCACCACAAAATCAGACTTTAACACCTCTTATTAAGTTGAGATAATTCGGAGGTTAAATACAGATTTAAAATCATGACAAGATAGTTTAATATCTGTGATACTATTTTTAAATCAAATCTTTTCATAGCTATGACAGGAAAAACTGTTAATATGCATAAACCCAAATAGAAAATAAAACAGTTATCGAATAAGCATGTGTGCTGTTCTTTATCATATACTCCTGAAACATTGGTGTCTCTTATAAATTGCATTTACTGCTTAAAATATAATAAATCAATTTAACTCTGTATGTAAATGAGAGACAGAGAGAGAGAAATCAGATATAACCCCCTTTTGTAATACACAATTTTTCTCAGTAACTGTTACTCAGGCCCGGTTCCAGAATCAAATCACTGAGGGTGCTTCTTAAATTAGTGAGGGTGCTCTAGCCTTGATATATATACAGTATATATAGGGCTATATAAAGGTTATAGCCCCATCCACCCATTGCTGGTCGCTTATAATCACTAGCGGTCACTCAACTTAGTTCATCTCGATCTCACAAAGTTACATAATGGATCTCTTTTTTACAATTAATCTCTTACATCGTGTCTACACTTGGTTATAATGAGATGATTTGTGCAACACAACACCTGAACAAAAACTCAAAATTTGAGCTTGGTGAGTGGATTCTAACTTAATAGCCTCTGATTGGCTGTTGGGTTTAAGAAATCAACATATGTCTGTGATTGGCTAAATTTCTCAACGCTGCAAAAACACTTTGAAATAGAAAACCAATCTCTTGAGCGCAAACCATAATGCACTGTTAGCCAAGTGTTTAACTGAGGGTGCTACTCATTTCGTTAGCACCCATGTAGAACCAACCCGATCTCATGAAAATGCATATAAATAGTACGTCAAATTCAAATGAAAACTCGTGGTATTGATACGAAAAAATGTACTTTGGCGTGTGTATGCTACGCGATGGGTAGGTTTAGGGTTGTGGGGTAGAAGCGTATCATATGTACGCGAAAACTGCATATCATATGCACGCCAACAAATGTAATATCATATATATGCAAAAATGCGTATCATATGCAAGCCAAACACCTTCGTGTCATATTTACGCCAAAGTCCGTTTTTTTGTATCAATACCACGAGTTTTCGTTTTTATTTGGCGTACTATTTATACGCATTTTCATGAGACTGGATTCGAAGAACCGAGCCTGCAGTTGATTCCAATTACATTTGTTTTGTAATTAAATTACGTAATTCCGTTACATGTACTGTAATTAGTTACTCTCCAACACCGCACACTTGTAATTTAGAAGCAGGTTAGGACCGCTTATTAGGCCTACCTTTGGTTATGAAACACAGCCAAAACAATTAACATTGGCCATTGACTTCTGTAATCTTTAATAACTGCTTGGTTACCCACATTCTTCAAAATATCTTCTTTTGTGCTCAACCGCTGAAAGAAATTCATACAGTTTTGGAACGACTTAAGAGTTGTAATGACATAATGACAGAAATGTTATTTTTGGGTGAACTAGGCCTATCCCTTTTTTCAGTTTACTGTCAATTTAGCCTATTTGCATTTTATATTATAATAACTGTTGAAATGTAAGTCTTTGTAGGACACATTTCACTGTAACCTCCTGAGGCGGCTCCTTCTGAAAACAATTAACTGAAGGACTGCTTAGCATGGATCAAACTCCCCTTGAGTCTTATAAGCGCCTCGGCCAGTCCACCATTAATCAGAAGAAAAAACATGGCCACTGATCATAGTTCCGTGTGCAGATTTATGTCGTGCTGATGTGGAATGAAAATGGGAAGAGTTTCACAATGTGCGTCTGCTCCAGAAAGAGTAAAGGAATGTTGTTCATTGTCACATGATGTGGGAGAAGACAGGCAATATTCAACACCCCCAGACACCCCCTCCCCGTCGGGCGCACATCTTGCCTGCAGATGTGGTGATACCACAAACACTTCAAAGTTCCTCCCCTCAGACCAACTGATATTCTGACGCCAACTGTAAATGTCCTGGACACGCAGAGAGGAAAATATGAACCCTTTTAAATGGCTCTGGAGGAACTCCTTCAGAAAAAGAAGCACTTCCATTGTGTCTTCAGAAAAGTTAGAACAAAGCAGTGTTCTCATTCCCTCTGAAAGTGAATTAGGCCTCTGTTTCAGAAAAATAACATTGGCTCTCTGTAATTTCAAGGATAAAAAGAATCTTGGACATATGCTATTATGTGTTATGTAATCTAATGTTTTGGATTTTGGGCACTTTTAAGTGTCAGAATACGTTTAGTTTTTTACCAATACCAAATAAATAAATAAAGTTACAATTTATTATTTTGATGTCATACACTGATCATTCTGCATAGTGCCGCTTCAAGTCGAATTCACCTAATGATTCCTGAAGAATCATGTGACACTGAAGACTTGGCTTTTGAAAATTCAGCTTTGCCATCAAAATTATAAATTTAAATTTTAAAATATTTTATATAGATACATTTTAGATACATTTTTAATTGTTGAATAAATTAAATACATTTTTGTATTAAATTAAATTAAACGAACATATACCAATTTTTTCCTTAAATGTTTTATTAGTCAGCTCTGCTTCAGACAGTAAGCGTGCAAATACAATATTACCTCTTAAAAGGTCCCCATGGTGGAGACAGCAATATTTTGACCTCAGCCAGACAACAATAATTTAGAGGCCACAATAAGAGCAAGAGAATCCGCACCACAAACCAGCATAAGAAAGTTCAGCATATTCAGTTCATCTGAGTACCGAATGATGCATCAGTTTCTGTCATAGTCTCGACAGACAGTCATCTTCAATGTATTCCAATGGTCAAGACTGCATAAACTGAGTATAAGAACTATGTCATGATGCTTCAGAAGTGAGTGCTATAAGAGACATGGTTGATCTGAAATGTTTTACAATTAAACTAAGTTTCTAAACAATTAACTTACCTGTGATTATCTACCAGATCAACAGAAAACTTGATAGCAAAACACATTTTCTTTTAATTTAAAAGGTAAAGAAATTCACACCTGATCTTGTTGGGAGATCCAGCCATGATAGATGTATAAGGTAATGGCGAGTGTGTTTAGAGTGAAAGTTATGACACCCCTGAAGTGGCCTGCTGGTGTTGTACTGGTTCACAGTTGACAGGCTCAGAGAGTTCAGCTCCATATGGAACATATATCACTCAATCTTCCTAACTGCTGCTGCTGCTGCACTTATTAAATTCACTTTAACACATGGCAAGTGGGCTTCACACTGTAAGTCTCGCGCACACTCTCACACGCTTAACTCTTTGTGGTAAGCTCCATATATTTCACTGGCCCTGGCTACTGCAGGAGGATTTGATTAGTGTGAGATGTTGAGATCTGTCATCTTTTCAAGCTTAGCCATAAAGATTTTTAATTTCTCAGTGGACTTTATTGGCTGCATGCTTGATTGAAGGGACACAATGCGTACAAACTCTAAACAGCCAGAACAGTTTGTTGTCCCTTTTTCCGTGTGTGTTCTTTTTCTTTTAAGTAATTGACATAGAAATTTCCCATTGTGTTTCAGTTGTTTATGGTAAAGTGGAAAGTATGTTTATAGCTAGCGCTAAAAATGTGATTTAATAATTCTACAGCTATAAAATGTTATGAATGGGACAGTATTGCACAGTAACTGATACACATATCTGTACACTACCATTCAAATGTTTGTGGTTAGTATGATTTTACAAGTAATAAAATATACCAATAATAAACTTGTTTATTATTCGCAATGATGCATTGAATTGATCAAACGTGACAATAAAGACATTTAAAATGTTACAAAGTATTTCTGTTTCAAGAAAATGTTGTTCTTTTGAGCTAATATTCATCAAAGAATCCTGAAAAATACATCACAGTTTCCAACAAAAATATGAAATAAAACATGTCAATATTTCTTGAGCAGAAAATCAGCATATTAGAATGATTTCTGAAGGATCTTGACTTGTTGAAGAGTAATTAAAAAGGAATAAATACAATTTTATCCATAAGATACACATTTATTCAAAATGTACACAATATTTAAAAACAGAAAATAGTCCTTCTAAATTGTTCTAATATCTCTCAATATTAGTGTTTTTACTGTATGTTTAAATGCTACCTTCCTAAACATTTGAGTATAAAATATGACAGTATGTAGTATTTATGGTGACTAAGAAACACCAAATCAAATGGCAAAAGTAAAGAATACAAAGCATTAGATGTGGTTACACATATTTTAATCCGATAAATGAATTACTTTAAAAACACCAATCAAATGATTTGAACTGTGTACAGAAGTACTATACAAGTTTAAAAGGTATTTTTCTCTCCTGCTGAAAATATTATGTTATATTTTATCGTTATATTTTATCGGTGCAATGATTTGCAATGTAATGAAAACCAAAGACTTTTAATTTATCATCGGTTGTAAAGAGAAACTACCTCAGAAATGACCCTTCCTGCTTAATCAACAAATGTAAGTTCACTGTAAAATAATTACTGTGAATTTAATGTAAAATACTGTAAAAATGCTACAGTAAAAACGTGTTAAATGGTTAACGGTAAGTTCCCCTACTGTGAAAAACTGTATTAGCCATCACATGTAATTTTACGGTAGTATACCATTCTTGGAAGTGAAAAAGAACTAAATTTACAGTGAATAACCGTAAATTAACATTTCCAAATGCGTTACATTTCAAATTTGATGTTTCTTTTTGCTGGAATAACTATGTTTCTTCTTCGTTTTTCTTATCAGTTTAGCACATTAGGCACTATGCTATGTATGCTACACCTAATGTTGTTAAATTAATGTTTATTCCATTATTTCAGTTTCGTATGTGTTACCATGATGGTGTTCGTGTGAATGACACTGTGCACCTTCTATATATGTTAATATTTAAAAGCTGCTTGTGATAGGCTTTGGTTCATCGTGTGACTTTCTCATCACCATCTGCTATTGGTGGTTATCAGTGTATTACAAAAGTACAAAACAGATTTCAGTACTTCAATAGGTTGTTATATTAACATTATATCAGTTAATGAAATTACGGTATTTAACTGTAAATTTAAGTTAAAACCGTAAAACCTAAAACTTTGCTAGGCAACCACAGCTGTTAATTGTATGGATTTTTTTTACAGTGTAGTTTAATGGCCTGTTGCTCAATCACACTAATACAATTGAATGTTTAATATAAATTTTGTGACCATATCCAAAGGGGCTACAAGTTCATTTAATGAACAAGTAATGAGATATTCGTGAACCGTGTCTGCTGATTTGTGTCATCATTTAGTCACAGTCATCATATATCAACAGAAAATGAAGAGTACAAATTAATGTCAGTCCGGGACACCTGTGGCTAGTGCAGAAATGCAGTGGTGTTTTATTTGGACCCATTTACAGCCCTCCAAAGCATGTTAAAAAAAAAGCATGGCATATGAAATCTCGGTTTGGGTTTAATGACTCATTTATTAATAGCTTTCACAATGCCTTTAACAGCCTAAACCACATCCTGCTTAGTGAATCAGCTGATGCAAATGTTCAAAACAGGATGCATGACTTTCGAAATTTCTTCTAAACAACAACAGCCATTATGAATACTCTCATACCAAATTCCTAATAGCAACACCTCTGCTGTAATATATTTTGGGCTACCGAAAATCTGACATTGGTGGCAAACTGCCGTAGTGCATTTAGGTTGACCACATGTGGCCAATATTAGATCAGGGTTCACAGGGGACAATAGTCTGTACCAGCTGCTTATTTTCTCATTATCATAAATGATACTCAAAAGAGCACATAAACTATTTTAAGCCCAGAGTGAAGGGGAGAAACGGGAAAAGAGCAGCCACACATAGAGGGTTGCTATGTTTGCCAGCTCTATTGCTGATGGCAATATTGAAGTAATCTCAACCAGATGTTCATTAATGGCTTTTTAAGAGATCTCAGGGAGTGAGGTGGAGAAGCGGCCCAGATCCACGCTCTGATCTCGGGTTCGATTGCACCGTGCCAAGGGCCCAGAGCTCCACAATAACACACATCATCTAACAGCTCCGCTCCGTAGCAACCGGCCTGTTTACACGGACAACACTCACTACAGGGAGGCTATTCGCAGGCTTCCCTTGCAAAAACATATCTTTCCCTGCAATTAAGAAAAATAATATAAAAAAAGAGTCTGGAGTTTACTGTAAATGCCAAAAAGACTGGGATTTTCTTCACTGCGTACGTGTCTTCTTATGCACAGAACCTCATAAATGAGGCTAATTAATGGGATTTATCACTTATGTGACTCACAAAAATTATTTAAGCCAATTAAGTATTTTTGGGTTAAAGCCTTTGACCTTCAATACCTAATTAAATTAAATACATTAATCAGCAAGATTGCATTAGTGTTGGAGATTTGTTTCAGTGACTCTTTCTGCAGGTTATATCATTACACCAGTAGGTGGCGGCAAGCGTCTAAGTGAGTAATTGACCTGTTCATTCAAATAACACTGATTCATTTAGGAACAAAACATGTGTCTGGCTGTGTCTGAAATCATCCCCTATACCAGTGATACTCAAATCTGGCTCTTGAGATCCACTTTTCAAGAGTTTAGCTCCAACCCTGATCAAACTCACCTACCTGTGATTTTCTAATGATCCTGAAGACATTGATTAGCATGCTCAGGTGTGTTTGATCAGGGTTAGAGCTAAACTCTTCAGGAAAGTGGATCTCGCAAGCCATCTTTGAGTATCACTGCCCAATACACTTAACTAGGGCTGTATTGTAGGGGACAGCCATATCACGCGGTGTCTGAAACCATTATGGAGTGCACTCCAATCCTACAATGCACTGCAATAACGAGTAAGCAATCGATGAACATTCAATGGCTAGCGAGAGAATACCCATAATGACTAAATCCCGCATCTCGCCAGAAGATGGCCCCCGCAGCTGAATCATCCATTCATATTCCAAACCTCTAGTCCAATGTGAGTACACCATAATAGCATACAGATAAAGTTATGTTTAATTTATTATTAAAAAGTTGAATATGTTTGTATGCATGCTAGATTCAATGACAGAGTTCAAGATTATTCCTTTTTTTACCACTGGAGCGACTACTGAAGCTTTTAAACAGCAAGCAGAAAATATGCAAAAATGGCAGCCCTACATACTCAGTGAGTGAATGCTTTCACTCTTTCACTCAACTTGACAAGTGGACTAATGTAGGGAATAGTGAATGAGTGTATACGGGCCGATTTTGAACACAGCATCTGTCTTTATGAATCGGTCATTGAATCGTTCGTTCAATTAGTTCAAAAACACTGATTCTTTTAGGAGCAAAATAAGTGAGTCAATTACTGAATTTAGAATTGTGTACTAGCATGCTTCTCTTATTATTTCTGCCACAAAGAGAGTAGCGTGCAGTGCAAATGCAGCCAAAAAACCATTCACTGAAATGATTAGTTAAAAAACACTGATGCACACTGACTATTCACTCAACATTCCTTCAAAAAACACTTTATAGTAGTTATAAAAACAAATCTTTTTGAAACTTTGAATCAATTGAACAAATTTGCTTTGCAAAATACTTCAACCTGACTCAGTTATAACCATTAGACATTTATTCATGGGTCCATCAGATCAACAGCAACTAGCACCGTCAACATGTTGCTGCCAGGGTTCTAAACAGTATGGCTGCATCTGAAATGCATACTCTTCTTTTTAATAAGTAATTACTTAGTGACTGTCAAAACAGTGTGTTCTATATAGTATGAATAAGTGTAATATGAATGTAATTTGTCAAGTTGTCATTGTCATGTGACTTACTGTACCAGTGTCAGATGAGTCATTTTCACAAAGCACTCATGCGACAATAAAGTGTTCACCAGATGCACACTTCAGAAACTTGCCAGAAATAGTTTGTATCCAGGGACTTTTTGTCTATTGTTTTATGGATACTGTGAATTTGGACATATTACTGTGTTCACAACACAGTTTTTCGTCTACTACAATACAATCAATATTAATCAATAATCATACCTTCAGTGAACAGTAATCAGCGCCTCCTACACTCTAGACCAATCTGTAACATTTTTCTCCAGGTTTACTCAGAATCTCAGAGCTTTGCACAGGTTTATGGGGTTTGCAGTGCTAGTTCACTTTATGTGCACAGACTGCCAGCTCTTGTCTGGTGTTGTTGAGTCACTCTCAATGGTTTTGATCAACAGAACACCATGTACTTCCTTTGTTCCCTAATACAAACCAAACATGAAAACAACTGTGCATTGTTATATGAGGGATGAGGTTTACATGCATTCCTAATTAGATCTGGCTTTTTAAAATGACTTCAATCTAAATTTAGACATTTCTTAGATCTACAGAATAAAATCCACTGCTTTCCATTTTTAAACAAACAACTCATCCAACCTCAGGCAAATAGCACATAAATGAAGAACCAAACTGGACTTTTAGCATTGCATGATTCAGCTTGTTTGTGAATGACAGGGCTCTATAAGAAACACGACAAGCGGTTGCAATCATTTCTAAAGTAATAAAGATGCAAAGCTTGGCAGGTATTTCTCCTCCATCATTCTGACTGTTTTTGACGCTGCAGACATCCACGATGCTGCTCTGTTCAGCCCCACCAAGCCTGACAGGAGTCATTTATGACAGAGAGTTGTGTTTGACGCCAAAGTTGAAATGATTTCCATCATCTCTGCTGCCAGAGGCTGCTTCAGTCCTCCTTTTGTTCTCCTGGTTTGTAGTGGGCATTGCAACAATTATGGGACTGTAATGCTAATGGTGGGTTTATAATGGACTTTGTGCTGTTCCCAATAGACTGAGATTACCTAGGCAAACCTCAGCACAGATGGGCAGTAGAAGTCCAATTGGTTGCAGATGTGAGCCCCCTGAAATACTGGCTTGGATACTACAGATATATAGGCCCTCAAGGCCATCACAATATTATTGATCAACTACAAAAGCAGCGTATGTTGTCATAGGTCTAATAACACGTAATTATTATAGGGCTGCATAAAGAATCTTGTAAAAACATGTTCTGAAAGAAGATGAATGGCAAGAGTGCATTTTAATATTCAGAGCACTTCAGGTGTGCTATGTGACAAACTGAGTTGTGTATTTGGGTGAGGCCCAATCGTGTCTAATAAACATATGGGAAAGCATAATAAACTGGGGAGTATGGCTATGAACGTTTGTGCTAAAGCCCTTGAGGTGAGCCCCTACACTCAATTACCTCTGTAAACATCCCACAGCACACTTTCTCTCTCTCTTTCTCTCCATGTGTGGCTGAGAGACTCACTCAGTTGTAATCAGCCCATATCTAGTCAAGAGTTTATTTATCGAGCTGAAGGAAAACAAAAGGAAAATTTGAACTTAACTAAATAAACTAGCTATTAACCCTGTCCTCCATTTAAACTAATGGATTTAGCCAGTGTTTGCTTTTTCTGATACTTACACAAGGGGTGCATTTTAATGGTGTTAAATAGCTGAGACAAGCACATGCATGTTGTTGTGGATGTTGTACTATTTTTTCAGCCAATTTCACGTACTAAAAGTGCCTGTTGTCTATGAGGTTGTGATGTACAGTATATGAAGCACAGCTCAAAAAGAAGTCACTTTCCAACTAAGCAGCCTCTTGTTGATCAATGCGGCGTGACTAACTTAAACAATGTGTGAATTTTGTGCAAGGAAATCTTTTGCCCTCAGGGAAAATTCCCAGCCACTTGCATACCTATTGATATGACTGTATTTCACCCACAAAAAATTTCCAGACATTGGTAAATGTTACAGTACCTTAATGTGTGTAAGGGGAAAACTGATATTAAATCTGCTTAATTTTTTGTTAATTTTTCTGCTTTAATTGTTTTCTAAATGTAAACAAATATATCTATGTATGAGGGTACTGTATAAAAAAATCAACTTCCATTCTGACCAACAAACTGATTTACCTATCAAATGTAGAAAAAGTTGACAAAAATTTGCTTTTTTCAAATAAATATTTCATTGAATTATTGTGAATTATTTATTTTGTAAGAATTTACAATTACACGTTTAGAGATAAGGGTCCATGAACAGGCTGCTGAGCATGCTCAGTTTGATCCCTGATGATGCACTTGAATAATGTGTTTTTGGTTAAAGCATGGGGACAAAATAATAGTTGTTTTAGTTTTAATATATATTTTTGACTATATTAGCCATAGTGATTAGAATTATCTTTGGTGAAGTGTCTTCCATTTCAATGAATGCATATATTGCAACTATTTTTGGTGTACAGATGTAACCCCATATGCTCAATAAACTGACAAATTAAAAAAACTTTCACATACTGCATGATCAGCTTAAGTTAAAATGGAAGCTTACTGAATTTGGATCCACAACGTATTACAATATATTTGATGAAGGCATTACAACTTTAACTGTTAAGCTGATACATCATTTATTTCCACAGTTCTTGAAGCTGGTTGTCTCAAGTTTTTGAGATTTCCCTACTTTTTTTACAGTTTTGATTACAGTGTACTGTGAGGATGTGTTTACATGTTTAGCATCACCCAGTACTAAACCAACTGACACGCAGTTCAGACCCCACCATAGGCCTAAGGAAAACTTCCTCAACCCCAGATGTTTAGTTGGTGGTCAGACACATAAGCTGGAGTTATAACCACTGCTGAGCAGTTTCCACAGGACAGCGCACCCTGTTTAAAGCAAATGGGAGGTGGTTCCAGACTAATTGTTGGAAAAGTTATATTCTGTGGTCACAACAGTGCTTATATTGCAAGCTTCCAATCTCAATGACTAGTTTGTAAATATGAGTGATCTTTGAAAGAAAAACTGCAGAATAAACTCAATAATGATAATATTGTGCAATAATCTTTACTATTTACTTTGTAAATATGAGCTATGATATACTACCCCAACTTTTCACTGTTTACAGTGCCTTGCGAAAGTTATTTTTTGTTTTTTTATGTTGCTGCCTTATGTTAAACTGCTTTAAATTACTTTTTTCCACATCAATCTACACTCCATATACTATAATGGTAAAAAAAAAGTTTTTTTTACATCTTTGCAAAAAAAAAAAAAAAAATACACCTTAAGACCAAGCCCTGGGGTCAAATGAACTGTCTGTAGAGCTCAGAAACAGGATTGCATCAAGCCACACATCTGGGGAAGAGTTCAGAAAAAAATTCTGTTTCATTGAAGGGTCACAGAAGCATGGGGCTTTTTTAGTGGCAGGGACTGAGGGACTCGTCAGAATAGAAGAAAAGCTCAATGCACCAAAATATTGAGATAGCCTTAATGAAAACCCAGTCCAGAGCATTCAGAACCTCAGACTGGGCAGAAGGTTTACCTTCCAACAGGACAGTGACCCTAAGCACACAGCAAGAGTGGCTTATACACAATGCTGTGAATGTCTTTGAGCCACAGGCTGGACTTGAAACCAATCAAATATTTCTGGAGAAACCTGAAAACGTGCGTCTGCCCCCATCCAACCTGACAGAGCTTGAGAGGTGAAGAGGTGAGGAGAAGAGGTAGGTAGCAACATTGGATAGATATATATACAGCCTATTTTCATTATTCATTCAATTGTATTACTAATTTACATAATATAATATTTGCTATCGTAAACAGCATCTTCAAGCTTTTATTCCATTAAGGTAAAATGTGGGTTGTATCAGTATTTCTTTGTCCTTTGTGGCCACTGAGGCTGAATGCAGAAGTGATCGTGCGTAGAGCCCTTAAAAAGGAACATTGGTGTGCTGGCCTTGGTAGAACTTTAGTTTAAAACATGCCATTAAACTTATACAGATTTAAAATATAGTTCCGTTATGTAAATAACTTTTTGGGGGGACTTATTGGACTTAATTATGAATACAGGTTAAAATGTTAAGTGTGATTATTCACAAATAATAAAAGAAACCTATGCAAACGATGCACTATGTAGCTGTCACGGTACACGGGGATCCAGGAACGAGGAGACGAGGATTCTGACAAACGAGGTATTTAATGAGAGACAAACGGAGGAGAGACAGGAACACAGGTAAGGACATCTACGGCTTAGACACATGACATTAACAATAATCCACAAGTAACATGGGGCAGAACAGACTAGATATAGGGAGACATGACTGGAAACACCTGGGACATAATCAAGATACAGACGAAGACTAATCAACTAATGATGGGGAACAGGAAGGACCATATAAGGGTGAGGGGACAAAGGCAGAGGAAGACAAAGTCTGACATTACCCCCTTCCAATAAAGGTCGCGCCTGCGACATCGAAAGGAGGGTGGGCACTCTGGAGGCCTCAAGGACCTGGAGACCGGACAGGTGACCTCCAGGGCGGTGCCCGTTCCGGGACCCACGGCGGATCCGGGGACTCAGGCGGCCACGATCAGGCGGCCATGGCGGATCCGGGATTCCGGCCATGGCGGATCCGGGGATTCCGGCGGCCACGGCGGATCAGGCGCCATGGCGGATCCGGGGATTCTGGGCGGCCATGGCGGATCAGGCGGCCACGGAGGGTCCGGGAACTGAGGAGGCCATGGCGGGGTGCTCGGGCGGCCATGGAGGGCGGGTGCTCGGGTGGCATGGAGGGTAGCCCCAAAATTTTCTTGGGAAGCTCCCATCCCAGGG
Organism: Gymnocypris eckloni scoliostomus; assembly: GCA_027564155.1. NCBI lineage: Eukaryota > Metazoa > Chordata > Actinopteri > Cypriniformes > Cyprinidae > Gymnocypris > Gymnocypris eckloni. Next base: position 18,731,145 of record CM050422.1, on the reverse strand, counting down.
GGCGCCAGGAGCCGTGGAAGGCGAGCTGGACAGGGCCAGCGGAGGGAAAAGTGAGCTGGACGGGACCAGCGGAGGCCCAGGTGAGCTGGACGGGACCAGCGTGGGCCAAGGTGAGCTGGACGGGACCAGCGGAGGCAATGGTGAGCTGGGCGGGACCAGCGGAGGCCCAGGTGAGCTGGACGGGACCAGCGTGGGCAAGGTGAGCTGGGACGGGACCAGCGGAGGCAATGGTGAGCTGGGCGGGACCAGCGGAGGCCCTGGAGAGCTGGACGGAACCAGCGTGGGCCAAGGTGAGCTGGGCGGGACCAGCGGAGGCAATGGTGAGCTGGGACGGGACCAGCGGAGGCCCTGGAGAGCTGGACGGAACCAGCGTGGGCCAAGGTGAGCTGGACAGGACCAGCGGAGGCAATGGTGAGCTGGACGGGACCAGCGGAGGCCCAGGTGAGCTGGGACGGAACCAGCGTGGGCCAAGGTGAGCTGGACGGGACCAGCGGAGGCAATGGTGAGCTGGACGGGACCAGCGGAGGCCCAGGTGAGCTGGACGGGACCAGCGTGGGCCAGCGTGGGCGCTCGGGTGCCGCTGACTCTCGGGGGCGCTCGGAAGAGCTGGGACGGAACCAGCGGGAAATTGAAGCGCACTTACGAGGAGCCGGCACTGGAGGGCGCTGTCGAGGTGCAGGCACTGGAGGGCACTGGCGTGGTGCAGGCACTGGAGGGCACTGGCGTGGTGCAGGCACTGGAGGGCACTGGCGTGGTGCAGGCACTGGAGGGCACTGGCGTGGTGCAGGCACTGGAGGGCACTGGCGTGGTGCAGGCACTGGAGGGCACTGGCGAGGTGCAGGCACTGGAGGGCACTGGCGAGGTGCAGGCACTGGAGGCACTGGCGAGGTGCAGGCACTGGAGGGCACTGGCGAGGTGCAGGCACTGGAGGGCACTGGCGAGGTGCAGGCACTGGAGGCGAGCCTCGGAGCAGGCACTGGAGGGCACTAGGTGCAGGCACTGGAGGGCGCTGGCGAGGTGCAGGCACTGGAGGGCACTGGCGAGGTGCAGGCACTGGAGGGCGAGCCTCGGAGCAGGCACTGGGCGCAGTCTCGGAGCAGGCACGGAGGGCGCTGTCGGGAGCAGCCACTGGATCTCGGCGGCGCTGAAGCGCCGGCTGGCTCGGCGGGCGCTGGCTCGGGCGGCGCTGAAGCGGGCTCTCGGCGGCGCTGGGAAGCGCCGGGCGGCGCGCGCGAAGCGCTGGAACCAGCCGAGACGAAGACGAGCTGGGCGGCACCAGCGAAGAAGAGCTGGGCAGGACCAGTGGAGACGAAGAAGAGCTGGTTTCGACTCGGGACCGGTAACTTCCCAGACACCGGTAGATCCCCTCTCTCCAACACAATCCTGTGGTGTCTGGGAGATCCATAGGGCGCTGGTAATTTGCCCCGAGCCGAAACAGATGGAGGATTGCCGCGTGGAGCTCCGTCACCACGAGCTTGCAGAATCCTCCGCGAACTCCACAAGGAGAGATTCCGGCTAAGGGCGAGGACGCAGGCGGCGAACTCCATCGTTGTTTGCGGTGGATTATTCTGTCACGGATCCAGGAGCGAAGGATTCTGACAAACGAGGTATTTAATGAGAGACAAACGGAGGAGAGACAGGAACACAGGTAAGGACATCTACGGCTTAGACACATGACATTAACAATAATCCACAAGTAACATGGGGCAGAACAGACTAGATATAGGGAGACATGACTGGAAACACCTGGGACATAATCAAGATACAGACGAAGACTAATCAACTAATGATGGGGAACAGGAAGGACCATATAAGGGTGAGGGGACAAAGGCAGAGGAAGACAAAGTCTGACAGTAGCATCTTGTAGGTTATGAGTTTCTGGTGTTTTGGTGTTTCCAGCTGCTGAAGAGTTTGTGGTCGTCTTTGACGTATATTTCATTTAATGATGCGCCAAATGTTCTCTATAGGTGAAAGATATGAACTGCAGGCAGGTCAATTCAGCACCCGGACCCTTCTACTAGGAAGCCATGCTGTTGCAGGAGCTGCATTATGTGGTTTTGCATTGTCCTGCTGAAATACACATCGTCTGGAGGGGAGAATATGTTGCTCTAAAATTTGTATATATCTTTCAGCATTCATAGTGCCTTCCAAAACATGTAAGCTGCCCATACCGTATGCATTTATGCACCCCATACCATCAGATATGCTGGCTTTTGAACTGAACGCTGATGACACGCTGGAAGGTCTCCCTCCTCTTTAGCCCGGAGGACACAGCGTCCGTGATGTCCTACAAGATTGTTAAATTTGGACTTGTCTGACCATAGAACACTTTTTCACTTTGAAACAGTCCATTTTAAATGAGCCTTGGCCCACAGGACACGACGGGTCTTCTGGACCATGTTTACAAATGACTTCCTTTTTGCATGATAGAGCTTTAGTTGGCATCTGCCGATGGCACAGCGGATTGTGTTTACCGGCAGTGGTTTCTGGAAGTATTCCTGGGCCTGTTTAGTAAAGGCAATGACAGAATCATGCCAATGAGTGATGCAGTATCGAGCCAGTGCTATTTCCTGTTCTTAGTTGGTTCGACTTTAAGAACCGGTTGCTTTTCCACAGACTAGAGAGCCAATACAGAGCCAGGTCTTATGTCACTGAATAAGTTTCATGTTTCATTTCACCGCACCAGCACCAAAGACAACATACTTGTTCGAGATGCATCGGCGGCAAGCAGACAGATCGATCAATCGATCGATCGGCACACAACACACTAAAGCACCGCGAGAGCGATCAAAATGCATAAAGAACCATCTTCTTTCCCAGTCACTTCCGCAGCACCCCGATAACACCTGTCTGGGCAGCGCTGATCCATCCCGAACAAGCCTAAACAAACTATCAACAATGGCAGACAATGCGTTGCTATTGATATTCATGGCTTTGAGAACCTACATCGGCATCCAAACACGGCGAATCCAACGTGTTCATATTTAGCTGCTATTTCAAATATGGCGGTCCAAAGTGTCTGTCGTCTTGTTGGTCATTGTAAGCCCCCAGCCCCTGATGCAAGCGGTTCTTCCTTCTAGCCCAAAAATGTTTTGGTGCTACTTACGAACCGCCTTTCCTGGTTTGGAGCTGGTGCTTTGGGTGTCGAAAGACAAAGAACCAGTTTGAAACTAGTCTCTGGCTCTGGCTCTGAACCAGCACTGGAACTGCTTTGATGGAAAAGGGGTATTAGTGGACAAAAGTGTAAAATGTATCAGTTTAAACATTTGTTATGTTATCCATGTTCTATTGTGAATAAAATATTGGCTCATGTGATTTGAAAGTATTTTACTTTTCATTTTATTCAAATTTAAAAAACATCCCAACATTTCCGAATTCAGGTTGTAAATAGATGCCATAATATGATATAATATTTTTGTTATACTGCACAGCTGATTGTGGAAAAAATAGCTACTATAGTTATTAACATTGCCAACACTGATTAAATCAACATTATGGGGTAATTTTAAAGATCTCAGTTGACAAGCTTTGAGTTAAGGTTGGCTGACCCTTCTGCAAGTCCTCTGAGTGGCCTTCTTACATACAATGTACAGAATGTCTCGCTAATATCATCACCTCCCTCAACCACCTGTCAAACCTGTCTTCACCCGGTCACTCTGGTATAACAAAAATACAAAAATGACTCAGATACACACTTTAAACTGGACAGGCTGAATATTATTATGCATTCTGTTGAGACCGCTACTGTTTGAAATGCAATATTTGGGGATTTTGGCTTAACTGTGCTTGAATGTTTTCGGTTGGGAAAGGGGTTTCTGTGACTTTAGGTCAGTGATTGATTGGGGCACTGGGGTTTTGACAATCCCTGCAGCTGACCATGACTTTGGTTTGATTATGTATGAGTAAGTACATTTGGGGCTATATCAAGAAACCTGGCTTTCGTACAGGAAATGGAGATGTATTGCTCCTAATAGTAATTGAAAACATGAGGGAAGTTTCTGATGGTAACACACTCCCAGAAGAGTGTTCAGTGTCCACTAACTGGTGTGCTCAATTCATTCTCGAATGACAGTTCTAATGCCAAACACAAAAAATCTCATGAAAACCTAGTTTGTAAATGAGTTTATACAACAGTTAGTTCTGGTCCTCAAATTTGATTGCCCAAGTGGCGTTCCAATAGCGCTGACATAGAGTGCTGAAGTGATGACTTATTTTTTGTAGGCCAGCCCGGAAGTTACCATACCCTGTTTCCCTTGACACAAACCTAATAGGATTTTCCCAATGCTTTTGGGTTATTGCAAAATTCAACTCAGTGACCAACAAACGTTTACAATCAGGAGAAGTAAAAAGCTATATGTAGGCTATAAATTAACTACATCTGTGGTCCCATTTAGCCACTTCTTAGCAACCACCCTTTTAAGACAAGCAAAGCTCACATTAACCAAACACCCATTACACTGACTTCAGGACACTGGAACCAGGAGGAGTGTAATGCTTACTTGTTTCCAGGTTTAACCTAAAAATAATCACTGTCAGGCTGTGTATTAGTGGTGGGGATTTTTCTGGATAAGAGAAGTTTGAATTATTCATTCATTCAAAACACTAATTGATTCAGAAACAAATCTATTATCAGTGATACAAATTTCACTCATTCATTCACTCAACCAATTTGTTCAAAACTACTGATTCATTCAGGAGTAAAACACCACTATGGCAGTTCTGTGTTGGCTTCATTTGGAATTATTTTGTTGGTGGAGCAGAAATATACAAAGCAAATGGCAACATTGTGTTTAAAATGTAAGGTACTACTCAGTATTAAGTTTTTCTTTATTGAACCCTTATATAGCCGTTATATCATGCTTGTAATTATAGAGCCCTGGACATTAAAAACAGATATTATGGATTAAGATAGTTCCCAAGATTAATTTGTGACCAACTTTTATATATTTTCATTCATTTTTAGTTCAATCCATGCCATGTTTTTTCTAATTAACTCCTTCATTTTGATTTTGTTAAATCGTATGCATTTTCATATCATGGTGTTGATCTTATATTCTCTTGGGTGATATTGCTTAATTGTTTCTTTAATTTTTCGTTACTTTAGTCTACAAAAATCACACATAATTCATAAAACCTTCTTTCTTTCATGCTCAGTGGTCATGCCCCGGCCAGGAGGTGGAAAGAGTGCCTCAGCATCCCAAACTCACTTCAGATGTGGAGAGCTGCAAGGTCACAACTGGAAATGAAAGAACAAATTCAGAACAGGAAGAAGGGAGCCCATTGGTGGTTAAGAAGAGGGACACATCCTACAAAGTAAGGTCAGGGTTGTCCAGAGAGCATGTGGCCTCTTTAAATACAGTGATTAGTGAAGTCTGCCATTCAGAGATTTGGAGTGTAATACATATGAGAGACATATGCAAGCACATCCATACACTTTGGCTTTGGCTTTTTGCCCTCCTTTGTTTATCTTACCTTTTCTCCTGACAGAGCAGTGCAAGATCCTTTTATATGTCAAAGCTGAAGGCTAAAAGGACCTCTGAACTTGGGCTGCTGTGTTCATGGAGCAGGCTTGATATTCTTTAACTTCTTGTCTCAGAGAATATCTGACTGGCAATTTCCTGTCCATAAACCACGTCAAGTTTCTTTCATGCTCAGCTTTAGATGAATTTTATAACTGTAACTACTTAGAAGAAAAAGTCTCAAAGAATGTGTGTGAATGCATGATTTGTAATGCAATTCACAGTGCATATGATTAGATTTTATACTACAGCATATTGTTGATGCACTAAAATTAATTTATTATGCAACTTTTTAGTTTTACAACATGTTACTCGGATCTCAATAATTGAATTATTAATTTCCTTTAACAGACAATTTGACAATGATACGAAACAACATTCAACATAAAATGTTTTATTTTAAATAAATTACAGATTATAGACTAATTATAGATTAAAAACAGTCATAATACTTGTGTTCTTTCTGCAGGAGACTATTCCATTTATATTTGTGTGTCATCTGTAACAATCATTATATTATTTTCAATACTTTACTATCATAATAATAATAAAAAACAATTATTATTAAGCTCAGATGAGCTTTATTTGTCACATACACAATTATACAGAGTATAACCAGCAGTGAAATGTGTTGGACACACTTGGAGCAGTATATCAACAGGTTTTCCCAGGGCTACAATGCAACACTGAGCGTCCAGTCTGTGCTCTCCACTGTGAATGTACTGTGCAAATGTAAAATATTTTGAAACCTAATTTCCTGTTTCCTGCTTGAATCCTTTATGCTGCCGTGGCTACATTTGCCTCGGGCTCCCCAGCATTTACATCTCATCATATTGATGGAAAAGTTAGCTGCCAATTTGTGTGAGTTAATGGGAGACAGTCGATGAAAATGCTCTCTGAAGTCCTGCTAGCGCTGGAGGAGGAATGACAAGCTGCCTTTGTGTCTGAGAGTTTAGAAACTTCAGCGACACTCGCTGCATCTAGCGCATTGATTTATTTCTTATTTGTGTGTTTTAGGTTTGGTTAACCCAGTATACATAAACCTAAAGAGTGAAATGGTGGAATACACATATCCTGTTCATAAACAAAGCTTTTTTTTGATTAAGTGCTCTCAAACGTTCATTAGCTGTGATTCAATGGTTCATTCAGAGGGCTTATGGTGTGTTGATTTTAGGAGGCTCGCTGTATATCAATCTTAGCCCCAACTATGATTAACAAACAAAATCATGTTTGTTGATAACATTGCATTATTCTATTTCATGTACAATACTGTTCAAAGGCCAAAAAACAAATAAGATCCACACACAAAAAATAGGCCAAAATGCTCATATTAATTTATTATCAAGAGGCCACAAGTAAGTGCAAAGTGTGCTATTTATTTGTGGCCTATAATAAATTCATATGAGTGTTTTGGCTTATTTTTTGTGTGCAGATCTTATTTGTTTTTGATCTTTCAGCTACTTTTGGATCTACGCACCGCCAGAAGTTTATGTACTTTATTGGAGTTGGACTTGTTTCCAGTCTTTTCATATGTACAACATTGTTCAAATGTTTAGGATCAATAAGGTAACTTTTACTTCTTTTACTACTTGAAAGATTGTATTCAACAAGGATTAATTAAATTGATTATATTTCAAATAAATACTGTTCTTTTGAACTTTCTACTGATCAAAGAATGCTGAAAATACATATTAAGGATTAGCCAAAAATATTAAGATGCAAAAAAAAATTCAACATTGATAATAATAAGAAAGTCCTGTATAAGAAACTGTACCAACCACAAACGTTTGAACGGCAGTGAGTCTATTATTAGCACTTCTATAAAGCTGATGCTAAATAAAATCAAATAATGTCGTTTTTCACAGTTTTACTTTTTTTAATAACGTCAATCCCAAATAATGAAATAATACAGTTTTCTTCACTAATATCCCATATTTGCTTCTTCTCAATGTGCCGTTACAAATTGATTTGACTTTTGTCCTAAGGCATCGTTTTGGAAAGAAAAATGGCTTTATGGATTTGGCCTGAATTTGTCTTTTGTCTTGACATACTAGTAATGTATTCAGTCTTAGAAACACAATTATCATATTTTCATTGATGGCCCCCTCCATCTTTTGCAGCCCATGTGTTTTCTATCAGAGCCCCTTTTTGTGCCAGCACAGTCTGGCACGGAGAAATTCCTCATATTTTAACTAATGGCCGTTTCGTTTTCAGGAAAATGTATTAGATATTAATAGGCAGCTCTGTAAAGCTGGACCTTGGGTGTCAACGAACTGTTTTAAAGTTCCAACTAAAGCGTTCTCTTTCCCAAATACACACATCCACATCAACTGTCTCACATCTCTGCTTGTGTTACATGGTTTCCTCCTGAAACCATAACTATCCACATGCCAAAAGAGTAAAGCAGGCCCTGATTTCAGAACTAGGCCTGCTGATAAAATCAGAATTTAATAGACAAATGAGGGGAAATTGGATTTGCGTTGCAATCTGCACAGTCAACTTACATTTGCATTTGGGAAAAGCTGAAGCAGAGCAACACTACTGCTATCGCTGCATGCGATCGCAGTTCTCCGTGAGGACCCGCACTAGGAGCCTGTCATTGGCCCATCACTCAATAACCGGGCTAATGGCCTAACACTTCCCATTAATAAATGACTACTTCTCCTGGCCTCTCGCTCCTTCAGAGGTGATATTCATCACCGCTCTTAATTTTGTTTATCTTTTCATGCTGTCTCCCCTCAGCGATGGTCATCAATTAGCCACTCTGGGCTTCCTCTTCACAGCCTCAGCCCGTCGGCCGCCAGGGTCAAAGGGTTAATATAAGAATGAGCCTAATTTCCAAACAGCTTTGAGTCCCTTGAGGTTTCTGGAATGTGAAGAGGTGGTGCTTAAATGCTGCTGTCCAGGCCAAGACGATCAATATATTATGAACTAAGACAAGCGAGGGGATAATTTGAAGGAAATGACCGTTGTTGTATGTGTTTCAGTCAGAGATGTTGGCCCAATCGCTCTGCATTGCAGTGAGGTCAGAGAACAGGAGAACACAAGACTGATCTCTGTATGGGATCTGTTTTGGTTTGGATTTGATCAGGCGTTGCCTTGGTCAAATATATCTTGTTTTTTAGAGTGGTTACTGGCCAGTAAGAACATTTTAGACACGGTCCTCTATCATCATTCAGCTTTTTTAATTGCTGTTTAATATTTTATATTTATTCAATCATATTTTTTATTTTCATTTTTCATTTTATTAAGTTGTCTCATTTAGTCTAGTTGTCCTGAGAAAGATAGATTGCAAATGCTGTTTGCCAATGCAATAGAGTAAATAAATTAATAATTTAAATAAATAATAAATTATGTCAGAAGATTATACATGAAATATATGTGACCCTCTCTGTAAAATCCAGGTTAAATTATGAGATAACAAGCATCAAAGCTTGATTCCATTATTTTCACTATAATTTCCATTTTTGCATGACCTTACTCGGTCAATATTAAAGATATAAATGTTAGGTTTTCACAGAATGTTCTTTACCATATAAGGATGTTTTTTTTTTTTACAGAAAACAGCAAATCACAAAAAAATGACTTCAGCTGGGTTTTCACAGAGAGGGTCACATATTCTATTTATATCCTCATAAATGAGCTTTTTCAGTTGAAGACAAAAAGGCAGGTGCTTAACTTGTTTCCCTGTATAAATATACTTTTTAAAGGAGGATTCAGCATAATCATGTCAGATATCATCTTCATAAAGAAGGCGTGTAAATGAGAAGACATGCGTGTATATGCAGTAGTTCATCTTCATAGAGCAGCATTCCTCTGGATCTGCTTTTCATTTAGAGCGGTTCCTCTCCAGACTTCTTGGGAAAGTGTGTAACACGAGATGTGAAAAGACTGTGAGATAGATAAATACAGAGCACTAACGCCGCTGGCCACGCATTAGTTATAGATTGTAGCTTTTGACACAGTAGTAAACGAAATGGGTTCAAATAATTGGATTACAATAAATCATTAATAACTTCTTGAAATGTTCTTTCGCGCGGTGAGGGAAGGTTAGACATCTATATATTTATATTAGGTTAAGAATTAAAGTCAGGACAGCTGCAGTATTTACAATGCAAGTCATTTATGACATTTAATTGCGGCTTGTAAAATGTATAATGGCCTATGTCTAAAAATAAATTGTAGTAAAAGTTCATATTTGTAAAGAGAGACTATAAAATGTTGAACTCTGAATTAAATGATGTTATAGTGACGTGCAGGCTTTACTAAAGTTATTTTCTTCAGTTTGAGGTATCCGATAATTTCATGTGCATCTATTCTGCTTATATGATAAACCTTAACTGTTCGTTCTCAGGCCCTTGTTTATTTCCTTGCTGTGCTCGTGACATGTTTTAAGAAAATGTCCCGATGCTGAAAACAAATGTTGTGGAAGGTGTGCATGTATGTTTGTAGTGCACACTGAGGTCCACTGAGGCAGTATGTATATGAAGGGTTCGGCACGAGCCCCGATTACAAGAGGATCCTCGAGTCTGATGTCTAATAATTATCTTAATGATCCGCTATAATCCTGGATGGACATGTGATATGATCCATGTGAGAAATGATCCGTGCAAAGCTGCAACTGTTGCTGACATGAAACTTGCTGTAGGATACTCCGTGTTGTTCACAGTTCTGGGGGAAGAAAGAACAATTGAAAGTAAATTTAAATATTTTTTATTTTTTTTTTATATATATCAATACATACTGTGTTGCTTTAGCCTATTGCATACTTTACTTGTGCATTATGATTGATTGAATAAACTTATCAATATATATATAGAATATCATAGGCTATATATAGGCTATCAATTCAAGTGTTTAAATAGGGTTATTCTTAATTGCTAACTTTATCCTTAATTAGTATATCTATTTATTCAAAGCAAATATCGTATTGGGTGTAATTCTGGAATGCAGGCGAAATGTTTTTATTAATATATTCTTGAGGTAATAATAATTTATTTCCATAATTTACTTTACAAAGTCTGTTATTGTCAATAAACCAAATTACACTATCGCGTCTATTTATGGCCTATCTTTTTTATTATTATCTTTGTGTTTATTCTGCTATAAAAATATATCGTTAATTGTTTTAATAGTGGTTGCCCCCCCACAGTTATTCTGGGTTATAATACGGTTGAGGACTTATTACAATGTATTTGTTTTCTCCTTGTTTTCCGTTTAGTGCGGATGAAAAGAGGTCTCAGTTTATAGTCAAATCTTTGTGTTTCTGTCAGTGCGATCATTCCCGCAGGACCTTTCTAGCACATTCCCAATAATAAAAGCAATGCAACTTATGTCCTCAAAATAAAACCAACCACATTTTAATACAGTTTAATACAGTTCATTTATGACAATAGTTTTTGAACTGACCGTTGTCATTTTTTTCAATGCAAACATTTAATATCGTTCCAGGGTAGATTAGCCTATTATTTTTATTTTATCCCGTTTTTATCAATTTTACAATTGTACTTTTTTATTGCCTAGGCTACTTTTCAGGGAAAATATGGAGGTTGCTAAACGTTGGATTTTTATTACTGTAATTTTGTTTTAGTGCATAAATATATTTGTTCTTATATTCAGATTAGCCTGCACTTAAGCCTTGCTCATAAAGAAAATTACGGAGGCTGATATCCTGCTATATACGGGCCTAGTTTTGCGTTCCTGAAAGAGCCAAGAACTTACATTCTTCACAAAGATTCAAGGTTTCGATATATGGCAGATTTATGGGCAGAGTAAAATAATAATAATAATAATGGCACAGGGCAGAGAGCTGGGCTTCGAGAGAGAAATGGGATCTTGGGGGTTCAACTAATGATGAAGAAAGATCTCCTCAATCCAAGCTCCTTAATTAAATGCACGGAAAGAACGAGAGAGGCTCTGCACATCTGGATTCAATCTGCACCCCTTTGATGGCATCAACTGTTCTTTTCCCAGACCTATAGGAGGCAGCTCGGAGCCTGATCTCATGTCATTGCGACACATGCCGAGCTCGAGAGACTCTTTAAAAGTGCACGCAATGCTTCGACATTGCTTCGATGTAAACCGATTAAAAAGAACAACATTTTAGTGTCACATCATGGACTGACACCAGTAGCCTACACCTATAGCACGATAGGCCTGCTCACATTATCCCAAAGCTTTGCCAGTGTGTAACTGTGATCGTTTTGAGTGTTAATATGACTTTCATTTTATTCAAACTGCTCTTTGAGGTGACAGCATATCATTTAAGGTGAATGTTTTTTTTCAGCAGGGAAATAAAAAAGTAATTGAGATCATTGCAAAGAGTCTTTTCAGTATGTATAGCCAATGACAAACACTGATCAATAAAGATGTTTTTAAATGATTTAAAAATATAGTTTAAAACAAAGTTCAAAAAAATTTTTTAGTAACATACGAATAAATATATAGGCCTAATTGTATTATTATTGTAAAAAAAATCACGAAGTACTTGTTTTCTTGTCACGTTACAATAAAATGGCTTCTTGTTGTTTATGCCATTGGTTGAGTGCAAATGCAACAACTGACTTAAATAAACAATAATAATAATAATGGCAAATATGCCAAATTTGTATTATATATATAGCCTATTTAAATTTAAAGCCCAAATCATTTTCATTAGGAAATTGCTACAAATGTATTAATGTAACAGTTGTATTCAAGTCTGTTTCTGTAGGCTATTAATTACGTTATTTATGTATTTCTGAATAATTTAATAGATAAGGACAAAATAAAACTATCACCACGCCACGTTTACCCATTAATTATTGAGTATTTCAGTGGGATGTTGGGTGTAGAAAGAGATATGACTTCGTCAAACGCTAGAAAAGCCGACAAAAAACATTGCCACGTAATTAGGGCTTCTTGTATGTCTATCATCCCTCCCCAAGGCTTCAAATGCTGGTGTATTTCGCTCTCAGGCTCCCCCCTCAGCGCCAGTGTGCCGTTTGAAGTACCGGAGAAAGACGCGGAGAGAAGCTCGTCTGACCTCCTTCTATTGGGCGTAAATCGTTCATCTGTGCCTCAAACATTCTCGCAAGCTTACTCATTCCCTCACTCTCGGAATGAGAGGGGAACGTCTTTCTTACAGAAACTAAGAGGCAGTCATCGGGAAAAAGGCGAAGACTTTGGAGACTTTGGAGTTCTTGAATTGGAGATGTGTTTCGGTGATGCCTTTTCCCCATAAAGTCCAGTAAAATTGTTTGGATCCACATGACACTGTCTGAACTACGGATGAAGAAATCAAAATCGATCTATTTGTCGAGCACAGAGTGATTGTTTGTGGTCAAGACGTAACCCATGTTGGTTATAGGTAGAGGATATCTTGGGTTTCGTCAGTTTGCGTCATGACTTCCAGCTATGCTCATGTAATGGACAGACAAGCCACGCTACATAACCGACTGGAGAGTCCGATCACCGCAAATCAGGATCATTTACAGGCGAAGAAGAACTTTTCCGTGAGCCACCTGTTGGATCTGGAGGAGGCGCGGGAGATGGTGGGAGCTCAAGCGGAGGAGAGCGCAGGAGAGGCGGGCAGGAGTATGCTGGAGTCTCCGGGGCTGACCAGCGGCAGCGACACGACACAGCAGGAGAGTAAGTCCATCAGCAAAACATGATCCTCATGTCCCATCGACTCTTTTAATGGTCCACAAATATTTGAAGCATTTAAGTGTCAGGATTATAATGATTTTTCCTAATTTAGTAAGAAACTATTATAGCTATTCCAACTTAAGGGGGAAAAAAAGTAGGAAATTCTGTTTAGGGTTTTCCCAATTACAAAAAAAATATCAGTAGGCTAAATTCTCTTTAATTGACAGGCCTATTAGGCTACATACATGTATAAACACAAACACATGAATGTTTAGTACCTTACAGTCCAGAAAACTGTCACGTTAGCAGATGTGTGATAATGACAGACAGTAAAATGTGACCCTGGACACCAAAACAGGTCTTAAGTCGCTGGAGTATATTTGTAGCAATAGCCAAAAAACATTGTATGGGTCAAAATTATAGATTTTTCTTTTATGACAAAAATCATTAGTACATTAAGTAAAGATCATGTTCCATGTACATTTATTACCGTAAATATTTAACTTCATTTTTTATTAGCAATAGGCCTATGCATTGCTAAGAACTTAATTTGGACAAATGTATAGGTGATTTTCTTAATATTTAGATTTTTTTGCACCCTCAGATACCAGATTTTCAAATAGTTGTATCTCGGCAAAATATTGTCTGATCCTAACAAACCACATATCAACGGAAAGCTTATCTAAGGTTAGGGTTAGTAAAATTGACACTTAAGACTGGTTTTGTGGTCCAGGGTCACAAATGTTAAAGGCTGCAGATCATGCACACATCTAGGCGCTATAATACTTAATTACTCCATATGCGTTTAATTAGCTATTAATTAATTATACTGTGTAAAATTGTTGCTTAGTCATGCCGATCTCCATTTATTTAGACAGCACGTAAAAATAATAGTAGGTTATAGCTAATATAGTTTCCACTGATATAGCTAAATGTTTGTTAGAATAAATCAAAAATACAAATTTAAAAGAGATAACTGTGCTGGCTATCATGCACGTGGACCTATAATTTTCATATAGGTCCATTTTCTATTTATTTATTATTTTCTTCTCATTAAAGCCAACAAAACGATAGGATCAGCCAAATTAATAATAAGAAAAGGCCCTATAGATAGTTTTAATAGTCTAGGGTTGTTTAAAGCTTTAAAGACGTAGGCCAAAGTTGAATTAATTATTTTTGAATGAATCACTAAAATGATTATTTGCCCGTTCCAAATCGTAAATTAAACAGAAATCAATTTAGACCGTATTTTCAACACTGAGTGTAGCCTATCATTTTTTTAAATGAACTTTTTATATTTTTAGGCATTGTATCAGTTTTTTTTAAACATAACAAAAAATATGTTGTAAACACAAGCCTCTTACTAATGCCACCATTACAGTCTTGTTTTGCGAAAACTAGGCCTTTACTTACAAGGCTTTATTTGGTCACATGCACATCTTTGTCATTAACCTAACCACTAAGATAAAACAAATGAATTTGAGTAGGCCTGAGTATCTAAATAAACGTAAATAAATAAATAAGTCAATAGGTTGGCGCGCGTTTTCCGTACCTCAGAGAGAAAATAAAACACGATTTAAGGCTCGCGTGAGGGCTTGTAGGCCAATGTAAACATTTGTATTATTATTTTGTGAACAATTTAGTCAATATTTTAAATGTGACTTGAAATCTATTCTTTTAAGATAAAATACTTCTGAATAACCATAACTGACGTGAAGATGAATCTCTTGTAGGCCTAAGCGCCTAGTTAATAAAAGACGATAAAGTTGAGATGAGTTTGTTGTCACTAAGCACACGGGACATGTAGAGCTGTTCTTGCTCTGGGTCCAGCATTGATAACCTCTTCTTTCAACTTTGTTTTGACTTTACGGCCTTGGAGGAATTGGGGCGAATCAATTCGTCACTGGGGTATTTTCTCCCTCTCTGGGAAGTTTTATGGAGCGATTTAAGAACTGATTGATGAGGAGTGAGTCTGCAACGGACCAAAACAGGCCCACACATTATCATTGCCATTTTAACAAGCCAGAATCATTTTAGAAAAAAAGTAGAAGACGGACTTAAGCTGAAAACTGATAAATATTGTATTGTTTTACACTACATTTTAACTAATGTGTTAGCTACCATTAAAACCTAATGATTGCATATTATTTCATAGTTTTATTGTATGTTCTGTATTCGGTCTGTGTGATATAATTTAGATAATATTATGCTAAGACTGGCTGACATTAAAGTGTTAGACTACAAGATGTATCAATAACTTTATTTGATAACATTTTCCTTTAACTTACATTGTCACATTTTTTTTGCAGTGCTTATAAAATGCATCAGAACAATCAAGTTAAAAACTCTAAAAACATCTTACATGATCATGAGGAAATGTTGTGAAATATCAGTATAAAAGTAATAAAATAAAAAATACTTGTATTTTTCTTATATACATTTTATCCTCCCCCCAAACACACACAATTTGGGGAAGGGTATGGGGTCATATTGACCTCAAACTGAATATTGTGGCACGCTGGGTTATTCACCTCAAACTTGTGTGTTGATAATGTCTAAAACTGGAGAAAACTAGCAGATTTTTTAATAAATAAGGATCAGTTGTCCTGCTTACACACTCTTTAAGCTTTGCTCAGGATCCTGTTTTAGGAAGGTTCATGACTGAAGTAAAATCAAACTAGAAAATCTGTATTAACCCTCTGCATCTCTTTGAGCCGATTGTCCATTAAACAGTTATATACATCCATCTCTTTCTTAAAATAAAAATGTGTGGATATTTTTATTGAATTTCCATAGCAAAACTATTTCAATAGTTTGACTTGACCTTATATGTATGTGTGCTTGCAACTCAACTCAGAGGAGAAGAAAAAGCGTAAACAGAGGCGGAATAGGACCACGTTCAACAGCAGCCAACTGCAGGCCTTAGAGAGAGTGTTTGAGAGGACGCACTACCCCGACGCTTTTGTCAGGGAGGACTTAGCACGCCGGGTCAACCTCACTGAAGCTCGAGTGCAGGTTAGCTCTTTTATCGTTTTATCCTGAAATGGTCTATTCATGTGGATAGAGCAGTGGCACGGATACTTTACCTTCTCATAATGCTCTGATGGTAAGGCCGTTCTTCACACTATATATGCCAAACTGAGCACCTTTTATGATTTTCTAGGTGTGGTTTCAAAATCGGCGGGCTAAGTTTCGGCGAAATGAACGTGCAATGCTGGCCAGTAAAAATTCCTCGTTGCTCAAGTCTTTCTCAGGAGATGTAACAGCCATAGAGCAGCCCATTGTCCCACGACCCGCTCCCAGACCCAATGACTACCTGTCCTGGGGCAACTCACCATCGTACAGGTTAGAGCTCATCTAATGTTTTATGCCTGTGCATGCATTACCAGTGCTACGGTTTCTGTTGGTGTGGACATTATTGTGCAGAAGTTATAAGAGTATTCTGGGTTATTTACAAAATATTGACAATGGATAGCGTGTGCGGCATGAATATAATGTTGTCATCCCTCATTTAACTAAAATTGTAAATTAAATTAATTTACTTGTGAAATAATATTTAAAATATTCAACTATTCAAATATTCAAGTATCATTAGGGAAAATAGCATCATCGTTTTGCTATTTTTGTTACTGTAAGCATGTAAATGTAAAAAAAATGTGTAGTCAAAATTATTAAAAGGATTCAATTAATTATTTAAAAATATAAAATTATTTTCTTGATACAAAAAATGTGGTGCCACAAATGCTGTCATACGCATAAAGTTGTAACCCCCCCAGAACAGTATTGCATTTTCATCACAAACATAAATCAAATGAATAGAGACAGAGCATGCATTTGATTGAATTATTCATTATTAGGGAAAAGTGTGAAATCTCATCCTGACAACTTAACCCTTTCCCTACAGTGCCATGGCAACTTATTCTCCATCGTGCGCTACCAACAACCCAGCCCAGGGCATGAATATGGCCAACAGTATCGCCAACCTGAGACTGAAGGCCAAAGAATACAGCCTGAACCATGTACCCACCGTCAACTGAAGCGGACAGCAGGGCTGTCAGAGACTCCTGTCAGAGAACAATCCCGATGTCCCGACAAAACCGACCCCGTACTATTGACTTAACTGTTGTTTTCAGTCCTCTTATATGTGTTTTACTCGTATCCATCCAGAAAAAGAAGCCAAGGAGAATTTCTTCAAGGTACAGAGCTTTCCTAAACCAATGATTTACATAAGTCTGTCATGTTCTTGGTATGTGGGGAAATTCACTTTTGGAAAGCACAAAATGGAAACTTTCTCTGTTCACACTCACTGTGGCAGCATGAGTGGTCATCCCGTTTGAAGACCGTGGCTTACTATAGCTTGCTTTCTTGAGACCGTTGCTGACCACAGGGATTTGATGACCTCTGTGGAATCCATATTCTACAATCTTGTGGACATCCGGGAAGTTTTTAGGATTTCCCCTTGAAACTCATAAATATGCACTGAGGCCACAAATTGGGATTTGGATATTTTGATTATTTGGAACCGGGTGAAATTTGGCTTCCTTGTTACCGTACTCTAAAATCCCTCCTCACTGTTTTCAGTTTAAAACATGCCGGGGTTATTTGTTGATTTTGGCATATACAGAAATCTAGCCATGTGTGTAAGCAATGAATTTGGATTTTACACTTTTATATTGTCTAAATATATCTAAACATGTAATATTCCTTTGCAATAAAGCTGTCCAAGCAGTGTAACAGCATTGCGTTTCAGCGTTAGAGTGTCCTCGGACGTCTTTATAGTCTCCCAGAGAACACTGCAGCAATTTGACCATGTTTTTACCACAACTGTGCTCATTATTGAACACATAGTCTGCTCTTATTCTCTGGTTTATTCTGTTGCGGGCAACAGTTCCGCATATCAGATATTAAATTCCATTACATGATGTACTTATAGCCTTGGAGGAAGTGTTTTAGAATAAATGAATAGATGAAAAACGTACTCCCACTATTGCCCCATTTAATTTACACCATTACGCAATAGAAAGCGGGTGAAATCATTCAGAAACCCGAGAGTAGTTAAAGTTAAAGTCGCGAGTGCAGATGTTACATGTGCTTTTCCAAAGCTAAACTTCTCAAAGTGTGTTTGTAGGCTCCCATAGATAGTGTTACTCTTTCCTCCTCTCTGTGTGAACATTTACCTTTAAACTGTAGAATAACTCTTCGTCGGGACTCCTGGGGGCTTCGTGAGAAACAGCAGAATGCTTTGCAAAAATTCCTGCGGCTCTTTTCCTCTCCACCCGTTTTCCACTCCACTTCGGCCTTTTCTAAGGTATACAAGGCAAAGTAAGGAAATGACTAAATTTAGCTAATCAAACTGACCATTCACAATGAGATCCAAACACTTCTAGCGCTGTTGTTCTTCCCCTGCCAGCTATCGTTCCATTAAAGTGCTTGTGTATTTGCTTTGGATTTGAAAAGGTTTTAAAGTTTGAAGAGAAAAATCAGCTGACAGGAGCGTTTTACTACCTGATGATGGAGTTTTTGGTGTCGCGTGGTGAACTTTGATTCCTTTAAGCAGTCTTCAGGCCCGCCGCTGTAAAATTTTTGTTGAACAGGAATGTTTACTTTCAAAACAGTCTGTTTATGGCACAGGAAGCGATCGTTTGAGTTTAAGTGGCCGCGGGCTGTTTTTGAGCGGCTGACACTGGCTTGTTTATGTACCTGATGGCTCCCTTGGTCTGCTGATTACATGTGACCTCGAGTGACCTCAGAGACAGTCAATTGGAGGAAGGGGTGAGCCGGTGAGTTGTTTTTCTTTTCATCTGTCTTTCAGCTCCGTGAAAGAAATCTGTCAGCTGTCATCACTGTAATGCAACTCTTGAAATATGGCCCAACGATGTGTTGACATCATGTTTCGTGGGATAAAACGAGATTCTCACACAGCATTGATGGAATTATTAGAAGTTATTGCACTGGCATACTTGCTTTTGACATGCTCAATATATATATTTTTTAATTATCAAAAAATTAGGGAAGCACCGTATCAGTACCTTATTGGTCATGAGTAAATATTAGAGTTTTTTTATTTAACTTATTGGTTAGTATTTTTGTGCATGCTCATTTCTTACATTTACCTTTGCTGTCATCTAACGTTCATTTCAATGTATTTTATACTACTGTTCAAAAGTTTAGGGTCAGTAAGATTTTATTTATTAAGAAATTAATACCTCTATTCAGAAAGAACACAATAAATTGATCAAAAGGAAAGTGAAGACATGTATAATGTCACAAAATATTAATATTTCAAATAAATGCTCTTATTTTGAACTTTAGATTCATCAAAACGTTATTTTAAAATGTAGTAATATTTCTCAGTATTAGTGTTTTTTTATTGTTTTTGATTAAATAAATGCAGCCCTGACGAGCATAAAACAAAAAAAATCTAACAGACCCAAAACCTTTGAAAGGTATAGTATATAAATACTCAATATTTGACAAACTGTCATCTTTACTTTATATTAATATAAATATTATAAATATAATATACTGTATATAATATTTATATATAATAAATATTGTAATGTTGCGATGCCTAAATTCACATGTAGTATTTAAACTATTATTTTTATTATTTATTAAGACAAAACAAATAAATGATTGAAAGGTCCCCAAACGAACCTCTGCAGGCAGTAGAACAGCTTCAGTCTGAACAGTTGATGATAAAGTCTGAAAACGGATGATAAAGTAGTTTACATTAAAGAAATTGTCACTCATTTGTTATTTAACGTTATGTTGCTTTCCAAAAACAGCTGGCAGCAGCCTCTTTGCGTTCAATAATGAGGTCTGTGTTTGTTCCTGATTGGTTGACCTCTCCAAAGTTAACATTGATGGACAAGAAGTGTTTCTCAACGATCCCAGTTTGAGCTTTTTCTTAAATGAAGCATCTATATTAAAATTCCACTCGTTATTACAACTGTGAATCCTTTCATGTGGCTTCTCCCCACAAGCTGAGCTCGTTCCCTTCAATTTACAGCGGAATCTTTATGATCCAACAGTTCATGAGTCAAGCCCTTTCCATCCTCTGAGGACCTGCGATATATGGGATGTTCACTTTGGAGAGAGAGGCATTTCCTATTATTACGAGTTACGACATCTTGACACAACCCTCTTTGAATCATTTATATCAAGGTCGATGGGCCTTGAAGGTTTCTTAACAAAGTGAGTCTCTGGTTGGAGGATCTTTAACGACACATGCAGAAAGCTGGACGAATCGCTACTGTCCTCACGCCAACATCAACCAAACACCTCAGAATGAATTTATGACTCTAAAACGTGCGTACGTTTTATCCTGTAATGTTCTCAGGTGGGCTACTATGCTTCTATATGTTTGTTGACACTTTTGATTCTATAAATAATGAGAAAACTTTTGCTCGCATCCCTAGAAGTTATTTGAGGAACCCACTAGAGAAAGAAAAAACTACTTTTATGTTGTCTCCTCTGTCCCCCCGCCTGGGCGTCCATCTTACCTTTCACAGCCTGGGCTTGCTGACCCCAAGTGCTTCCAGATGTCATCTAACTCTGACCTGAGCCCCAGCGGCCCTGATCATACGTCCACCCCACCCCCACATCCCCCTGCACCCTGTAGCCCACTGACAGAGCCTCCCCACGGACGGACAGCTCACCTCCATCAACCTCCACATCTGGAGCCCATTAAGAAGGAGACAGTCAGAGAGAGAGAGAGAGAGAGAGAGAGAGAGAGAGAGAGAGAGAGAGACTGGGGTGGGGGTTCAGTTAAACTAGAGTTGGCTGGAATTGAGGTTTGATCTCTCCTCCGGCCGTTACCTCTGAAAAAGACACTTTTCTTATGTATAGCTGCTCCTTATAGTAATAATTGTTTTGCTTGTTGTTAGTCTCAGAGGGAAATGAATTCAGTTACCATGTAAAAATAAAAAGAGTTATTATAATGATGGCCACATGGGTTAGACTTGGACAGATAACATACCATTTTTTAATGGAATAAAAACAAAATGTTTTTACCATGAATATGAAAAGGAAGAGGTCTTGCCATAACAATGAATCGGAATCATGGCCTGTCAAAAAAAAAAAAAAAAAAATAGAAGCACCTCAGTGCAAAAGACTTCTTAATGACTTTAAAAAAGTTATTTTCTAATAAAAATGTCTAATAATCATTAATGCAGAAAGAAATAAAAACGTTTTATCCCATAAAATGAGTATAACATGGAAAAAAACATGCCAGTGTAGAAAGATCGGGAAAGTCGTAATATCTTATGCAGTATTGCTTCTCAATTAAATGTATATTGTTTCAAATATTTAGACTTTTTATATGTATTTTAAATAATGAAATATTAAAATAAATTTCAGTAGTTTTTTAATATTTAAATGAAAAATGAAATATAAAAATTAATTTCTGTTGTTTTTCTAATTAACTTTTTGAGATATTTTAAAAAGAAAGGAAAGGGAAAATAAAACATGCTCATAAATACTCATAAAAAAATGTTTGTAGTTCATGAAAGTATCGTAGTAGTCCTAATATAAAATATATGTCCAAGTCTTTTGCTGCTAAATTTCTTTATTAATGAAGCCATTATTCACGCATAATTTTCATCCCCACCAAAGATTTCGATGACATCAACATCCAGATTTAAAATGTTGTGTAAATATCATGGACTCAAAAACATAGTAACAAACTGTATTGAAGTTTTAGTTAACCCAAACACAACACTGAATTCTGGACACGAACACGGGTTAGATGCTACTTAAAATAACAACAGAGGGTTTGGAACGACATGCGGGCAAGTAAATGAAGACAGTTTTACAACTTCAGTAAACTTGTTAGTGATATACTTGAGCTTGAGCTTTAAAACATTAAATGTGCTTTTCAAATGGATATGGAAAAACAAAGCTTGTTACTTGAAGATGGCTTTCCAGATTGTGGAAGTTCTGAGACTTGTTATACATTTTTTAGAGATGATGAATGCTGGACATGAAACAGGCCGCAACACTAGTGACCTTTTCTCATACAAACATGCATCAGCCCTGAAAGTGACCATGATGATACTTACGCATTGAAAAATATGCTCCGAGAGCCCCAAAAGAAGACACTCCTGCCCTCATGAGATACACTGGCCCAGTCTGATCAATACGTCCTATTGATATTTACAGAATATTCTAATTCATTTCCACTGTTTTTCTAATGGTCTGTCCTCAAACAACCTCTTCTGTGATGGAAGTCTTCCAAATAGCCTTTTGGAGAGGTTGATAATGCCTGCTGGAGCAGTTCAGACCCAGAAATCATTCTCTGGCCACTCAGTCTCTCTCCCTGCACAGACCTGTCTGACTCTCAGCTCCTCACCATGAGTCAACAGTGATGTCACGGTTCATTACTGATCACTCTCAGGTAAACAGACACCCAGAGCGGGCGAGAGAGTGGGTGAGAGAGCCAGATTTGAGGTCAAACTATAAATGTTCCATTTTGGAGGAAATATATCAGAAACGATTTAATAGCTGTAAGGAGCACAAGTTAACAAAACATTTTCAATCTCTCTTTATTTTGTATCTTGTGTATCTGAAGTAGTTTATTTAATTAATATTTTAGAGAATAAACAGGTTGGTCATTTTTTTTTTAGAATAACATTCAGCGGCATCAGACATGAGAATTAATTTCAGTGGATGTCACGGCACTCTATAATTTGGCTTGGCGGGTCAAAGATTTGACTATGGATCTATATATTATAGACCATATTATTATTATTATTATTATTAATAAGTAGTAGTATTGACCAAATGTGTCATTATAATTTACATATTATTATTATAGATTTGTATTTATTATTCAAATTTAGAGAACATGATATTATTATTAATGATAACAATAAAATTATATAATATTGATATTATGTGGGTTTGCTGGTTTTGGGCCGTAGCAATAGATTAAATAATATAGACCTTTTAAAGTATTATTAGCTGTTGTTGTTATTACTATTATTATTATTATAGATCATTTATATATCATTATAATTTAAATATTATTATTATAAATATTATATTTATAATTATAATTTGCATGATATTATTATTATTAAGAATAATAACAATATATATAGATGTTATGTGGGCTTTCTGGTTTTGGACTGTAACAATAAATGATATATCTTTTATATAGCATTATTAGTTATAAAGCATTATTATTGTAGCTCTTTTATTATAAGGTATGTATGTATGTGTCACGCACAGGAAGGAGAGGCACAAGGTAAGTTCAGGCAATCCGAGCTCTTTTATTTAACACAAACAGAAAGAGTACTCAAACAGGTGGGATCCAACAGAAATGACCATATAGAGCTCACAAAGAGGAAGATAACAGTCCTTATCTGGTTCTTGTAGGAAAGGTACATTGGAGGATCAGGATTCCAGCAGGTAAGGAAGCAGGTAAAGGATAGCGTACAACCTCGAGACCAGCCGACGAGGGAATGAGGTGAGCAGGCTTATATGAGGACTAGGAAGTGGATACAGGTGGTGGTAATTAGTAATCTGGTGATTGTGATCTGGTGTGTGTGGATAGCGTGGTCGGTGAGTCAGTGACAGTACCACCTCCCCCACGGGCGACTCCTGGCGCCCGCGACCGACGGCGAGGACGACCGCGACCCCTGGGAGCCGGTCGATCTGGGTGGACCTGATGGAAGTCTGTGATGAGTGATGGATCCAGGATATCATCTCTGTCCACCCATGATCTTTCCTCGGGACCGTATCCTCCCAATCCACGAGGTATTGGACGGCCGCCCGCCGTCGGAGTCTAAGATGTCTTTGACTCGGTAGATGGTTTCGTTGGTCGACTTCGGGGAGGAGGTATCTCAGGTTCTGTGGAAGGAGGAGAAGAGGGTTAGTGAATGGTTTGAGTAGGGAGACATGGAAGGTGGGTGAGATGCGGTAATGATTTGGGAGTCTGAGTTTATAAGTCACTTCATTGATCTGCCTTAAGATGGGAAAAGGCCCGATGTAACGGGGCTCAGCTTTTGCAGGGCCGATGGAGCGGATGTCCCGTGTGGAGAGCCAGACTTGGTCTCCTGGTCGGTACATCGGGGCTGTGGTGCGACGGACATCGGCATTGATCTTATGTCTCCGAACTGCCTGCTGAAGACGGATGTGTGCTGAGTCCCATACCCTCTCGCTCTCACGGAACCAATAGTCCACTGCAGGGACTTCAGAGGGTTCTCCGGTCCACGGGTTGAAGCGTCTACCTCTACCACAAAACGGAGGTTCGGGTTTGGATGAAGCAGAGCCGGTGCAGAGCAGAAGGCAAATTTAAGATGTTGAAAGGCCTGGGTGGCCTCTGGCATCCAGGATAACGACTTAGGTTTGTGGCGGAGGAGAAGTAAGTGGAGCAGACATTTGGCTGTATTGGGCGATGAAAGCGGTAGAAATTAGCGAATCCTAAAAACCTCTGCAGTTCCTTTACCGTGGTGGGTTGAGGCCAGTTCCGTACTGCCTCCACCTTCCCTGGTCCATCTGTACTCCATCTGGTGTTATGGCGTAACCGAGGAACTGGACCGTGGATTGGTGAAACTCGCATTTTCCAGCTTGAGGTATAAGTGATGCTGGCGAAGACGTTGAAGTACCTGGGTGACGTGTTGTTGATGCTCATCTAGGTTGGGTGAGTAAATTAAAATATCATCTATGTAGACAATGACGAATCGGTGAAGCATGTCTCTGAAGACCTCATTCATGAAGTTCTGGAATACAGGCGGTGAGTTAGAGGCCATATGGCATCACCCGGTATTCATAGTGGCCAGAAGGGGTTATAAAGGCGGTCTTCCATTCATCACCCCTTCGTATGCGGACTAGATTGTAAGCACTACGTAAATCTAGCTTCGTGAAGATGCTAGCTCCTCGGAGATCTTCCAAGGTGGTAGGGACCAGAGGAAGAGGATAGGCGAATTTGACAGTGTGGGCATTGAGAACACGATAATCGATGCAGGGACGTAAGCCCCCGTCCTTCTTCGCCACAAAGAAAAAACTGGATGCTGCAGGTGAGGTGGATGGCCGGATGAACCCCTGTTGAAGTGCCTCTTGAATGTACTTCTCCATGGCAGTGTGCTCCGGGATCGAGAGTGGATAAATGCGTCCCTTCGGTAGCTTGGCCTCTGGCAGCAGGTCGATAGCGCAGTCCCATGGTCGGTGTGGTGGAAGGCGGTAGCGCGGACTTACTAAACACATCCTGGAATGCCTGGTATTCCGTTGGGATTTGGACGGTGCGTTGGGGTATGGGACTTTCAATGGAGGTGGAACAGACAAATGCTGCGGTATTAGCTTGAGGTGGTTCTGGAAGGTTGGTTAGACATTCTTTGAAACAATAATCACTCCATTTGAGTACCTCTCCGGAGTTCCAGTGAATGTCAGGATGGTGTAAAGCGAGCCAGGGGCGTCCCAGGACGATATCCACCGTAGCGTCCTCCAACACCAGGAAAGATATGTACTCAGAGTGTAAGCTGCCGATGCGAAGAGTGACTTCCGGGGTGCGAGAACGCACCAAGCCCTTGCCTAGCGGCTTTCCCTGAATATTTGTTATTTGATAATGGGTGGCATTTCGATGGCGAGGCGTTAATTTGGGTGAGAAAGAGAGGAGATAAAATTCCCGGGCGCGGAGTCAACGAGGACTTTGGCTGGAAAAGATTGATTCATGTGAATTAGGAGAGCATCAATGTGTGGTAGCTTAGATACATCAGGAGGATTTGGACCCGTACTCACCGCTGGGCGTGTCGGGCGAATCGAACAGTCAGGCAGGAGATGATCATGAGCTCCGCAGTACAGGCATAGACCCAGATTGCTTCGTCGAGCCCGTTCCGTTGGTGTCAAGTGATAGCGTTCCATTTGCATTGGCTCAGGCGCTGGAGGCGGGTAGCCGGGAGGCGACAGTAGTGAAGGATTCCTCTGTATGACAAGCGGTTAGATGTTGCGAGATGTGAAGAGCTCGTTGCAGAAAATTCTCGAGCCCCACCTGTGTCGTCATAGATGGCCATTTGTCGGCGAGTCTGTGGGTCTAGACCACGTCGATAAGCTGCCAGGAGTGCGGTCTCATTCCAACCGCTGGCAGCGGCAAGAGTGCGAAAGCGAGCGGTGTAGTCATGAATGGGCGTTCCTGCTTGCCGTAGACGAAAGAGCTCATCATGCACGGAGATCGCTGATGTGGAAGTGCCAAAGACCTCCCGAAAGTGGTCCACAAAAGTGTTCAGGGAACGCACTACTGGGCTGCGAGAATTCCAGATCGATTCCGCCCACTGAAGGGCTCTTCCTGATAGTAGGGATATAATGAAAGCGATCTTAGCTCTGTCGCTTATGAATTGATGCGGTTGCATCTCAAAGTAGAGCGAGCACTGGAGAAGGAATCCACTGCATGCATCCGCCTCACCGGAGTAAGTCACGGGCTTGGCCATGGGACATGCAGAGGCAGATGAAGTGACGGGAGGCAAGGGATCCGGTGTCTCCATCTTGCAGATGAAATCCTATATATCCTTTACGGGGCTGGTCTTCTGTCACGCACAGGAAGGAGAGGCACAAGGTAAGTTCAGGCAATCCGAGCTCTTTTATTTAACACAAACAGAAAGAGTACTCAAACAGGTGGGATCCAACAGAAATGACCATATAGAGCTCACAAAGAGGAAGATAACAGTCCTTATCTGGTTCTTGTAGGAAAGGTACATTGGAGGATCAGGATTCCAGCAGGTAAGGAAGCAGGTAAAGGATAGCGTACAACCTCGAGACCAGCCGACGAGGGAATGAGGTGAGCAGGCTTATATGAGGACTAGGAAGTGGATACAGGTGGTGGTAATTAGTAATCTGGTGATTGTGATCTGGTGTGTGTGGATAGCGTGGTCGGTGAGTCAGTGACAGTATGTGTGTATAAATGTATAATTATTAATATTATTATTACAGGTAATTTGTTAATTATTATAATTTACATGTCATTATCATTTTAGATTATATATTATAACTTATTTATATGATTATAGGTTACTACTACTACTACCACTACTAATAATAATTATTATTATTATATTTTATTTATAATTGTATTTATAATTATAACTCATCTCATCTTTCACCCACATTTAATTTTTTTATTAAATAGTAGCCTAATAAAAGTCATTTTTACATTGAGTGGGTCAGCTCATGGGATCACGCGACGTCAAAACTGCTCACTTGATCTCAGTAACTGTATTTCTACAACCGGTTTCAAGCTGAAAACACTTGCTTTTGCGTGAGGCTGCATCCACAGCACTAGATGTTGGTGAGTCCAAATGATGCTATATAGGCCAGTACAACATAAACCAACAAATACTGAGAGCACCAAATGAACTTGGCCTTTCCTTTTCTTCTCTGTTTCTTTGATGGCAACTCCCTCTTTCCCCGAGTGAAGGAAACAACACTACTCTAAAACTCCAGGAGAAGGAAAACAGGTTGGGGCGGAAGACGGCATGAGAGAGTTTTTCTAACAAAGTAGCCACACCATAAATCTGCAGCACGGGCTTATGGAAGGAAGTAGTGATATTATACATCTGTCCCAGAGGCTTTGCACCTTCCTCCCCAGGCTGATTAAGTGGACTCATTCATAAAGACCAGAAACAGGCCTGTTATTGTGCTGCCTTATCATAACTCATCTGTATATTCAATACAATCAGCCCCCTGCTGCAGGTAAAAATATTCCACTGATTTACACGCTTAATTACGGACCCAACTGGACCAAAAACCTCACTGTTACAAAGGGACTTGGGGAAAACTAGCACATTATCACATTGAGTTTGTTTTGAAAAAATGCATTGACAGCAAAGGATCACATTATGGAAAGTTATTAACAAGCAGACCCTGGAAAATGACCAAATGAAATAGCAAATAACAATCTTTTACAAAGTCTCTAGTAGATTCAATTTAGTTTTCATTTTCATTGCTTTTTGTATTTTGTATATCACATGTTTGATCTTGTTTTGCACCAGATATACACTCACTGGCCATTTTATTAGGTACACCTAGCTTGTACCGGGTCGGACCCCTTTTTCCTTCAGATCTGCCTTAATTCTTCGTGGCATAGATTAGCTGCATACATGCACATCCATGATGCAAATCTCCCGTTCCACCACATCCCAAAGGTGCTCTATTGGATTGAGATCTGGTGACTGTGGAGGCCATTTGAGTAAAGTGAACTCATTGTCATGTTCAAGAAACCAGTCTGAGATGATTTGAGCTTTGTGACATGGTGCATTATCCTGCTGGAAGTACATCAGAAGATGGGTACACTGTAGTCATAAAGGGATGGACATGGTCAGCAACAATACTCAGGTAGACTGTGACATTTAAACAATGCTCAATTGGAACTAAGGGGCCCAAAGTGTGCCAAGAAAATATCCCCCACACATTACAACACCACCACCAGCCTGAACCGTTGAGACAAGGCAGGATGGATCCATGATTTCATGTTCTTTACGCCAAATTCTGACCCTACCATCTGAATGTCGCAGCAGAAATCGAGACTCATCAGACCAGGCAACGTTTTTCCAATCTTCTATTGTCCAATTTTGGTGAGCCTGTGTGAATTGTAGCCTCCGTTTCCTGTTCTTAGCTGACAGGAGCGGCACCCGGTGTGGTCTTCTGCTGCTGTAGTCCATCTGCTTCAGGGTTCGACGTGTTGTGTGTTCAGAGATGGTATTCTGCATACCTTGGTTGTAACGAGTGGTTATTTGAGTTACTCTAACCAGTCTGCCCATTCTCCTCTGACATCAACAAGGACACTGTAAAATAAAGTGCAACCAGACATTTAAAAGATTTCTTTCCAAACAAATGCTGTTCTCTTGAAATTTATATTCATTGAAGAATCCTGACAAAATTGAATAATGGTTTCCACAAAAGTATTCAACATCGACAATAATAATGAATGTTTCTATAGCAACAAATTAGCATTTAATAAAAAATTCTGAAAACTGGAATAATGATGCTGAAAATTTATCCCAGAAATTAAAGACATTTAAACCAAATTATACAGAAAACAGTTATTTTAAACTGTAATAATATTTCACAATATTACTGATTTTACTGTATTTTTGATTAAATAAATGAAGCCCATATCGTGTGCATATAAGAGACTTCTTACACAAACATTAAGAAACAAATGTACCAACCGCAAGCTTTTAAACAATATCATTTCCCCCTTAAGTTAATATTAAGAGTGTTCATTAACTGCAAGAGCAACTAAAGTCGAGCTATTTAATTCATCAGTACTTTGACAAGCTACAATTTAAAAGTAGCTTCCTGAATATGAAATCCATTTTAGGTTCAGTCATACTAATGAGATATTAAATTAAATAACATCTTGTGCATGTGAGTGTTCTCTCTAAACAGGGTCTGGTCAGGAGGCCGTGGAAAATCTGCCTTCAATTTCCTATCGTGCATGTGGAAGTGAACCCTGGAGTTTAATTTTCCAATTACCAATTATGACTAATTGGCATTGTGTCAGCGAGAAGATCTCCACGATACTAAATGCTATCATCAAACACTTTAGATCTGATAGCAGTGAACGAGTCAGAGCTGATTTGTATCTTCTACTGTTTGGTTTGTAGCAGTTTCCCTTTATTCAGCAAGTTTGATATAGTGATGTTAAGAAGTCTTCTAAGAGACTTTCTGAAGATTAAAAGGATTTTAAAAAACAAAGGTTCTTTAGTATTCATGCAAACTTAATTATGCCATATGTTGACATACAGACTCGCTGTTACATCATAGTAACAGTATCATTGAAGACTTACAGTTTTCATTCACCTTTATCATAATCAGACGGGAAGTAGTTAGCCTGTGTAAACCAAACAAAAATTGTAGAACTCAATCTGGTTGATCTGGTAAGACAAAAACATGCTTAAGTCATCTGTTTTAAATCTGCTGGTAATTACGTTGGATAGTATTTTAATGATGTTCACTTTCTCTTTCTCTTCTTGTTTTTCTCACTTTCCATCTCTCTCTCTCTCTCATTTGGTTCTGATTATGGTTGATCAGGATCTCTGCCAGAGTGTTTCACAAACACACTGGTGGGCAACCGCGGCAAGCCCTGCAACTGGATTCCAATGTGTGTTTTATTTACATGCTAGATTTACAAGATTCCCTAATTCATTTTCCAGTCCTCCCTTATTAGGGATAAAACTTTGGGTTCTCAAGCCCTTGATGGGGATATCAGTGTCAGATAGAATACTTTTTATGAAGGGTAGAAATATATAATGCTGCAGCACAGAAAAAAAAATTCTGAAGTGTAACAATTTTTGGATCAGTAGGTGTATCTGAAATACACTTACCAGGGCTCTATTTGAGGGACAGCCATTTGAACTGGTGTCCGAAACCATAGTGGGTGATATTTAGACTAGAGCACTCATTCAAGATTTATTTTCTCAGAAAGATCTCGGATTTCATCAAAATATCTGAATTTGTGCTCCAAAGATGAACAAAGATCTTACAGGTTTGGAATGAAATGAGCGTGAATAATCAATGACAGAATTTTCATTTTTGGTTGAACTATCCCTTTAAGTATTACACACGTTACTTTCCATGACAGCTTTCAAAATAAATCTGTTAAGTTATTATCACCGAAGTTGCCAGTTTACGAAGTTTCACATGATTATTAATCAACAAGCAATTCTCTCACTAGTTTCATTCACTCCTTCAACTGGACTACTGTATATTAGAGGACTAATATAGAAAATAGAGAATGAGGGTATAAAGGGGGATTTTGAACAAAGCTATTGTTTCCCAAACCGGTTTCATTTTCGAACACTTTCAGATTAAACTCATCAGCATTTTAGTAGAAACTCCAAGACCTGAAATGTATGGGTCAGGTGAGGGGGGTGTAGGCCTATTGTTGGTGAACCACCAGGAACAAGGTGGGACTTGCATTATATGAACTCAAGAGGTTAATAATTTATCTAAAAATACTTGTTTGTATTCATCTAAACAAAGGAAGTCATATTCATCTGGGACGACAAGAGGGCCAACAAATTATAACATGATTTTCCTTTTTGGGAACAGTATCCCTTTAAGAATACACACACACTCTCCGCACAAACGCCAGTCCAGCCCCTTTGAAACTCCTACCTAACCTGATTGTCAAAATAAATTGCTAAGAAACTTGTACTGACTCTTGACTCAGAGTGGAAAGAATTCCCTTGTTAAATCTGGAAACTCTGACTACAATATCAAGGGGAATATCCGAAAGACCACTTCAAGTGTGGAGCGTGAAGGCGTGGGTTTTTGTTTTCCATCATCGTGCTAGTTCACAGAATGACTAAAGAGTGGGATCGGTTGTCCTTCGCTGCCACTGCACAGAAGAGGAGGTGTGAGGAACTATTTATCCCACACTACAACTCTTCCATGCTTTTAGTCTTTAACAAACCAACTTGATGTGTCACATGGTTTCTGACACATTAAAACACTGCACACAAATGTGTACACATAAAAAAGCAGGACAGTTCAGAAGTATGGGTGCTTTGAACAGAACTGGGCTAAATATAATTTACACAAAATAATTAGCTTAAACCATCATTCTGAGGCCCATATTCCTACTTTGAAGTTCGTATAAATACAATTAACTCTGCATAGCAGTTTAAAGCTAAACTGAAATTAAGAAAAATGATGTTAGTGCTAGAGAGTGATACTGAATCGTTCTTTCGTGCCGTGCTGTTTGAATCTGGCCCTTACAGCCGTGCTGTGCTCAGTACATCAGTACTATCGGTTTTCATCCAGTCCTCAGTAGGGATCGTTGAGGAATGCTGTGCATTTCCCCTCTCCAAGCCCAGCCTGGCATCAGCCTTGTGTCACATGATCAGCTCCTCATCAGCCTCACAAACTCCAGCCAATGACAAATGATCTAAAACTAGGCAAATATTAACACACCGGAGTGAGCTGCTGGGTGACTCCTGAGAATACATCGGTTTTCTGTGCTCTGGGGGATGATTCGACAGTACACACGCAAACACTATTACTACTTATGATACTCCACTGTACAGTACCATCTAGTATGTGCTTCTACTATAATTGGGCAGCAAGTGAACCATGTTTTAAATATGCATTAATGAATGCTAAATACTGTTCGGTGTGTGTGACAGGAATTGCATGTCATTTTCAAATAATTCCTACTCCACTTTTCACTTGATGCTCAAATATAGTAAACATTTGTTAGTGGAGGCCAAATATTTCAACATTCAAATGTGGTTTTAATTCCTTTCTCCAAAATAGCATTTTTACTATTAATCAACTTAATCTTATGCTGTAAGTGCAGCCAGTAGGTTAAAGATCTTTACCCCCGGTCTTGATGCTAACTTTTTCCTTTGTTCACACGTAATTCAGTTGATTTTTACAATTACATAACTCCAATAAATGTATCTTCTTTGTCTCTCATCTCTTTTCTCAAATTATTAAGTGAATGAAAACAATAACTAACCTCTAAAACAGTCAAGTTTGAGCACAGTAAAAACTTCAACATACCTAGTATGTTAACATCCACTATGTTATCAACATCGTCCTTTTTTAATAAAAAATTAAGTTCTGGTCCTCAAATCTGATTAGCAGAGCTGTGGTTTGAGTCCAACTGCACTAAGACTTTTAATTATTTGTATCACTTGTCGCTTGTCTGTGTTTGCATGTTCCATACAGACTGTTTGTGAATAAGTATTGTGAATTTTACAGTGAACATTTTGGATTCCACTGTGCTGTTTTTACACAGTTACTATCGAACGGTCTCTCCTGTTGCGTCGCTTATGCTATGGAAAAACTCCTGTTTTAATCTGGTACTGAAGTCTGATTTGCTCATGTTTGCGTACATGCACAAACCAATGGCATTTTTCAGAATGGTCGGCTCAGAGTGCCATTTCTTTAGAAGTTTATCCTTCAGCGACGAGACCATCTCTTCACTGACTCTGCGATGAAGCCGAAGCAAGCAAGAAGGAAGACACTCCCCTGCTCATCGCCGCTGAAGAGCCCTGGCAGCGAAAGTGATCCAGCCTTCCCCTTCTATCAGAGCAAATCAAGCAATTTCCAAAAGAGAAATCTGTAATATTGTTTCAAATGTCACACCGCGAGTGCAGTTCGTGCAAGGATCCCTTGCTCGACTCGGATGGGCACAGTGAGTCCATCGCTTGTCTGGGCAGCACCCATGCAGAGGCTGCGCTCACTGTCAGCTCATGTCTGATTTCTTTTGGCATGGCTAAGGATGAGATTGCCGTCGATGAAGTCTGATTCTGAGGAGTTGGTATGTTCCGGCGAGGAGTATGAAGCCCCCTCTCCATCTCCAAGTGGCCGAGTGTGGCCACGGAGCTGATAAGGGTTCTGACAAGGGCTATGGAGGAACTCGGCCTGGAATGGATGGCCCTGGAAGAGCCCGCCCCGGCATCCTCGATGAGTGGTTCTTTCATCAGCCATCCTCTCACCAGCGGCCAGCTCCTTTTATGCCTCCAATTCACGACAAGCTCACCAAGACATGGCGAGCCCTCTACTCAGCGTGTGTAAAGCCACTGCAGCTGCTCTCTCCACTTGTTGATGCCGCTGAAGAGAAGGGATACACCAAGCTCCCAGGCCGGTTCATCCCTGCATACGATGTCGGTGCTTCAGGTGTTTCAGGCCAAACTTCTCCAGGACATGGACAAGTCTGGGCAGGATTCTAACGCCTTCACTGAGCTGCGCACAGCAATGTACTTGGCCCTGCGTGCTACCAAGGCAATCACTCAAGTGATAGGCAAGGCCATAGCCAATCGGATACTGTTGAAGTGCCACCTATGGCTCAATCTGATGGAGATCAGGGACACCTGAAAATAGCCTTCCCCGACACCCTGTCTCACCCAAGGGACTGCTCAGGCCTGCCATGGACAGGTTCATGGAGCGTTTCACTGAGGCTCAAAAGATGTTGCAAGCACTGCATCATTTTCTGCCCAAGTGTCCCAGCTCAACAGCTGTTGCAAGTCGCACCAAGACTGGGTCCACTCCGCAATCCACTGTTCAGTTATTTGGTTTCCGAGCATTTTAGCAAGCCATTGACAGATTTGTATGAGTTCATCCCTATTTTTCTCAGTATTTGAAGCATAGTTCCTACATTACTTATTTTATTAAATTTTATTTGTTCAGTCGTTTAATTTAGATGTGTGTGTTTTATTTATTTTTTGTTATCTGCCCTTTTTTATTATTTAGCCTATTTTAATAAGATATATATACAAAAATTAGTATAACGTGTACAATAATGTACAATCAAAATATTTAATTATAATCACATTGCACTTGAATAACGTTAAAGGTGTAATCTGCAGATTGTCCTGCAGGTGACCTCATAATTCTTGCGATGCACTAACAAGGTGGATCGTCTTCTTACGATGCACGTATGGATTTACGATTACTCTAGAGCACACGTAGATCAACAATGATTTCAATTGCTACTTAAGTTACGATGCTTTTGGGAAACAGACCGTAATATTAAGATCAGTCGTACAATCTTTTTTACGAACTTCTTAGGCTTACAGATCTTTTGGGAAACGCATCATTCGGTTCTTAAAGGGACTGTACCGACATGGGACTTATCTATTATCCTAGGGGCTATAAAGGTCCCTCCTTTCAAACGGCTGACTTGGGGACAATGTCACTAAAAACCGCTCTGCTGTTGGCCCTGGCCTCAGTCAAGCAGGTTAGTGACTTGCAAGCGTTTTCTGTTAATGCTTCCTGCCTTGAGCTTGAGCCTAATGACTGGTGCTCTCAACTCAATGCTCTCAACTCCATTCAGAGCCCAGGTTTTTTCCTTGTTAGCTCTCAACATGGTGGATGGCTATCAGAGTCCCAGCTTGTTGTGTCCCATCAGGGCACTCAGGGTGTATGTTGAGCATTCTAAATTGTTCGGATAATCAGAATATCTCTTTGTCTGCTTTGGAGGCCACACAAGAGGGCTGTCTGTTACAAAGCAGAGGCTACCTCACTGGATAGTAGATGTTATAGCCATGGCTTATACTGCTGTTGGCATGCAATGCCCTATAGGCGTGAGGGCCCATTCAACCAGAGGAATGGCCTCTTCCTGGGTGTAGTCTAGTGGAATTTCTATCGGGAAGATTTGCGTGGCCACCGCGGTCGTCGCCATCTCCCTTCATTAGATTTTAAAACTTAGATGTCCCTGCTATGCAGGCGTTGATCTTGACTGTGTAATTAAAGTGTCATGAAACGCTTCTGTTTTAGCACTGGTAATGAACAAATTCAATATTTTCAGACAAATTATTATTTGAAATAATTAAGCAGATCTATATGGTCTATATGAAAAATGATGATTTAAAAGTTCTAATAATATTTTCACGTTTACCAGAACATTCTCAAAACAAATGACACATGTCAGTTTAAAACAGAACGAATAAAAGCATAGTTATATTTGGTTTACTCTTCTTTGAATTTTCGGTCTATTTCATAGTTCGCTATATTAGAATAATGTGTCGTGTCATCGAGTTCATGATCATACATAACGCTGTATCAGTGCCCTTGCACATCTTTTATTTGAAGAAGACATGATATGCGTGTATACACAGTGCCGGTTCATGTTTGGAGCACAAAAGAATATGAAATGTTCACAAATTTAAAACACGCTTGCTCCAGTTGAGATATGAACTATGGTCTGCGCAGCGAGTGTTGTTAAACTCATTGAGGCGTTCCATGCAGAAACCACTCTCTCATGCACACTCCATGTGTTGCTACATATTAAATATTGCTATGGTCACATTTACAGAGGTGAACGTTAGCTCTTTCATGAGATTTGAATTCTCTGCTGTAAGATGACCTCATGCATAATACAGCACAGTGATTGGATCATAAGACTTCATTCTCATGAATAATACTGAGAAAAGCTCAGAAAACTGATGACGTTGATGCGTACTCTCCAGCCACGGCAGTCAATCACTACTGCAAATCAATGTATATATGTAACTTTCCGTGATGTTCGTGAAATTTTGCTTTTTGAACTGGAAGAACAAAATTGCTTCAAAAAATAAACAATAACCACTTTCCCTTAATAATAGACATAATGAGGTATATTATTGTTTTCAGTGAGGTGCAATCTGTATGTAAACATCTAAAAAAAATTGTTTTAGGGTGTTTAAAATTTCAAACACGTTTCAGGCTGTTTCAGACCAGTGATTCTGATGAAATGGCGCTCATATAGCCATATGGCTCCTCCAATTCTGGCAGGCTAAAGCGCCATTGGTTTGTGGAGCTACACAAATGTGAACAAAATCAGGCTTCAGTACCAGAGTAAAACAGGCCTGCGTTCAGCCCCGACAAAACGGTGCAAAACGTTTATTAAATTGAAAAGGTGGTGCATTGAACACCCTGTTCTGATGATGCAAGAGTTGCAACTATGGCAGCTGAGAAGGCCATTCTTTGTGTTCTTTTTGAAGAATTTTCATAGTCTGATGAAAATGGTATAAATATATGTTTAATACTGCAAAATATGCTCAACAAACATGTCTTCTAATATCTTCAATTGTTGCGTATACCTAGCTGCAGCTGACATGT
Source organism: Gymnocypris eckloni scoliostomus (assembly GCA_027564155.1). Lineage (NCBI taxonomy): Eukaryota > Metazoa > Chordata > Actinopteri > Cypriniformes > Cyprinidae > Gymnocypris > Gymnocypris eckloni. The sequence goes on along the minus strand of CM050422.1, from coordinate 18,694,453 downwards.
TTGTAAACGACTTTATTTGGACCCATTGTGCGAGCTGTCTCTTTAATACCGCATGGATTATATACATTGCTGCTGATTGGGCTGACATTTTTGACACACCCATCATACAAGGGAAAACGTATCTCAAACCCTGTTGCACACCGTTTCCAGGAAACATGTCGTTCAACCAGGAAACTGTAGCAAAACCGGTGTGAGCTTGAATGTGCCCAGGGAGTTTCCCAATAGCATCAGCGACGCAACGTTCATTCCCTTATTTCAGGGAACCAATGATGTTACATTAGTAACCGGAGGTTTTTTGTGTGTAAATATGTGACTTTTGCACTCACATCTTTTGCAGAACTTCCAAGTTCAAGTCCATCAAATCCTCCTTTATTTTAAATGTAGCTGTTGTAATTTTATTTAAATGGATAGTATGCACATTGGTACATTGAATCATTTACTCAACTGTCTCATTCAGAAACACTTAGCCTATTCATTCAGTAATAAAACACGCCACTGTTGTGTGTTGCATGCAACCGCTGCTTCTACACCTTTGTTTAGAAATATTTTGGCAGAGAAAAAAAATGACAATAACTGTCTAAAACATAAGCTACATGTTTATTTAACTGTTGTGCAAAAGCTATTTCACGCTTGAAAGAATCAAAGAAGTTTGAACATCAGTACTAAAAAAACCTACGCACCTAGAGAATTGTCAAACCAATCCAGTGAGATATGTTTACATGTCAGAGCCTAATATGGTACTATACTTTGAAGAGACCATTATTATTCTGTAAGTGCTCTACAGAGATCTCTGTAAGCTTTACCAACTCCATACTAGAAATGATTTGCGGCTATGCGGGGTGCATGTTTCTTGTCCACAGGCAGGTCATTTGAACAGCAGCTGTCTAAACACAACACACGTGGTGGGTGCGACGATCCAGTGGCAGCATGCTCTCTTCTTTTCTCCATCTCTCCCTCATTTTATTCACCCGCCGCAGCAACAGCGAATAAAACACGTCGGTTCCAACCAGCACTGATACTAAATCACATCAACAGAGACGTCAGATGACACATATGCGTGACCAAATCCAAACCTCTCTTCTTTAAACTCTACCGAGTTCGATAAATATTCAAAATGTATTTAATGGTTAGTAATACATTTGTTTAGCTATTCATGGACAAATTCCAGTTAATTTCCCAGTGTTTTTGTCTGTAGCATATTTTAGCACTGAATGTTGAATTCTGGCTTCAATTAGTAACATATGGCACCAACATGGTCCAAAGAGATTCTCCACAATCAGCCATTGGAAATATGACCATGTTAGTCATTGATAATCAGGCCTTGGGGCCTGAATCATGTTAAAGAAGGAGAATAAATACATGTCATTCTTGGAAAGCACTACTAAGTTCATGTTTTTCTCAGGCCCTGGTGGTTAGAGGTCCAGTATGCTGAGATATCGAGAGGAGAGAGCTGCCTCCTTCCATAACAACTGATGTGACATTGACAGGGTTTTCTACAGGGTCTGTCACTGCCAATCACTCTCTCATCCCATTTTGCCAAAAAGTGCAAATGTATACATATTAATGTATTACATTATAATGTTCTCATGTTTCATTGTGTTTCACTGTTTGTTAGCTGTATTTTTTTATTAATTTTTTGACCTAATGGAAAAAAACTGCAATTTGATTAAGATTAATTGAAATGCACAATGAGAATATATATAATATGCATATACACTCACCGGCCACTTTATTAGGTACACCTGTTCAATTGCTTGGTAACACAAATTGCTAATCAGCCAATCACATGGCAGCAAATCAATGCATTTAGGCATCTAGATGTGGTCAATACGACTTTCTGAAGTTCAAACCGAGCATCAGAATGGGGAAGAAATGGGATTTAAGAGACTTTGAACGTGGAATGGTTGTTGGTGCCTGAAGGGCTGGTCTGAGTATTTAAAAAAATGCTGATCTACTGGGATTTTCTACAGAGAATGGTCTGAAAAAGAGAAAATATCCAGCGAGCGGCAGTTGTGTGGACGAAAATGCCTTGTTGATGTCAGAGGAGAATGGGCAGACTGGTTAGAGATGATAGAAAGGCAACAGTAACTCAAATAACCACTCGTTACAACCAAGGTATGCAGAATACCATCTCTGAACGCACAACACGTCAAATCCTGAAGCAGATGGGCTACAGCAGCAGAAGACCCCACCGGGAGGCTATAATTTGCACAGGCTCACCAAAATTGGACAATAGAAGATTGGAAAAACGTTGCCTGGTCTGAGTTTCGATTTATGCTGCAACATTCAGATGGTTGGGTCTGAATTTGGCATAAAGAACATGAAAGCATGGATCTATCCTGCCTTGTCTCAACGGTTCAGGCTGGTGGTGGTGATGTAATGATGTGGGGGATATATTCTTGGCATACTTTTGTCCCCTTAGTACCAATTGAGCATTGTTTAAACGCCACAGCCTACCTGAGTATTGTTGCTGACCATGTCCATCCCTTTATGACTACAGTGTACCCATCTTCTGATGGCTACTTCCAGCAGGATAATGCACCATGTCACAAAGCTCAAATCATCTCAGACTGGTTTCTTGAACATGACAATGAGTTCACTTTACTCAAATGGCCTCCACAGTCACCAGATCTCAATCCAATAGAGCACCTTGGGATGTGGTGGAATGGGAGATTCGCATCATGGATGTGCAGCCGACAAATCTGCAGCAACTGCGTGATGCTATCATGTCAATATGGACCAAAATCTCTGAGGAATGTTTCCAACACCTTGTTGAATCTATTCCATGGAGAATTAAGGCAGTTCTGAAGGCAAAAGAGGGTCCAGCCCAGTACTAGCAAGGTGTATCTAATAAAGTGGCCAGTGAGTGTGTGTGTGTGTGTGTGTGTGTGTGTGTGTGTGTGTGTGTGTGTGTGTGTGTGTGTGTGTGTGTGTGTGTGTGGCGTGTGTGTGTGTGTTTGTGAGTGGGCATGTTTATGTGGTTTATGAGGACACAAATTTGTATAATGACATGGGTATGACATAGGTATTACAAGGAGAAGGTGATTTATGAGGACATTTTCAGTGTCCCCATAATTTAAAACGCTTATAAATCATACAGAGTAACTTTTTTTGAGGGAAAATAGAAATGCACCGTCTCCTGTGAGGGCTAAGTTTAGGTGTAGGGTAGGTGTAGGGCAATAGCACATACAGTTTGTACAGTATAAAAACCATTACGCCTATGGAGAGTCCCCATAAACCATAAAAACCAACATGTGTGTGTGTGTGTGTGTGTGTGTGTGTGTGTGTGTGTGTGTCGATCATTTCATTAGATTTAATTATAATTGTACATTTAAAAAATATAAAAAATGTTGATTTTTTTTAAACAAATTAATTTACATTTAATTAAATATGTTCCACTTCCATCTAAATCATTTGCAAAAAGCTACTCATCCCAAATCAGTGCTGTTTTAACACACTGGGACACGGAAATGTGCACTTGCACAGTGATTTTTGGAAACTGACCCATGGTGGTCCTCCCGAATATGTACTTCATCCACATTGATTGTCTTTGGAGGAAAAAACACACATTTATAGCCCTGGGGTCCGTTCTTCGTACCTCGCTTAATACATCTGAGATGATTTGAAAGATTCCAGATCTTCTAATCGTGATAACTGATCTCTGGCTAATTTGGTTCTTCAAATGAATTTGCATATTGGATTAAAATATCTGGATTAAGTGGTCTAAGATTACTGCACGTTCTCATGTTCCCTTTAAAGGGCAGATGTATCAATACTCGAGACCACGATCAGCAATGCAGCAATTGGCTGGCGGCAAGACAGGAACTTAATGACATCATATCATTAAAAAAGACACCTGACGAAAAACTGGACACATTTCTGGACCTTTATAAGGAAACAGCCAAGTGAACAAACTACCAAAATGTGTATAGATATAAATATATAAATGAGATGTAAATAGATAAATGAAATGTGCACTGTTTTTAATTTATTTGTAATTTTTTACATGATTCCCAATTATTTATATTTATGATTTCTAGTATTTGTACAGGCTTTACATTTTAACTTCAGTGTTGTAATTAGCAATTAATTTAATTTGATCTTTGAAACAGTTTTGTTACATGACAGAATTAATTCAAGTTTCTTGGAGATCATGTTATCTGCATCAAGCCCCTCCCATAATATCTGTCATCACTCAAATTAATGCTCATATAACTGCATAGCATGTATGTAAGACTCCAATACAATTATAAAGTAATTATTTCATCACTAATAAATCTTTCAATGAGTAAAACCTGCTGTGTCATTATGTATTATAGACTACACAACAGTGTTATCTTATTTTCAAATTAATTTTTTAATTATTATTATTTTAAATTATTGTCCCTGGACCAGCAGGGTACTCTTATAATAAAGTAGCGGTGGCTGTGACAGATTTTAAGTATCAATGCTGCTTAAAAAGATGCGATCTAATCCTGTTTACATGAAATAAGCTGCTCCCGAGCAGGTTTAAGCTTACGGACCTGTTACTATGACAGCAACTCCAGGATGAGTTTCGAAAAACCAAATGATCCAAGATCAAGTGAAATCATCAACAATCAAATCCAGCTAACTGAGTTAGTGACATACGAAGAACAGACCCCAGGACAAAGTAGCTTGATGGATAATAAACAGACATATTTCTAAAGTGACAGATGATGTAATATGAAGAAAAATGAATATATTTTCATATTTTAATATGAGCCATATTTTAAATAGTAATAAAATATTGGAAGCACTGAGCGAACCAATCAATACACCAGAGAACAATAAATAAAGATTATTAAATTTATTGCTGATGATGTTTTATCACTCGCTTTCAACTCGTTACATTAATTTATGTACAAGGCAAAATGCAAAGCCAGAGTTGAGTCATTGAGTTATTTGCAGAGCTGGAACTATGAAACATTCTGTTTATTTGAACTTTGAAACATTATATTTATTTGAACTCCAAACTATGAAGCATTCTTTTTATGTGGTGACTAGTGAATGACTGTAACTTTGTTTCTAAAAAGACAAACAAGTAATAAAGCAGAGGTTTAATGCATGCTTGATTAGACAAAACTGTGGCATTATTTCAAAACTGAATAGAACAGAGAAAATAAAACTGCAAGTTTCAAGCTATCTTAAGCTGATTATTGTCATTAATTTAGGCCTTTTGTTGTAAAACTCTCTTTTTTTACTTACCAGTCAACTTTATCCATTTCAGTTTCATTTTCAGATTGATCATGTTTTGTTCTTTAATAGCTTTTTTTTACCGCGCCAACATTTTCTATTTCCTGTTGTTGTTTTCAATTAGGCTGTGAAGTCTTTAAATGTCCCTCACCATTTAAACCTGTCTGATCCGCTCTCCATGATGTTTTTAATCACCTTTAATGAGTGTGTGCAGTAAATGTTTAGGACTTGTAACATGTTTGATTGCTGCCAATATGGATGAGATTGTGTCCTCTGGGATTCCCCCAAATAAAAACCACACCAGTGTTATTATCTCACTGACGTTTCACCTCCTGGATTTTCCCCTTGCCTTAACCAACAGGGCACTGCTTGCCATCTGACTAAAAGTGTTGTGTTTTAACAGGGGAGTGAAAAACAGGCCCTTACTTGTTAGCTGTGAGAATATGCCGAAGGTTAAATGTTTGAGTTCTAATAACATATGATCAAGAAAACACAATTAACCAAGGTGTGTGAGCCTATATCACAAAGATTGAGAATATATACACCTTATGATCCAACCAACTCACTATAAAGACATCTTAAGATGCATGCAAACCAGTATAAACTTAGCATAGTTAGTAGACATATATATATATTAGTTTTAGTAATTAGCTCCATAAATAAAGTTGATTTATTTCAAGTAATGTATGGTTTTAGTTTTAGTTGACTAGAATTACCCTGATGCAAACCCCATCTAATTTGTCTTTATAAATATAGGGTCAAGGGTGTATTCAAAATATGGTCCAATTTTCCTGAATTCACCCATATTTGCAGTGCACCAGGACAAATCACTCATCGGCTACAACATTTTAATCATGTTCTCATATTTACACAGTTTAAATCACGAAGCAGTTCTGACCCCACCCGATGGCCATTAAGAGAAAATTCATCCATCCTTTTAACAAACACTGAGGGCAGAAGAAAATAAATGCTGGAGGAGGACAGAAAAACTACTTGACCATATATCATACATCTGCAAGCTTAAGTGTAAACGCAAGTGAGAGTGTTGCTACCAACTCCAAAATAATAATACATTAAATATTCAATAAACTTGGCTAAATGTGGAAAGAATAAAACCTCTATATTTGCCATTAAATGACAGAATGTCTTGAAAAGCAGGCTGAAAGAAAGAAAGAAAGCAGTGATTAATAGCATCATTAGTAGTTTACTTTAGAGCATGTTCCAGATCTTCAGGGAGCAGTCTAGTATTATTTCACAAAGCATATTAGAAATATACTGGCTGACCTGCACGGTAATATGCAAATACAGCAAGTTAAAAGAATGGCTTGCCTGTAGATTTTAGTCTGCATTGTAAACAGATTTGAGTCTAATGAGGAGCAGATTACGGCATGATTCTGGTCTAAATTAAACAGCAGCCGTTAAGGGCTGCGGGAGGCACAAACTAATGTATGTTGTATGTTTTACTAGATGCTTTTTATGTGTATCAGCAGTACTGCACTTACAGGAATAGCTCACACAGAAAAATAAATAAATGGCTGAAAATGTATTAAAATCCCCAAGTCATCCAAGATGTAGATGAGTCTTCATCTGAACAGATTTGGAGAATTTAGCATTACATCACTTGCTCACCAATGAATCCTCTGCAGTGAATGGGTGCCGTCAGAATGAGTGTCTAAACACCTGATAAAAACAATAATCCAAAAGTAAGCCAAATCCAGTCCATTGATTAACTTGTGAAGAGAAAAGCTGCAATAAACAAATCCATCATTAAGGAATTTCAACTTTATACTGACGCTTCTGACCAGAAATACCAGTCTATAATCCATAACGATTTCTCCTGTGTTGTCCTCTCACATTAAAATCCACCAACATATTTGTTTAAAACTGTTTTAGCTTGTGAACAGTTTGTTCTGTGCATATTTCTCTCCGGATTCAGACGAGATGAATTTCACTGAAGAAAGCGATATTATAATTAGATAAAGGATTAATTTGAAAACAAATGTAAAAGCTCTAAAGATGAATTTGTTTATTACAAACATGTAGCTTTTCAATTACTGTATCAATATAATAATTGATGGACTGGATTGTGTGAATTACTTGTAAATTATTGTGATGTTTTTATCAGCTGTTTGAACTCTCATTCTGACGGCACCCATTCACTGCAGAGGATCCATTGGTGAACAAGTGATGTAATGCTACATTTCTGCAAATCTGTTCTGATGAAGAAACAAACTCGTCTTGGAAAGCCTGAGGATAAGTACATTTCTTTGTAATGCAATGGGAAAGCTATACGTTTTCACAAATGATCCACAGATCAGAGATCAGTCCAAAAATACTGAAGCTTTCTTTGAAAGTACTAATAAAGTGCTTGAAAGGCAGAAAATAGGCTACATCTGTACTGACATGTAACTTCTACACAACACTGTTATTGTTTAAAGCTCAAAGAGAAGAAAAGTCATCGCTTGTGTGCTGCGGCGTACAGCGTCTCTGAAACAATCTTTTGTTACACAATAACATAATGGATAATTCACAGTGGTTTCTATAAATGCTGTTCCAATTAGTGATAATTGCCCTCTTAATAGGATACAGCTGAACGCATGGTTTTGATTTATTTCCTACGCTTCAAAACAAAGATGTTATTAATAAATATTTGGTGGGATTTTCCCGTGGGCAATTTTGAGCGGTGTTGTACATGACAGGAGAGGAATAAATCAGAGGTGTAACTGAAATTATTTTCACATTGACAAACAAATTAACTCCAGTTTTGGATAAATAACCAAAACTCGCATGCCCACCTCTCGTCTTTTGAAACCATACACACTACCCACACTGTTTTATTAAGAGAAATAACACCATAATAAGCTAATGTATTGAAGCGAAATACTCTTGTACTCATTTAAGCAATAAATAAAAAAAATCGATCATGTCAGCATGGTTACTAAATATGCACACAGTGATTGGCTGATAGTCTCTGTCAGAGATGTATTCATAGAAACATTGTAGAGCGCAATATCATGTTGCCATAATCAAATAAAGATTTGAAAAGTTGGATACATGTCACTAATTAAACTGGACGCAAGAACAGCTGTTACTTCTTGAACAACTGGTTCATGAAAACAAGATTATAATCAAAGGAAAATGTGGAGTTGGGATAACCACCAAAACCAAAGGTGATACCTTTTTAAAAGGTCATTATCATCGAATGTTTACGTTCAGCCATTTTAGGAGAGTTGTGAGTTGGTCTTTAGTGAGGAGTCCTCTTCACTACTCCTAATGTTTCACAGATTTAGGAGCTAGTTTTAGCGCCAAAACGCTTCGTGAAATACTCATTGAGCAGAAATTTAGGAGTCTTGAATTTAGGATTGACACGCCCGTTATTTGTAAGATTTTCTCTTAAATCGGCGAGTTATGAGCTACTTTTAGCCTTAAGATGTTTTGTGAATACGGGCCCAGATCCTGTCTCCACCTCTTGGACTCTTTTGCCACCGTGTGGACAAAAACTACATTACCTCACCTTACTTGATCAAAACGCATTAAAAACAGTAATATTGTGAAATATTATTACAATTTAAAATAGCTGTTTTCTATTTTAATATATTTTAAAATGTAATTTATTCTGGTGATAGCAAAGCTGAATTTTCAGCATCATTACTCCAGTCTTCAGTGTCACATGATACTTCGGAAATCATTCTAATGTGTTGATATTTTTAAAAGAATTATTACTTACCTGTGTTGAAAACAGTTTTGCGGTGTAATATTTTTGTGGAAACAGTTATACTTTTTTTAAGATTTTTGAAGAATGAAAAGATCATTTATTTGAAAGAGAAATCTTTAATGTAATGTTTGATCAACTGAACGATTCCCTGCAGAATAAATATAAATATTATGCTTATAACATATACAATAAATGCTATGTTTAATTAAACCACAGTGTAATAAAAAAAAAAAATTTTTTATTTAAAATATGTTTTGAACAAGACATCAAATATAATAAAAATACAATTGTATTTGACAAACACACTGATTTTGTTGATTGATTCCACTACAATTGATTATTTCATTGATTCCAGTTACATTTGAGCGTCAGTCTTTACAATTGATTTTAAGTGTTAAAGTCTTGAGCATCACGTTAGATCAGCTGACCAGATGTTAAAACTACTGACACTGCATTCCTGCTGATCAGTAACTAGTCACAAAGACTAGATACAGAAGTGTCTGTTCATAAAGAACATTTATTCTGTTCAGTAAATGATATGATCAGAAAACATGTCAGACACAATTGTCTTACAAATAAAAACAAGTATGCATATATAAAATATGAAAGAAAACACAAAGCTAGTGGTTACATGTAATAATGCTCATCGTTGAATCTCTGGTCCCTAACAGAGATAAACCATGTATCTCACACCTGAAAATATGCCTGGAAATGACAACACATGGCTTCCTGTCCCCTAATTTAAAATAGCAATTCTTCCCTTTTCATGCATTCCCTTATGGTACAGTTAAATGGATTGATTAATATAACCTGAAATAATGCATCCATCATAACATGTGCATCTTGCATTAACTTCATAATAATGTAAATAATTTTGCAGAGTCCTTATATAAATAAATTCCCTTGTTTTTATGGATTTGATTGTTATATAACTGAATACAATTTATAAAAATCACAAATAAAAACATTTTTTTTCATTATAAAAAATGTGCATAATAAACATAATTCCTAAAGTGTCTGTCTATGCAAACTGCTGGGTTAAGTGATAACTATGAACTGAAAAGCCACAATACAGGACACATGAGTAATATCAACTAATCACAAAATGTGTCTCTCAGTGAAATTCTCTCATGTGTCAAGATGTGGCCACATAGAGTACATTAGCAACACTGACCTGTGTGAAAGATAATTCTAAACCTAAACCTGATTTCTAACCTTGACCTTACATGTCAACCAAAAGCTCCCTGCATCAGAGCTGAAGATGCTTGTTCAGTTGACTGATGGCTGCTCAGAGCTCTCCGAGTCCTCTCTATCACGTCCCATAAGGCCAGTCACCTCAGACAGATCTACAAAACAACACAAACATCAGGTATTACATGTGCAGTATACCACCATTCAAAGGTTTGGGGTCGGTATGATTTATAATGTATCATTTATTTCAGTATGATTTATAATGTAACAATATTTCGCAGGAAATATGAATGACAGGGAAACATTTCATTTTAAATATATTTAAATGAAAAAAACAGACATTTTTGAATTGTAATATTTCACCATAAATATGACTGACCCACACATTTGAATGGTAGTTTAAACCTATGGAATCAACCTTTATGATCTCAAAACAAAATTAGTTTTAAATGGGTCATATATTTTTTAGTATGAAAATAAATCACTTATATTGTCATAATCCTGTTAATCATGAAACTTTTCCACCTTCTTCACCTTCAAAAGCACAGGGGTTGGCAAACTTTCCCACATTTTATCATTAGTTATTCTGGTTTTTTTAAACAGGTGTGCTTAGAATAACTGCAAAGTATTTAGTTGTCACAGGAAAAAAAAATCAATAAATAAATATGATGCAGCCTGGTTTCTTAAAATCAGTCATCTCAAAACATGGAGGAAAATGTGCCTCATGATTTGACCCCTTTAAATTAAAAGTGGATGATTGATGTTTCTGATTGTTTTTGTGGAGAGAATCGTTTAGATTCCTGATTGTTATTTCAGATGCTGACATGTTGTCCTCACCCTTAAAGTCTTTGCTGTTTATTGAACCATTCAAATGATCTTGCATAGATACTGTAATGCAAAACATCAAGTCAGCCATGAGGTGAAGAGGTTACCGAATAACTCTATTAAACAAGAGTTTTGTCAAGAGTCTTACAGTGCACAATCTTTATAGGCCAGACAAGGAGCGTGCAGAGGCTCAGCGCTGCTAAAACGGCCACTCCACCAGTGACGATGACCATGATATAGTGGTAATACCACACACAGCCTGGACAGCATACCACTGTGCTATATGAGAGAAATCACACGTATATATAAATATGAAAAATAACTAATGCTTAAAATATTGAGTTTTATTTTTATTTTACTCTAAACATAAAATGAAACCATTAAAACAGTCTCTCGCTCACTTCAAATTCTAGCATGCATCCATGCAGGGATATACACACTTACCGGCAGGGATGTAGCGTCTGAATAATCATCACTCCCAGACCATTAGCCACCTTGTCTGTGAAGCTCATAGCTCCATAAACAAAAGCACCACTTTGCTGTCAGGAGGAAAATAAAAAAAAGTCTTATCAGAAACTTGAAAACTTCTTTAATAGCACAATTTTAGTTCCTTGCATCCATTTTTACACTTTTGAAACTAGTCACTCTGAAGCATGTGCTTTCACTTCTGTAAATCTTACTGTGTCATGCGTTACTGTTGAAGTTTTTAGCACTGAATACGCTCAATAAAACATTTGCTTCAAGCGGTTCCTGTTCTCCATTACTGACTGATATCAGCACTTACTGTTTGGTCTCCTATGAGTTCGGCTGTCATGGCAAGTGACATCACCAGGATGGTAGCGGACCCCACTCCGAGCAAGACCGCAGCGCCATACACCTTTTCTCCCATGTGTGCGTCCAGCAGCACCCAATAGGAGAACGCAAGAATCAGCAACAGTCCCAAACAATAGGTCATCTGTTGATAAGAAAAAAAGGACATTTTGGTGTAAATAAAATGCTTCAATCATATTGTATTAGCTTCCAATACTGCACATGAAAAATGTCTAGGGAATTGTTTTTACATTAATAAATTTTTCAGATGGTCCCTTAAATACTGGATGCGGAACAGGGGGTCAGGGGGCCGAGGCACACAGGGTGGCCTTATGGTTAGAGAGTCAGACTTGTAACGTGAAGGTTGTGGGTTTGAGGAACTGCCAACCGCGCCTGGTGTGTGTGTTCATGGTGTGTGTGTGTTAACTACCAACTGCTGTGTGTGTGCACTTGGATGGGTAAAATGCAGAGCACAAATTCTGAATATGGTTTGCCAACATGTCATGGCTTTCACTTTCAAAATTATTTAAATAAACTAAAACTACTACACAAGATAAAAAAAAAAAAAAAAAAATGTGGGGGGGCAATCAGGGCCCCAGTACTCTTTCCTGCATGAGGTAGAAATTGTGACTCAGTAAAAAAATTGTTTTTTTTTTTTAATTCCTTATTCAGTAAATCAAAAACAACTGAACAAAATCATGTAGAATCATTGGTTAAAGAGAGAAGAAACCCTGAAGAACATCCGGCTCTTAAAACTTCTCAAAAAAAAAAATGTAATTATAATTATTTAAGTTACTTATTACTGGCTTCTGTATATTACAAAATAACAACAGTTTTGAAAGCAATACTATTATTAGAGTCAGGAGTCAAAAAGGTTTAGAACAACTAGACAAAAAGCCATCGTGTTTTAATAGTCTAAATATCAGGAATATTGTAATGCATTTGTAATGCTTTCATACCAAATCTGATAAAAACTTGGCAATTAAAGCATCCATTGATTAAGAAGAGAAGGGAAGGTTTGCAACATGATTTAACAGTTATTTTGGTAAGAATAAATGACTTGATGGGCAATTTCCTACTTTTTCTTTCTTTTTTACTTCCTGATGAAGACAATACGATTTTTAGCACTAATTTAACAAGGATGCACATCAGGTGTGTTTTTAAAATCTATAATTGACATACCTCCAACTTTGAGCGTGGGCTCAAAGGAAATCACACATTTTCACACTGGTAATTACGACTTTATGGTGGCACGTGTGTGCGCTCAACTCATAAATTTGATCACATGTATATGACGCAGCAAAACTGATTGGCATCTCTGGATTGTAAATCACTTCCAACAAGGGGAAGAGGTATATGCTTTATATTTCAATCACACGAATGCAAACTCATACTCACAGATTTGCCTATTAGCTTGCTTAGAGGCTTCATGATAAACGAGGAAGCGAAACCACTCAGGAACATGACCAGAGGAATGGTGGCGATGTACTTCTGCAAAAGAGAGGATTTGTCCTTTGATGCTTTTGTTGATGAACTGGGTGTAGTATTACTATAGCGGTCTTACCTTTGGCAGCAGTAGTGTGTAGGTGAGATACATGGATATGTATGTTTGCGACAGGTTCACTATCAGTCTGGTGGACATATAAAGCAAAGCCACCTGAATAACAGAGCAGGGTTTAGAGATGATATTTGACATTCCGAACTGTCTGTTATAACAGACAGTTACTAAATACTGTATCCTGAACATTTTCACACCATTGTGATAACATTGTGTTTCAAGCCAATATTCAGATTAATTACAAAAGCTGAGAATTAACTTACATGCCACTGAAAAGTAACATAGGTATCAGCTGCTTACCTGGTAGAATGACGGCTGTCTCAGCCAGTTCTTCCACTGCAGCAGACTGGTGGGAGGAGACACAGTGGTGGTGTTAAGAAGAAGCTGACGCTCCCCAGGACTAGAGCCCTCCTCCTCCAGACGGGGACGTGCTCCCTTCTCCCGTGTGCCCAGGTGAAAGAGCAGCGAGAACAGAGCTCCAATGCCCACTACTGTGAGACTTAGACCCTGAGCGTGAACAGATATTACTGCATGAAGCTTGTCAGGGCTGTTTTGACCAGGCCTGCATTATGTAACCTGGTAGGTTAACATCAACAGAAGCAAAGGCTGAAAAGACTAGTCTAGAAAAAATAATAAAAATCAGCTAAAAACCATAAAGTGTTGATTATATGCATTTAACCTATTTAACTACGCTAGTGAAAAATAAACATACTAAAATGTATTTGAAAGTATACTACAAATACATTTACATATGTTATATACTTAATACTGGTATAGTTAAAGTCTGCTAAATTGGAACAAATAATTGTGTACTTAACGTATTTTAATTGTGCGAAAGTAGTGCTTAAGTCCAACTAAAGATATACTGAAGTGTATGTGAATGTGCTAAAGTGGAGCTATTGCATGCATACTTCAGGTACACTTTAAATATCTTGCATTTAAAGACTGATATTATTCAAAAATCATAAAATCCTCATCAATAGTGACATTAAAACACATTATAGGCTTAATATTAAGAAATGTGCATTGTGCACAAGTAGCACTCCAAATAAAGTTTAATTATAATTTTTATATCAGTAAGCAATATGCCAATAAATATTTTAACAGATCTGAACTACAGTTGGTATGAAATATATGTATTTTTTTAAACACCTTTGTACGGTAGTGTGTGTAATATATATTTGATCAAAGATAAATTTAAGAGTACACTAGCACACAAAGTCATAAACATTTTAAAATCATAGTGACTTTAAATTGAGCTATTTTATAATGCAGGATGAAATGTCCAAGGACAGTTCAGCACAAAAACATCAGCACTCACTCTGAAAACTGGGATGTCAACCGGGCCAAGGTTTTCCATAATGGCGGGATCATCTCCTTTCTGAGTCTGAAAATGAAACATCAGCCAGGCCACTGCATACACTGTGATGTTGGCTATCACCGTAAAGGCATACCTAACGGATAAACCCAAAACACAATAAAAAGCTAATGCATCATCCAGGTCACTACAGACAAAGTCCTCCAAACAAGCATCACGAGAATGGTTGATCATTACATACTCAGATCTGCAGGAGTTTACCTGTACGCAGTGAGCTCCACTTTTTCATGCTCGCAAGTCACCAGCTCGGGAATGAGGGAGAGATGGGAAATCTGGGTGGCCGCCCATCCAAACTGGAAGATGATGATGAACGGGGTGAAGTAAGTGAGACTGACCCACTGTGGAGTGTCCAGATCACAGCCCAGGCATTGGTTAAATATAAAGGTGAAAGACAGCAGGACACTAATAGTTCCTAGGTGGAGTAAAAAGAGAGTAAATGTGACCCTGAACCACAAAACCATTCATAAGTAGCACGGGTATATTTGTAGCAGTAGCCAACAATACATTGTTTGGGTCACAATTATAGATTTTTCTTGTATGCCAAAAATCATTAGGATATTAAGTAAAGACTATGTTCCATGAAGATGTTTTGTAAATTTGCTACTTTAATATCTTATTTTGATAAGAAGAAGAAGTCTTATTTTGAAAGCCATACAGGTCTAGAACAACATAAAGGTGATGACAGACGCAATTTTGGCTGAACTGTCCCTTTAAGACTCTCGTCACTCACCGACTAAATGCCATGTTTTTCTCTTCCCATATGATCCACAGCCGGGTGTGTTATCAGACTCATAACCGATGAGCGGTGTACACACTCCATCCGTTATCTGTCCCACTAGCAGCAACACACCAGCATATGTGTTCTGAAAGCCCAGCACTGAGTGATAAAACACCAGCAGGTATGTGAACCACATAGAGGCGCACAGGTCGTTAAGAACATGCCCCACTGAGTAACTCAAGCGCCTTAAAGCGGGTAAAGAGGCTTCGGAGGAGTCCGACATGATTAATGCGATATAGTCTGCTAAAAACGCGTATTCCCTTTTATCCACCGGAGCATATTGTCCTGTCCAGCGCCGGTTTCGTCACTGCAGGGAGAAGGAGTCTGATGTGAAGTCAAGGCTCTCAGTCCATTACTGTAGTGAGAGTCCGTTCCTAAGGACTTGGTCAGCTGACTTCGTAAATGAGTCACGATGTTGGAGGCGCGAATTGGAATCGTAACATTCTCTTTCGTGTATTGAGATTTAGTTTTAAATGTTATGTTGGTAAATATTAATGCAGCATGGTTAATAGTGAATTTGTCTAGTGCGGCAAACGCAGTATAGCGCAGCGCCTTGTTATTTTCGATTCATGTTGTCATGACGTGTTTATTAAGCCACACCCTCTCTCTCATCTGTGTTGATGTAACGTTATCCCAGTAGCCTCTTGAATAAGAGTGACTATGGTGGTGGTGTTTTCAAAATATGAGCACGAGCAGTCGTGGTTTTAATTTCCACAACACGCTTTAAAACTTATTTCCCCAATCCAGTCGCGTATTTCTTTTGTTTTGTTTGAGAGTAATTAAGCCACATGACACAATATATACTACATTCCTCCCGTATTTCTGCTTTTCTTTCCTCGCTTTTTATGCGCTAAAGAGATTGTTCACTAATTTTAGCTGATTTAGATTTATTTTAAGAAATCTGGCAACACTGCATCTAGTCCCTTACGAAAATTAACCATGGTTTTACTATAAATAAAACCACAAAAAAACATGGTTACTATAGTTAAACCATGGTAACCATAAATTGACCACGGATTTGCCTCTTTAACCATGGTATTTATAGTAAAACTGTGGTTATACAAATTATAGTTAACACGAAATTGAATTCTTGACACTTCGCAACAATAAATTCAATGAATACTTAGTTTGCTTAAATTAAATCTCTAATGTCACAACTAAGTTTAACCACAGAAATAAAAAAGATGTCATCATTTACTCACCTTCACGTTATTGAAAATCTGTATGACTTTGTTCACTTCAATGGGATTGGAAACCAATATTGTTTGGTAACCAACATTCTTCAAACTATCTCGTTTTCCTCAGAAGATAAGTCATACATGTCTGGAACGACATGAGGGTGAGCAAAAATGACAGAATTCCCATTTTTGGGGTGAAATATCCCTTTAATTCATCCCCCAATTACTTACTTTATAAAAACAACAAAAAAAAACCCACTGTTTTGAAAAACCTGGATATGTGAGGTAGCCTTATTTTAAAAGCGTGAATTCTAGACCCTTCCAGTCATGTACATAAATACAATCACATAACTTCTATTTTTTTATTATAAAGAATACATATTTTTCTAGTTTTATCAGCTCTAAAATATTTTATCAGTAAGAAACTGAGCAAAATCCTTATTCTTAACCCTTGTCCAGTAAATCATGATAACTGATTGAGAACCACAGCTCTTCACTATATCTAAAAACAGTCCATTCATGTTTCTTGACTTTGTTATAAAAATGTTAATTATTCAAAAAGAACAATCACAGGATGTCATAATTGGTGGGCTCTGCTGTATCTAAGAAGTTAGAAAAAAATTAAGTCATTTGAAAGTGTAAACATGTCCTGCTGTAGCACTGTAAAATAAACTACATTGGTGTGACATCTACTTTCATGTGCAATAAACGTCAAGGCCCTTGCCCTGTAGCTCCAGATGTGCTCTGTGGCACCACATCCTGGTTATTCACTGCAACTGCCTCTGTATGGTCACATGATGTTGACTGTGCTAAAATAACTGTTGAGTTTGCTGAAATAACTGCAATAATTAACCACAACCAGAAAACTAAAAACAGTGAAGAGACACAACATGTAACATCTTATGAGGCATAGAAGAAAAGCAACATTTAATAGGTATGTAAATCAATACACATCCTCATTCTGATGGACCTCTGTTACTGCGTATAAACCCACAAGCTCACGTCTTAATGGAGCTTTGCTATGATGCACTTTACAACAGTGAAAAAGAAATCTGAGAAATGCCAACAGGCTCCATTAGACTGGCATGAAGCGCACGGTAGAGAACAAACAATCTGAGAGGGCCATGGACACCTCACCTGGATAGGAATCGTAGAGAGAGACACATTAGTGTTAAATGTTTTACTTGGAAAGGCACAAACTATGATTCCCAGGTAACTTAATCTAATGCGAAATACAAAAAAAAGCACAATTTTGACTGAGAGAATCACTTTTGTCCCTTTGGGAGAGAACAGCCTGCTGTATAAATGATCCCACGTCTGCCTTTATTTCCTGCTTCCTATTAATTTCAATGCCAGAAATGTCAAACGGTTTGCTTTTCCCCCCCAAAAGTGCAATTCACAGAGGAGAGATCCAAAGCATTTCTCTCCATCTCCCACAGTACCTGAGACCAGCCACTGTGCTACAACATCATCATCATCCACATCGACAGGAAAAAAAGTAGTATAAAGCAAAAGAAGAGAAAATAAAGAAACACTAAGAGCGGTTAAAAAATGTTCACACATTCTACAACATGAGTAAAACTGGGAGACCAGATCTTCAAAACAACGTTTTAAATTACAAAAACAAAAAGGATCGACAGAATTTACACAGGTTGTCTGAATCCGGTGTACTTTTCTCCATACGTTAGTCAGCAGTCTCTCTCCACTTACTTTGATCCTATAAAAAACAAAAACACCATGGAGCACATCACTCACTCATCCAGCCAGTGTGTCAAAGTGAACGGATGCCTGTGTGGATGTGTGAGTCTGGTTGCCTTTTAGTTCTCAAATAATGGTTTTGCATGTCATCTAAAATACAGGTTTAAACAGTCCATCTGGGTTTAAGTCACATGACATATATCATCTTATTTCTGACCACTGAGGTCTCTTCCGGTGTCCCGCATTGTACAAATATATTTATTTGTTCCACTGAATTGTTTCCTTACAAAGAGTGTCAGAGCCCAGAGTACTGAGGTGTGTCCTCTGAGCAGATGCCAAAAGTGAGGCAGTGAGTTTCTGTTCTGAGGTGGAGCTCCACGTTTCAGCTCAAGTCCTTTATTTTTGACTTTAAACGCACCAGTGATCTTAACGTTTCAAAGATGTTCCTCCTCACTTGTGCCGCTGTATCGCTTTCCTCTTCCTCCTCTTGAAAAAACAACAGCACCTGAAAAGAGCGAAGGAGTTGAAGACGGTTTTGCAATCTCCTCCCTTCGTTCTCAAACTAATCAAACACAGTCAAAGTTAAGCAGTTGAAAGCTAATTTAAAAAACAAAGAAAAGCCCAAATGTCTCCTAATGTTAGCATGGAATTAGACTGCACAATTGTTCACAACTATATGTATAATTTATATATGTTGTATAAATCTAAATTACTCGGAAAATTAGCACTTAAGACTGGTTTTGTGGTCCAAGGTCACATATGTAACTAGTGCTTATGTAACCAAAACAGGTTAAACAGCAAAATGCTGTAACAATGTTTTAGCCATTTAAGCCCATGACAACTACAGTTTCCACATGCTACAGCATTCTTTTCTTATTTACCAATATTTTTGGGGCAACTATAGATGGCATACAAGTACAAAACCTTAGGAAGAGCTTTTAACAGCTAGATTAACTTAACATGTGGTATTGCATATATTATTTGAAAATACTGAAAAAATATAAATGTATGTGATGTGTTTAATTTCTGTATTATCAGACTATTATTCTATTTATGAATATTTTCAATTATTTAAAATAAAAGTTTAGTTTTAATTTGAGTAATCTTATGTGCTTATTTCGGGGTTTTTTGGTAGCACTTTACAATGTGTCGTTTGTTAACATTAGTTAATGTATAAAGCTGGGCGATTTTATCCATTCATTCAAATTTAATGTTTTGCTACGATTTTATTTTTATAAATCGAGGAATCACGATTTTGAATTAAATATTACCAAACGTTTGAATTAGACACTTTGACAATATGCAATGATAACAGTAAAGAAAACAGAATGATCTAACCGCATGATTAACTGCTCACGTGACGCGCTCTGTGAAGGACTTAATTAGAATACATGGCTAGGTGTCATTCACACAGAATGTGCGTTTGTGTTGACAAAGATGCGTCACAGGTAGTGGAATAGTTGAACTTCTTTTAACTTGAGCGTCGCGGTTTTAGAATGGCGTTTCATGCAAGAGTCGTGAACGCAACAGTCAACCTCGCCCATGTTTACATAAAAAAACTTTTTGTAACATTTCTAGTTAATAACAGTCTACTGGTGTTATTCCTTCATAAGTCAGAAAGAGCTTTATTACCAAGTATGTTTACACACACAAGGAATTTGACTTGGCGACAGGAGCTGCCAGTGCAGAAGAAAGTACGGTATAGTGCAAACATAAATGATAGTGCAGACATACACAGTAGAGATTAAATATATCACTAATATAAGAAAACTGAATATTTAATAAAGCACTACATACAGAACTAGAAATATATAGAACAAAAAACATGTAACTGTTTAAATGAATGTACAGATGTGTTATTTACAAGTGTTCAGTTTACAAATGTACAATTTTCAGAATCTATGTATAAAATCAGTCATTTTGAATTTGCATTACCTTGACTTTTGAGATTTTTTTTAAAGCATTTTCCTAGTAGCCTATTATTTCTGAACATATAAGACAAGTTTGTACAATTTGTAGTTCATTCATCTTTTCTGCAAAGATATTTTAACAAGTGATTTTGTTTAATAATGTTGATGACTTCATGTGTGGTGCACTTGGAATAGAATTTTCTTTAACTAGAGGGTTAATAAAGAAAAAAGTTATTTGAATCATGTTGTAGTTACATTTTCAAGCTGACTAGTTAAAACACGTTCTGAAAAAAGAAAAAACATTAATCAAGATTTATTTTTTGCCATATCGCCCAGCTCTAGTTTTAGCTAACATAAATGAACAATACATTTATACACTACTAATTAATCTTTGTTAATGTTAGTTAATGAAAATACAGTCATGTATTGTTGTTAGTTCACAGTGTGTTAACTAAAATTAACAAACACAATTTGTGATTTGAATTTTTTGTAATTTTACTCACGCCTACTAAAGTTTATTGTACTTACCAAGGAAACAATTTAAATTATTTAAAACCTTTTAAAGTATTTTTATCTAATATGTATATTTCAATTACAAAATGTATTTAGCAGTTAACAATAAAAACACTGATTCAATATAATAATTAATAAACTGATAATTGATTCCTAGCAATGAAACCAAAACGTATATTTTTCTTTGACTGTACACTGCAACCTTATGGCTCGTTTCCACTGAGCGGTACGGTTCGGGACGGTACAGTACGCAATTATTTCCATTTCCGCTGTCAGAAGTTGTGAATGGTACCAAAATATCGAATTGTACCGTACCACTTTTTTGGTACCCTTCTGCTGGGGTACCTAGCACTGCAAAGGGTACCAAAAGGGTGGAGCTAAACTCACTGCAGAAGTTGATTGGTTGAAGGGATAAAGCTTCTCCTTCACTCGTTCCGCTCTGCTGTCCATGTTGGGCTTATTATTTACATCAGAGTGTACATGTGCGCAAACACAAAAAAATATAACAGTGTATTTTACAATATCGCACAGACAATAGCCATTTCTCAATATGCGTTCTTGTGGACTTGTAAAATGTCATTGCTCAAAAACCCGCGTCATTTTCAAAATAATGCTGTTATCGTGTCATGAAATGTAGTTTTAAGAGTTTTTCAGGAGAGAATTTTGTTGTTTAAAACTCAAATCTGCAGGTTATTTATAAAGATAGTGCCTATTTGGTAAATTTGCTATGCCGATTTCAGAGCTCCAGGTGATCACTCAGTGCTCGTGTATCCGCCTCGAGCAGCCTTACGCTCGGCTAGTCCTTCCGACATTTTTGCCGCTGGCTCGGAAGTCTCTGTAGTGATTAAACATGAGATACAATCCGTTTGGGGTATATTTAACAGGCATTCGTGGTCTCATGAATCTATTATTTGTTCCTGGTCATATCGTTTTGGCTGAGCAAAAAAAGATAATATTTAACTTTATATATTTATTTAGAACTTTACTGTAGTATAGCGCTGACTTTGTAGCATACGTTTGACTGAATTGTTTGCTTTTGTCTTTATTTCCTCTTATACTTTGTACATATACTTTTTTAATGGCTATTACTGTTCATTATTAAAACTGATGTTTAACAGGCAGAAGCAGAGTTATGCTTATTGTCGCGCTTTATTATCGTTCGCTAGTTTCTGGCATACACCACGCCTATCAAGTAAGGGTACTGTTGGCAGTGGAAATGCAAGCTGTGCCACCCCGAATCGTACCGTACTGTACTGACCCGTACCGCTCAGTGGAAACGAGCCATTAGTGGCTGGTGGTCAAATCTTTGCAGTTTCTTTATCTTTATTGAATACACTAAAAATAGGCAAAGAAAACTGCACAGTATAGAATACCATGCACATAATTAAAAAGAAAATGAATGGTAAAAAAAAAAAAAAAAAGAATACTATTGTGCTTACTTTGTATCATCGGCCACCTCTACCTCAGCAGTGGCAGTTATGGGAGCGTTGGAGTGTCCCGCCGTGGGATCGTCTGTATTCACTTCTCCGTTGGTTGAACTCATAACCTGAACATTAATTTAAAGAAGCAGGCATTGAGTTTTTAATACAGATTGGCAAAGATGAATAACACCACAAAACCACGGTACACACTGCCAGTCACACTGGCTTCATCTAACTAGCACTTCATATTTAACAGTTTATGTAACTGGGGTTGGGGCTTAGTAACCTATTAAGGAAACTTTATTAAATAATTTAAATGTTTAAAAATCAGGTTGCTTAGCACCAACCAGGGAATGTTAAGAAGAATGTTGGGAAATGGAAAATGAAAGAACAGCGCTTAGTTAAATAATGGAAATATGCTAACACAGAAAATGTATTTAGTTGGAAATCTTGGGACTAATATACAGGTGCATCTCAATGAATTAGAATGTCGTGGAAAAGTTCATTTATTTCAGTAATTCAACTCAAATTGTGAAACACTGGACTTCAAGCAACTTGGGCTATGAGCTTCTCCACCCTTCCTCCAGACTCTAGGACTTTGGTTTCCAAATGAAATACAAAACTTTCTCAGCACTCTGTGAACAGCCAGCTTCTTTGGCAATGAATGTTTGTGGCTTACTCTCCTTGTGAAGGGTGTCAATGATTGTTTTCTGGACAACTGTCAGATCAGCAGTCTTCCCCATGATTGTGTAGCCTAGTGAACCACACTGAGATCATTTTGAAGGCTCAGGAAACGTTTGCAGGTGTTTTGAGTTGATTAGTTGATTGGCATGTCACCATATTCTAATTTGTTGAGATAGTGAATTGGTGGGTTTTTGTTAAATGTGAGCCAAAATCATCACAATTAAAAGAACAAAGACTTAAACTACTTCAGTCTGTGTGCATTGAATGTATTTAATACACGAGTTTCACAATTTGAGTTGAATTATTGAAATGAATTAACTTTTCCACAACATTCTAATTTATTGAGATGCACCTGTACACTATATTCCAAAAACTATTGAGCAACCTTTTAATGAAAGGTTTGACTACTTTAGTAATTTCCATGAGTACAAATCTTAATGTTTAAGCATATAATGATATTCTAGAGAATTGTGTGCTTCTAATTTTATAGCAACAGTTTGGACAGAACCTTTTCTATTCTAGCATGACAGTGTCTCTGTGTATAAGGCAAGGATCAAAGAGAAATGATGATTCAGTCAGTGTGGAAGAACTTGACTGGTCTGCAGAAAGCCAAGTCCTAATCCCAGCTGAACACTCTGGTGTGACTTTAAATGCAGACCTTGAGCCAAAAATTCATCACCAAACACCAGTGACTTGTAGATATGGGTACAGTGATTTCATACACTTCAAAACTGTTGCAACAGAGGTGGGAATACAATTTTTAAGTACATGAATTATGTTTCCGTCTTTGTTGCCACAGTTTGGAAGTGCCCTTTTCTCTTCTAAATAAGGGGGTGTTAATTTTGTCCATATAATTAATGTACAAGTCATTGGTGTTCTGTGATGAGTTTTTGGCTCAAGGTCTGCATTTAAAGTCACACCAGAGGTGTTCAGCTGGGATTAGGACTTGGCTTTCTGCAGACCAGTCAAGTTCTTCCACACTGACTGAATCATCATTTCTCTTTGATCCTTGCCTTATACACAGAGACACTGTCATGTTGAATAGAAAAGGTTCTGTCCAAACTGTTGCTATAAAATTAGAAGCACACAATTCCCTAGAATATCATTATATGCTTAAACATTAAGATTTGTACTCATGGAAATTACTAAAGTAGTCAAAACATTCATTAGAAGGGGGTGACCAAATACTTTTGGCAATATAGTATATTTCAAATGAAAGTGTACACCCTGCATAACTAGAAGTACACAAACAAACACCCATATGTCTTGCTTGGCTACTTATATACAATACAAGCAGTATTTTCACACTGAAGTCACCAGATCCCCAGCCTAACCATCAAGAGCGTGCAAGTAATGTGTGATGTGTGTTAGACAAAGGCAAGAGAGGAAAAGACCATTTCAGTGTTCACAGCTGGAAAATGGATAGAGGTGTCTTGAGTGAGAGGTTGAAAGAAACAGAAAGACAAGAACAGAGAAAGAAGAGATTGACACCAACGGCATGCAGTACTGCGCAAACACCCAGTACCTGGACAGAGCCCCCCAGCCTATCGGCCGTGAGGTGCGACCCCAGGAGCTCCCTGTTGGTCACGGGAGTGGGCTGGGACTCACTTCCTTTAGGTTCTGGAGACTGGCATGACAGCGATGGGGGGTGGGGGTGGCAAAGGGCATAAGAGATGTTTTTGAAAAGAGATGAGGGTGTAAAGAAAAAAAAGAACAGAACGAGTTTAAAGAGGAACGCCTTCCATGCACAAGCAGACTACTCTAGCTAACAGGATAGAGGTGGAAATAAAAGTGTGGGTGAAAAAACAAGAGAGCACGCGACATGCAGAGATGGAGAGGGAAGCTAAGCTCTTATCTTTCACAAACAGCTCTAGCCAAGCATATCAAACATAGAATGCCCGGACTTCAATTATCTAAGGGACTGTGACATGGATATACCACCGTCTAAAAGAATGACAGCCTTTTAAGAAATGGTAGATCTTCAGACTAGCAAAAACTACTCTGGTTACAGGAAGTTGCCTTGGGATTGTTAATGAGTGAAAAAATAAATACTGTTGACATGATTTAGAGAATCATAAAACATTGAGATAACATTTAGAAAAAATGACATTGCATAAAGCAATGTTTCTCCAAAAATAAAAAAAAAAAAAAAGGGAAGCTGGTACTTAAAAGTAATAACTGTGGCCCATTCTTCCTCTTTTACATCAACAAAGATTTGACCGTGAAAGTGAAATGAAAAATATAATAACAACTATCATATAAAACAAAGAAATCAATAATAAAATGTACACAAAGTATTTTGTCAAATTAACAAATAAATTAATTTCAATTAGTTAATGTTTAAAAAAAGTGAAATTAACAATACATTAATAAATCATTTTTAAATGACTGAAGTAACGGAGTTTAAAAAATGCCAATAATGTGCAGTTCACACATGATTATATTATAAAATAAAATCTATTAATTACAAAATATAAGTAATGGTTACATCAAGTTTTAAATATGGATATTAGTCAGTTTGAACAATCTTGTTTCATTAATGAAAAAAAATATAATAAATAATTACTCATTATTAAAAAATAGTTACTTAATTTTATTTTCAAGATGCACTCAAAGCAATTGAACTGCAACTTAACACCTGCCCATTTATTATGAAATTGCACAAAAAAGGAATGTGTGTAATTTATAAAAGCATTCGAGTATAGTGTTCTCTCCCACCTGGTTTTTGGTCTGTGGTTGTGCTTTGTCTCTGCTGCTGGGCTGCAGAGGTGTGTCACTGGGCATAGGTCCTATTGGAGTCGGCTGTGTAGACACATAGGAAACTCAACATCCATGTACTTGGTTATATCATATAGAAGTGGTTTATGATATGACATCCATTTAGACTCACCAGCGGCTTGCCGACCCAGTCATATTCATAGTCAAAGACATAACCATTTCTGTCAAAGAGGTCTGTAAAGAGTTTTCTCAAGTAGTCGTAATCCGGTTTTTCAAAGAAATCCAGTCTCCGCACATAGCGCATGTAGGTGGCCATTTCTTCTGCGAAAGGATGTCAACGTTAAGGCAATGCACTGGAGATGAGAACACAAGGTATGTGGCCATTTGAAAAACAACGGGCTTACCGGGGAAACTCTCACAGAGCACTTCTATAGGGGTTGCCCTTTTGGTATCTCCAATTTTCTGATAGCGCTCCTTCAGTGTGTCAGCCTTAATGAATGAAACAGGACATTTGTTCAGTAAATTGCTATCTTTTATACTATTAGCATTAGAACTTTATTTCACGGATAAAACAACGCTGACAAACAGGAGAAACACTGTGCGCAACGATACAGTCAGAAGGGTTTTTAATCAACAAATCGCCATCATTTACCATAGATTTACTGTAGTTAATGCTAACTGAACTATGGCATTGTGGCAGAATTGTGGGATATTCATATCAAATTTGATTATTTTATTAATATTAACATGTTTTAAAGGAGTAATAGGATATAATTATAGTATTTTCTGTGAATAAGCTACAGAGTTTGTGCATTTACTCTATACTAAATGTATTTAGATTACGGTTTTCATACAAATATTTAGAAACCATAGTTACATTTTTACCATTGTACTGAGGTGCTATATGTGTGGTTATAGTGATCTAAATATATGCTTCTATTGAAGACCAATGGTTAATTTTAATAAAACCTAAACAGTCAGAATAATTACACTTAAGTTTGACACATGCACAGACTACCTAGTCTGTAACACTTTTGATGATGAAAATTGCATAATGAAGCAAGCTTTCTTCTTGACACAATTTTCATCATCGAAAGTATACTTTGGGATTTAAGTGGAACCCTATGAAATCTTAATTTAAAGTCCTTATCCTATAAAGACTGAGCTCAGAATTTCTAGCCAACACAATATTTTAGAGCCGACACTTTCATGAAATTGACTATAGAATTAATAAGACTATTTTTAATTTATGATTCTTCCTTGATATTTCCATTATAGTGGGAACCCTGTAATAAGCTGGATTATGATTAGTGTGTCATTCAACCTTTTTTTCCTCTTATAAACCAGAAAAAGCTGTAAACAAACATTTTTAAAGATATGTTTTTTAGTCTTCTAAATAGGTCAGCTTATCAAGGCTGTATAGCTATTGGTTATTCTGCTGACTTTCCATGATAGAGACAGATAGTGGGGCTCCTCACTGTTTCAGACCTTAGCTGAGTGAGATAAGACTCTAAAACCTGAAAGATTGCATCAAAACACAGTTAAGAGAATGAGACAATTGAATGGAGGGGAAACTCTAGCCAGAGATTCTTATTTGACCTTATTTGGCGTCTCAATGATTATTTGCAGAACTGATACTCTCCCCTATTTACCATAAACTGTGCTTTAAGATATTCAAAGAAATGTAACCGAATAAAACATACTGCATTTTTCTAAAATGGTATAATTTTCACAGTTAATATTTGTTTTCGAAACAAACTCCTAAATCAAAATGTACAACAATACCTTTAAACCTTGCCAGGGCAGACTGCCTCGTAGAAAGTACATAAACATATGACCCAGCGCCTCCAAGTCGTCCCGCCTGCTTTGCTCTGCAACATAAAAAGACATGCAAAATTATGAAACCATGAGCTACACTAGAATCTGTCTTCAGTCAGTCACGAGTCTTAATTCACTGCACAAAATGATTGTATGCATTTAGCATAAATATCAAAACCAGTGCAAAATCCTGAGCCAAAAAGAGCACCTGAATCTCACCAATGCATGATTAAATCTAAGTTCTGTGGCTGAGCATGTAGAGATTTGTGTCACTAACAGCTAAGCTAGGTTTTAAGGCGTACTTTATCCCCCATGAAATTCTAATAACCCTTCCTAAGCCCTAACAGAGCGAATCTTTCCACACTTTGTGTGTGGCTCTTACCCTTCCCCAGGTGTGTGTTGATGCTCATGTAGCGAGCTGTCCCTGTTAAGCTCTTGTGCTCCCTGTAAGGGATGTGTTTTTTGGTCTCAGGGTCGATGTATTCTTTGGCAAGCCCAAAGTCGATGATGTGGATCGTATGTTGCCTCTTGGTCCCTGGCCGACCCACCAAAAAATTCTCGGGCTTAACGTCCCTGTAGATCAGACTTCTTGTGTGCACAAACTCCATCCGTGTGATCTATGATAAATGTAGGCTATATGTTGGAACCGATATATATATTTTTTAACATCTTTGTCTCATACGAGTGAGAGATCACACTGACCAGCTGGATTGCGATCATCAGGACGGTCTTGAGGGAAAAGGTTCTGTCGCAGAGGTCAAAAAGGTCCTCCAGACTGGGGCCCAGCAGCTCCAGCACCATAGCATTGTATTTCCCACAAGGCCCAAAATAGTACACCTGAGGAACACCCTCTGAACACACACGAAAATATTCAGTTAGAAAACAGATCCACAGAGCTCTGAAATTTAAGTACAAACTGGCAATTTCACACAGCATTAATTAAAATCAGATTACATAAGATTACATAAAGACAAGGAACAATCATCTTTTGTTATATGGTGTTCGGCATTCTTAGATGTTTTAGGAGCAATTATCAGGTCATATGAAGTAGATATGAATCTATTTTTAGATATCTTGATAAACACTAAATTTTTGTGTACGATAGGTATTGGGCTGGGAAATCTATTAGGCACATATGAACATTGTGAATATTTTGTGTTTCTTGCAAACTAGTTTCCCGCACACTTTTTGTGCTTCATGACTACAGCATGACAGTGTTAAACAAAAGCTATTTAAATTAGAGGTTGATCCGTGATCCTTACAGACCAAGCCCCACATTTCGTCATGCATGTGATCCGCAGATTAACTGCAAAATTTAACCATAATAGAATGAAAGTTTATCATTTGTACTTGTCAACACACACACACGAGTGAATTTAAAACAATCTAGCGAAAGAAAAGCCAAATGCGAAACGGGTTTTCTATGCACACAGCATTGCAAATGAAGAGGCATGTGTTTGAGAAACTGAATTCTCTTTCATATCTCCTTGCGTTTGAACAGACACATAAGCTACGTTTAAATGCACACTTTGTCAATCCACTTAAAATCATTCCAAATGAAAGATTCGATGGAGAAGTTATCTAATCCGATTGACAACAAATCACCAGAAGAAAAAACACCCCAGTTTTTGCGTTACCATTTTTAATAGCTGCTTGCGCTTGTTTAGAATAAACTGACTAATATCTGAATCCCTTGCCTTCATCTGACCGCTCAGTCATGTGGCCAGAACACATAGGCCTACACATTCATGGAAATTGTACGGCCATCTTTGATCATACCACACACAGAACAAAATTCTAGCGCTGCTTGATTATGACAAAAATCATAATCACATAATCATAACCATTTTGGTAAATATTGTAATCGCAATTATTTAACACGATTATTAGTGGGCCATATAACCAAAAAATTAAGTTTAATTCAAGTCTAAAGTATTTAATTAACAGCCTACTATATAAATTGACTAATTCAATGTAAAATAAAACAGCACAGTCTTCACTGTAAGCTACAAAAGACCTTCTGTGAAGAGCAGTGAGTGATTTATTTTGGTCTTTTGTTGTTTGATTAATATTAGACTAATTTTAATAATAGTTAGTTTAATAACTAATTTTAATATTAGTTTGACTAATATCAATAATAGTCACTTTAAGAGCTGTACGGATCCAATTTACTGTTACACGCGTATTTTCAGTCTCATCTGTCTAAATTAATTAATTACATAACCGACAAGGGTGTACGTAAATAATCATTAAGCTCCGCATTGACACATTTTTGCATGTATTTGAGCGTTTAGGCGCATATGTTTAGCTAAAAGATGACTTTATAATCCGTCTCTGAGCGCAAGCCTCCTGAGGAACAGCGCAAGTTCTCTTTCGCACTCTTAAAAATGTTAATAAATTGAATCAACTTTAATAATGAGCACGTCCCATTTTGCAAAAGTCACATTACTTGATTGTACAATTTTTATGCGTCATTTCAAAGATTGCAACTATGAGTGCTATGAGTGGCTAACAGCTAGCACCAAGCTAATTAAATTACAATAATTAAAACAAATTATTTTGTTGGCCGTGTTTACTTTTTAATTCGAGTAAAGGGACATGGAATGACAGACAAGTCTGGCTTAAGACTCCAGTCAATCTCACAGTAACTTCGACAACAATCACAAAAACACTACCTGAGAAACCACAAACACACACAGTAATATATTCACAATACAACTTCAGCTCAGAAGAAAGAGTGAATATGACAGTGTACAGTGTCATGTTTTTCTAACGCTCTTTTCATTATAAATGTATAGCAGAATAAAAAAGGGTCTGAGGCCTTAATGCTGAGAACAGAGATGTCTAGTTCAACAGCAGTGACAGATGAACGCTTCAACCAGCAACTGTAGACTTTATTCCATCTGAGCCTTAAAAGGCATTGTTTGATTGTTGAAAGAAGCTATAGGTTAACCTTTCACATTTTTTTAATACACGCCTCTTTCTATCCTGCAAGTCTTATCAAACGTTGTCTGAATAGAACAAAGCAAATAGAGCGATCGATGCACAGGAAACACAGCTTGTGCTGATTAGACTCGTCATCTGTGCTGAAAAGAGGATGTGGACAGGATGGTCTAAAAGCAACTCACAATTGTAAATAGGATGTGGACAGCATAAGCTCTACAACAAAGAAAATGGCCCCAAACTGTGGTGTGAATATGGGTGCAAAACAGAAAGTTTTAAAGTAATGTGTGGTAGATATCATGAGAAAAATAGTCAATAACACATTGCTTACCTGAGGTCCCCAACTGTTTATAAAACCTGTACTCGAGATGGAGCTGGGGCGCTCTGGATTTGATTGGTTCCTATGAAAAAGCAAAATTAACAATTAGTATCTGTAACCGTGTGTTAAGTAGCAATAAAAGCCAGTTATTAATGTTGCTTCAGCATTAAAGCAGTAAATTATAGATGGATAAATGATGTGGTACTAATTATTTGTACATATATTATTGTGAAAATTATTGTGTTAAGCAAATATTATTTTAAGGGAGTGGCAAAGACAACTAATATGTGACTTCTATCATTATTGCTAGGCTTGAAAGACTCCGGTTATTCCATCCCTAAGCGATCAATATGATGTGATCCATTTAGCTAAATGCCGGTTTTTAAATAAATCATGTAAGTGAGAGAATGTGTGTGTGTTCAGTTAAGTGCAGGACCCAGGGTTGAGTCATCTGTGGCACCAGCAGTTCTGAACACGCGGATGAAAGCGCTACGAAGCAGGAGGCAGAATGAAAGAGCCAAATAAATATATAAATAAATAAAAACAAACAGATTGCATAAAGGCAACAGGATGTATTAAATACCCAGCAGTGGAGAGCGAGGAGTACACAACAGGCTTTACTCTTTTACATCGTGTGTTTTCAGCATGAGTTTGCACTAATAAAGTGTCAAATCAGAGCAACATTAAGACACCCTCTATTTAGTACCAGTAATGGAGTAATGCAGCTTCTTCAGAGAGGATATTTGTCTTGTTTAACAGTCAACCCCACTAAGCAGACATTTACCTCGATCTTCACAACATAGCAGAATGAAGAGCTGAAATCAGTGTAGTAGCAACCCTATGAAGCGGTTTTCAACAGACCCATACATCACTTGCTTCACTCTTATCCCCAAATGTAAGTGTGATTAAGGATCTTATTTAAGGATTAAATTAAGGATTTGTAAAGGTGAGAGCAAGGAGATAAACGACATAGAAGTGACATTTCTTTCAAAGCAGAACAGCTGGTAACATGGTAAAAGTAATAATGAGAAAAGTGAATTTGAGACTTCTGTAATGTGGTGAGACTCTAGAGGATTCAAGTATTCACAGAATACGTCTTACACACTGAAAATTGAGGCCTGGTGTTGCTCACGATTCACGAACAACGTGGGTGGCTACTCAAATGTCCATAGATAATATTGTAATCACTAACTCATCTTTCCCTGGGTATTTTGGATATGCAAGCTTGAAACCAAATCCAATTAAAATATTGATATGGAGGAAGACGTTTTAAATTTGTTTTTGCATGAAGGGTAAGACACCATTTCCACACTACGACATTGACCAATCAAAAAACAAATATGTACACTAGCATTCAAAAAGTTGGGATCTGTAAGATTTTTTTTTAAGTCTCATACACTACATTTATTTGATCTGAAAAAGTAAAAGCCTAATATTGCGAAAATATTATGACAACTTAAAATAATTATTTCATTTTAACATATATATTTTATAGATGTTTATAAAGTAATATTCATAACCCCAACGTTTTAAATGGTTGTTTTACATGTAAAATATATATTTACATAAAAATATACTTTTAGCATTTATTAAATCTAATTTGGTATATAATTGCATCTCCCAATAGGAGTGTAGTACTCTCATTCATGCATTTTACTACATTTAAGTCCATTACACACATTTTCCCCAAAAATAACTGCGAAAATAAATTTGGGCCGACAAATCACTGATCAGACATGTGATTAGGAAAGAAGAAATACATCTTACCGCATAAAAGTATGTCATAAAAGTAAAAGTTCAGCACATTGTTTTACATGCATATTTGCATGTTCATACACTTGTAAGATAAACTGCTTTAGCATGGAAATATTACGTCAATATTTTGTTCATTAAGAGTACATTCCTCACCACAGGTTAGGAAAGAATTGTGTGTTGTGAAGAAAATATATTTTCAGCATATAGGTTTTAGAGGTTATATCTGTGGTAGAATAAAAAGTACAATTACAGAAATTAAATGGAGATATGCGAGTGTAAAAAGGAACTGGGTGAACAAAAGAGAACACAAACACTGCATAGTGCATATTAATCTAATGTGGTTTAGATGTTATGAACTACCGTGTGTTTATGTTCTTCTTATGCAACTGTTTAACAACACACACACACTATAGGCAGCAGCTGAAGTTCAGTGACCATTAACTGCTAATATCAACTGGTTTTGAGAGGAACTTACCAGTTTAATGGCCACATATTCATTGGTGTAAAGATTTTTCCCGAGTCGAAGCTCGCCGAAGTTCCCGCAGCCAATCTTCTTTCCCACTCGGAAGTTAGGGCCAACCATAAGCACCCCAGAGTTGGACCCAGAGCCTCGGCTGCCCCCATGCCCAGTCCTGCTCCCACCAGTCTTAGACATTCTCTTTGCTTCCTCCGCCTCTACTTTTCCTCCTCCTCCTCCTCCTCTCTTATCAAAATCCATAAGCTTGTGATACCCCGGCCTCTCCACGATTACGCCACTGCCATAAAATCACAGAGCCACCAAAACAACTAACAACAGGGGCACGGGGAATGGGATGGAGGAGAGGAATTTAGAGAGAAAGAGAGTGGAGGGAATGGCTTATCCACGACACAGCTCTACACATGTAGATTAAAGTAGACATTAACTGCTTTTATAGATGAGAAAGGTATAGCAGATAATCCAAGGGTGATATGATTCAGTGCAAAGACAGCATATGGAATATTCCTTAAATCCGACCATAAAGAACGTTCCTTGGGAGAAGGACAGATGCACACGACCCTAGCTGGTAAAAGTGAGGCGGTGTCTGGCATTGGCTTCCATCCTTTGCATCCCCTCCAGGTGCTTTTGCAGAGATGTGTAAGGCATTCCTTGAGTCCAAGTATGAATGCAGAGCATATCAAAGTTTTTGTCGAGAGGAAACTGGAGGAACATCAGCAGCTTAACACTTTAGAGTATCTAGGGCAAAGAAAAGGCACAATTAGCACTAAACCGACTGCTTAGAAGTACACAGAGAACTGAACATGGCACATGTTTCACTATGGTGGAAAGAAATACACATTGCAATGCTGATTTAAAGAGACTTTTTAGTCACCCTCATGTTGTTCCAAACCTGTATGACCTTAGTTCTTCTGCAAAACACAAATACAGATATTCTGAAAGATTATTTTGCTGGTTGACAAAAAAAACAGACATTTCTCAAAATATCTTATTTTATGTTGCACAGAAAAAGGTAAGTCATACAGGTAGGGTTGCAAAGGGATGAAACATTTACAGAAATGTTTTAGCAACTTTCCTAAAGTTTCTGAAATATTCAAAACAATCCTGGAAAGTTTCAGAAATGTTCCGCCTTTTTGCAACCCTACATACTGGTGTGGAAAGATATATAATTCCCAGGTGAACTATCCCATGAATATATTGATTTAAATGACTAACAATTCTTAAACAGAAATATATTGAAAGAAACACCCAAAATAACCTAAAATTATAGTTTTTTTATCACAGAGCTAAAGAAAGCTTTCTTGTGTTACCAATTACAACTTTATAAATCCATTACAGTTACTACCACAGCAGCTTTTAACACTTTGTGGTAAGACAATGGATTACAACATTTATACATAAAAGTCCAACTTAAACATTTGCTTTGATTTAAAGCCTCAATCTCTTGTAAGACCTTAAATAAAACAGAACACATACAATAAAAAGTGATGCAAGAAAACATCAGCATTGCACATCCCCGTCTCCATGAAACACACAATTAAGAGTCTAAACATTTGAGGGACACGAATCCATCTCCCTACAGGAAATGTTATCAAGCATTTCTGACTTCTAGCTCTAAAAATACATCCCTCAGGAGCTCGAGATGAGACCTGAGGTCGTGTGAAGACGAGCAGGAGTCATCTTGGATCTTGTGTCACGGTTATGTTGCTAGCAAAGAGAGGCACCTCGCCAGATGTTACAGATGATGCCATTCATGGTTGCTTTTTTTCCTAGCCACATAACAATTATCTTATAGCTGTATACTAGTGCCATATGGATATTACTCTGACACACTCATCTCTGACCAATAACAGATTATATCTTGATCGTACCACCGAAAACCATTTGAAAGCATTAAAACTCTTTCAGCAAAGCTGCTTTGAAAGAATATGTATTGTGAAATGCACTATACAAATCAAATTTAATTGAATTTTTAACAACAGAGAATGTGCCTTAAAATCAAACTTGAAAGAATTCATGCCCATTAAGCTTATTCTTAATATTAAAATAGAACAACCGATAGACAGACAGATGGATAGATAGATAGGTTACATCTTGTGACAAAAAGAGGAGAACTGTTGTCTTTACATCAAGCCATTTTGTTATGATGCACAAAATCGTATAGTCTATAAAAAAGTCTTTATTTTCTGCCTGTGGATTTGTAGCATCCATTGCACTTTCAATGGCAAGGTATCAGTATCAGAAACTATGATTAAATGCTGTCAGATCTATAAAGTGAATCATCCAGATCCCAGCGTCTCATGTCGGATCAGGCCTGATCTACATGCATCGACAACAAAACTGTTTTACAACGCCAACAAATGTGATATCAGGCCTGCACACTGGCCCTCCCCTAGTCTAGATTCAGCACTCTGTCTGATTTAATGAAATGAAAAATTGCTCGAGAAATGAAATCGCGATACACCGTCAAATGTTTATTTCGAAAAGACATCTAAACGGCTAACTTGCGGGAAATAAACTAGACGAATGTAACTGCTAGCCTAATTCACCTAGCCATTAAAGTATGATAAAGAAACTTGAGTAAACAGTTACTAAGATAAACTCCGAACATATTTTGGTACATCAAGTTCTCTTTGTAAAAGTACATTATATGAACATAAAGACAGCAAAAAAGGGACGTTCTTGTGAATCCTCTAGTGCTGAAGAGCTAATTTGTCAGTTAGCCACTGAGTTGCCAACTAAGCAGCGGAAAAGAGTGAACACAGGCTAACGCGCTAACTAGCCCAAACAAGCTAACGATATGTGGCCTGCGCTTCAGCGAGCTAACGAGAGTTATTAAATCAACACAACAACACCGGCGGGTTATGGAAAATCAAAGACAGCTTGTTATGGTCTACAACCACATTATACATACGTCAAAGCAATATTTGTTGACAAGCACACATATTTTGTTGCCAGCCATTAACCGGGCAACTCCTTAATCCCGAGCAGTCGAAATTGGTATAAATTACGCACGCGGAATATTCCGTACATCGTTCCAGGATGAAACACGTATCAACAGACTAGACACTTTTACCTAGATCTCTGTATTACAAATCGATGACAGTTCCCATTTTGTCGGTTTTAATGCTCATTTCTTGAAGCCATTATCATTTTGTTCTCCCTCTTCGCTGATGTCTCTTTAAGCCTCTCCGTACAGCTAACGCGTTTCCTCCGCTGTCGTCGATCACATTACTAGGGCTAAGTTGCGAATCTTGCGTAGTTGTGTTTGGAGGATACCAGGTAATACAATTCCGCGCTCTTCTGAAAAAATAATGCGCAGTTTCATTCAACGTAAAACTACGTGAGAAACTGAACTGGATGACGTAGAAACTGGTGTCGAAACTGGTGTTTACAAAACTGATAATGTATTATGTATTATTCACCACATTTTCATGTCCCCAACATTTTTGTCTTAGTATACTAGATAAAATACTTAACACACTTAAACTATGTTAGTTTGGAGAAGGGTTTAAATTTACTACTAGTGTTAATAATTTATTCAGAAT
Organism: Gymnocypris eckloni scoliostomus; assembly: GCA_027564155.1. NCBI lineage: Eukaryota > Metazoa > Chordata > Actinopteri > Cypriniformes > Cyprinidae > Gymnocypris > Gymnocypris eckloni. Next base: position 18,658,004 of record CM050422.1, on the reverse strand, counting down.
GCATCAAATGTATCAAAAGTGACAGTAAAGTCCTTAATTAATTACACATATGTGTTTAATTTTAATATTTTTGGTTGTTATTTAAACATGAAAACACTGAAGCAATTTGCTCAATATATGTTTGAAATCTGGCTATACCTTTTTAGAAATACTTCCTTACAATACAGGGATATTAATAAAAATGTACAAAGCATAACATTTACTGTATAACAGGGAAGACCCAAGGCTATAAATCGAGATTCTATAAATAAAAAGTTAAAAAGAACAGCTTTTATTCAAAATAGAAAGCTCTTAAAGGCAAGGCAAGTTTATTTATATAGCACATTTCATACACAGTGGTAATTCAAAGTGCTTTACATAAAAGGAAGTGAAATAGACATTAATACTAATAATAAAAGCAAGGAATTAAAAAATTGACTTTACTATCACTTTTTAGCAATTTAATACATCCTTGCTGAATTATATATATATATCAAAAGTATTGTAGATTCCAAAATAAATATTAAGCAGCATAACTATTTACAACACTGATAATAAATCAACATATAAGAATGATTTTTGAAGGATCATGTGACACTGAAGACTGGAGTATGGCTGATAAAATTCAGCATCACAGGAATAAATTATATTTTAAAGTATATTAAAACAGAAAAACATAATTATGAATTAATATTTTGCAATATTAATGTTTAATATTGAGTAAATGCAGCCTTGATGAGTATAAGAACTTCTTTAAAAACATTAAACATTTATACATATCTTGTCAAGCCTTTTTACTTCTGGATTTTTTATTATATATGTACAGGATACAGTATAAAACAATTATAGTATGATAAATGTGAGGATATTGATCTGGAGGAAATTGGGTCATTCGTCAGTGGTTCTTTGAAGAACCTTTAAAAGTGGTTCTTTGTAGAACCAGAAACGGTTCTTTATGGCACCAAGAAGAACACCAGTTCATTAAAGAACCTTTCACAAAATGGTTCCTCTATGACATCGCCGTGAAACCATCTTTTTGATTCTTCCTGGCAACTTATTTTAAGAGTGTAAGAACTTCTTTAAAACAAAAAAAATCTTACTGATCCCAAACTTTGTAAAGGCAGTGTAAGTTTATATAGTATATCTGCATAACAGTAATTAGTCATTGGTAGCCTAAATTGTTTTGGTAGGTGACACGAAGTTTTGATTGAATTGTAAAGTCTGTTTGAATTCCTACATACCATAATCGCTGTAAAAAATAACAAAAGCTAATTATGCAAAAATCATTTAGAGTCTTGTTTGATGTGTGAGATAGGGATGACCTTTTCATTAAAACATGCTAAATATTTTTGATTTGATGGATTTTTATTGCTAGCCTTATCTTATTGCTCATCAACTGATAAAGTCACAGCTTGGGTAATTTGTTCATGACCTGCGAGTTCCTGTCTCTCTGCAGAGTTATTCCTACTCAAACCTTAATGGTTGGTTGCAGTTCAAACATGTTCTTTCTGAAATGTGTTTTGCTGCTGCTCATTTCATCACATATAAGTGGTAAGTTTCAAAAAAGGTATGTAGTTACTTTTTTACTCAGACATATTTAGAGAGCTATATGTTTATCATTATTTATTTTAGGTGGCTGTCAGCCCAGTATCAGTGTGACAGGAGGACCAAATGTTTGCTCCGGACAGGACTTTACCCTCACATGTCAGTCAAATTGTGATGGACCATCAAGCCATGTAAAACTGCTGAAAGGAGAACAAATTCAGCATTGTCTCGAGTCTTCGAGTAACAATCTGTCCATACACGTTCTCAATGCAAATAAGAATCATTCAGGAACATATAGCTGCCAAACAGAGAATGGTTTAAATAGCAGGATTTGTGTAACAGTGAAAGGTAAGTCTGAAATCCTCTTGGCTCTTTAAAAATGTTCCATTTTGAAAACTTCATAACTTCAAAAAAGTTTGTGTGTGTGTGTGTGTGTGTGTGTGTGTGTGAATCAGACTGTAGTTCTACTTCAACTTACATATCAGAATACTCATCCACTGTAAATACAACATCATCCTCTTTGACTAATACAACATACCAAGGCCACACACCATCAAGTAAGTTTCTCCATTAACTTTTTTAATTTCTGAGACTTAATCCATCAGTATACAATCTAGATTATATAAATAAATCATTAAAGTATTCTTGTGTTAAAGGAAAAGGTCACACAAAAATTTAAATTAGCTTAAAATGTACTCACCCTCAGGCCATCCAAAATATAGATGAGTTTGTTTCTTCATCAGAACAGAGATTTGGTAAAATGTTGCATTATGTCACTTGCTCAACAGTAGATCCTCTGCAGTGAATGGGTGCCGTCAGAATGTGAGTCCAAACAGCTGATAAAAACATCACAATAATCCACAAGGAATCCACACAACTCAAGTCCATCAACTACCATCGGTGTGTTTATAAGAAACAAATCCATCATTAAGGCATTTTAAATTTAAACTGTCGCTTCTGGCCAAAATATGATATGTTTCCACTGAAGAAAGCAGTATTATCAATAGAGAGCTTGTTTGAATGGATTGTTTGTCTTAATGACAGATTTGTGTCTTACAAACACACAGCTATTCACTTTGCAAGATGTTGACTGGATTGGAGTTGTGTGGATTATTTGTGGACTATTATGATTTTTGTTATTATTGTGTTTCAGCTGTTTGGACTTTCATTCTGATGGCACCCATTCACTTCAGAACACTCTTAAAAATAAAGGTGCTTCACAGTGCCATAGAAGAACCTTTTTGTCTAAATGGTTCCATAAAGAACCTTTAACATCTGAAGAACCTTTCTGTTTCACAGAAACCTTTTAAGTTTCTTCAGATTATATAAAGGTAAGAAAGAGATGGTTCTTTCAATAACCTTTGACTGAATGGTTCTTTGTAAAACCAAAAATGGTTCTTCTATGGCATTGCTTAAAGAACCTTTTGAAGCACCTTTACTTTTAAGAGTGAAGATCCATTGGTGAGCAAGTGACATAATGCAAAATGTATCCAATTCTGATCCGGTGAATAAACAAACTCATCTACATCTTGGATGGTCTGAGGGTGAATATCTACAGATTTTCTTTTTTGGGTGAACTATTCCTTCAAAGTTGGTTGATTGGCTTAGTCCACGAATGCAACGGTACAACATTTATAGAATGAGCAAGTGTAATGCAATATCATTTAACTCTTCTGTTGTCCTAAGAAATTCCTCCGACCTACAAAACATAACAAGCATCAAAAAATATTGTGAAATAGACTAAAACATATTAAAAGTTTTAATATGATCCCAAATGAATTACTTGAATTGAATATTGATAGCACAAAGAAAAATTTCTGCATCAGTTGTCCCTTTTTCTTGATAACTTAATCTCAATTTCATAATTTCAATTTTATAATATATCACATAGTAAATAAACTCTGTGAATCTTAGAGCTACAACTTTAGTTCTAGTGCATTTCATGTAACCGAATGTGTGTGTGTGTGTGCGTGTGCGTGCGTGTGTGTGTGTGTGTGTGTGTGTGTGTTTCTCTGTCTCCGTAAGGGTTCTTGGAGCCAGTGCTGATATGGTACATGCTGTTCAAGACAGGGGTTTTCCTCATCATATCAATAACTGCAGCACTGATAATTGTGTGCCAGAAGCACTGAAAAATGACTTCCGTAAATGAAAGACTATGCTTCTAATAAATCATGTTCTCCGTATCTTCTCTTGCATGATGTTATATGAAACTCATTACTCTTCGTAGGCTGAATCTGTAAATGTCATATAGATGCTCTGTGTTGTTCATAAGTCTAATGTCCAATGCTCTTGTGGATCGTGACCTTCTTTCTGCACTAGTTCTTGATTTCTGAACAGTTACATAAGATGATGATGTAAATTAACACTTTTTTTCACAGGTAAAGCTTTGTGTTTGATAATGTAATCTCAGCATTTTTACTAACAAATAACTAAATAAAGCCATTTTATACATTTTCACAAGTCTCATCTCAAAGAAAGTCTTTCATATTGATCAATTAGCATATTTCCTCTCCATGATTCTTCTCAACAAGTCACATCTGAGTTTGTATAAGAAACTATTTATCTCACTTGCTATTCGTGTCTTAAATAAGAATTGTTGTTGTTGTTATTTTTCATATATGTAAAATATATTTGTTTCAATCTGTCAAAGACAATTTTCCAGCAGTCAAAGAAAGACCTTTTTTTCAATTTTGAATTGAACATAAATGTTGTTCTTGCGTTGCTGTAAATTAGCAGTGAAATTAGCTGTGTAGACAAAATAATGACGGGATTTCAACACTTGGGGGAGCTCGTGTTTATATTCAACCTTGCCGTTTCCCAATACATATGAACTTTATCTAGAGGTATTTATTCCTGTTCAACCAGTGGTACAATTCGACAACGGACATGCTACCTGTCAAATTATGTTTCATTAATGTGTACATCTACCCCAACCCTAAACCTACCCCTTACAGCATTGTAGATGCATTAAATATTGTTGTTCATCGTGAGAAAAAGGATGCAATAGTGATGTGCGCATACGCAGTAAGCCGAGGAAGGAAAATATGACGGTAAGATAAAATGTCAGGACATCTGCCTGCAGTAGGCTATCACAGACTACTGGTTTATAGGGCAAAATATTTTAAACACATTCTATTACATTAATTTTTGTAGCACCAATATACTACACAATAATCCCCATTAAAACTATGACCCGAAAATAAAATTAAAACATTTGGCTATATTAACAGTAAATAGATCCACGTGCGCTGTTATTCAGAAAGGCGTAAGGTTTCGCTGATTGTATTTGTAAGAATTGTATTTCTGATATGTGAAATTAGTATTTCAACTAGTAAGAAATTAATTATTGATATGAACAATTGATTTTGAATGGCAGCCTACTATAGTGACATTTAACTAGTGAAAATAAAATTACTGATATTAAAAAGTTAAATTTTTACTAGTAGAAATCTAACTCCCGATATCAAGAATTAGCTTTTTAACTAGTGAAGATTGAATTGTTGAAATCAAAAATTCATATCATGAGAAGGAAGTCAAAACAGCTTGCCATAGGCAGGAAGCATTTAGCCTACATGTGAAAGTATGTGACCTGCATGTTCTTAATGCGTGTGAACTACATGTTATGGGATAATGAAACGTTTACTAAAGCTGCGTCATGAGTATCTTATCCACACAGACACATAAAAATTACATCCGAGAGAGTTTATGAAGGACAGAAATTCAGTGATGGAGACAAATGATCACAAGCAATTTGTGTAATTATAAGCACCTCTCTTTATATTTCGGTTTATGCGAAATGTGGAAAAAGATGATCATTAAAGCATCTTTAAAGATGCAGATGTTCTCTTTTAATATAAATTAACTGAACGTTGATGGCAGGCTCTTTGTCTTAATAATAAGGTATAATCAATTCTGAGAGTTTTTACAAGAAAACTGTAGCAATTTTAGTTGAACAATTTCTCCATGTTCTTTATTTTGGCCCCCCTGGGTCAGATGAAAAACAAAAATGGTACAACCACATGAAAATACAAGATAAAAATGAAAGCTACACCAATGGTCCATATATTTAGTGTAGACTAGTCATTTTCATGTATGGGGGGGTTCAAAAATTCAATGAAGTTGCAATGGCAAGTAAAAAATAAAAACAAAAACAATAAGGTCGTTCTCAGAAAAAAAAAAAAGACTAAACTCAACATATTCCAAGGTGTTTCCAATCAGAAAAATAGGAAATCAACCGTTTGCGTCGATCCATTTCAAGAACAAAATGGTTTAAAAAAAAACAAACAAAAAAACAGTAACAAGTAGCATTTGAGAACAATTTTAGCTGGTCTATGATTCACGGAGGCCAAATAAAAAAAAAACAAAAAAAAATCCCACACATGGGGGGGGGGGGAGAATCCCCCACTCTGTCATACAAGTTCAACGTCCTTATTTTTAAAAACACATAAACTGATACTTTAAAAACCGAAGATAAAAATCTCCCTTTCCAACACACAGACAATAAATAAAAGAGGGCGGGGCAAGGGAATATGGCACATTGGCATGTCTGGAGGTTTCTCGCATATCTGAGCTTCACCTTTCCATTAGATATCAGTCTACAAGTACAAAATGAAGGCTAACAGAGGACTTAAGGTCTTTTCATTGAATAATCACTTTTATTCAAACAGTGAATGAGTCATTAACAGAGCCGTGTGTTCACGAAATGTTCAATGACTAACTGAATGAATGAATGGTAAAAATGGAGTTGGAAATGAAAATGTTAGAGAATTTCTCAAAATTAGCTATAGAACCTTGAAACAGACCTCTGGCAGCTCCTTATATTGCAGGTCAAAAGGGGATGAAACATGAGGAAATGAAAAGGGGGGTGGAAATCGTATTATGCAACTAATTGCGGTTTTCCTGAGAGGCGAAGTACAAAAGTTGTGCTGCACTGCTCCGTCTCCCTGAAAAAGGCTAAACTTTTCAGTGAGAGGACAAATCAGAAGTGTAAAACACCAATGATCTGACATAGAATAAGTCTTTCAGCTTTAAAATATGCTTTGGTTTCTTATTCGGATAGAGATCCTGAGGTTTCTGCTGAAAACGCTGCTGAGATTTGAGTTTGGAAGAAAATAAGTGTTACACAGTGGAGTGAAATTGGTAAATGTGGTCCTTGATAAATACATTCAGACTAGAGAAACATTCAGCTTTAGATGAATGAAAGCAGCTTTGGTTCCCAAGGTTTTTCATAAACATGGTTCTATTGACAGATTCCTGGGACTCAGACATCAACAAGTTTTTTCCTGACCACAACAAGCTTTTTACCCAATCAAAACTGTTTGCAGGGGTATCTGAGGTGCTTTAAGTGCTACAAAGATGAGAGTCCTTCTCACAAGAGCTTAGAGCCCGCAAAGTAAGTGGGCAGAGAGGTCAAGATGACAACGCACTGCCTAGTTGAAGATTCTGAAAGGGTGTCATCAATAGTCAACAGTGGAGAGCGGAGGCTGGAAAACATGGTAGAGATCAGGCACAGTCACCAACGATCACAAGCGGGGCAAGGTGCTGGCGTAGTTCAGAAGCGCACACCGGCCCTCTGTGCAGGCTGCCTGCGGTCTTCCTGCGGAGGGCCAGCTTGGACCTGGAGGAAGGAGACAGTAGCATGGGACCCGGCGCTGAAGGAGAGGATAAGTGGGGAGGACAGTTCCTTCTCTAGCTGCTGCTGCTCCTCGCACTCTTCCCTCTCAGCCAGCTGTCGGTTCATGGCTACAGCCTGCCCAGCAAAGAATGTCAGGTCCTGAGCTCTACCACCCCTGGAGAAAGAACACAGAAATGTAATGACGGCATGATTAATAGTCTGGTATTCTCAGTCAAAACTAATGCTGCTGGAATTTATAAATGGATCACCAACCCCCCAATATATGTAGAGTAATAGGTAAAATTGTAAAACAAACTGACATGGCGTCATTTCCAACATCAAGGTAAAACAAGCAAAATCTCTGAAAAGTTTGTTTTAGCTGGTAAACAACTTTAAACTGCAGTAACATTACTCCATGGCAATTACTTAAGGCTAGTTCACACTACAGGATTTTAAGCCCAATTTGCAAATTAATGAGCTCACTGCTAGTCGGGCTGTAATCGGGGGAAAATCAGCAGGTGATCGGCGCTCCGCAATCTTTATGTGTGTACTACACAACGATGCATCAAAGAGGCTCCCTGACACGCCAAACAAATATCTAGCATGCCAAATATCTGGACCGGTTGGACATTGTGTCGTCAGGTCTCCTGACCAGCTACAGCCAATGAAAGAACAAAGGCACGGGTTGAGGTCACCGGAAGAAAAACAGATGTAAATTGGCTTAAAAAGGAAAAGTTAGGCTTTTATCTTTGCACATAAAACTTGCATCAATCTATAGAATGTGTGGTAGATGCGTCGTCCTACAGAGCGTCTTTCACAGTCTTTTGGCTGCTATATTTAAAAATAAACACCAGATGGTGCTGTTTGCAACAAAGCTTTGAATCTTTTCCCGAAACAGTCAGAGGAAAAGCCTCAGAGCATCAGGAGACTTCATTTGTTCATCATTACAGTTCCAATTCTCGCGTGTGTTTTCATGACAAATGTGGTTTAGGGACCAAATAGAGTCATTGGGTGACAGTTGTTGTCAGCTCGTGTTGTGTGTAACCCCTGGTTGCGGATCATTTACACAGTCATGTAGTCTGAACAGCACAGCGATCTGCCGACATGTAAAGTCCTGTAGTGTGAACTTTGCTTCAAAGGGACAGTTCACCCAAAAAAAATGAAAGATCCGTCATTAATTACTCACCCTCATGACACAAATTAAGTTATTTTTGATGAAATCCTTTCCTTTCAGAAAGAAGAGCTTTCTGACCCTGTATTGACCGCAATATAACTGAAATTTTCTTTGGCCCAGAAACATTGTAAGGACTTCTTTAAAATAGTTCATATGACATCGGCGTTGTGGTACTCTCGCAAATGGCGGCAGACAGTGATGCAGAGGAGGATAATTGTTGAATAAAGTAGCTTTTTTGCTTTCTTTACACACAAAAAGAATTTAAAAAAAATTACGGTTGAACCACTGATGTCACATGGACTATTTTAACAATCTCCTTGCTACATTTCTGGGCCTTGAACATGGTAGTTGCATTGCAGTCTATGGAGGGTCAGAAAGCGTTTGGATTTCATCAAAAATATCTTAATGTGTTCCAAAGATGAATGAAGGTCTTACAGGTTTGGAAGGACATGAGGGCGAGTAATTAAATGACAGGATTTTCATTTTTGGGCGAAATAACCTTTTAATCGGTAAGTGTGCTCCGGTATTTCAAACTTCATTTGACCCTCCAAGCGAAGAATAAAAATAAAATACCTTGCTGCAACTATATCGCAGTATATCAGAACATTTAGTATGCAATAGACTCACCTCTGATGTAATATGGACGCAGAAACAGCATTGGGTGCACACTAATGTAAAGAACAAAAGAAATGGATCACAAAACACGATTTACAGCCAAAGCAGGAATTAATTGGTGTTAAATAGAGTCTCAGGAATCCTAGTGATGGAAGGGAATAGACATACCCCCTTGACCCAAGGGTGCTGCAGAACCTGGGCAGCACTGAGACGGTCTTTGGCGTCCCGCACCAACAGCTTGGTGATGAGGTCTTTGGCTGCAGGAGAGATGTGTGCCCAGTCCTTCTCTGGAAACACATACTTGCCTTCCTGAATACTCTCAAACAGCATGCTCTGTGGATGCATTGTGAGGAAAGGTATTAATCATATTTGCAGAAGCAATATCACTATTCAGACTCAACCCAAAGCTTTTTTTTTCTTTTTAAATTGGTAAAATGTATGTAAATAAACTTGTGACAACGCAGCCCAATAGGGCGATTTAGTTGAGCAGCCCTTATTGTCAAACTCAGTCTACGAAACCAGGTGGCTAGCCCTGCTACGATTCCATGGAAAGTTTTGAACTTTCACTGCTTTCGATACTGAACCCAGAAAACCATGCATCTTGCCCAAGTATGAGGTGTAGTACCTGGCAGGCTTGGCAGGGCTCTCCCCAGTCCCAACCACAGTCTGTCCCACAGCGACCCACAAAGGGCGGGTATCCACTCAGCATGATATATAGGATGACGCCAAGGCTCCACAGGTCACAGCGCTTGTCGTAGATGCTAGCTTCCTCATTAAAGGCCTCTACCACCTCAGGGGCCATGTATTCAGCTGAGCCACACTGTATGAATTAAAAAACATTTTAGTACGTACTATAAAAGTCCTCATACACACAAGAAAAAGTCCACAAATTTCCCACATGGGTTTTAAAGGCCACATGAACTCCGTGGATAGAGCAGAGAGGAACAATCCTGGTTTCACTTCATGTTTACTATTACTGTCCCTTCAGTATTTCACTTGGTTGGACAACAAGTTCAAAAGTACAATAAATTACAAGGCGAGCTATCTAGAGCTACAACATTTATCAGAGCTACCAGCACTCCCTCGGCTTGGCCTCTCCTGTTTGTTTTCACCTGCAGGGCATTATCAAGTTCATTGTTCTGAGTTAAGCTGGGGTGGCCTGATCCGATTCAGACCTGGACGCGTCAGCGGACAACTGTTCCAGCAGGGCCCACAGGCAGCTGCTGCGGTCTGCACTGCGTCATGTGGAAACTAGGCCAAAAGGTTGCTGCCCCGGGGGAAAAAAACGAAAAAGGATTTAAGCCGCTTTACACCAGCTGGGGATAAACAAGTCCCAACCCTGCTCGAGTGTTACATAACACACATACAAGTGGACATTCTGAATGGAGCACTAATATTTAATGCAACGAACAGACACTCAGGGGGGAGAGAACCGAGGAGGTTAGCAGGACATGAGCAAATTTGTTTATTTTTATGGAAGTGCAGCTGTTTGGTAAAAGATTGTTACACGACTACTGTATGAGTCACTGATGCAAACGGAGGAAGCTGAAGACGTTATGCTCATGTTTCTGTGCAGGACGAGGGGGAGGAGACCACATGTCCTCAGAGGACACTCCAAAAACAACAAAGCCAGGACTGCCATCTCTCTGACCCTGACAAATCTATGCCTAAGCCTCAGTAACTTCACAAGCACACGCCACGTTCCTTCAAACCATCTGAGCTCTGTAAACGTGTCAGGGGCATCACTTTCAAGGAAACGCCATAGCAAACAAAAATAAAGTGTGCCATGATAAAATGTGACTTGTGTGCTTTTACCGAAAAGACGCCCTTGTAATCTGAAGTAAGAGCTCTTGGCTAACAAATCCAATTCCAATTGGAACAAAGTACTTGTCCCACATCAGGAATAGAAGTATATTGCGATTCAACAAATCACAGAGTCCAGCAACGATCCCGAATTGTCAGTTTATTGCCTGGCTGGTTTTGCTTTCAGCATGACTGGGCTCTTTACATAGCACTCCTCTGTGCACGAGGAATCTTAGGATTTGCTGTCGCTTAGGACCAGCCCAACCCACTTCCTCCCATCATTAAAAACTGTTTCCAGACAACATGTACATTACAGAGTAAGGATTTGCATATAGTTTGCTGGGTACAAGAGTGTAACCGTGCACGGAGCAAAAGAGGGCAAGCCTGAATGTACACAGAGATGATAAATAAGTCTCCTTGTTTATGTTGGTGACCTCTGCCACTGAAAGTTAGCACTGACATTGCGTCAGTCTCAATAACTATGTTCTCGGATGTTTATGAAGGGAATGTTTTCATGGCAAGACAGGACTTAAGCTCTGCAAAACCAGGGAGTTTCCCTGGTCACTATTCTAGCAAGCAAACCACAGTTGTGGGTGAAAAATGCAACTGTTTAAAGTGATAGCTCACCAATTGAAAACCGTATCATCCATTTTTCGATGTTCAAAACCCACAAGATTTAATTAAGCACTTTTGCGCTTCCATTTACTATATTTGATGTGTTGATACATTTTTAAATAGGAGTAAATGCTAAATTAACTATGTTCATCAAAGTAAGTGCAAGTCTTCCGAAGGCTTTGATTAAACTTATCAGTTCATTTAGATTACTTTATAGATTTCTTCATAAACTTTATGATCAGTTTTAGTCGTAATAACTTCATGGAGAAACAATCTCATTTTTTATAAAAAAAAAATACCTTTGCATGTATGATGACATGACTTTTGTTTTTGGGAGAACTAAACTCATTATGCTACGAGCAAAAAGTCAATGTTTGAAATGAGTTGAAAATGAAAAGATAAAATTCCATGTAGGACTGGATTTGGATTTGTTCTTGAACATCCTGATGCAGTTACGCTCAAATCAAAAAGATAATGGAGAGTGTTAACCATCCAAGTTCTGACGCTCCTCCTTCCGGGTGCAGAGGAAACTCTTCATGAAAAAGGAAAAACTCAGAAAGAACAGACTATACAAAACCACAAGCCTCTAGTAACCCAGTCTGAACACTTCAAAAGCATCTGAAAACCCCAGGGTGTGGTGAGAAGATTGAGGTATGGGTGAAAGGACTTCCATGAGGAATTTTGTTAATGCTCTCTGTACATGAAGACATTCGTATTAAGACCTTTGCCTGTTCCCTTCAGTCTCCGAGAGCTAATAAAACCTGTTAGTCAACCGTGTTCCTTGATCTGTAATCTTGACAATTCTGTGACCCAAGGTAACACGTCACACCAAAACAGATGTTCAACCATCACAAAACTCGGTTACTGGAGGTGATCACTTGGAGGTTTATTGGCGGAGGCATTAAATCAATAACTTTTATCTCTGCTATATCTAAAAGTAGATCTCTTTTATCTCTTCTTATTTTGATATCTAGAAGCCCAATGCACTGAAGTGGCAATACAAATGACAAAACACTGGCTTGATTTATGCAACACCAAAATAAATGTAGGTGACAATGTATCCATATGGAAACATAATTGTGAATAAATCTTTATCAATGTGCAAAAACTTCCCCTCACTTTTTCCTTCTCCTACAATCACATGTCCTATAGGTCTGCTAATCATGTTTTTACATTTTTTATTAAATGAAAAATAGTATAATTTCATAAATATTATGTTTAAAACAAAATAATTGCAGCACATGTTATTTACCATTTATTCCAATTTAATAATGTGATATCAAATGTCATTGGCAACCCTGCTGTCTAAGACATCAGCAATCAAAAAGTCCATATCAGTCAACCATTACTACAGGTGTTAAACTCACCGGAGTCAAGAGCTCAGGGGTGGAGATGGGAGAGCGGTCACTATTCAGTTTGATCCCACTACCCAAATCAAAATCACAGATCTTCACAGGAGAGATCTACAGAAAAGAAAAAAGTTAATAAATTACACTGTGAAATGAGTTAAGAGTGGCCACTGAGCAGTCCTAAACAAAAACCGGGTCAATTCACGTTTTCAAAAAGCATGTAAAATGTTACTGTACCCAACAGATTTGTCAAAAATCTGGTCAGAAATGCAGTGCATGTGTGTTCTCCTCAGATGTCTCATGTCTCCTCGTGTATAGAGAGAGACTCACCCTGTCACTATGTTCACAGAGGATGTTCTCTGGCTTTAGGTCTCGATGTGCCATCCCTATAACAAGACATAACATTAACAGTCATCTATATCGATAATATATAGAATGCATGATACATCATGTTATATCAACACTAAAGGTCCCGACCTTTGTTGTGTAGGAAGTCCAGAGCACTGGCGATGTCCTGCACCACTATGCTGGCTTCCTGCTCATTGAAGTGTTGTCTTCTGTGTATGTGAGTCAAGATTGAACCTGGGAATATAAATGAATGCATGACGATTTAGGACTATAGATTCTTTACAAAATGAAGACACACAAAACCAGTTTTAAGGTAGGTAAGATATAAAAATATATATATTTATCTGGTGTCTAAGGCTGCATTTATTTTATAAAAAATATACAAAAGCAATATTGAGAATTACTACAACTATTTTTTTAATTAAAAAATTACAACTGTAATATACTTACCCTCATGTCTTTCCAAACCTGTATAAGTTTCTCTTATATTGAATACAAATTAACATAATTGAAGTTGAAAAAGTAACTATTGAAGAATTTTGAACCCAACATAGCTGCTGGTTGACTTCCATAGTAGGGAAATACATGCATAAGTCAATGGGGACATATACACATATATATAATATATATACATTTTTGATTGATTTATTTTTTTCCTTCAACAAGAAACTCATACAGGTTTGTAACGACATAAGGGTGAGAATATTTTAATTTAAATTTTTGGGGAACTATACCTATAGCCTAGTAAATACAATATCCATAGTAATCTCTCACACACATACACTAACTTACCGCCTCTCAGTTTCTCAAAGACTAAATAAAATGTGTCCTCTTCCTCAAAGTATTCAACCAGTTCCAAAATGTTTCTGTGGTGAGAAGAGACAACGGCATTAGCCATTAATTATACACACGGTAAGGAAGCATAAAGGATTTTCTCTTGATTAGTCTTCATGAGCTTCTCATGCCTTGTTCCAAAACCTTGTCTATATAGGCAGCAGGCTAAGGTGGCATCCTGACAGTCATAAGACTTAACCACAATCAATTTCAATACGTTTTTTCTTTAGCTAAACTATCTGCATGATACTTCAAACATAAAGAATCAGTATTGCTAATTACATAAGACATTTACCCCCCGAGTTTGTCACACTGCACTTTGCCATTTCATGCAATTTTCCCTAATAGAGGTTTGGAACAGAGCAGTAGTGTCACACAGAGCTTCCTGTACCTGTGGCCCTGGCACTGGTAGAGCATTTCCACCTCCCTGAAAACACGGCTCCGACTGTGGCCTGGCCTCTTCTCAATTATCTGTATAAAATAAAGACATCATATTAGTGATCTAATACACACCCTAGGAAGGACACATTGTGTTCCGACCTTGAATTACAGAACTCTCAGTCCGTTTTGACAGGCTCTTCTGCTACCAGGACACAGACCTTGAAGCACACATTTGTTTTTAAGTGGAAAACCCCTCAGACAGGTCCACGTCATCTCAGTATCGAGCTTGAGTCGACAGATCTGCATGTCCCTCAGTCGGTGCGTGTGGGAGATTAGCAAGCACACAGATGACACGACACTGCCTGCCTACAAATGAACATCTCAGACCACTGATTCAGCAGGTCACCACGTTCATCAGGCTTTACAAGCTGGCGGACTAGACAGACGATCAGGTTTCACAACATACAGGGCATCCAGACCATGTGTGCAGTACAGACGTCACCGTGAACTCACACCAAAAGAAGAGTTGATTAAATGACAATTAAATAATCCAAAAGAGCCAACAATGTCATCAATTTTCTGGTTTCATTTACTGGGTGCACAGCCTTCGGAAGGCCATCAACAGCTGGGAATATTGTAATAAGTAGTGTATACTGTGCAGTTAACTTAAACCGAATTTAAACAGCAGAACTTGTCTATTGAATTTTACACAGCAGTTTTGCATTTGCCTGATTTTGAAAGGAATCTCTTATGCTTACTGAGCCTTCAATTATTTGATCGAAAATACAGTATAAACCGTAATATTGTAAAATATAATAATTTACAAAATAATTTCCATTTTAATATTTTAAAACGTAATTTATTTAGGTTATTGCAAAACTGCAGAAGTCATTACCCCAGTTTCATGATCCTTACTAAATCTTTTTAATATGCTGATTTGCTGGCAAAAAAATATTTCTTAATATTGAAAACAGTTATGCTCCTTAATATTTGAGGAAACCAAATTGTTTAATGAACCGAAAGAACAGCATTTTGTTTTGTAACTATATAAAGACCTATAAAATTAATTGTAATCAATTTAATGCAACCTCGCTTAATAAACGTATTAATTTCACAAAACAAACAAAAATTCTTCCCCAAACGTTTGAACAGTTGAGTACGTTTCTAAACGGCTCGTGCTTACAAAATGTGTTGTTTGTGCGCTGACATAGGCGTAAGACTATTAGTCCATGCAATTAATTCGGTGTTAATTAATTTTAACGTGTAGATGAGCATTGCTACAGTATCCCAAAAACATTTAAGCATTAGCCAGACATGTCACCCTAATTATACAGTTCACAGCAAATGGGATGCAAATGAAAAAATGTATCTCCATCTTCCATAAGAGCAAAAGCTCGTAAGACTCTTGGAATCTGACAATATTCCATGACATCAGCAATGTGGAGAACCTGCTGTTTTCAATTTTACATTCCCTTTGGGAACATTTGCTATGGAATGCCACATGAAAATCCTGCTTCATTTAGCACCCAAAGCTTCCTTTATATATTACCATTCCATCTACTAGAGGTCAAACCAATGTAGTGAGACACACCACACTGCTTTCAAAGATTACATGTCCTGCTACACAACTGAAAAGAGGAAGTTTCTCTGCTGAGCAGGCACTGTGGTCCTTTATATTTTTGTTCCACTGCTGCAGCAGCACAGTAGCTGGAAGCCCATTGTTCCAGAGAGAAGTACACATAACAAATAAAACGGACACAGCTCAAACAACCACGAATGAAAGCTAGAGTCCTGCATTTCCTGAAGAGGGCTGAAACACAGATACAGAGCTATCTGTCCCAGCATAACCCCCCTTTTATTCTTATGTAACACTCTACATTGAAGGCAGGACACATTACTAAGAGCCAAAGTTTGGTTCCCTCAATTCATATTCCTAGTGTCAAACACTTGGAGGGTTCGCTAAAAAAAGACATTGAAGCGCTGAAATAAAACAAGTAATTTAAGAGAACATGCTAACAATGTCCTCCTGCTACTCAAAGTTAGATGTATTGTTTTGCGAAAGAATCCACTCTTTAAGTTTGTTCTCCTTCTGCTGTTCAGATTGAACATTTATTAATCGGTCACATTTTTGTTGTAGTAGAAATAGCTACTTTTATTTCCATTAAAGGGATAGTTCATCCAAAAATGAAAACTGTCATCATTGACTCACTCTCATGTTGTTACAAACCTGTATGAGGTACTTTCTTATGTTGAACATAAAAAAAGTGATTATATTATTAAGAATGCTGGCAATCAAACAGTTGATGGACCCCACTGACACAAAGTATTTATATACTATGGAAGTCAACTGGGACCAAGAACTGTTTGTTCTTCAAAACATCTTTTGTGTTCAACATAAGAAAGAAACTAATACAGATTTGGAACAACATGATGGGAGTTAATGGCAATTTCCAATTAAGGGGCAACTCAAGAAATACACATTGTAAAATACATAAATGTCGCATTACATTCCAGTATATTTTATAATGCACTCAATTTTACTTATACATCAGAATATTAAAACATCATAAAATGATGTGTTTGTTTTACCCTGGTTCAAATGTTTCAACACTCATGTAATTTTTTGTAATAAAATCAAAAATATTTGTATACTTCTTAACTACCTACTTTAAGCCTTTAGCTTTCTCATTGGTTGAAGCACATTGTCCATGTATCACTCATTTTACAAAATGCTGCAATACATAACTTGCTTGAAAACGGTGTCATGAGTGACATCACAAGATCATCGAAAATCACGCTGCTTATAATGAACACACAATTACAGCAAGCTCCAATTACAGTCTAGGACTCTGTGACAGCAAAATCAGAGCAATCATAAGGAGAGTACGGCCTAGGAGGGTAGTTTGCTATTGCAACTGGAGTTTAACCTGAACATAGATAAGACACTGATTATTTGATAGGTGTATGAGCATTGACAGCAGTTTGTTTGGCAATATTCTGCTTTAAATAAAAGAAAAGAGGGTGCGGAGAATGTGGACACTTGCCTTCACTGCATATTCTTTATTGGTGATCAGATTGATGCAGGTCTGAACAACAGCATAAGCCCCTTCTCCAAGAATCTCATTTTGTAGTTTGTAAACATCTGCAAAGGAAAAAAACTGAATATTTACCCTCTACAGACAGCGAACCTCTACTCCAGGCTGGAGCATTTACAAAAGATAAACAAAAACGGCTTGCCTTCAAACCGTCCGGAGAAACTGTCAGTGGCTCTGCATCGCTTTTTCTTTTTATTTCTCTTCTTGGCATCAGGGATGTTGATGGGCTGGCTGGATGGCATGTCTTTAAAAAAAAAAAAACAGTTAAGATGACCAATGTGTGCCAAGTCCATCACTCTAATCTGCTATGAACTATGCCTAACATAGCATGAGAGATAGGAATATCTCCTCAAGAAGTATCTCACCAGAGTTTACGTCAACCTCAAAGACTGATAATGACAACCAATATTAATGAAAATGTATGCAAAATAGCTGTACCAGGCCTTGGCAAGCGGTCTAACTTGAAGGAGGAGTCAAAATGGGGTTCCAAATCTATGAATTCATCAGTCTTGAAAGGGTTTTGCCCCTGGGAACAGGAGATAAAGTGTCACGAAATAAAGTCTGCCATTTCACATAAAACACTTTCTGGTAAATCACAAGTAGTTACCAACCTTGAAGGAGCGGTGGAATCCTGTGACCTCCGTGATTTTGTTTTGCACCATGTTTTCAAATGGTCAGATAATGGGATGCAGCTTGGTGCCTTAAATCACAGTGCAGTGGCTCCTTTCAATCAAATACTGATCACCTCAAGGCGGTCGTGCAACAGATGACTCCTGCTTACACAGACAAACAGAAACATCATTAATATGGCCCTGAACAGATGCTCTTGTGAGACTAAGAAAAGAGGAAAACTCATGTACAGACTTGATATTTTTTACATTGAAAGAGGCAAAAAAGTCAGTTAATTTGGCAAAAACAAACAAACAATTAACTAGATATTAAATTTCAGAAATATATAAACTCTTAACAAGTCTTATGCAAGTAGTTAACAATCCATTTAATCTTTACAAGCTATCAGCTATTTTTAATCAGGATGACCGTGTAACCTATCCCTGGGCTGAATGCGGTTGCGGTCAGAAAGACTGGAGTTTTATTTCTTCAAAAAGTGTTCCAGGAATCATTAGCTCAGTTAGTAGGAAAGGGAGTCATCTCTTACCCCGTTACTAGCCGTGAGACGCCAGCGTTCACGCCGTTGCTCAACCCACCGTGTAATAGGTTACTACTCTGTTTGTCAATTGTAAAGTTGAAACGAGCTCTACGCATATATAAGGTCGTATCTTGCACTCCGCCCACTCTGCATTCCACATCCAATCAAAATGATCGCTTTGAGAGTCAGAATTAAAAACTCAGAACACGATTGGACATGTTAGTTAAAGAGGCGGAACACCCCGATTCCCGTACCTAACGTCATCTACTGGACTTGTTTATTGCCCCATCTACTGGCCAGTGGAAAAGTTAGAAGACTAGAACAGAAACATGTATTTGACATATAGAATATTTAATACACATATTAATCAATGTAGTACACATATTGTGTACATTATTCGAAATTCTAATCAATTTCTGCTTTTGGGCTGCCGCATTCCCAGTCTCTTTCTTGGCTGTATATAATCCATTCAGAATTGGCCTGTTGTTCACGCAGTAAAGTTTTGGGTATGACATTTAAATCCCTCATCATCACTCATATACAAGTGGGGTTCAGTTTCAACGATAGTGAGAGTGAACCGACGCAATAAACAGGAAAATATAATTTATCAAAGCAATGTGCAATAAGCAATGTAAATGCAGACTAAAGATTAATAGAAAAGATTGTTAATGTTCTTATCAAAACATTTATTTCTACGACTGAAACGTTATGATAAAAAACAGTCCAAACATCTATATAGATAAACTTCAGTTAAATAAATAAATAAATTTGATCGCAAGCACTACGGTTAAAACAACATCAAAACTTAAAATATGACTCGGAAAATGTGCCATGTGACATGTCTACAGGCTGTCTCAACAATTTTAACATTTCGCTATGTCGTGTGGATAACAAATGACCGAAAACTAAAATCTATTATAAAAATAAAATCTGTTGTAAAACAAAAGCGTTTATTCAGCAACTGTGTGCTGCGTGGGGGTTAATGCAACCAGAAGAACTGAAAACGGGAATTTATGTTCTCGCGATATTTTCTGATGAACGTAACGCACGTCGTATTTTACAGTCTATGGTGGAAATACTGTGTAGCTAGATAACCGCTTTCATTTGAAGTTTGTGTTTAAAAAGAAGCGTTGAAAACGTTGAGAAATCCATTTAAAGTAAGTGTCATACGTGCACTATAAATAACTGTTCACAAACTCAAGTATTCTTAGGAGAGAATGCCTTTTGTTGTTGTTTGCTAGCTCGTGCGTCTGCTGGCTGTCTGCGCACGTCCCTTATTGTTTAACGTTACGTTGGTGAGATGTTTTGTTAGTTTTATCAGTAAAGTCAATGGATTTCTTAGTGCTTAAACACTATTTATCATGTGCATTTAATTCTACTAATTGCTTTTATTTCTAATGTGTTCCTCTTTGCACACACACGACATTATAATTTACTACGTGCCATTCACTGAAATACTCAGAGGTATACATTACTTGAGTAATTTTACTTGATTACTTTGCTTAATATTATTTTGGGGGATTTTTACTTTATTCAAGTACAATTTAAACTGACTACTTTTACTTGATTACATTTCTGAGGGAAAAAAACTTACTTTTTAAGTAAAAAATACTTTTTACTCCTTACAATTTAATTTCAACTTAAAAGTACATTACATTTGTATTTTATCTTAAGCACATTAAATATGGTAAACGGAAGCTCAAATGTGTCTGACGTGAGAACCAATGATCATTGTTTTCATGCATCAAGCACACAGTTCCACTTCAGGTATGACTTTCATCAGGTCAATGTCAGCTTCAAAACATCACCATCAAATCTGAGGAAGCATATTGAGGTAGCAAAGTTGTGTTCCCCAAAGAAGTTTATTCATTATGCTTTCTATTTTGATGGAGCCATTAGCTGTGAATATATTGGCTGAATGCACAAGCTTGAGTGCAAATAAAATCAGTGATACAAATTTTAATATAATTCATATTATTGTGGGAATCATTAATATTTTTGTATTAAATGTTACAGATCTCCAAAAAAGTGTTTAAATGAACGTTTATGTTTACTTAATTGTAATTCATGTTGTGATGTTCTTACCAGGTAGCGGATAAGTTGGTTTAATAATGTCATCATGTGACGCATTGAGTAGGAATTTGGACTCTTAATGAATAGTTTTTTAATCTTAATTACACGATTTGCTCTTTAAATCATATATTTAGTCACCAATAATTATGTAGCAATATTTTCTGAGAAAAAGCCAAATAGAAATGCCCCAAATAAACAATTAAAAGATTAATAATCATTTTAGACAGTGACATAGACAACACAAAAAGTGTCATTTCAAAACATTAATGTTGTATGTTTTAATTCTACTACTCTCATTAATTCAGTCCATCCTTGGCATTCTGTCTGGAATATGTTTCTAACCTCTAGATCACATTGTTATTAAAAGTGATAGTTCACCCAAATATTAAGATTCTCATGTCGCCAGGTGTTTATGACTTTCTTTCTTAAGATGAACACAAGCAAAGATTTTTTAATCTGTGTAATGCAAGGGGACAGGACCACTTCAGAAACCACACAAAGTGAACACAACGGTCAAGTTTAAAATATTGATTCATTAACAGGGGTTGTATGAGTTACTGTCATATTCACTTTGTGTAGTTTTTGATGTGTCATTTTAGGACTTCCCATACTTGTCTTATAAGAAGAGAGATGGCTGGTGTGTGGTGAGCGCACTGGTGCCGTTGTCCTGTGGCAGTTCATCCAAGTTGATGCTGCACACTGGTGGTGGTTGCGGAGAGACCCCCCACATGATTGTAAAGCGCTTTGGGTGTACAACAATACACAATAAAGTGCTTTATAAAATGCATCATTTATATATATATATATATATATATATATATGGGATTGTGTGTGTGTGTGTGTGTTGAGTGAGTCTTATCGCTGCACTACATATGTGTTTGACCTGTGCCATTGCATTTTGTTTCGTTTTCTCGCTTTAACCAAACTTCTGTATGTCTCTCAGAAAAATAAATACTTCTACTTTTTTAATACTCGAGTACAATTTAAAGTAGTACTTTTTTACTTTTTCTCAAGTATGTTTTTGGCCACATATTTTTTATTGAGTAACATTTTCACTGAGTATCTTTACCTTCACTTGAGTAAAATGTTTGAGTACTTTTTGCACCTTTGGCAATAGTGAACTATATCATATTTTGTCACATTTATCTAGTCTAAATTGGGGCAAATGTTATTCTAGGGTGCAGGTCTGCCTGGAACAGGAACCATCCCTCTACCTCAACTACAATCAATCAAATCACCATGGAGGGTAACGTATGCCATTATCAGCACTATGCTTTAAATTGTTGTTTCAATGTTCATGTATATTAAAGCCCAGTATAAGTAGAACTAGTATGCAATGTTCCACCAGGCTGTCAAATTTCCTGCTCGTTTTTTGGGTGCAAGAGGACCTACAATAGCCCAGAAGCACTGAATAGTCATCTTCAGGATCATCAAAAGAACACTGCACAGTGTCTTCCAGGTATAACATCAACATGCCGTTTAATTTTTTTTTTTTTTTTCTCTAGTGCACTTGGTGAATGAAATGCTGTTTGCAAACATGTAATTTATAGTCAGAAATTTGGTATAATGCACTGTCCTTTATTCTTTAGGGAAAACCTTCCTATGTTCTCATATAGGATGTGATGGTTCATTCAACAACATGCAGCAGCTAATGGAACATATGAGGCACCACCACAAGCCAAATTGTTTTTTCCTGTGAGTTCTTATAGATTTGCTTTTAGGTTTATTTCTTAATAAGGTTATTTAATTTTACTCTTTCTTGCCAGTCTATAATTTCTCATAGAGGCGCTCTGATTTGGAAACATATTCGTTGAATGTCTCAATGAAAAGAACTGGGGCATACGCCACCAAAGAAAAGTCTTTTGTCACACAGGACGATCAAGTTCTGATGTTTTATTTTGTTTTTCTAATAAAAACACATTATGAGGTAAACAACTGCCCCCCCAACATTTTTGTATAATTTCTTTAATTTGAAGGTAAATAAAGTTGTGTTGTTTTACTTTTCTAGCACTTATGTTCGGCTCTAAAGTTTGTTTAATTTCTTATGCTGCTTCATTATCATAATTTTATGTTTTTCAGGTGCGAGAGCTGCAGGGCCAAACTGCGTTCTTACCGTACTCTTCTCAAACACCTGCAGACCTGTGCTAAAGTTGCTAAGAACAAGGCTGCAAAACTAGAGACTGGAACAGGCACCTGATGCAGATCCCACCAATGTTTCACCCACTTCTGCTGACATGGAATCATCTGGACCCCTCTTAGCCCCAAATGCACCTGAGGAGATGGAGTCAATGCCCTCTTTGCCCATAAATCCAACACTGGCAAGCATGCCAGTGCCCCAGCGGCCCGCAGAAAACAACGCATTCACTAACCCCATACCTGCAGGGCCTGTAACTGTGCCCCTTGCCACTCTAAATCCTGCCTCGATCCAAAATCTTCCTTGCCAACCAGAATCTCCCTACAGCTCCTTTCCACCTACTCTGTCTCCTGTTAACCCAGCCTTGCAAGCAGACCTGGGCCTACAGCAGCAGCAGAGGTCTCCCAGGTCTGGTCCTCCTAGTCTACCCGCTTCACCGCCCCTCCCGTCACCACCAGGATCAAACGCAGTCTGGAGGAAGAACCAAGGTGAATGGATCTCATAAAGCTTTCCCCTGTGAGTGAGGGAAGCCAACTTAAAGCAAGTGTCAATGCTCACAATGGGTCTCATTCACTAACTGTGTGTACACATGAGTTTGTGCATGAAATCATGATTCATACAATAAAGTATTAAAACATTCTAAATTAATGGAAAAATGTCAGTATAAAAAATGCTTGTTAGTATGACATTGATTAAACAGATATACTACAGGTCAAACATTTGGAATAATTAAAAAGAAAATAAGAACTTTGGATTTTTTAATGTTCTCCAAGGCTGCTTTTATTTGATCAAAATACCTTAAAAATACAGTATCAAAAATACAACGAAACAGATTTTTGTTTTTAACATTCATAATAGTTAATGTTGCAAATCAGGATATTAGATTGATTTCTGAAGGATCATATGACTAAAGACTCGAGTAATGGCTGCTGAAAATTTAGCTTTACCATCACAGGAATAAATTACATTTAAAAATCTATTCAAATAGAAAATATGTATTTTAAGCTGTAATTAAATTAAAATTCATAATTTTGATTTACAAATGCCGTCTTGGTGAGCATAATATA
This sequence comes from Gymnocypris eckloni scoliostomus, assembly GCA_027564155.1. NCBI lineage: Eukaryota > Metazoa > Chordata > Actinopteri > Cypriniformes > Cyprinidae > Gymnocypris > Gymnocypris eckloni. The sequence continues at coordinate 18,634,231 of CM050422.1, read as the reverse complement.
TTTTTAATAAACAATTATTATTCCAAACGTAATTTTGCCTAATGACTTGGGCATGCTTTCAGCCATTTAGAATAATCCAAATTCACTCAAGGTTAAGAACAAATTCATGTGCGTATCAAATCCACACAATTATTATTGAATGAGACCCAGTGTTCCTTAAATCATCCTACATTTTAGACCCTGTTCACCTGTGTATTTTCCAGTTTGCTCAACTGATTTCACCTGCTTATCAACAGGTGTGAGTCCTAATGAAAGGGAATTTGTAGGTCACTTGGGGGGGAAATGCCTAAGCCTTGGTCATGGCCGCTTTGAGTGAACTGTGTTTTTGTCATGTTGCACTGTCCTGCCAGACCCGCCCGGGCCACTTTTGCACAGATGGATCTCTCCGAGCAGTCAGAGTTTAAATAGAGATGAAGTCCAGGTGAGGCACAGAGAATCCACACACACATTGCTTGAGGGAATAATCAGATCTTCCCTCAAATGTCTTCCCTCATAATCATATCCTCCTCCCCTTCCTCTGCTCTAACCGGGCTCAGTGTTTCCCTGGGTGTGCCATCTAGTTGTACGACTCAGTCCACTCCCATCCGATCCTAAACGCATATGTCCGGGTGCTTCACTAACATGCAATAAAACATCAGAGAGTGTGCTTTCAGGGCCGGTGTTCCTTTACTTCACTTTTTCCCCTTCCCATTAGTATTTTGTAAAAATCAGGTGGTAATGTCTGGCAAGAGATGGTGCTGTATCATAATAATTGAGCATGTGTGGAGAAGTTGACAGCGCTTGCTAATTCCAACACCTTTGTGCCCATGTTCATCTGTCTAAACTGGGTTTAATGATGGTTTTAATTGTGTTGCTCGTGTATATATGAGCCAATGTCATTGATCACTTGGTTCTTTTTCCAGCTCAATCTGATACTTTTACTGGTGAAGGTTTTTCTGTCTGTCTACAAACATTCTCAGTGCACGTATAACCAGGAGTTTAATAGTCTTTGAGTTCATTTTGATTTTAATGATTCTCCATTAATTAAATCCGTCAGGTCAGTCCTTCAACTGCCGCATCCTGTGGGAACACACAAGAGGTCGGTACAGCTGCCTACAGTGTGGCCACTGCACCCCAGACCGGGGGGAGATGACCGCCCACATTGAGGGCCAACACAAGAACCCGGGGGGCAAAGTGAACACTGATCATGGTATGACTTCTGTACTTCACTGTTTAATTCAATAAAGTGCCCTTTTTATTTGATTTGATTGGGTTACGGGGATGGCCCAAAAGTCTGAATTCTCTCATTTACTCAAAACCTGCCGTGATTGCGCCAAACCTGTATGAATTTCAATTTTTGGGTGAACTATCCCTTTAAGGCTGGAATACACTACATGACGTTTGCATAGATCTTTGCCTCTATTTCAAGTCTATATGAGTCAATGATTAGTTGCCAGAAGTCAGAGCCAGTCTGCTGGTTTTTTTTTGTCAGAGTTCACAGAATACACAGTGTATGATGACTGTTTTTTTAGTTTCAGACTATGAATCTATCCAGCCAGTGGATATCAAACATATTGTCAACCAATTTTAGAACACGTATGGTTTTTATTTTGCGTGTGGGTTAGGGGCAAATGTGTCTGCATGGGTTTTTTGTTTTTGGAAGGATTTGAATATTGAATATCCTCATTTTTGTGTGTTTTTCATTGTAACCATTTACAAAGTCGGCCTATGTTCTAAAATATGTTCCAATATTAAAAATCGTGTAGTGAATTTCAGTCTTGAAGGAATTGTGATTGTGCACATGAGAAAATTCTAGTAAAGGCTGGAATACATTGTAAAAAAAAAATGGTCTGATATCTATGTCTGATGTTTTGAGCCAACTTTAGAACACATTGTTTTCATATTGTGTCTCCTAATAACAAGGTGCATGTTCCTGTGTGAGTTTGTTGTATTCGGTGCAGTGTGTGTGTGTGTGTGTGTGTGTGTCTGAGAGAGAGATCCTTAATCGTTTAGTGTATGGTGCTCAGTTTTTCTCTGTAACCATTTACAAAGTCAGCAAGTGATGACTAGTGTTTTAAAAGCTCTTTAAGATTAGACATGTAAGTCCTGTAGTGCACTGTATTCCAGCCGTTAGTCTTTTGAATGTAAGTACACAATATAGGGATGTTATCTCACCAGACTGAACCTTCTGTGTATTTTACAGATACAGAGATTGCCACCGCATCTTTACTGGCTAAGACTTCACTAAACTCTGAGAACTCAACTTATACTCAGCTCTAACATGAAATGAGATGCTCAATTTTCATTTCACCGACAGTGTGGACTTCAAGCATCTGTGGTCTGGATCTGTCAGTATCACTATTCAAACACATGAAGTGCTGCATTTATGGGTAATCTAGACTAAGAAAATGTCTTGTTAGGTTTCTTTAAATAATTTGGAATGGCATATAAATAAACTCAGTAATGTTGTAATATTATCACATGAATTGTTTTTCCTTTTTACAGTAGGAGGTATCTACAATAGAGAACAGTAATCGTGTTAAAAATTAATGTGTCAGAATTATGTGTCAGATGCCAAATGTTCAGTGTATTTCAGTTTATTCAGGAATAAACTATTTAGTTTTTAAAATCAATTGTTTTTGTACTGTTCGCTACCTGCAAATAAATCCTGAAGTGAGTTTCTCATCTTATTGTGAAATCTATATGAATTTCTGTGGAAGAATTTGTGTTTTTAAGTATTTAATAATAGTTTATAAATTGTATAGTTGCATTTAATTATATATTGTAATTAATAGATATAAATTGAACGAAATACTTTAAGAAATGCGAGAAAGAACGTGACTGAAAAGCTTCCGTAAAATACTGTAATAGGTGGAGAGTAACTTTAAGTATTTGCATAGTGTATAAACAAATAAAAAAGCTTCTGAAAGACGTTGACGAGACACAGGGAGATGAGAGCCATTCTGCTTTTATTTTAAAAACTGTCAGTGTCGCGGCCATTTGTTCAAACTCTTCAGTTTCTGCCTTCACACTCCATCAGATGTGTAACAGCGAGGATGCACATTCAATCTACTTCAACGCTTTTGTAAATAGACAAAACAACCGGAACATAAGCCACAATGGAGAACATGGTAATAAGACTTTACTGACACTGCCAGACAGCCAATAGTGAGGACTATGCATGTTTTTATCACCAAAACATTATACTGAAAGACGAGGCCAACGTTTCTGTGAAGATGGTTAGGATGCTAACTTAGCCAGCTAATCCTTCTTACGAGGTTTAATGCAGGAAACCCGCGGAATTACATTAGTGTTTTATGTAAATTTATGTCGAGACGAATATAGGCTTATAGAAACCTAAATGTCCTTTTCGAAACCTCAGTATTTGGCTTATAGGACAGATGGACTCTTGAGTTCCAGCACTCACTAGCAGTCCTGCTAGCACGGACCTGTCTCAAAACCTAGTGAACTGTCTACATAGACAACATTTTGGGCGAACTAGGAGCGCGCGAACGTTCGAACGCTTCCGCGATAAAACATGCTGTCTAGATAGGGTCCTCACTTAGGATTTGAGACAAGTCATTAGGAAAAAAATCTTCCATTTCAAGGTTGGACGCGTGAGTAATGTTAACTTGTATATTATATGCAAAGCTTAGATTACAAATATTGAATGATGGAATTTTAAATCTGCTGTGTGCATCTTTAAATGATTAAAGAAAAGTCAAACCTCTTTTTTTGACATGGAACTAGAAGTGTGAAATTAAATTATGCTCTGTCTCTGAAGTTTAACTACATGGATATAAATAATCACGATTAATTAATAAGCAACATCTGACCAATTTAAATATAAATAAATACCTCAGAGGTCTGGTCAGTACTGAATAACAGTTCTTATTTATGCAAAATTCCAGAACTCTTATTGACTTTATTTAGCTAATCTAGTATTATACACCATAGACTGTTTGAATTAAGTCCAATTTAAATAGCTATTTCATTAGAAATTATTGTTCGATTTAAAAATATATAAATAATCAAAATATAGTATATGTTACATTAATATACTATAGGATGTTGAAATCGATCTATCTATCTATCTGTCTGTCTGTCGGACTTTGAAACATCAAGCTTTTAAATCTACTTGCCGGGCTTTCTCAAGCCAACATCAATTATGAATTGACAAACTTTTTATCTAGTTATTTTTGACATGCACTGCTTGTGTGGTTGTGTTATGCAGTCACTGTAAAAAATGTTTTAGGCACAGATAGGATGCAAAATCAGTCAACTCTGGCAAGGAATTTATTAACCATTGAGCTAAGGCATACACGCCTATCAGTCATTTTGTTTCCATACCAAGAAAAGCTGTAAACAGTTAAACATCAAGTGCATGTAGAATGTCACATGACTGTGAATTTCCGGTTGTCAGAGAGCAAAAGCTGGTTGATTTCTCACAGATATGAACAGTAGATATAACAGTGGTGTCGAGAAGTTGCCCAAGAGTTTATTTTAGTCCTTTAAAGTCTCACTCTGAGTTATACATGTCGCTCACTGATGAAGTCTTTTTTTTTCATTTCACCGGTACTATATTTGTAGGACTCATGTTCAGAATAGAGAAGACTTACAGATGACTGCTGCTTTCCTCTTATTTCAGTGCACTGTGCAGGTGAAACTGGAGCTGGGACACAGAGCCCAGTTAAAGAAGAAAGTCTCAACCGAGGGCTTCACACATGAATGGATGGTGTTTGTTCGAGGCCCAGAGGCGTGTGACATCCAGCACTTTGTGGAGAGAGTTGTCTTCCACCTTCACGACAGCTTCCCAAAACCCAAGAGAGGCAGGTTTTAATTTGAGTCAACGTCATTACACTAACTTTATACAGTACTCACAGCCACAGTCCCTTTCAATCAGGATTATTAAAGAAACCATTTGTGTGTATGCCCATTTTCTTCTTTTGAGTTATCATGATTAATCCTGCCCGTTTAGCGCATGCTGTTGCCCATACTAATACACTTTGTGTAGTTCCAGCATATTATCTATGTCTCTATTATAGATCAGTGATTTAGATGTAAATAAAACATTCCCATTTATTTGGATTACAGTTTTAACATAGGTTTTTTGTGATGCATATTTGTCAGTCATACATAAATTAAACAGGTAAGATTTCTATTGTTTTATTAACTATTTACATATATTTTATTTAAATAATAATATAAAAAATACATATATACAGATTGCTTAGAATTAGCAAAAAATCTGTGAATTGTGGAAGTTAAAAAGTATGAATGTAGTTAAAATATTGCTAGCTGTGAAACAATCAATATTTAGCTAAATTGTATGAGATTGAAACAATTTGGATTGATTATATTGTTCTGGTTATTGTGTTTTTAAAACACATTCAGTTTAATAATATTGTATATTAGAATTCATACCTGTTTCATTTTTGTAAGACAGACAAATATATATTGGCATCAGTTATTTAATGTGATTTCAAACCCATAGTTTGGTTAATAATTAAGATATTTTAATGCAACCTGAGAGGTTTCTGTCCAGGTGACCAAATTTAAAAGATCAAAAAAGGTTATAAAGATGTAATAAAATTTAATTGAGTCATTTAATTCAAGTCTTGTAAAGAGATATGATTGTTTTATATGATAAACTGAATTAATTAGGCTTTTCTTTACATCTAAACAATGTTGAACCATCCCTTCAATTTATTTTAGGAATGTTTCACAAATAAATGTTTAGCTTTTTGTGTCATATCTGTGATTGGTTTATTTTCATCAAAGTAAAAAAGCTGGACAAACATCTTTAAGTATGATTTCTTGATGTTTTTTCCCATGTGTTGTATTTGAAGGAGAAGTTTGTAATTTTTTAATGCTACTTTCTCTTAAAAGTGCAGAGACAACCATAAGTAAGCCATTTGTAGTTTGACTTCCCAAAACGTGTAAACACTGTGTCTGCAGTGCTTTCGACGTATCTCCTTGTTTGTTTGAGTGGTCTGATATGTCAAACTGTGGCTAAGCCAATGGTGTGATTTGGGAGAGTGTTGCGGAAGCCTGTTCACAATTCCATTGTGTCAAAGAAATAACACACTTCACCATATTGTAGTATGTACATGTACATAGTGCATTCTAGTTTCAAATTTCTGTTTCAGTGTGAACTGTTAATGTTTAATAATACATTTTTCGCAATATTTTTCTTGTTTCACAGTTTGTAAAGAACCCCCGTATAGAGTCGAAGAGTCAGGCTATGCTGGTTTTCTCATGCCTATAGAGGTCTATTTCAAAAACAAGGTGAGAACATCACAGATCTACAGCAATATCTGCGTTTCTTTTGTCTTCTTTATGAATAACCGTTCAGCAGTGTTACGCTCAGTCTTTTTAGATGTGTGAAGCTGTGTTATTTTGCCAGTATTGGGAAAATGTTGTGATGAGGAGTTTTGCAATTCAGTAAACTAAAGGTAAAGGTCACACAACTAGATGAACTCAATATTTGCACTGGGAGCTAACAGACACGCTAACAGAGAATTGACATGAAGCTATTGAACTACAGAGAACTTGGAGGGGTGTAAATGGTAAGAATATGTGAATTTGTATTTCATTTTAAGATTTACTTCCGTTTCATATCATTATCATTTTGCATATTTACTTTTCCAGAATACTTACTGGAATATTTATGGTGGTTTTCCGTATTCTCTCTTGTTCCCTGAAATGTTATCTACCAAAGACTTTACTTTGACCTAACTTTACTGTAAATGTTTCACACACTGCTAATCTGAGGTTCAGGTTTGATACCATCGTTCATCAATTTTATCAACACAATTTCTTTATTAAATATTTGTTTTTATCTATAAAGCCTGAACACGCTTTACTCTTCTGTCACAGGAGGAGCCTAAAAAGGTGTGCTTTAATTATGACCTTTTTTTGAACCTGGAGGGCAACCCACCTGTCAACCACCTGCGCTGTGAGAAGCTCACATTTAACAACCCCACACAGGAGTTTCGGCGCAAGCTGGTCAAGGCCGGTGGGGTGAGTGGGACTGTTTGTCTTTGCTTTTTTTCTACCTCTATAATCCGCTCTTTTCCACAGATTCTCACTCTCTATTACTGTTGGGATGTATTCTTGTCCCAGGCTGTAGTTATTCCTGAGGTAGCGGAGATGATGCCAAGGCCCAGTCCAGATTATCCAATGCTGCCTTCTATTCCACTCTCTGCCTTCTCAGACCCCAAGAAGATCAAGTCCTCTCATGCAGTAAAGGTTAGTAATAAAGTCCTTCTTTGGTCAGTAAGTTATTTAAATTATTCAAAATATTTATTTAAATTATTTCTAAATATATTTAAAGTGTTTAAAATATTCAATATCTTATGTCTTTTTGCTTAAATGGAAAAAAAAGAAAATTCTATCAATTACTTATGTTATTCTAAAGCTATATGACTTTAACTTTATATTTGAAACACAAATTAAGATATTTTTTAAGAAACCGAGATTTATGACCTGTTTAAAGAGGTCATATGATGCTATTTTAATGATCATTATTTTGTGTATTTGTTGTAACAGAATATGTTGACATGCTTTAATGTTAAAAAAACACATTATTTTTCAAATACTGTACATTATTGTAGGTCCTCTATGTCCTGACTTTGTTTTCTACAAAGTCCCTCCTTCCGACAAGCACAGTCTGCTCTGATTGGCCAACTGACCCAGAGCATTGTGATTGGCCGAACACCACAAGCCGTGTCAGAAATGAAACGCCCCTTTCCATAAACGCGAGTTTCATCTTTCAAAATTAAAGTAAAGAAAGTTAATAATGTCCTTAGTTTAGCATCAGTTCAAGCCTGAAAGGGGAACAGAGTCGCGTGACAGACAGACACAGTGATGATGCTCGTGTGTGTTTGCAAGCAAGCCGCGATTAAGATGATTTCTGATGGGCTGTACATGTTTCTCTCTCTCTCTCACACACACACACACACACGACACACACACACGCACACACACACACGACGACGCAAAACTCCTCATTTGAACAGTAAATAACAAATACTTAAACTAATAACAAAACATACAGTAGCTGATTCAGAAGCACCAGATTGTCATAGCAAAGTCAGAATTACTTCCTCTCCTAGGTTCACGAAACTGTCGTCCATAAAATGTGTTGCTGTTCTGTTGTAAGTAATCTTAATGATTCCTGATTACATCTACTTTCTGAAGGCTAAATAAAGTGCTTTTGCTTTCTCCTAGAAACACACAGCGTCTCCCTGACACGACTGCATCAACACTACTGCAGTTACTGAAACCACGCCTTCTTTCTTTGCGTGAACATTTAGGCGGCATTACTGATATATTTCCACATCGTGAAGTAGACATGTGGGGGCGTGTTTGAATGTTTTAGCCGCTCTTCTTAACTTTCATAAATAATATCTCTTTGGTTTTGAGAGTTTAGTCTTTGCAACTTCAGGGATCTTATCTATGCACAAACAGCTTGTAACACTCCAAAGAGAAAGGAAAACTTGAAATCGCATCATGTGACCCCTTTAATGATAGTCATCTGTAGAGATACAATCGCTTTATATGATGATCAGGCTTTTAATTGCATATAAACGTTGATCAGTGCACATATATAGAGCACATCAAATATGCTTGCTTGATGTGTAAAACCAAAGAGGATTGTTCGGAGTGTAACGCAAACACATTTGAACGAGGGGTTTTACATTGACTTGCTTCTACTAAAAATAGGTTATATTTTTCCCACTTCCTCTTTTATGTTTTGTCCCACTTGTGCCTTCAAAATCCCGTAGTTAGATTTTTACGTTCTGCAGATTTTTCAGTCCTGTTCCAATATGATTCTGTTCCACTCGTGTGTCATAGGCTGTATTTTCCAATTCCCACACACCTTAAACACGCGGAAAAAAGAAAGGTGCTTTACCTGGCTGTCACATACAAAAGAAAAACATGGAGAATATCCAAGCCTGTGGCAGTAAACTGTTTTTTTTAGCACAGTAGACGAATAACATTCTGTACCTTAAAACATGAAATAAATTTGAGTAACTTTTCATTTATTTTCGGATAGTTATATTTTGCAGGAATCCTAAGAGTCATTTTCTGACTTCTTATTTGAGCTTCAGTCAACCATATCTTATAATTAAACCATTAAATTCATATATATTACTTTTACGGTGTCTTTATGACATTTTTGAAGCATCTAGTTTTGGTGGGACATAAATATCTCAGGTTTTGTTAAAAATATCTTCATTTGTGTTTCGGAAATGAACAAAAGTTTAGTGGGATTGAAATGACATTAACGCAAGTAAATGGTGACGTTTTGGGTGAACTATCACTTGAAGTTTCAGTGAACCAGCTCATTTCTTCTGGGTGGATATGTGGTTGCTTCTGAGCATGTACTGAATGATTAGTCATTTCAAAACTTTTATTGCAGGAGTCAAGTAAAGATGGAGGAAGTGGGAGCAGCAAAGCCCTCAAAGCCCATAAGGCAACCAAAGAGCACCGAGAGCGCACACGAAAGGATTCAGAGAGCAAGGCCACATCCAGAGAGAGCGACCGCGAGAGTGGCAAGTCCTCACGAGACCAATCGGCATCCTCTCTTTCAAAGAAAGCCCCAGACGGCAGAGGAAAAGATGAGGGGAAAACTGTTCCCAAAGCAGCCTTCAAAGAGCCCAAACTCACAGTCAGAGAGTCCAAGATGGATGGCATGTCTCCAAAAGGTGGAGGAGCGGTGACGGTGGGAGGGGGACAGCTGGACACTCGTATCCCGAGCAAGAGGCCCTCGTCCGCCCCTGAGTATCCAAAGCTGAGCACCAAGAAACAGAAGAGGATAGGCTCTGAGGGCATGAAGGGGCCTGTGAGCGGAAGCTACAGCAGTAGCTCTCCCCGCATTACCTCAACAACACCCTCCACATACCCCGAGAAGAAAACCCTTAAAGATAAAGGCCAGTGGGCAAAGATGAAACCAGAGGTGCAGGAAGTGAAAAGGCAGCCAGAATCCGACGAATCCAACTCTGAGGATGAAGCCTCTTCCAAATCAGAGGTACGTTTTGGTTTTTCCATCAGCAGAACATGGAATTGAATGTATTTGAATGTAGGGAAGCTGAAGGATGTTGTTTATTTAGCAGTCGGCTCCTTCCAGTCCATCTAGTTCCAGCTCCAGCTCTGATTCTGACTTTGAGCCGTCGCAGAAGCAAGGCCAAGGTACGGAGTTTAATCATGAATTATACGATCAGTAGTGTGTCACCTCATTGAGTTTGGTTGAACGTGATGATTGTGTCCAGGGCCGCTCCGTTCTATGGTAGAGGATATGCGCTCTGAAGGCTCTGATGATGACAGCAGCTCTGAGGTTGAGACGCCCATGAAGGCGACTCCACCTAACCAGGACTCTCGGTCTGTGCCAAGGACTTTGTATTTGATCTAATTTGGTCTTGTTTGATATTCAGTTCAATTGTATTAAAAAGGAAACATAAAAAATCTAAAGCAAATGTCCACACATTAATATTACCAAAGTCATGTTGCGCACTGAATGCAATTTATGTTCATTTAACAAGTTCATTTTCCTGTTTTCAGTTTAAGCATGGACAGTGAGAGTGATGAGGAGTCCCGTCCTCCCAGCCAGGAAGCCCCCTCACCTCTACCCAAACTCAGCTCAGCAAACCTCAAGGTAAGATTGACATTGCATTGCACTGAAACTTTCGACTGGTTTATGCCCTGAACAGAAATTGGTGCAGGACTTACTTTGAAACAATTTTCACTCAGAAATTGCTAGTAAATTTCACAAACAATTACAAAGTAATGGCAAGTAAAGTACTTAATTATACATACAATTTAAAGACTGAAATATCATTTTTGTGTCAAATATGCTCTTATAATCTGTTTTACAATCTAGAAAAATAACTTTTACAGTTAATCTGTTTTACAGTCAAACCAAAATGTATTCAGACACCTTCAATATTTCTCACATTATCACAGTTTATTCGCTATAGTTTAGAAAATGGTAATAAAATGACAAGAACTCAAAGTGAAGCCCTAAACACACTGCATGGTTTTCGGCTGTCCCAGTCTTGCGATCAAAGATAGCCTATGATACAGCATGATCATCACACAGTGTGTTTACTGTTACAATCCACGTTTGCTGATCAACCATTAAAAATGCGATGTGAAATCAAGACGACATGGTGCCAAAACATAAAACTGCTTACCTCAAGCTCTTATCCCTTCCTCTTTCACCGCTTCCAAAAATACAACTGCTAAAATGTGATATATCATGCTCTTTGTGTTTACTACTAGCGCATGTTGACGACGTTTTATTCTTCTATAGAAATGTACATCGTACAGGTGTCATCATCAAGTTGATTAGATCCATATCGCACAGAGTGACATGCAGTGATCTTATAGGATAGCTAAAATCGTGCAGTGTGTTTTGGGCTTTAAACTGTGTCAGATTAAATGCATCTTGATCAACTTTGATAGAAAGGTATGTAATAAATGAGGTTGAATACTTGTCAGTTGTTAAATTTAAGTACACAATTAGATAATACCAATCTAGGTCAACCAATAACCAATGCTTCATTTTGTTCAGTCTGTGGTGTAAAAAGATTTCATTAGCAATTAAAGAAAAACACTTGATAAGGTCAAAGTGTCTGAATAATTTTTGTCCCAAATTATTATCCAGTTTACTAGTAGTCCACTCTATGAAGCATTTTTGGATAAAATATTTCACAGTTTACTTTATTTTGCTATCCTCACTTATATAAATGAACTATAGCGTCCTGCACCCACCAGTAAAAAGATATCAAAAACTATATCTGGTGTCTGAATCATTTTTGGTTTGACTATATTTGAATTAGATTTTAAACCGTTTTTGTCCTTTGTCAGATGTTAGGAAAAAAGAGCCCAGATTCTTGCACCCGCGAGAAAGTGCTCAAGAGGGGATACAACAAGGTAGGAAGGGTAAATAACTCGTCATCATACTCATCAGTGGCTGAAATACAGATTTTATTGCACATAAAACTACAATGAAGCTTTTAAATGATTGATCTGATTCCAGGCTTATACAGAGGAGCTTGTGGTCCTCCATCGCAGGCTGATGGCTTTGAGAGAGAGGAACATTTTACAGCAGGTAACAACTGTTTTCTTTATTTGGGTGTATTTTGGGTGATCCTTGAGTTGAATGTTTCCATCGCTAGCAGTTTTTTTTTGTTAAGTTCAAATGTTACTCATTTAATAAGTTTGGAAAAAGTATTCTTTAATTAATACAATTAATAAATAAAGTGTCCTTTAATAAATTAAAAACAGAAAAATGCCACACATTATACCAAAATTCCCTTTGAATATTGCTTAATGCATTAAAAAGTATTACCATACACTATGGGTCAACGTTTTTTTTATGTTTTATGTTTTATCTTATGTTCACCAAGGCTGCATTTATGTGATCAGAAATACAGTAAAAACAGAAATCTTCTGAAATTGTATTTCAATTTAAAACATCTATTTTCTATTTTTATATATTTTAAAATACAATTTTTTTTGATGGCAAAGCAAATACTAGTACTCCAGTCTTCGGTATCACATGGTCTTTCTGAAATCAATATTTGTGTAATATTTTTGTGGAAACCGTAATATTGTTTTTTTCAGGATTCACTAATGAATTAGAAAGTTTAAAATAACAGCATTAATTAAAAATAGTAACTTTTTGAAACAATGTAAATGTCTTTACTGTTACTTTCAAGTTATTGCATCCTTCATTAAGATTTCTGGTAGTCCCTCTCGTTGTAGAACAGATGATTTATGTGTGGTTCATGACACTTTTGTCACACCTTTTTGTGACACCTTTCAGACGTGATGTTTGCTGCTTTTTGGTTGCCATATGACATGCATTTGTGTCTTTTAGATTGTGAACCTCATAGAAAAGACGGGCCATTTCAACATCACCAATACAACCTTTGACTTTGACCTGTTCTCCTTGGATGAGTCGACTGTACGTAAACTCCAGAGCTACCTGGAAGCCACATCCACATGACACAAGGAAGCTGCTCGGCCGTGATTTTGTGTGCGAGAGGCCTCTAAACTGACTTGGGGCAGAGGGAAAGGTATTGAAAGCAACATATAATTGCACAAGAACAAACAAAAACGAAATGAGCAAACAAAAACACTTTATACTGTAATAGAAATAAGCAAACAAAAGGACCAGGGGCATAAAGGGGCGGTATTCAGGGTTTATCTAATAACAGCACTGCGTATTGCACTAAGAATCAAACTGTTGGCACAATACTGTCCAAAATGGACAAGATCTCGCATAGACACCGTGGATGAGATACCGTATTACAAGTAGGTACATTCTGGTTTTGCTCCAAAGCTATAACATTGGTGGAAAGGATCCTTCGCTCGGGCCCTCGTGCAGGGGTGATGACTGAAAGACTGTGTCCCCTATCTACCCCTTCACTCTGCTGCTCCACGTACGTCAACCACTCAGCACAGTGTGGTGGTGTGGAAAGAGCCCAACTAGATCAAACCTTATCGGCATACTGTTTTTGTCTGCATAGCTTTGTAGCACCATGTGTTGGATAAAGTACATACTCTCAAGCTTTGGTGATAGATGCTCCCTCGGATCAGCTAAAGGGGAAAACCTATCTGCCTTTGTAGTGCCTTTTTAAAATATCATGTTTTTAATTATAATTGTTTGTGAGTCTCTCGTTGGTCTTTGGATGACCAAAAATGATCTGTCAACATTAAAATGCCTGAGATTGACATTGAACGCCCTTTTAAACACGGTTTAATACCTGTTCGGAGAGAAGACGTTATGAGAGAACCGCTCTGCATGTGTGATCTGAGGTTTCTTGATGGTCAGCGACATGAAGTCAATTTGTTACGCATTTGAGGTTCTTTTTGTAGTTTATTTAAGTAACTGTGCACTTTTTCTGGTCACTTCAGTGCTTTTGTAATTATCTGATAACTATATTTATGATTATTTTCTTTTTTTTACACATAATATTGACTTGCAAAAATGTACAGATTTTTGTCAATGTTTTTAAATGCATCTATTGAAGTCATATTATTGATAACTCAATCACTTGAGAGAATATGCACACAGATTGAAAGGGGGATGTTTTGCCTGTATTCCAATGGTGCGATTGGAAAAAGAGTCTTCTGTTCACCTGAAGTATTATACAAGTGAAAATGTATTTGTGTCAGATACATATTGTCTGATGACATTGCTTTTTTAAAAGCATACATGCTTGACATGTTATTCTTCATTGTCGATTGCCAGTTACCCTTTTTGATTCTCAATAATGTATGGTTATAAAGTAAACAATGTTTTCAGTGAAACGTTTGTGGCAGATGTATGTTACATCATGGGACAGTTGCAGTGATCTGTGTTTGTGCATGATTGACACGTGAATAATCACTTGAAGGAATATGCATAACACATTCACAACCCTATACATTCATCAGCTATCCTCAGGACTATTGCAAATACAATAGATGCTCATAATAAATCCAAAACCATATAACTTGAAGTGCATGGTCGAAACGTCTAGTAGGTCTTTTCGCTGTGTTTACTTTCATAAGAAGTATCATATCCAAATCAAGGGGAATGGATCATTTACAGTATTTATGTAAATATGTAACAATGTGCATTATATAGGCTATCATATATTGAAAGCTGAAATTGTGGAACCATTAAAGCTCATTCTCCACGTTTAGTTTATATCAGTATGTTTGTTTATAAATGTACATTTTATATGATATTTTTGTGTTGTGCCTACAAAATACACCTCATGCGGATTATTTATAGCAACATTTTAAACAAGACTTATTGTCGAACCTGTTATGAAATTATAATGGCCTAATAGACTTTAAGTATTATAAATATGTGAATTTTACGTTTAATTAATATATAGTGTACCCCCTTAGATAGTGTCTAGCCAATTCAAATTGGTTCAAATTTAATAATGTAGATGTCATAACTTTTACTTCAGATTTGAAAGGTATACCTATGCAAACCAATAACATCTAAAAGTATGGCATAAACTGGATGACTGTGTAATACAATAGTTTAGTGTCGTTATAAGAAGTGTGAGGCAGTAAGGGTCATGTTTGGATAGTTCTCAGAACATGCGAACCCTGTCAGGTTCACCGACTCCCAAGTGGAACCGACTTTTATTTTGAAATTCAAACCGGAAGTGGCTTACTGCAGCTCGATTCCCATTGATGCCAATGGTCGTTTTGCCGGGATACGAAACGGATGGAGAGTGCAGTCGTCGTGTTTACGGTAAATTTGCGATTTTTCAATTTTAAACACAACAATGCTGCTAGGGTAACGTTTTAGTCACATTCATACAGTTGCAGAGTTACGACCGTTGATGTGTATCTGAGAGAAATGATGATGTCTCATTGAAATGACTCATACAATTCTCCAAGATTGATTGTTTAACGTTAAACCTTTTCTTTGTTTTTTAAAAGGCAGAGTAATTTACATGGGTATGAACTGATCTGTATTTTAAAGTAGAAGACATATTTGTTTTAACAAGATGAATAGTAATCTCACGAGCCCATCCAGGAACAAAAGCTGCCCGTTTTGGTGTCTTGACAATCGTCAAGGTAACGTTAACATTCGCCAGCCTTCAGAAATAATACAGCCAGATTAAACGCGTTAACTTTGCTATTAAGTGGTGTTGATTTCGCATTTGTCGTGAAATTGAAAGTTGTCATTCTAGTAAGCGTATTCCACTGACACGACACTGTTGCGAAAAGGGCATTGCTAACGTTAGTTGATATTTGACAAATATACCTTCACTTGGGGATGTTTTGTCGTTTATTCAACGTATTAGTTATTGTTAATGGGGTTATAACATACTGCATGAAAGAGAACCGTCCGACTGGCTTGGTTCAGCATATGTTATGGTACACCATGTCACTAATATGAGCTTTCCAGATATCTAGTTATAACCTGCAGACAATGTGATGTAGTCCTTTGTTTGAATTAAACACATATTTTCTCTATTGCATTGATGCATTGTGTCCCTTTTATCCTCTGATTCTTCAGGAAGAACGTGAGAGGTTGTGAAGATGAGTTCTCAGCAGTATCCACGTCCAGGACTCCCATCTGGCCTGGGACAAGGACAAACACCAGCAGGACTTCCAGGAAGTCAGAAGAACACAGGTTTAAAACACATTGACTATTACAGAAATAAAATAAACAATAAGACCTTTATTCTTGCATCTCTGCAATGTTAGTTGATGCTTAATAGGTTGTCTGTAAATGTTTAGTTAATCTACACTGTTGTTCAAAAGTTTAGGGTCGGTATGATTTAAATAAAATATAAATAAAAAAGTATCTTATGTTCACCAAGGCTGCATTTTTCTTCTTCAAAAATACAGTTACAGAAATTGAAAAATTATAAAAATGTATAACCAGTGTTGTCTATATTTTAAAATGTAATTTATTTGTGCTACGGCAAAGCTGAATTCTTCATTGTCACATGATGCTTCAGAAATAATTCTAATATGCTGATTTTGTGCTCAAGAAACATTTCTTATTACTATCAAATGCCGAAAACAGTTGTGCTGCTTCATATTTTTGTGGAATCTAGAATACTTTTATGAATATAAATCTTTTGTAGCATTATAAATGTCTTAACTGTCACTTTTGATCATTTTAATCCATCATTGCTGAATAAAAGTATTAATAAAAAAAACATACAGACTCAAACTTTTAAATGGTGGTGTAGTTAGAAATGGAGAACTGGTTGAAAACCCTGCACAACAAACGTGGAAGATAATTATGAAAAACAGTCTTGAATTTACACCATCAATTGACTTAATGTGGTTTCTTTAAGGAGGACATGAAGACTCTAATCATGCTCCACGTGAGCTGATGTCCAGCGGAGCCACAGTGTTCAGAGATGACAAGCAGGAGACGGTAGTGGTGCGACCCTACCCCCAGACTCAGCCCCCGTCCCACGGAACAGCTCAGTCTCTGCCCCTTCCTCTCCCTCAGCATCTCCCCATCCATCCAGGCATACCTGTCTCTGTGTCAGCACCACCATCCCACCTCCCTCAGGGTCTTTCCCTAGCCTTCACTGAGGGTCCTCTGAAGGTATACCGGTATATTTACAAGTACCTTCATTTATAAAGCTGTTCCCTCTTGCCATCTTCCTGAAAAGTCAAAATTAAGCAAATGTACAAGGTATGTCCATGTTTGATTGCATCTCTCTTCTCTTTACTCCAGTCTGCTATGAAGACTCCCATGCCAAGCCGTGTAATAGCTCCAGCACCTGTGTCAACACCGGGCCACCTCACTCTCCCCCCTAAGGTGTCTGGTCATATCACCGCTGCCATGGAGTCTGCACAGGCCTCTGGTATTCCTGTGGCGACCATCAGTGGTCAGCAGGTTAGTAATACTTTTAACTTTACTTTTAACTTATTTGGCTTTTTTTAATCAAGTGCAGAGTTTTCTGTAATAGTGATTTATCTCACATTACATAAAACATTTAAATCATTATTATATTTTCACATTGAATCTCCAAATTAATTTCAGAAATAAACATGCTGCTTTTATTATATTTAGATTATTTTATATCTAAAAAATATATAGAATATGGTGAAAATATTTTTTTTCTTGTAACATATTTCAAAAAGTGAAACTTTCATATATTATTGATTCATTACATAAAGTAAAACACTTCAAAAGTTTTTTTGGTTAAAATGTTTATGATTAGAGCTTACAGCTAATGAAAGTCAAAAATCCAGCATCTCAAAATATTAGATTTACATTTGAGTTTCAATAAATGACCATCCATACAGTATACATTCCGGGTATCTCTTGTTCTTTGAAACCACAATAATCAGGAACACTGCTGACTTGGCAGAGTAAGTCACAGAGGGGCATTACTGAAAGGGGGGGCTGTTCAAGGAGTGCTGTATCAAAGCATATTAAATGCAAAGTTGACCGGAAGGAAGAAATTGGATAGAAAAATGTGCACAAGCAACAGGGATGACCGAACGCTTGAGAATACTGTCAAGCAAAGCCGATTCAAACACTTGGAAGAGCTTCACACGGAGTGAACTAAAGCTGGAGTCAGTGTATCAAGAGTCACCACGCTCAGACATCTTCAGGAAAAGGGCTACCAAGCCACTTCTGAAACAGAAACATCGTCAGAAGCATCTTACCTGGGCTAAGGAGGAAAAGAACTGGACTGTTGCTCAGTGGTCCAAAGTCCTCTGATTTTTGACATAAAAGGAAAATCGATAATTTTGACCCATATAATGGATTTCTGGCTATTGCTACAAATATACCTGTGCTACTTATGAATGGTTTTGTGGTCCAGGGTCACATGTATATAAATGTATTTTATGTTGGATATTATATTAAATCTATTATATATAAAACTTATTAAAGATTCTACATTTATTATATATAAATGTACTTTGTTGTTTATAGTGTCCAACATAATAATTCATTTTGATTCATAGTATAAAAAAAATATGCAACAAGTCAAAATTGGAGCCTTTGGGTAAGATGCACTGTGGGAGAAGGCCCAGAGTGGCATGTTGTTGCTGGTGTTTTAATTTTTTAACTTAAAGCAAACTTTTTAACTTTTTTAGCTGAGTCCTGTCATTATTGGTCCTTCGTAATTATTTAACTAAATAGAAATTACTATATTTACACAGAATATTTCATCTATTATTTTACAATAATGCACATTTTAAGAAAAATAAATAGTTAAAAATAATATGAGGGATATATTTTATATATTCTAAAAAAAATGATGTGAAAGGATTCACCCCATGAGCTTCTTGCCCCACAGGTAGGGAGTCATATTTCCTTATTAGTAGGTCTTGCTGTGTGTCTGGTTTGTTTTTAATTGTTGTTGTTTTTGGCACAATAAGGGTCACACTGGTAACCTGCATCATCTAATGACCAACGTGCAGATCATCCGCAGCGGAGCCCCTGCACTGCAGATCGGCTCCCCTGCTGCCCCTCAGCATCCATTCACCTCCCATTTACCCAGAGGCAAGTTTCAGATTTCAACCAGGTTTCTATTTCAATCAGTTGTAAGGTTGGCGCACTGAGTGATTTTGTTCTGTTGTCACAGGAGCGGCTGCTGCGGCTGTGATGTCAAGTTCCAAAGGAACCACAGTTCTGAGACCAGCAGCCTGTCCGAGCTCCGCCATGGGGCAGCCTACAGTCCAGCACATTATCCACCAACCGATTCAGGTTCATACCACTAACACATGTTGTCAGTTCTATTGAACACAGATTCATCCTGATAGATTTCATACATATATGTTTGTATTACAGTCTAGGCCTATAGTCACTACCTCTACAGCAGTGCTGCCTACAGTAATGACTCCAGTTAATGTAACCAGACCTCAGTCTCCGGTTATCACAGTGGCTGCCCACTCTGGAGACATGGTACATGGGTAAGACGCACCGTAATGAAACATTTTTGGAGGGCTGAAATGATAACGTTTAATTAGCGCTTCTTTGATTGAAAGTGACGTTACATGTGGCCAAGTATGGTGACCCAAACTCGGAATTTGTGCTCTGCAATTAACCCATCCTAAGTGCACACATACAGCAGTAAATAAACACACACACACAGCGAACACACACCCGGAGCAATGGGCTTCCATTTATGCTGCGGCGCCCAGGGAGCAGTTGGGGGTTCGGTGCCTTGCTCAAGGGCACCTCAGTCATGTATTGAGGGTGGAGAGAGCACTGGATATTCACTCCCCCCACCTACAATCCCTGCCGGTGTTCTGTCGATTTGTCCTACCCTGTCAGATTTTGCTACCTCCCATTTAAACAGTGGGTCAATTCAACAACGAAAAATTATAATTCTAATTCTACTCATAAGAAGATATGTTGAAAGATTTAGTAAAACTTACTATATATAGTGAGATATAGATATAGTGAAACTTACTGTATCATCATGTAAATGCTTAATCAGTGTTTCAACCGAAGACATCAATAAATCAGCTTGTAAACTTGCTACATAAACATGCGTTTACATAAGCCATTTATTGCATATTGTTTATTTATCAGCTAAAATTAATAACCTTAGTGAAGAACATTTTATTCACATTACACGTCAAGTATATTGTTACTTTACTTGATTTCATGATATTTATTCATCCATCCATCCATCCATCCATCCATCTTCTTCTTCCGCTTATCCGGGGCCGGGTTGCGGGGGCAGCAGTCTAAGCAGAGATGCCCAGACTTCCCTCTCCCTAGTCACTTCCTCCAGCCCTTCAGGGGGGACACCGAGGCGTTCCCAGGCCAGCCGGGAGACATAGTCTCTCCAGCGTGTCCTAGGTCTTCCCCGGGGCCTCCTCCTGGTGGGACGCGCCCGAAACACCTTCCTGGGAAGGCATCCGGAACAGATGCCCGAGCCACCTCAGCTGACCCCTCTCGATGTGGAGGAGCAGCGGCTCTACTCTGAGCTCCTCCCGAGTGACTGAGCTTCTCACCCTATCTCTAAGGGAGCGCCCAGCCACCCTACGGAGAAAGCCCATTTCGGCCGCCTGTATCCGGGATCTTGTCCTTTCGGTCATGACCCAAAGCTCATGACCATAGGTGAGAGTAGGAACGTAGATTGACCGGTAAATCGAGAGCTTCGCCTTGCGGCTGAGCTCTTTCTTCACCACGACAGACAGGTACATCGACCGCATTACTGCAGAAGCTGCACCGATCCGTCTGTCAATCTCCCATTCCATCCTTCCCTCACTCGTGAACAAGACCCCCAGATACTTGAACTCCTCCACTTGAGGTAGCAACACTCCATGTTTATTCAAACATACGTTATGAAATGAATGGAATGGTTAATCACAACCTCTGTTTAGAAGTTTATATTAGTCACAAAAGGTAGTGGAGTAGAAAAATCATATCATTAAAAAGTTGATACAGAATTTATGCTTTGTGTGTAATGTAAATGTTTACAATTCAGATTTATTTAAGTGTTATTAAATAAAAGCTCAGTTTTGGTGTTTCAGTAAAAAATATATATATATATACAGTGGGGCAAAAAAGTATTTAGTCAGCCACCAATTGTGCAAGTTCTCCCACTTAAAAAGATGAGAGAGGCCTGTAATTTTCATCATAGGTTTACCTCAACTATGAGAGACAAAATAAGAAAAACAATTCCAGAAAATCACATTGTAGGATTTTTAAAGAATTTATTTGCAAATGATGGTGGAAAATAAGTATTTGGTCAGCTACAAACAAACAAGATTGCTGGCTCTCACAGACCTGTAACTTCTTCTTTAAGAGGCTCCTCTGTCCTCCACTCGTTACCTGTATTAATGGCATCTGTTTGAACTCGTTATCAGTATAAAAGACACCTGTCCACAACCTCAAACAGTCACACTCCAAACTCCACTATGGCCAAGACCAAAGAGCTGTCAAAGGACACCAGAAACAAAATTGTAGACCTGCACCAGGCTGGGAAGACTGAATCTGCAATAGGTAAGCAGCTTGGTGTGAAGAAATCAACTGTGGGAGCAATTATTAGAAAACGGAAGACATACAAGACCACTGATAATCTCCCTCGATCTGGGGCTCCACGTAAGATCTCACCCCGTGGGGTCAAAATGATCACAAGAACTGTGAGCAAAAATCCCAGAACCACACGGGGGGACCTAGTGAATGACCTGCAGAGAGCTGGGACCAAAGTAACAAAGGCTACCATCAGTAACACACTGCGCCGCCAGGGACTCAAATCCTGCAGTGCCAGGCGTGTCCGCCTGCTTAAGCCAGTACATGTCCTGGCCCATCTGAAGTTTGCTAGAGAGCATTTGGATGATCCAGAAGAGGATTGGGAGAATGTCGTATGGTCAGATGAAACCAAAATATAACTTTTTGGTAAAAACTCAACTTGTCGTGTTTGGAGGAGAAAGAATGCTGAGTTGCATCCAAAGAACACCATACCTACTGTGAAGCATGGGGGTGGAAACATCATGCTTTGGGGCTGTTTTTCTGCAAAGGGACCAGGACGACTGATCTGTGTAAAGGAAAGAATGAATGGGGCCATGTATCGTAAGATTTTGAGTGAAAACCTCCTAACATCAGCAAGGGCATTGAAGATGAAACGTGGCTGGGTCTTTCAGCATGACAATGATCCCAAACACACCGCCCGAACAGCGAAGGAGTGGCTTCGTAAGAAGCATTTCAAGGTCCTGGAGTGGTCTAGCCAGTCTCCAGATCTCAACCCCATAGAAAATCTTTGTAGGGAGTTGAAAGTCCGTGTTGCCCAGCGACAGCCCCAAAACATCACTGCTCTAGAGGAGATCTGCATGGAGGAATGGGCCAAAATACCAGCAACAGTGTGTGAAAACCTTGTGAAGACTTACAGAAAACGTTTGACCTCTGTCATTGCCAACAAAGGGTATATAACAAAGTATTGAGATGAAATTTTGTTATTGACCAAATACTTATTTTCCACCATAATTTGCAAATAAATTCTTTAAAAATCCTACAATGTGATTTTCTGGATTTTTTTTCTTATTTTGTCTCTCATAGTTGAGGTATACCTATGATGAAAATTACAGGCCTCTCTCATCTTTTTAAGTGGGAGAACTTGCACAATTGGTGGCTGACTAAATACTTTTTTGCCCCACTGTATATATATATATGTATATATATATAAACTGTCTGGTTTTGTTTTTCTGGATTCCAGTCGCTCGGCAATGACGATCCACCCCCCCCAAGCCACCTTGAGTATCCAGCGCCCTCCGCCCTCACGGGACACGCCCACACGGATCACCCTGCCCTCCCACCCTGCCATTGCTGCTCAGAAAGCCCTTTCTCACTCTGTTTCACAGGTTGAAATCATTCTACCTCATCCGTTTGGAAATATAAAAAAAGCAGGAAGTTATACATCTCTTTTGCTCTGTCGTAGAAGCCCATTTTCAGCACCGTGACACCTGTTGCTGCTGCGACAGTGGCTCCGATTCAGTTGACCAATACTGCACAGTCACTCACCACAACAGGTGGGTGATACATCTACTCTACACCAGTGATTCAGAGACATCCATGCAAATTGCATAGACTATATATATGTATTACAGTACTAAAGACCTGCTGTGCCATTTTAACACATTTTTTAAGGCTCCACCCCACACTCTCAAATATCCAGTAGCGGTATTGTCACTATGACGGTGGGCTCCCACTCCTCTCATGCCACAGCAGTGACCACATCCACCATCCCTGTGGGTAAGTTACCTTTAGCTCATCTGCTCTGGAATTGTTTTTATTTCTAGTAGCACAGACGTATATAGGTTTTATATTGTAGGTATTGTAAATAAATATATCAAGTAATGCGAGAAATTCAATTCAAGTTTATTTGTATATCGCTTTTCATGATACAAATCATTTCAAAGCAGCTTTACAGACAATTTTAAATTTCTTCATTATATTTAGGAGTTGGTTATTAGTGGTGACTATGGCAGAAATATGCAGTAAAAATCTGAGATATTTGATTTTGTACTTATTAGTCAGATTTGTCCATCTTTGTGACATTCAGTGTAGTATGATGTAGAATACAAAATTATTACCTTATTTTACTTTAAGACCTTATAGTAACAGTTTGAGCAGATTGTGTATTTATTGATTTAAACTATGAAGTCTTAATTGTGAAATGTGATCAATAATATTTCCTGAGGGTAGAATCAGAGACTGTGTGAGGCAGAGACAGTTCAATCATACACAAATTGCAATATCACACAGCCAATTGGCTGTTCGTTTACTCTTGATTACATAACAATGCTACATTTTGCCATCAGAATTAAGATTAATACTTTTATTCAGCAAGGAATAAACATTGTTAAAAAAACGATTTCAAATAAACACTGTTCTTTTGAACTTTCTATTCATCCAAAAGTCCTGTATTTCGGTTTCCACAAAAATATTACGCTGCACAACTGTTTTCAACATTTATAATATTTTCTTGGGCACCAAATCAGCATATTAGAAGATCATGTGACACTGAAAACGGGGCATTACACTTAAAAATATAAACTATAAAGTATATATCAAAAAGTCCCTTTTTCAGATTACTTTATTTTTTAATAATAACAATTTTGTAAAGTTTCACATATTTATTGGAAAGAGTTTAAATAATGTTTTTTTAATATATTTCTTTAATGAATCATAAACAATTATTGCACATGCAACCGGGGAACACCAAGATGCAGGTGACTTTGTTGTCATATAATGGCAGTCAATGGGACCCACGGCTTTGAGAGACAAACAAAGCATACACAGTTAAATTCCAAATGAAATTCCTCATGATGATACATTGAGGTCTTAAGAGACGAAACAACTGCATACGTTACTGCATGATGATTTAAATCATGTAAATGGCCTTAAGCTATCACCTAAAACAAACTTCGAAAAGGTTGTTTTCTACAACATAGACTGAATGATCCTGAGAGTGCTGCTAAACTTTATCACCACTTCCACACAAAATATAAAGCAGCAAAATTGTTTTCAACATTGATAATAATCAGAAATGTTTCAAATAAATTGTAATGATTTCTAAAAGTGACACTGAAAACTGGAGAAATTATGAAGAAACTTCTGCTTTGCATTACAGGAACATTACATTTTATAATGTTGTAATATTTTACAATATTGCTATTTTTTATTTTATTTTGATCAAACAAATTCGGCCTTGATGAGCAGAAGATATTTATTGCAAAATCATTAATACTTGTTATGTTTCCAAACTTTTGGCAGGTACTTTAATAATAACAATTCTATATACTTTACTATAATTATAGTAATTTATTATAATATGATATTGTTATTATTAAATGCTGCTTTTTATTTTTACAGGACAAAAGTATGTTTTATTACAATATAAAATCTATCAGTATATTTGTGCTAAAATGTATAGTTTTAATAATAAGTGCTGGGGGCGTGGCTTGTGGGCGTGACTTGGGGCGTGGTCAGATTGTCCTTCTTTTTCTGTCCCTAGCTGATCACATGCCTGACCTTTACATAGTTGCAACAGAGATGCTGTTTTTACAAGCAGATTTTCCAGGAAGATTTTGCTTGTAAAAGAGTAAAAGCTTTAACTGATGGAATTAACTGTCGATTTTGCCCCGTCTGTTTTAGCTAAAGTGGTCCCGCAGCCCATCACACACACGTCACCACGTATCCAGTCCGAGTACCCTGGAGAAAGGGGCAACCTCATCCCTATTTCTGGTCACCGCTCTTCTCCCAACCCCATCACCATGGAGAACCGCACTGACAACAGGTACAAATCCTGTCTATTCAATATGTTGAAGAACAAATAAGCTCTTTTTCCACCTACTTCACATTTAAAATGTGTTTTTGGCAGCAAACTGGCAATTTTCACATCAGGTATACGGTACCCATATGTCTGTTTGCCCTGCTTTTAATGGGATGTTTTATGGCTCTCCACAGACAATCTGTTCCAGTGCAGTTTCAGTACTTCCTGCCCACCTACCCATCAGCACCGTACCCGCTGACCCACACATTCACCCCCATCACCAGCTCTGTCTCATCCATACGCCCCTATCCAGGTACCATGGTGCTACATCAAATTAGATAAAAGATTTCTGTCCACTGCAAACTTGATTGATATTGGTGGATACTAATAAATGTTGGTTTTTTAGATTAGTAACAGTTGTTTGTCATGTGGACACAGTAACTGTTCAGGCGCCCAGTGCAGCCATGCCCACTCAAGCCAGTGTAGGAGTCGCGTCTGCAGTTCATCTGAACTCCATGCAGCTGATGACGGTGGACCGCATTACTCAGATAAACACTCAGAACATCCAACCGGCTTCCATGGCAGCGCAGGGCATCCAACCCACGCCCATCCCAGCCCAGGGCCTTCATACGTCTGCCCAGATCACCACCCCGAGCATTCAGCCTACACCAGTCAACCAGCAACAGCCCCCAACAGAGTCTAAAGCTTCAGGTGAGGCGCCTCACATCAGCTGTGAATCTTAAGATCCACTGTCAGTTCTCCACATGTGTTCATACCAAGCACTCAACCTTGAAGTTACAAAAAATAGTAAAGATGAGTGTGTTTCTGTGTTGTTGTTTTTCAGTGGTTCTGGCCGATGGTTCCACACTAGTGGCTAACTCTATTAGCAATGCATACAATAACAGTCAGCCTGCCACCACTGTGGCCCAGCCACACAATCAGAGTGCCAACGCCGGAACCCCCTCACTTGTGACATCTCCTCGACCCAGCATTTTGCGCAAGAAACCTGCCAATGAGGGGTGAGCATGAAAAACCCACTATTGACATGTTCTTTATAGTATTGTTCAAGTGTAAATCTCATTATGATATGTCCAAGTCATGAAATAAATCTGCAGCTCAACAAAACAAAACAAAACCGTCCTGCACTAATTTAAATATTGACAAATATTTCATATGTGTAGATTTAATTTGCACAGTAGAAAACAAATGGGAATACGGATTCCTGTTTCACCACAATATTACATAAATATATTTTGGTAATTAAGTATATCAAAACTATTTTTAGTACTACTACTTTCTATTTTCCTCCCAAGTATGTCTTCTAATTTAAAGTATAATATATTTTAATTCAAGAAAACATTTTTATTACTGTAATGCAGTAATTGTCAGTATTTGTCATTTGAATTGTCTCAAAATTGTCATTTAATCTGTGTCTGTTTATTTTTTTAAAGTGCTGCTGTTAGGAAAAACCTGATCCCAAGTCATCTCAGTGACTCCACGACCTCCAGAATCGATGGACACATCAGAAGTGCATCAGGTTCACCTCGTCCTGCAGGGTATGAAGTATTCACATTGATCTTTGTAGTATTTCTTGGTCTTAAATCACCGCTCAGCATTGTAAACACTTAATCTCAAACTCTTTGGCAGAGTGAAGCCTAAACCTGATATCCACACGAGTCTCACTCCATCAGTAGCCGCAGCAATAGAGACTATTCCTAGCCAGGGAACTGAACAGCAACCTCAACATGTGGGACCACCTCCCTCCCAGCTGTGTTCTCAACCTCTCCCCTCCCTCCTGACGACAGCAGCGCCCCTCTCAACACACTCCTGCACTTTCAGCCATACCTGCTGCCATGGTAGTCACCCCGCCAATCCCCTCCATGGCCAATGTAGTGGCCCCGCCCACTCAACCAGCTGCCAGCACTAATTCAGCATGTGCCATCAGCTCCACCCTCCAGAGATGAATATTAAACAGGAGGCAGAGCCTATGGATAGTACAAAACCAGGTGGGATCTTCATGCAAACAAGATTTTACACTAATAGTCAACCTATATATCAGCCTTAACATGAATCGTCTTGTATTTGACATTGAGATTAATTCATTCAACCAATATTTTACATATTTAAAACAATGAAAAGATGATTTAGAATGATGTTATACTTCAGAGAAATGTATATCAGGTGGCAGAAGTGTCAGTCGGTTCATGGTTTAACTAATAAAGCGGTTTCTTACCCTCAGTGTCATCAGGGCCAAACAGTGGTGTACAGATGTTGGCAGTCGCAGCTACAGACATCACCTCTGGAGCCTCACCCAGAAAGAAGCCCCGCAAGCAACAGCACGTCATCTCCACTGAGGAGAGCGAGATGATGGAGACCAACAGCACAGACGAGGAGAGGTTCCCACCCGAACCCCTCAGCCAACGTGCAGGGAAACGCAAGTCCCCTCCTAAAGAATACATTGGTAAGCTTCATTACTATGAAGCTGTTTCTTCAAGATTGTTAGAAGATCCAGAAAGGTCCTTGACCATGTGGCTTTATAATCTGAGAGTCTTCACATCACTGTTGGACAATGGTATTTTAATAAAATAATGTTTTATTATTATTAGAATAGGATTGTAAAACTATTAGAATTTTTGCATTGTATTTTATTAGGATCAGCACAAATTAAAATCAATAAAAATACTTCTACGATACTTCAAATGTTACTTTATAAGTATAATTTAGTAATTTAAATAATAAACTGCTAGTTGGGGGGAGAAGTTATTTGTAGGGCCCTGTTATTTCAGCGATGTGGACAGAATCGCAAAATCCCGTCATAAAAATGGAATTTGCTGTATAATGTGGAATGTCAATCAAAGCTGGGTCAGTACACTTAAATCAAAACGCAATATGAAATAGTGTCTGAATATGTGAATATTAAGCCACAGAAGTACTATTCAAATATGAATCCTGCATGTTCTGTGTGTCTCTGTGAATGAATGGCGCATATGCAGTTTCGTTTACACATACCGAAGTGACATCTCAATATATGATTACATAAACCCATGAACATAATCTCTAGAACTGCTCTGAGAGTCACTTTATGAGCATTTGACCATTTCTTTTGAGTACAGCTATCGTCATATCATATTCAAACAGAAACTTCACAGCAACCCGTCAAAATAAAAGTTCTGTTTAACTTGAAGAAACTGTGACCGAAACACATTAATTAATGTGATAGTACTAATACAATTCAAACTTTGTTTAATGAGTTTTTAACAGAAGAAAATATTTACCAGAATTTACTTACCAGTATTTATGAAAAAAAAAATATATATATATATATTTTTTTTTTATAAAATAAATTACTCAGAGATGCTTTTGATTTTTACAATTAAATGAAATAATTCAAATGGAATCCAAAAAAATAAAGGAAAACACTGAATAAAAAATAAAACTGAATTTGTGGAAAAAACATTAAAATTAATTTTAATTTTTTGTTAAACTTTTAATAAATTGCTGTTAAATTATGCAAGTAAAATAATCACATTAAAATTAAATAAAAACCAGTACAACAAACACTACAATGATACTTACTAACAACTTTTTAATTGTTGTCTCTGTCTGACAAAAACTTGGAATATCTTAAGACTCCTTACTGTCTTCTACCTGTGAAAGTCAGCTAACCTTTGTTCTAAATAGTACGTTATGAAATGGCAACAGTGACAGTGTCGTGACATAACATAACAGAGGCCAAACTTAATAACATTGCTGGATTAAGATAAACCAACATAGAGATAAAGATCAGAAACCTCTTTGGAAGCTGTCCTAGAAATGACTAACAACTACAGTTGCACTGATTGTTGCACCAATTGTGGGACTGTACAATTTTGAATTATCACAAGTTATGTAATATGATTTGAGATTTCAGTTTTCACTTTAAGAAACCCAGTTACATTACTAAAACATTGTTGCCTCTAATGCCTATATTAAGTGTATCTGTTTCTTAATCTGTTTGCAGATGAAGAGGGAGTTCGGTATGTTCCTACCCGAGTTCGGCCTCCGATCACTCTACTGCGCCACTACCGCAACCCCTGGAAGGCGGCATACCACCATTTTCAGAGACACAGCGACATCCGTGTCAAGGGTCTGTTTAGGCTCATCACACAGTATCTTATTTGTATTAATACAATTATATAGGCATCATTCATTAATACCAGCTTGTGTTGTCCAATCAGAGGACAAGAAAGGCACCCTGCAGGATGTGGCCAATCAGAAAGGAGTGGTGTGCAGAGCCCAGGGCTGGAAAATTCACCTCTGTGCAGCTCAGCTCATGCAGCTGGTCAGACTTTCTCTTTAATTCATTACCAGACCGTGATAATGTCAAGCTTATGTCAGAATGAGTGTGTTTTTTGTCACCTATCTGCAGACAAACCTGGAACGTGATGTTTACAGTCGTCTGACGACTCTCCAGGAAGGACTCGTCCCGAAGAAGAAGTCTGGAGCCAATGATGATCTTCACCGTATAAATGAGCTCATTCAGGTTAGAGCCACTGATCACAATCAATGTACAGAATTGAATTAAATTGTTAATTGTTTATTGGGGTGTTAATAATTCAAGTACGCACTGCAATTACACAAAGGTAATCAAATACATTTGCATCATTGCAGTGCGTGCTTACATTTTTAACCCTCCAATAAACAATTTTATTAAATTCTTTAATAATGATGATTTAGTGTAGTAACCCTGTTAAATGTAATCTTTAACAGATCTCAGAATAAATATACTTTTTTTTCATACTATACATTATAATGTTATGATGTCTGTATTTATTTTATTACCTGTGCATCTTTTCTATATAATAAAAAATTGGGGGTCAATAAATGTTTTTGAAACAAGTCTCTTATGCTCACCAAAGCTGCATTTATTTGATCAAAAATACAGTAGAAATAGGAATATTGTGAAATATTATTACAATAAAAAAACATTTTCGATTTTAATGTTTTAGTATTTAATTTATTCCTGTGATGCAATCATTACTCAAGTCTTCAGTGTCCCATTATCCTTCAGAAATGATTTGCTGTTCAAGAAACATTTCTTATTATTATCAATGCTGAAAACAATTGCGCTGCTCAATATTTTTGTGTAAACCGATCAGTTTTATTCAGCATTCTTTGCAGTATGGAATGCTTTGCATTTATTCAAAATAGACATCTTTTGCCGCATTATAAATATTTTACTGTCACTTTTGATCAACTTAATGTGCCCTTACTGAATAAAAGTAAATTCTTCCCCCGCCCAAAAACAAAACATCTTACTTACCCAAAAATTGTGAATGGTACACCATTGATGTTAATTGATCTTAATCATGATACTGTTTCTCTGTATAGGGCAACATGCAGCGCTGCAAGCTGGTGATGGACCAGATCACAGAAGCCCGTGACTCCATGTTGAAGGTGCTGGATCACAAGGAGCGTGTGATGAAGCTACTCAACAAGAACAGCAGCACAAAGAAGCTCAATAAGCTGAAGCGTAAGGACCGAGCATGAGACAAACTGACCAGATATGGGACAGAGTTCAGCACGACCACAGCCCCTCCTGCACCTCGACCCCTAGCATGCAGGCACACTGCCCTGCCTTACCCTATCTCTACCAGAAGACAGTCCTGATCTGTCTGCAAGATGTCTTCATCTGGTACACCCTTCCTTTCCCAGAATCTGTAAGGAACAGCAATGTTAAATTAACCACAACATGCATCCTTAACTGTATCTTCACTGTAAAATGAATGACTAAATGTTTCATTTCAATCAAGACGTCTTAATTCGGTCACAAAGAGGTTACTTGAGAGTAGTTGTTGGATGTTTAAAATTCCATTTTATTCCAAGTTATATGTAATAATCCATAGATGAACCACAGATATCCGTAAAAGCAATGCTGTACATCTTCAAGTCTGTAGATTATATTGACCACTTTTTCATTTGGGTGCCTTGAATGATGACCTGGTATTGACAGTGTGTACTGTATCAAACACCAAATAACAGTATTACACAATGGCTGCTCTTCGCACTGAAAGGTTTCCATTTTGTATTGTTGTGTTCGAAACAATAAGAATTGAGAAGCCATAACAACACCATCCTCTCTGTCCTAGGTGAACAAAGACTGAAATATTTACCACACGTGTACTGTGGGAAACGCTAAAGGTGCTTTGGTGAAATGGAGTATTGTGCCTTTCCGTGTGCCTCATTGGATGGGTTTGGTAGAGGGTTAATGGAGTCTAAATGTCTACGTCGTTTTACGTTCTCGAATGTTTTATGTGTCATCAGTCTTGCAAGCACTGCTCCAGCTACGGCTTTCTGAATTGGGGGGTCATTCAAGCATTAAAGGTGTGAAAATCATGTTAATATATGACATGTCAATCACAATTTAGAGGAGATATTTTATTGTGTGTATGCACACAGTTGTGTATCCAAGTTAAACCTAAGTATGGAAAAAATAAGCCCTCTTCCATTGTTTGTTTCTTCATAAATGAAAAATATTATGTTTATTTTTCCAGTTAAGTTGCTTTAAGCTGTGTAATTTGGGGCAAAGATAAAGACTTGTATACTGTTTGATCATTCTGTTTCATTTTGAATGACATTTCATGTTGTTGCACTCCGCTGCTGAAGTAAAGACACTTTGTACATGAATCTGTAAATACAAATGTTGATATGAGCATTTCCATTCAATTTTCCGAAATAAGGTTTTGGTCATTTAAGGTAGTTGTTATCACGCTGATATATGTTAGTTTTTATGATAGGTTTGTTTTTTGCTAGTAAGACTCGGGCTCCAAACGAATCTCTACTGCGCAGACTCGGGCTCCAAACGAATCTCTACTGCGCAGACTCGGGCTCCAAGCAGATCTCTACTGTGCAGACTCAGGCTCCAAGCAGAATCTCTACTGCGCAGACTCGGGCTCAAGCAATCTCTACTGCGCAGACTCGGGCTCCAAACGAATCTCTACTGCGCAGACTCGGGCTCCAAACGAATCTCTACTGTGCAGACTCGGTAATAGTGCAGACTAATAGTAATGAAGACAGTAATAATAATGATGATAATAATAATAGCATTAATAACACAAATTAGAGGGCAGAGGATGAGGAAGGTGATGAGTAATAATAGTAATAGTAGTAGCAATAATATTAAAGGAGTGGTATGTCATTTTTAAAAATGCTTTATAAAACTGAGCCGGGGCCGAGTACCAAAACGAACTTGAAGCCAATCAGCAGTAAGGGTGTGTCTACTCATGATGTGGAGGAGAGTGTTCAGTGCACAAGATAAATATAAAAAACAAAAGAGGAAAACATCTGCGGAATGATAAGGCAAGAAGTAGTACCAATGTAAATATCGGATCAGCTTTCCAGCGCTGGAGAGAACTCAAGGAGTGGAAGGCCTGCAATCGGACACAGAGGTTGCTTTGGTTCTTCTCGATAGGTTAGTAACACCGTGTCTGCACCGGACCCGGCACACCGCAACAGCTAAAGTCCAAGTTACCCACACCGGAGGAGACAAAGCGACCGTTGAAAATCATTTAAGTTTGTGTCAGCACGTCATAAATACAACAGGGCAGCAGATTTGTAGCACTGAGTAGCATCCAGTGTAGACAGCATCACTGATTATAATGACTTCTATAGTATTTTTTGCGACCGGTGTAGACACGGTGTAACATTGGTTTTGCTTTGTTTCACAGAGCTAATTGTTGCCCAGGTTGTGTAGGGGTGTATTTGTTTTGGTGATTTGAAATATCAACATTGGCTTCAAGAAATCGCTTACCCCACCTTTAATTAAAAAAAGAATAATAATAATTGTAATGAATTCAATTCATCAGAAATGAGGGGAAAGTTGGAGCGTGCGGAAGATGACAAATAGCAATAATAGTATTAATTAGTAATTAGAAATAGTAGCAACAATAACAATATAAACAATGAACTTATTCATCAGAGATGGGGGAGGTTGGAGGATCAGGAAGAGGACAGATAGTAATAGTACTAATAACGGTTGTAGTAGTAGTAGTAGTAACAATGACGCCAACAATATTGTTAATAATAATAATAAATCTGTAAATGGTAAGATATATACTTAACAATACATTAATTGTTGGTGAACAGAAAACCAAAATTCCCTTGATCTTTGAGCTGTAAATGGTAAGATATATACTTAAAAATACATTAATTGTTAGTGAACAGAAAACCAAAATTCCCTTGATCTTTTTACAAATAAGAAATTGAACCAGTGGCGTTCTCTCTCTCTCTCTCTCCTCTCTCTCTCTCTCTCTCTCTCTCTCTCCCCTTTACACAGCTGCTGTTGCAGCCATTAAAAAGTTCAGTTTGGTTCTTAATGGCAAAGTGCTTATATTTAGTTTTGATTCTTTATTAAGTTAATTTATAAACATGATTGGAACAGTTTATGTTTGTTAAATTCAAGTTTTTGTTCTTTCAAAATACCAAGCGGGCCAGCGCCAGACAGTTGAGCATATGTTTGTTCAGTTTAGCCTTCTCCAATAAACACGATTTGAGACATGAAAACAATGCATCTCACAATATAAATAAAAAAATGTGTGATAAATATCACATTGTTTCTGCTAAAAGTGGAAGCTAAAGCGTGCTTTAAAGGACATTGAGTCGCTAGCGTGATCACTTGCATCTTTTTTCTTAATAAAAGTGGAGAATTAAAATACACCTTATTTTCCCTCATAAAGGTAAGAATAAACATCATTCGAAGCTGTAAATTGTTTTATTTGTGTGCACTCACAAATGTTGTGTTTTTCCCAACATGCATTCAAATATTTATTCATATTTATTTTGTGCTGCAAATATTAAACAGGAAAATATCATTGATTCACATGCACACGTTTATTGTTTGTATCTGAAATCAAAATGTACAGAAGGATGAGACTTTGTGTTATGGTTAGGGCTGTCAATTGATTAAAATATTTAATCACGATTAATCGCATGATTGTCAAGAGTTAACTCGTGATTAATCACACATATTTATTTGTTCTAAATGTATCTTAAATTAATAATTTTCAAGTTTTTAATACTTTAATCAACATGGGTATGGACAAATATGGATGCTTTATGCAAATGTAAGTTTATTATTATTAAAACCATAGTCAACATAGAGCATGAAGACTAGACATGTTTTAAAGGTAATAGATGTTTTTCAAACAACTTGTTCATGTCTATTAGACACATGAAAAAAGAAACACCAGGTTCCCATTACTTATCTTTCTTTGCACTGAGCAATTTACTTACACAAACATTTTTATATTTTTGCAGACAGGCCAGCTCACTTCTTCTGAACATGCTAAATGTACATAGCCTATATTGTTTATTATAAAATTTGTTTGCCTCTCTGTGCTCACATATTGTATTTTGATGCAACTAAATTCTTAGTAAAACAGTTTGCATTTATATATTTTACTGTTTCTGTTGTCAGACAACAAAATTAATATGAAAAAGTGATTGATACGCGACCAAGTAGCTCTCCTTTACAAGATGTTAATCTGCACAGAAATTCTTATAATCGAGCCATTGTCTGATGAAATTAAATACCCATAAGGTAATGACAATAGCTGTGCTGTGATTTTGGCAATACTTGCATGTCAAATTAGAGAATCAAGCAACATGATATCTGTGTTTAACTGAATTAAGATCTGCTCTTCTCTGCCGCGTGCTGAACAGAAACTGAGCAGATGCAGAGAGAGAGAGAGAGAGAGAAATGTGTGTGTGCGCACGCTGAACAGAAACTGAGCAGATGCAGAGAGAGAGAGAGAGAGAATGTGTGTGCACGCTGAACAGAAACTGAGCAGATGCAGAGAGAGAGAGAGAGAGAGAAATGTGTGTGCGCACGCTGAACAGAAACTGAGCAGACTCGGAGAGAGAGAGAGAGAGAGAGAGAGAGAGAGAGAGAGAGAGAGAGAGAGAGAGAGAGTGTGTGCTGAACAGAAACTGAGCAGACTCGGAGAGAGAGAGAGGAGATGTGTGTGTGCGCACGGTGAACAGAAACTGAGCAGACGAGGAGAGAGAGAGAGAGAGGTATGTGCGCGTGCTGGGAAAGCAAGACTTCGCGCTGGCGCGGCAGTACCAATGATTCTCGGAGACTAAATAAGGTTTGGGCATTTTCTTTTTAGGGGAAAAAGACGCTAAAGGGGTCAGCAATGTTGCTAAGTTGGCAACACTGTGCATCTACTTTTCTCTAACTACGGGCTGGGACTGCGGTCCAGCCAGCCGCGCTTTGAAAAACACGGTCAAGCCAGCCACACTTTTTTTGACAACTTTGACAGCACTAGTTATAATAAAAAAGCACAAAGCTTATTGCGATTATTGGGTGGCTTGCGTCATATTTCCAAACATTTATACCGTAATTAAAACAGCTTGTGAATAGTCACGTAACGTTATTTACATCAGAAAAATCAACTAGTTAACCGACAAGTTAACATTTTTTGCATATGGGTCTGGGGCTGACTTGCTACGCCACTGTCTTGTACTATAAAAAACATTCTGTAAGTTTTAGAACTCAAAATTTTCTTGTTAGTAAAAACAGCTATATTCAATTCAGTCTGCTAAAATGACGGTTTATGGAATGCACTTTATGATGTAATAGTGTGGGTAAACTCCGCCTCCGCAGAGGAAGATCAACTCCTGCTTCTACATCGCTGCCTGTTTGGCCCCGCCCACCGATTCGCACAAAGTGTGTCGAAAGCAAGATTATGCAGAAATAAAATGATAAAGATGGCTCCGAACACAACATGTTGTTCAATGCCAAGTTGTGGAAAAACAGTCTTTGCACTACCTTTTTACTGATCCCAATAGGCTATTATAGGACAGAGTGGATGAACTTTATTTTTAATAAAGTTTCAGACCGCGTCAGTAGAACTTGATCCTTTGTTCACTTAATTTTACTGTGGATTCATTTACAAGCAAGGCACAATTCGATGCGGGATTTTCATAAAGATTGAAACTAAAAGATGATCCAGTGCCGACTATACTGGATCCAACAGTAATTTTTCACCACAGAAGTGTGAGTAACTGTTTTTATTACGTGATCACTATTCTTTGTCTGTTATATATACTGAGCATTTGTATGTTTTTAACCTAAATCACAGCAGAGTCCATCTGTGAGGAATCTACGCTGTCTGTCAAACATTCACAACATGCCAATCAAAGCAGTGGGCGTTTACTTCCGTGTCTACTATCCACCACACCTATTCAAACAGAGCGTTCTGAATCCGATGAGGGGGTTAAAAACAGGACAGAAAATAGCTTATTACTTCTAAATGATGATGTTTTTGATGTAAGATCTTGATAACATGATAACGGGACATCAGAGAACAATACAAAATAATAAAAAAGGCAGTTCATTCATGACCCCCTTTATCATATATTAAATAGAGAACTTATTTGAAATTATTATGTCATGATATTACTGTTTATACTGTGTTTTATAAATTAAATGCAGTCTTTTTTGAGCATAAGAGACTCTTATAAACATTAAATACACTTTAAATGACATTGGCTGGATTGAGCAATAAAGTTTCATGTGGTTACTTTGCAAATATTTTTGATTAGTTTATGGTTTACTGAATGACCAAAACAATAAAGAAAGTAAGGAAAGTAAAACCCACAAAATTTTGAAATATCTTTGCCATTTAAAATAACTTTCTTTCTATTTGAATATATGTTCATGTGATGATAAAGCCGGTTTTTCAGCAGCCATTACTTCAGTCTGATTTGCTGCCCAAGAAACATGTTTTCCTATTACCAGTGTTAAAACAGTCATGCTGGCTTATATTTTTGTGGAAACCGTGATACATTTTTCATCACTTTTGATCAATTGAATGCGTTCTTGCTAGCAATTTCTTTAAAAAAAAACTGACCCCAAACCTTTCAATGATAGTTGTGTACTATATAGTTTAATTCCTTGAAACAAGCAGGTCTTTAAATTGAGTATTTCTTCTTAAAAACTTGAAATAAGGTGCTGTTTATTGTGTTTTCCCTATATATGTGACAATCCAGACACGTTTTATTTAGGCCTACATTATGAAGTCACTGTCCAAATCAAGATCATTGTCTGCTTGTCTTAGGGGCTGGAATCGAATGTGTTTAGATAAGTAATAGTTATCGGTTTATAGGGTGTGACTAACATTTGGAGTTTCTAAGCACTTAAATAACTGATCCCTCCTTTCTTGAGTCATTTATTGTTGAAGAGTTATTCCGATGGTTTGGTTTCCCTCTGATCACCATGGAGACTAATAAACAGAACATAACACTTTACATACTTATTCCTCAAACATAATCATTAATTATGCTTATCTACGTGGCAGCTGCAGTACTGAAGCTTTTTTTTCTTGATCCCTTGATGTTTTTAAGGGCTATAATAAGTATGAATATACCGTCCACCTCCAGGAAATAAGGATGTATTGGTGTTGACCTTAACTGTGTACTTTGAAACCTGCTGATTGCTTTTGTATATTTTCATAATCATTGCGTGCAACATCATCGTCTTATAAAAACCACTGCTTATATATGACGCCCAAGCAATTCAAGTACCTGTGCAGTGAGACTACGTAAATGAATGTATCCTCTAGAATCTCACAGTTTTACTGCTTAACTGCCGCTCTGACTCAAATAATAAAGCTGTCCTCTGGTGCTATCTTCCTCTTGCATGAAAAGTCCAAAAGGCACATGTCATGCGTGGTTAATGGATAGGGGATTTTTTATTTTTGATAAGATTCGCATTTCAGATTTCACGTGTAAATGTATCAAGCCACTAAAAGCTTGTGATTTTCAAGTAATTGTCTAATTTATGATTTGGTTCTGACTTTGTTGCAATTCAGGAACCTCAAAAAGTCAAGCTTTCGGACTGGTAATGACGTCTCTTCAGTTGTTGATGGTGATAATCAGCCCATGGTGGAGCAAAGTCTAGGGGCCATAAAGAATGAACACTAGGGACACTTCCTTGTAGCTCTCTCACAAGCGAATGGAAAAATTACACTTGGACACAAATATTTTTTTTAATACCTTCTCGGAATCAGTCAGCGTGGGTTGTCCACAGTTAAGGAAAATATTAATACAGGGCATAGTTTTCAGCTGTACACGCTTCAATGAGGGTTACATTTCCAACTAGTTAATATATTTATTTACTTATCTTTTGGGGATTTTAATTTCAATTAGATGCCTGTGGGACAAAAGGGATTGTTCAAATGGTGATGTTAAAAAAGGTGTGTATTCATTTATTTTATTTACTTTCTTGCCCTAAGAAATATTTTTTTATTGTGAAATTGTGATGCTTGATTTGGTTATGAGTAGTGTTTTGTTTTCAAATGTAGTTAATGTGAATCTGAATTTAGGGGGATCACTTCTGGATTGACTCCAGTATTGGGATTCCTATTGGAGGGTATGTGAAGGTCTCAGCCACTGGACAGTGTTGCCTGATTGATGATGACGGGAAGGTAAAAAACATGACTCGGCAAAGACTTGTACAGTAGGAGAGACCGGCGCTAACTGTCACAAGGCCTTTTATTTGATTTTGAGCCTAAGATCCAGTTACGCAAAATGTGTTTTCTCTAGCTACGAACAGTACCATCTTAAATTTTATTTTTGAGAAATCTGTCCTTCAGGCCAAAAATCCTCTATAATCATATATTTTGTTATTGTTGATATTTTAAAACGAAGTCTGATCTGGTTTGCCAGTACAATGGTATTTTTCATAAAATCCAATCGGAGCAAAAGTGTCACTTGTGATTTTAAATGTTACACATTTTTTTAATTCAGTTATTCAGTGAAAACTTTTAAATCCAAGTTAAACACTTTTTCACTCTGTCATCTTGACTAGTGGAGATATTTGATAAACATTTGTAAGTCTATGTAGTTTTGCCATTTTCTATTTTTTACTAATTAGTTATTTGATTTAATTGTGATGCTAAATGTGCTATATAAATAAATATTAATATGTAATTATCAATGTGTTCATAATGTAATAATAATATTAAATATTAATAATAATGTTGTTTTTAACAGAAAAAACTATAGGCTATTTATAATGGCGATAGTGGCAACACCCTTTTTGTCAAGGCTTTAAGATATGTGTCTATAAAGAAAATGACTTAATTAAATATACCCTTACAAATATTCAACTAGCCCAGCTATCCCCTAATAATATACGGTAATGGAATATTACATAAGAACACATTCTTTATTATTCAAGTATTCTAATTAATCTACATTTGTGTAGTCAGATGAGTCTCATGTATTGTGCTGGTTTCCCAGGAGCGCAGTATCCCGGAGGGGGAGAAGGCCAGTCTGAAGCCCATGCACCCCACCTCAGTGGAGGGTGTGGATGACATGATCCGACTGGGAGACCTCAGCGAAGCCGCTTTACTCAGAAACCTGCTGGTGCGCCACAAACAGGGCAATATATATGTGAGTTTATTCAGCTTACTATATAAAATTAATTGGTTTGTGGATTTTTTTGTCAGCCTCTGTAGTCATCAAATTAAATATAATGCTTTTCCTAGTATTTGAGTTTTTAATAGCGATCATAACTTTAATGGTGGAAGGCTAAATACAGTAAAACCCTGTTAGGTTAATGGTAAGTTCACGAACTATATATGAGGAAAAACTGAAATAGATCTAATGAGACGTTTCATGTAACTTTACTCTAAAATACAGAGAAATGTACAGTTTTTGGAAGTAAAAAATTAAAACTAATCTTATAATTTACAGTGAAAACTGTATTCTCTGCTCACATTTACAATATACATTTTTTGTTAAATGTAGATTAATATTTAATCTATAATTTTTTTACAATAAACATCATGGATTGTGTGATGTGTTTCTAGATATTGTAGTTATTGTGTTAGATAATGTATTTGCAATATCTACATGCAGTATGGTCTGAGAGCATATCGCATACATATCTATGCCTGAGAGCAGAGGGGGAAATTGGATTGTTTTAATGAGTACAGTTGTTTAATAACAAGTTCAGTTATGCAGATAATTTGATTTGAAAAGGTGAATTAAAATATTGCATAGTGTCTTAGTGAAAGTGAAAGTGACGTGACATGTGGCCAAGTAGGGTAAGTTACCATTGGTAACCCATACTCGGAATTCGTGCTCTGCATTTATCCCATCCTAAGTGCACACACACACAGTAGTGAACACACACACACCGTGAACACACACCCGGAGCAGTGGGCAGCCATTTTTTGCTGCGGCGCTCGGGGAGCAGTTGGGGGTTCGGTGCCTTGGCACCTCAGTCATGTATTGAGGGTGGAGAGAGAGCGCTGGATATTCACTCCCCCCACCTACAATCCCTGCCGGTACCAAGACTCGAATCCGCGACCTTTGGGTTACGAGTCCGACTCTCTAACCATTAGGCCATGACTTCCCCAAGTAGAGTACCTATAGTGCTTCTACCTTAATGACAGCAACAAACTAAAAACTCAATGATCATGTTTTCTAGAATGATTTGACATGTTCCAAAAAGTGGTGTTAGATATTAAGAAGACCATCTGGCCATTTGTATAAAGAATGAATCTGTTCTCTTTCATTTTTAGATCAAGTTAAATTTAATCCCACATTTCCAGATGTGGTCTCATCTGTATAGATCCCACTGTATATAAGCTATGTGATATATCAAGTTTTCTCTGTGTGTGTTGTTTAGACCTATATTGGCTCTGTCCTGGTGGCCATGAATCCCTATCAGATGCTGCCCATCTACACGGCGGAGCAGGTAGACCTGTATCACGGGCGTAAGCTGGGCGAGCTCCCACCGCACATCTTTGCCATCGCTGACAGTTGTTACTACAACATGCGCCGCAACAATCGCAACCAGTGCTGCATTATCAGGTACATATTTGATCTTTTCTTCTGAATATTGACAATCTACATTTACATTTAGTCATTTTGCAGACACTTTTATCCAAAGCGACTTACAATTCGGTAATACTTAAAGCGATTCATCTTGAAGAGGCAATCAGACAGGAAGTGCTCGTAACACCAAGTCTCAGGTATTGTTCAAATAAATACAAGCTACCAAGGGAAGGCGATAAATTATTTTTTTTTTAGTTTAGGATGAAGTCAAGTAGTATCGAAAGAGATGAGTTTTCAGTTGTTGCTTGAAGATTGACAGGGATCCAGCATTCCGGATGGGGGTGGGAAGATCATTCCACCAGGTGAACGAGGATGTTCTGAAGAGTGATTTTGAGTCTTTCTGTGACGGTACCACGAGGCATCGCTCACTAGCAGATCTCAGACTTCTGGAGGGGATGTAGATTCGTAATAGTGAGTAGAAGTAGGCGGGTGCTGAGCTTGTGATTGTTCTATATGCAAGCATCAGTGTCTTGAATATGATGCGAGCTGCAACTGGTAGCCAGTGCAAGGAGACAAAGAGAGGTGTAACATGGGCTCTTTTGGGCTCTTTGAAGATCAGTCGTGCCGCTGCATTCTGAATCATTTGTAGAGGTTTGACTGTGTTTGATGCAGTCCAGCCAGAAGAGCATTGCAGTAGTCCAGCCTAGAAATAACAAGGGCCTGGACAAGAAGTTGTGCAGCTTGCTCTGTCAGAAAGGGCCTGATCTTTCTGATGTTGTGAAGTACAAACCTGCAAGATCGAGCAGTCTTCGCAATGTGCTCTTTGAACGTCAGCTTGTCATCAGAGATTTAACCAAGATTTCGGACCGAAGCTGATGGGGTAATTGTTGATGAACCTAACTGAATCGTGAAATCATGCTGTAGAGTTGGAGTGGCAGGGAGGACAAGAAGCTCAGTCTTTGCCAGGTTGAGCAGTAGGTGATGTTCTTTCATCCATGCCGAGATGTCTGCCAGGCAGCCTGAGATCCGTGCAGCTACTGTTGGATCATCTGGTTGAAAAGAGAGATAGAGCTGTGTGTCATCAGCATAGCAATGTTAGGAGAAGCCATGTGCCTGTATGATGGGACCCAGTGATTCAGTGTATGTGGGGAAGAGGAGGGGTCCAAGAACCGATCCCTGAGGAACCTCAGTGACCAGTTGATATGCTTTGGATACCTCCCCTCCCCAGACCAACCTGAAAGACCTACTAGTGAGATAGGATTCAAACTAGTGAAGTGGAATCCCTGTGATGCTCAGTGATGAGAGGGTGGACAGGAGGATCTGATGATTGACAGTGTCAAAAGTGGCAGACAGATCCAGCAGAATGCGGACTGATGATTTGGAATTGGCTTTTGCAATTCGCAGGGCTTCAGTGACTGAGAGTAGCGCAGTCTCAGTTGAATGGCCACTCCTGAAACCTGACTGTTTAGCATTCAGTTTGTTGTTCTGTGAAAACAATAATGAGACCTGGTTGA
Source organism: Gymnocypris eckloni scoliostomus (assembly GCA_027564155.1). Classification (NCBI taxonomy): domain Eukaryota; kingdom Metazoa; phylum Chordata; class Actinopteri; order Cypriniformes; family Cyprinidae; genus Gymnocypris; species Gymnocypris eckloni. Next base: position 18,591,666 of record CM050422.1, on the reverse strand, counting down.
AAACAACTGGTTCGAGTGTTTTCGCTATGAATGGAAAGAGAGAGACAGGGCTGTAGTTTTCTATAAGAGAAGTGTTTAATGTAGTTTTTTTGAGCAGTGGGGTTACCTGAGCCTGCTTGAACGCAGTGGGGAAGATGCCTGTGAGGAGAGATGTGTTGATAATGTGTGTGAGTGCTGGTAAGAGTGTGGGAGAGATTGCTAGGAGAAGGTGCGAGGGGATTGGGTCTAGAGGACATGTTGTAGGATGGCTGGAGAGCTGAAGTTTGGATACTTCCGCCTCAGTGAGGAGACAGAAGGAGAAGATGGGAGTTTGAGCAGTGGATGTGGTTGGTTGGAGGTCCTGTGTTTGTTGAGGTAAGAACTGACTACTGATTGTTCTAGTTTTGTCTGTGAAAAAAATGGCAAAGTCATCAGCTGTTAGAGAAGTGGTGGGAGGTGGTGGAGGGGAACAAAGGAGATAATTAAATGTTCTGAAGAGAGTACGCACGTCTGGAGCCCTGTTGATCTTGTTGTGGAAATGTGAGGATTTGGCAGTGTGGACTTCAGCAAAGAAAGATGAAAGCAACGGTTGATACATACTTAGGTCCGACGGATCATTTGTTTTGTGCCGTTTTCTCTCTGCCGCTCAGAGTCTGGTCCGATGCTCATGAAGACCATCTGATAACCAAGGGTTCGAACGGGCAGCCCGTGCTGGCCTGGAGGAGAGAGGACAAATGTTGTCTAAAAAAGAGGTTAAGGTAGAGCATAAAGTGTCAGTAGCTGTATTCACATCCAGAGATGAGAAATGGGTAGGTGAGGGAAGAGAGGAGGGATGCTACAGAGGAAAGATGGGAGGGAGAAAGGGAGCGTATGTTTCGTCTAAAAGTAACCGGTAAGGGGGTTGGTGGCACCCGGGTAGCAAAATGGAATGTAAATTTAATGAAGAAATGGTCAGAGATATGTAGTGGTTGTACCAGAATTTTATCAGCAGTAAAATCGCGTGTGTAAATTAAATCAAGTCGGTTGCCTGATTTGTGCGTGCTAGTAGTGGTAAGGCGTTTGAGATCAAATGAAGCTAGGAGTGAATGGAAGTCTGTGGCATAAGGCTTGTCTAAAAGAATGTTGAAATCGCCAAAGACTAAGATTGGAGTGCCATCCTCCATGAAAGAGGACAGCAGCCCGTCCAGCTCCTCTAGGAAGGTGTCTAGAATTTGGCCAGAGGGACGGTAAATTACCACAATCTGGGGTTTTATAGGAGCTATTAAAGTAATCGCATGAGATTAAAATAAGTTGTAATTGCATAAGGGAGAGTGGGTTGAGTATTTACAATTGTTTGAAATGAGCAGACCAGTGCCCCCACCCCGGCCAACTTCACGTGGGGGGTGAGAGAAAGATAAATTGTTAGAGAGTGCAGCTGGGGTTGCTGAGTCTTCTGGACGAATACAGGTCTCAGTCAAGCACAAGATGCTGAGTGTGGATTGTAAAGAAAAAAGCAGAAATGAAGACTACTTTGTTGACAGCTGATTGTTAATTCCAGAGAGCCATGGAGAGAGAAAGAGGTGTAGTAGAAGATGTAGAGATAGGGTGCAGGTTAGCAGGATTACGTTGCCGTCTGCGTGTGATGTCAGAGCGTGGTTGAGAGAAAACAGGAATGGTTTGGAAACACATGATAGAAGGGGAAGGAGAGTGTGTGAGGGAAGAGAAATGATACCTAAGTGTGTTGATTAGTTTTGTTGCTTGGTTAAAGTCGCAGGAAAAAGTCGTCGATCTTTACACTCGTCGGTCTTCACACGAGGAGGCTGAATATTTGTCAGCGCTCGGACATCAAATAAATACACAGTCTAAGAGACTAGAGTGAAAACAGCTGTGGCCGGTTTCTGATAAGCCCAGCCAATAGCCTAAAGGAGTGCTAATAGCTCAAGATGAAACTAACACTTCGCACAAGGAGCAATGGAGGCGCACATTATTATAATTACCAGTAATTGCAATCAAAAATATAAACTTCAACAAAAATGCAGAATAGAAATAGGTAGGAAATGAAGTATTCCTTCCTAGCAGCAAGTAAATAATTTAATCAACAGACCTACGGACAAGTAGAATCTAATCTAATCTAATAGCATGTTTATTGGCCACACATATGCTCCACTCATAAGATAATTTTTTTACAAATGATTTATGAGTGTCTATACATTAAGTCACATATCATAAAATTTGTGAGTGGTCAATGTACAATTAGAGATATAAGTTCTGCTCTTTGAGTACTTGGTCAAATGTCAGAAAAAGTGAATGTAAACAGTCATCAAACAAACAATTTGTAGAATGACTTTGTGAATTATATTATATTATATATGTAATGGATGTATGCCAGTAAGGGCTGAGTGTAAACCTCACTCTCCTGACCTCAAAAAGAGGCGCTCTAGCGACTGACGCTAGAGGCTGTAGCCTTTGGCGTTCCTTGTTAGAGCGCCCGCCTCCCGCGCCAGAATCCCGGGTTCGAGACCCGCTCGGAGCAAGAACGAGTTGTGGTGGTGTGGACCCGGGAGGGGGTGTTACATATAGTTTTATTACATATAAAACTAATATATTGTTTTATTATTATATTTAGTTATTATTTAATTTTTTTGTCACAATTTATTTAATACTTAGTCACATACAGGCTTGGTGTTAATGAATTTGAATACATTTATATTTATTAATTTACGAGATAAATTTATCTGTGCAAATTTTGGCAAACAAGATATAATACATGCTTTTGGTTTGTATGTGTTTTAGTGGAGAATCTGGTGCAGGAAAGACAGAAAGCACTAAACTGACTCTTCAGTTCCTGGCTGCTGTGAGTGGGCAGCACTCCTGGGTAGAGCAGCAGATCATACAGGCCAACCCTGTCCTGGAGGGTAAGCGCTGAACAGGCTTGTTTGGTGGATTATTTCAATCATTTCCATAAAAAGCTGTCTCACTTATGCATGTCTTACAGCCTTCGGGAATGCCAAAACCATTCGGAATGATAACTCCAGCCGCTTTGGGAAATACGTGGAGGTCTTCTTCAATAAAGGGGGCGTTATAGAGGGAGCTCACATGGAGCAGTACCTGCTGGAGAAGTCTCGTGTCTGTCATCAGGTAAGCCTTTTTTTTTTTACAGAAAAAAGTATAGCTGTCACTACACTTTCAAATGGTACCGAGACAGCATTTTGAAGTATACAATATGTTCATCCAAGGTACTAAATCATACCATTTAGGGGTAAATAAGATAGAAATATATATATTTTTGCTTTTGTACCACCCCAGTGACAGCTTTGTACCGTTTAATCTGAGATTGTTCACCTTATGTGCTGAAGAAAAACATTAAGAGCCTTTGACTGGCTATGTACTTTTATGAGCTTCATTAGTTTAAAATTGGATGAAATTGCTTATAAAAATATATATTTACATTTATTCACATTTATGCATTTAGCAGACATAATTGCATTATGCATTATGCATATTTACTGTTTGATAAATATGTATTAATATTTATGATGTTAATGATTAAAACCTACAAAAATTAAGTGGAGTAAATATATTTTCTTTAATAATTTAATTTAATTGCTTTAAGATAATTTAATTATTAATTAATTAATTAATTTTTTCAGGCACCTCAGGAAAGGAACTACCACATTTTTTATTGTATGTTATCTGGGATGCAAAGTGACCATAAGAAGACTCTCTCTCTTGGTGATGCATCAAAGTTCAAGTACATGACTGAGGTGAGCACTTCAATTCCAGTTTTAGAGCAGAGAGTTGTAATGCTTTTATTTTTGCTCATGTATTTACTAAATGTTTAATCCTTATTTTTTTTGTTTTTCTACTATTTTAAATGTATACCATAATTAAGTCAAATACATAATTACATCTTAACATTTATTGCTCTTATATCCACTGAGTGATAAAATACCTGCTCTAATTCAGATTCTGTAATCAGGTTGTAATACTGACTATCACTGGCTCAGGCACAAGTGCAATAATTAACTCTCCTGATGGTTATCTAGGGTGGGTGTTTGACATGTGATGGTCGGAACGATACTGATGAGTTTGGGCGGATTCGGTCTGCTCTAAAGATCCTCACTTTCTCAGACAGGGAGTGCTGGGAAATCTTCAAATTACTCGCTTCCATTCTCCACATGGGCAATATTGACTTTCAGAGTTAGTGTCAATAACCTTTCTATTACAGTAATAACATTTCACACACAGAAGTTATTGTACTCAGGAATATAATAAAGTTGACCGATTTGCTCCTGATCTTTTTCAGGCACTATAATGAATAACATGGACAGCTGTGATGTCATGTCATCCAATAATTTCTCTGTCACTGCCAAGTTGCTGGAGGTATAGATACATGTCCTTTTGAGCCAATGCACTTTATCCTTAATTATTTTATTTTTTAAAGCTTGCTTGATTGTATGAATGTATTTGATGATAGCAATTCTGTCACTTTGCAGGTGGATGATGCTGTTCTTGATAAGAGTCTTACCCATCGCTCCTTCATGACAAACAGAGAGATAGTCACAAAACCCTCAGCTCAGGGCAGGCCACAGACGCCAGAGATGCTTTTGCCAAGGTACCCACATCCTCACACCATACTGTCCAAAGTTTTTTTCCAGAAGAAGAAGAAAAAAACTGACCCTCAAACATTTGAACAATGGTGTATATACATTTCATGATTCATATTTCCATTATTATTGCACATGTAAATTAATGTTATTTTCTACTCCCTGACAGGCCATGTATGGAAGGCTGTTTGTTTGGATGTTCACAAAAATAAACAGCGCCATTCACAAACCCCAGACTGATGAGCCGTCTTACAGCCGCAAGTCCATTGGTCTGCTTGACATTTTTGGCTTTGAGAATTTCCCTCAGAACAGGTAAATATCTCTTATCTAAACTAAAAATTAAGTTAAATTAAAAAATGTAAATTATAAATTAAAATGCGGCTAATCAGCAGGGGTTTAAAATACTTGAGCAATTGTACTTCCCCTAGTGAAAAACAACTATACTAACATGTATTTGAAATACATTTGTTAAATGCTGTGTATACTACAAATACATTTAGCCTACATATTTATGTACTTGATAAAAATACCCATACTTTTTGAATACTTAAAGTCTTAAACTTATTTTGTACTTAATGCACTTTAAATGTGCAGAAGGAGTGCTGAGATCCAATAAAAATTACATTATCTCACAGAAGTAAGTACATCCCGCACATTTTTGCAAATATTTGATTACATAATTTCATGTGACAACACTGAAGAAATGACACTTTGCTATAATGTAAAGTAGTGAGTGTGCAGCTTGTATAACAGTGTAAATTTGCTGTCCCTCAAAATAACTCAACACACAGCCATTAATGTCTAAACCGCTGGCCACAAAAGTGAGTACGCCCCTAAGTAAAAATGTCCAAATTGGGCCCAATTAGCCATCTCTCCCCGGTGTCATGTGACTCGTTAGTGTTACAAGGTTTCAGGTGTGATAAATTTGGTGTTATCGCTCTCACTCTCTCATACTGGTCACTGGAAGTTCAACATGGCACCTCATGACAAAGAACTCTCTGAGGATCTGAAAAAAAATGTTTTTGCTTTACATAATGATGGAGTAGGCTATAAGAAGATTGCCAAGACCCTGAAACTGAGCTGCAGCACGGTGGCCAAGACCATATAGCGGTTTAACAGGACAGGTTTCACTCAAAACAGGCCTCACCATGGTAAACCAAAGAAGCTGAGTTCACGTGCTCAGCGTCATATCCAGAGGTTGTTTTTGGGAAATAGACGTATGAGTCCTGCCAGCATTGCTGCAGAGGTTGAAGGGTGGGGGTCAGCCAGTCAGTGTTCAGACCATATGCCGCACACTGCATCAAATCGGTCTGCATGGCTGTCGTCCCAGAAGGAAGCCTATTCTAAAGATGATGCACAAGAAAGCCTGCAAACTGTTTGCTGAAGACAAGCAGACTAAGGTTATGGATTACTGTAACCATGTTCTGTGGTCTGATGAGTTCAAGATAAACTTATTTGGTTCAGATGGTGTCAAGTGTGTGTGGCGGCAACCAGGTGAGGAGTACAAAGACAAGTGTGTCTTGCCTACAGTCAAACATGGTGATGGGAGTGTCATGGTCTGGGGCTGCATGAGTGCTGCCGGCACTGGGGAGCTACAGTTCACTGAGGGAACCATGAATGTCAACATGTACTGTGACATACTGAAGCAGAGCATGATCCCCTCCCTTCAGAGACTGGGCCACAGGGCAGTATTCCAACATGATAACGACCCCATACACACCTCTAAGATGACCACTTCCTTGCTAAAGAAGCTGAGGGTAAAGGTGATGGACTGGCCAAGCATGTCTCCAGACCTAAACCCTATTGAGCATCTGTGGGCATCCTCAAATGGAAGGTGGAGGAGCGTAAAGTCTCTAACATCCACCAGCTCGTGTTGTTATCATGGAGGAGTGGAAGAGGACTCCAGTGGCAACCTGTGAAGCTCTGTTGAACTCCATGCCTGAAAATAATGGTGGCCACACAAAATATAGACACTTTGAGCCCTAATTGGACATTTTCACTTAGGGGTGTACTCACTTTTGTGCCCAGTGGTTTAGACATTATTGGCTGTGTGTTGAGTTATTTTGAGGGGACAGCAAATTTACAGTTATACAAGCTGTACACTCACTACTTTACATTGTAAAGTGTAATTTATTCAGTGTTGTCACATGAAAAGACTTAATAAAATATTTACTAAAATGTGAGGGGTGTACTCACTTCTGTGAGATACTGTATAGTATGTTTGATTGTGCTGAAGTGGAACTATTGCAAGTTTGCTTTAAGTACACTTTAAATATCTTGCCAATATTATTCAAAGATCATACAATTCTCATCAGTAGTGATATTAAAACACATTTAAGGCTTAACATTAAGAAATGCGCATTGTATACAAGTGATACTCCAAATTAAGTTTGACTATCATTTTTATATCGGTAAGTCTCAATCAATATGCCAGTAAATATGTTAATAGATTTAAACTATACTGAGTATGAAATAAAAGTATTTTAAATGTGTTACTTTTTTACTAGGGTCATTACTACATTTAAGTATAATTTCAGATAGATAGATAGATAGATAAATATAGATAGATAGATAGATAGATAGATAGATAGATAGATAGATAGATATTGACACAGTACCAATACTCGAGTCGTAAATAAAATTTATCTGTACTTCTGCCCTCTTTTTGTTTAGTTTTGAACAGCTGTGCATTAATTATGCTAATGAGAACCTGCAGCAGTTCTTTGTGGGGCACATCTTCAAGCTGGAGCAGGATGAGTACAGCAAAGAAGGAATCTTATGGAAGCGCATTGCTTTCAATGACAACCAGAAAACCCTGGACCTGCTGGCCATTAAACCTCTCAACATATTGGCTCTGATTGATGAGGAGAGCACCTTTCCTAAGGTGAGCTTCATAAGTTACATGAGTGGTTTATATGCTTATGGATATTTTGTCTGTGCTCACCTTGCATTGTCCTGTTTTCAATGCAGGGAACAGATGCCACGATGTTAAACAAAATGAACAAAGAACATAATGAAAACAAACTGTACATGTCATCCAAGAGCAACCATGGCATGCAATTTGGGGTTAAGCACTTTGCTGGGACGGTCTATTATGACTGTGAAGGTACAATTCATTACGTAAAGACTCGGTCATGACATGCATACTGCATTTCCCAATAGTTATTTTAAAAAGCAAATTGCCTCTGATCTGAAAGTGCTGTATTTTGTCAGGATTTTTGGAGAAGAACAGAGACTCCCTGAGCATGGATATTATGGAGTTGGTTCATAAATCTTCCAACAAGTTCCTCAAACAGATTTTTGAAAAGGAGACGAATGCAAACTCAGTCAAGAACAATAACAAAATCAACAAAATCATCATGACACCAAAGAACTCACTACGAGTATGAAACATTTATACGGTAGCCTGACAGTATTCACTGGACAATGGCAACAGCTTTGCAATATATTGTCTTTTTTGTGTCACACAGCAAGTAAATGATTCGAGGCGGCAGGTATCTACACTGAGTGGCCAGTTCCGTCAGTCCCTGGACTCTCTGATGAAGGCCCTGTCTCTCTGTCAGCCCTTCTTCATACGTTGCTTCAAACCAAATGACAAAAAGATGCCAATGGTACTAATTCACATGCCTGGTGACATATTTTATATTGTGTAGCCATCATAACTCTAACCAAATCATGCTTTCTCTTTTTTCTGCTTTTTAGGTTTTTAATAGAGAGCTCTGCATGCAGCAGCTTCGCTACTCTGGAATGATGGAGACCAATTAAAATACGCAAGTTGGGATATCCCATCCGGCACAGCTTCAAAGACTTCCTGCAAGCGCTACCGTGTGCTCCTGAAGACCGTGCAATGTGACCCCAACACTGTATGGGCCTAATATGTTTGTTTACAGATATGATGCTTTGAATATGAGAATTATTGTAAAGTGATAGCTGATGAATATAGTTAAATTAGGTGTGTAAGTGTGCTTGCGGCAATGCATTAATCAGGATCCTGCATAATTCCAACCAATCATTGCCTTCTGATATAAAGTTAATTTCAGGGCTGTGATGGGCTGCTTGGAATCGTGTATATATAACGTTGATCTAAAAGTCTCTATTACCATTTTACATTAGTTTACATGAACTAACAACAATGAACAACACTTCTAGAGCAATAGCTGTATTGGTTAACATTAGTTAATGCACTGTGAATCAAATTATAATTGTGTACACAATGAAGCCGACATATGACAAATGATGTTCAGCTTTAAACTGGATGAATGTAACAGGTTGGAATGATTTGATAAATGGAAATATTTGTTATTTGTTCATCAGGAGCCTGCTGCAAACTGCTGTGCAGCCATCTGCAAGGCTATGATCAAAGACGAAGGGGACTGGAAGATTGGCAAAAGCAAAGTCTTCCTCAGGGTACCTTAGGCTTAATATATATCAGTACTAATTTTACATCTATATCAGTATACATTCCTGTAAATTTGACATCAAATTTATGGAGTCATTTTTGTGATTATATTAAACATACACAACCATTCAAAAGTTGGGGGTCAGAAAGATTTTTCTTTAAAGAAATTAATACTTTTATTCAGCAAGGATGCATTAAATGAATTAAAAGACAAAGTAAAGACATTTATAATGTTACAAAAATAAATGCTGTTCTATTTAACTTTATATATCCTCGATAGTACTTTATCTTTTGAAAAGCATGTGAACAATATTACTCGGTCTGTGTATTTCCATTTATGGAACATCAGTCGTCTACGTCTGTTTCTCACACCTAATTCAACTGCTATCCTTGAACATGCTCTAGTTACTTCGCGCATTGACTATTGTAACTCCCTTCTCTTTGGGCTACCCCATAAACTTCTTCAGAAACTTCAGTTGGTCCAGAATTCAGCTGCCCATATAATTACTAGAACCTCTTCCACTGAGCATATCACTCTGGTTCTCTATCACCTTCACTGGCTACCTGACAAATATCGAATAACTGTAAAATCTCAGAAATACATTTCATTTTAAAACGGTAAAATGGACAAACTGTAAATATTTTCACAATATCATTGTTTTACTGTATTTTTGATCAAATAAATTCTGCCCTGGTGAGCATGAGAGAGTTCTTTCAACATTAAACATTAAAACATAAAAAACTCTTATTGACCCTAAACTTTTAAACAGTAATGTAACTTTTAAACAGTAATGTATATGTCATTTTTGTGCACTGTGTTCTCTTCTTTCTCTCTGTCGCAGGATCATCATGACTCCTTCCTAGAACTGGAGAGAGAGCAAGAGCTTTACAGGAAGGCACTTATCATCCAAAGAGTGATGCTTGCTCATAAGGACAGGTTCGTTCCCCACTGTCTGTGTCTGCATAGTATTTTTAATGTAATTGTACAGCAATGTTAAATTAAGACATTTGTCATTCACATACAGAGCAAATTTTGTCAAGAAAAGGAGGGCAGCTCTGGTTTTGCAGAAAAACTGGCGTGGCCACAGAGACCGAAGAGACTTTTGCCAAGTAAGCTATGCAGGATCTCTGCAGTATATGCAGAAGCTCTTAAAATAAGTGTAATGAAATAATGAAACATGCCTCTTATTGTTTTCTTATTGTCTGTATTCCCTGTTAGCTCAAGAAAGGATTTACTCGGCTGCAGGCAAAAGTGCGCAGTCGGCAGCTCCATACAGAATATAAGAGTAGACGGGCAGCGACCATCACTCTACAAACACAGACCCGTGGCTACCTCGCCAGGAAAGACCTGAAACAGAAAAAAGATGCAGTGATACTGCTGCAGGCACAGACCAGAGGACTGCTTGCCAGGAAGACCCTCAAGAAATTGAAAACAGATGTGAGTGTATAGGAACAGAGCAGTTAGTGTAGAATGTTTTGTTTTATTGTTGTTTTATATGCACTACCAGTCAAGTGTTTGGATTTTTTATGTCATAAGTTTCACCAAGGCTGCAATTATTTGATCAAAAACACAATAAACTACAGTGAAATATTGCAATTCAAAATAACTTTTTTCTATTTCCCTATATTTTTTAATCCGATTTCTTTCCTGTGATGACAAATCTAAATTTTCAGCTGCCATTATTTCAGTCTTTACTGTCACATGATCCTTCAGAAAGCATGCTGATTTGGTGCTGAAGAAACATATTTTATTACTATCAATGTTGAAAACAGTTGTGCGACGTAATATTTGTGTGGAGACATGATATGCTACCATTCAAAGGTGTAGAGTAATTAAGATTAAATTAATACAAAAATATATATATTTGGCAAGGATGTGTTAAATTGATCAAAATTAACAGTAAAGACATGTATAATGTTACAAAAGTTTTCTATTTAAAATAAATGCTGTTCTTGTAAACTTTCTGTTCATTTCAAGAATCCTGAAGAAAATGTATCACGATTTCCACAAAACAATATTAAGCATTTATCATTTATACCCTTGTGTCTTAGGCGTTTTTGACTGCACAAGAAAAAGAGGCTCAGAAACGTTCAGCATCGGAGCTTCAGCAACGCCTAGAGGAGCTGCTCAGAAAAAACGAGGAAGCTGCCAAATCCCAGGACAAGAGGGATGAGGAAATGGTGGAGAATATCTTTGGCTTCCTTCCAAGCGCAATAGTAGGACAAGAAGGCCCAGCACCTGATGGATTTGAGGTTAGAGTCATCTTCACAGCGCAATAAGGAAGCAGGACACCTATTTGACAGGAACAAACACATCCTGATCAAAGTTCTTTTTTTAAATCCAATAAGCCCATGTCAGCTCCAACTTTAATTGTTGATACACAATCAATGAATGGATGTTGTATTCAATGATAATACTGTACATTAATATTAACTTTGTGTGATTTGTTCCTGGTGTTCTTCTAGGATTTGGAGGCCGAGCCAGTGAAGTTAGAAGAGGTTGAAATAGAAGAGAGCCCTGTAAGGGAGAGGAAGGTGATGTCATTACCAGACAGCAGTAAAGACAATCAAGATGAAGAGGATGAGAACGAGAAGGAAAAGGAAAAGCAAATGCAGAAGGAAAGGGAAAAGCAAATGCAGAACGAGAAGGAAAAGGAAAGGCAAAAGGAAAAGCAAAGGGAGAAAGAAATGGAGAAGGAAAAGGAGGAGAAGGAGAAAGAGAAGGAGAAGGAGAACGATGAGTTCTCTTTCTCTAAATTTGCTTCTTTACACTTCCAAGGATCATCTACTCACTCACATGTTCAACAGAGAATAAGACAACCCCTGCTCTACCATGAAGATGAAGGGGATGCCCTGGCAAGTGCTGTTCTCATTAGAAACATGTTCCCATCGAAAGTCTTGATGATCAACTGTGTCTTGTTTTTCCCCTCCTCCTCCAGGCTTGCATGACAGTATGGTGGATCATTCTGAGATTTATGGGAGATCTTCCAGAGCCGAAGCAAGAACGTGTTTCTGCTATATCTGACCCCATTCAGATGAACCTTGGTCAGAGACAAGCGCGGCGACTCAGTAGCCTTGTTGGATTAGATCAGGTAAACTATCAAGAACCTATAAAATACTGCCTTTTTTTACACTCACCAGATGTTCAGCTTCTAAAGAACCTTCAGTGGCTGCGCTGCTGAGAAGACCAGATCAACATGCACTTTCACGCTGTTTAATATGAATATATTAAATTATATTGCTTTAGATATTTTAATACAAATAAAATGCTTTCTGGTTTTAAAATTCTGGATTTTAATGTGAATGCAGAGGGAGACAATTCAATCTTTACACTTAAAAAAAAAATACAACAAAGGGCCAAACCAGACCAAATGCAACCACAAATGAACTGCTAAATACTGTCATAATAGTCAATAACCCAACAGATATGTGGCTGTCGCTTGTCTTATAGCGTTATATTACATCAAACAAACTTTTGTGGGTTTATTTGTTTGTTGGTCTTGTAATTGCAGAAATTTTTGCGAAAAAAACGAAGCAACAGAAGGGGACAGGGAAGAGAAAACACTCAGTCATTCCTGAAGAAGAGGTACACTAAAGCACTGATCTTTTCCCACAGCTAACTGCATCATGGTTCTTAATAATCATTCTAATCAAATTTGCAGCCAGAAGAAGAAGAACCACGACCTAAACTGCAGGCTGTTCAGGAGGAAGAGGATGTACTGTTTGGAGAGAGAGCAACTTATGATCGTCCATTGACATCATTGGAGAAATTGCATATTATTGTAGGATATGCTATTGTACGACAAGATATAAGGTGAATGTGATGGGACATTGGTCATTTACATTCTTCCCAATGTGGAATATATCATCTTTATGAGTTCATATGTTTTTCAGAGATGAAATCTACTGTCAGATCCTTAAGCAGTTAACAGCCAATAAGAACAGCAAAAGTACAAACAGAGGCTGGATTCTTCTGTCCATCTGTTTGGGTATTTTCCCCCCTACAGATCGCCTCTGTAAGGTATGAAATATACCTTTTCTCTTCTGTTATCTAAGAGATAATATGAATTTATCCACTCATTATCACAAAAGAGACCTGGCAGGGTGATATATTTTGGGTGTGATATTTTGTATGTTATGTGTTATATGCTGTTATGTTGTTGATATGCGATGCTGTTTAATGTTACGCTTTGTCATATTAGTTGTTTTTTTTGTTATGTGTCATGTTATAATATGTTGGTTTATGTTATGTTTTGTTGTGCTATGTGTTGTCATGCAGTTATATGTTGTTGTGTTATATGTTATGGAGCGTAATGTTGTTATGTTGTGGTATGAGATATTATTTTATGATGTCATATGTTTTATATGTTGTTAAATGCCATGCTATGTTTTCTACGTGACGTCACGTAATGTTATGTGTTATGTTCCACAATCTTTTGGCCACAGTACCTGCAGAGCTTCATACGCTATGGGCCGAGTGAGTACTCCTCCTACTGTTCAGAGCGACTGCGGAGGACTTTAGCTAACGGAGAAAGAAGTGAGCCACCATGCTGGGTTGAACTACAGGTATGCAATCCCTCTGAAAAGATGGAAGAATACTCCCCTTATTCTAAATATGACAAGCCCTTCTTTCCTACAAGTCTGTAGAGACCAAGAAGCCCATTACAGTAGCTGTGAGTCTGATGGACGGCAGAAGCATCACCCTCACTGTCAATTCAGCCAGCACTTCTGCAGAGGTGTGCGATTCGATATTCCAGAAAATAGACCTACAGGACACTTATGGCTACTCCCTATATGCTGCAATGCATGAGAAGGTTTGTATCATCTGAATGGCTTCAAGATGAACCATGAAATAAGTTACATATAACTAATGAGCAATAGTAATAAAGTCCTCATTATATGCATCTTTTGCTGCAGATGTGGTCTCTTGGCAGTGGCGGTCAGCACGTCTTGGACACCGTGTCCATTTGTGAGCAGGATGAAAAGAGGCAGGGGAGAGAGGAACAACATGCTCCTTGGCGTTTCTACTTCCGCAAAGAGATCTTCACTCCATGGCACGACTGTTCATCTGACCGAGTCAGCACAGAGCTCATCTACAGACAGATCATCCACGGACTCAAAAGTGGTGATTATCAGTCTGATAAGGTCTGTCTAGGCTCTTTCTTTGAACAGTTATATAATTTTAATAGGAATGAGATTTGTGACTTATCCTTTGTTGTTGACCTATAATCTTGATCTAGGAGGATGATTATGTGCAGCTCGCAGCTAAACATTACTATGTTCAGCATGGCTCTGAAAGTAGTATGGAAACCGCAGAAAAGATTGTTCGTGAGTGCATAAACATGAATTTAATTGAGAGCAAGTCAGTGGTCAAGCTAGTGCAGATGATTCATTCTGCTCACACACAGGTATACTCTATATACTCTATATACATTCATTGCACAACATTGTATTTGGTTGTGGTGCTTGGAGAATTATGCAAGCACTAATCCTTCTTAATTTCTTAGGGTCCTTACATAAACTCTACGAAACCTGTCTATGAAGTGAAAGAGGAAACTGTCGAATATGCACGGAATAAGTGGCCAGTCTATTTCTCCAAGTTCTATGAGGCTCAAATAATTTCAGGTAATAAAAAAAGCCTATAACAGTAGTTAATCCAAAAATGAACATTTTGTCATCACATAAACCCATGTCGTTCAAACCTCTATGACTTTAATTCTTCTGTGGAACACAAAATAAGAGCTTTTGAAGAAAGTTCATGCTGCTTTTTTCCGTACAAAATTGTAAAGCTAAAAATGCTTTAAAACAATAAAAACATCAAATGTACACCATATGACTCTGAAGCCATATGATAGTTTTGGACGATGAACAGACTGAAATTTTAGCTGTTGTTCACTAAAAATCTTGCTTGACATTCAGGGTCACATTCATTTTCGTTGTACTGAAAAAAGGAGATTGGCCATTTGGCTACAAGTAACCAATTGTGCGTCCCACAAAAAAAAGAATACAGTTTTTCTGAAGTCAGTAAATGGTGACAGAATTACAATTACGTTAATGCATTGACATTGGGAATTCATTGTTTTTTTTATATAATTTACTGTGAAAAAAATTGTGTTCAGGTCCCTCAGTGCCTCAAGACAAGTTTGTAGTTGTTGTGAACTGGAAGGGGGTCTTCTTTCAGGATGTGACAGAAGCCGCATTTCTACAGCTCTCTTATCCCGAGGTGACAAGTGTCGAAATGGGGTAAAACATTACTTTTTATGATAAACCTCCATGAAGAAGCACCTGAATTACACCTGAGCATTGATTTAAAAAAGTTTCAAAGACTATTTCTGCAGATTCAGTCTAATTTGTTAGATGAACCAGCTGGCTTTTCTTCTTTTCCTTTCTGTCGTTTCTTCTCCTTCTTAACTTTTCTCCTACAGTGAGGAAAAGTCTGGTGAGATTGTGTGTTTGATGACTCCGAAGGGGCTGTATGAGCTGAAGGCTGTGAAGGGAAGAGAATTAGTGGAGTTGGTCAGCATGTTCATCTCAGGGCTTAAGGAGAGATCAGAGTACGCTGTGGCATTACAGGACCATAGCAGACAAGGTGCTTCTTGTACAGACTTTTCAACTTTAGGAGCACTTTTGACTGTTTGCAATTTTGACAAGTAATGTGTGATGATGATGATGATGATGGTGATAGTTATATATTTCTTTTTACTTTTTGGTAAAAAGCCTTCAATTTAACAATCAGAAGCTGTAAATGTGTTTTTGAATTCTTAACAATAAAAAAGGGTTAAAACTGATTTGTCCTAAAACTAAAATGTAAGTAAAATGTAAAGAGCTAAAATGTAAAAATCACTCTTACATTCATTTTGGGATGATGGATATTCTAACATTTAAACTGGTTCTTGAACTGGACGAAATTGCTTGGATATTAATCTTTCTGTTTTTTCAGAGGATCCTGCATTACTGAGCTACAGAAGGGGTGATGTACTGTTTTTAATAAAGGATGGGGAGTTTTCTTCTGAAGAACGCTGGATCAAAGCAAGGAATGAGAGGACAAGTCAAACTGGAGCAGTTTCCTTAGATGCCATCCGGATTTTGCCGATGTTGTCCAGGCCTACAGAAGAAACACTGGTAAACATGATTCTTTTGTTTCGCATTCATTTGTGGAGGAAATTACTTCCCAGCATTAAACTAATTGTTTGTATCAGTGTTTTAAGATTTTGTCTTGGAAATAAATGTTTAAAGAGAGTTAAAGATTTCAAACTGCCTTTAAACATTTAAAGAAACTCCCTTTAAATATTTTTAATGCACTTTTAATAGAAAATGCTTTTCAAAACCCCCAACAAGTTTCTTTATTTAGGTTCACAAAATATGCTTTGTTTTGTATATAAATTTAAGATTGACAAGGATAGATATCTTAAGAGTGATTTCTATCCTCTAGAATTTGCTGAATTTGACCCCAGCACGTAGAAAGTCAGTGATGCCAGTGTTGCCGCAGAAGGAGGAGCTCAGCACAGAGAAAGTTTCTGTTGTGACGCTCAAGGAGTTCTCTTTTGATTATTTCAGGTAACACATTTACACGTTGCACTCATCTCACCTAATATAAATAAAAACTGCTCCAAAAGTAGCTTGAAAGCTACCAGTTTTGATAACATACCAGAGCTTATGAAATGCTTATCTTGTTCCTCTTTCAATTGGTCACAGGGATTCAAAAGAAGGTGCCCGGGGCAAAGGAGGGCCCAAAGAGAGACTGTGGGCCAACAGTAAAGAGCCTCTAAAACAGCCGCTGCTCAGGAGCCTACAGGGCAACGCAGAGCTCTGCCACCTTGCTTGTGACTGCTTCATAGATATCCTTCCTGCTGATTGATCAAATGAGGAAAATGAAAACTGAATCATTTGTTATACATCTAATATAGTTCCTTATGCAGGAAGTTGCATTTTGTGTATTACAGTACATGTGACCTGAGTGAATTTTAATGAATGATGCTAACCATTTTCTTTAACATTAAGTCTCTACCTATCCTTAAATATATGGGAGATTATCCAGTCAAGCATGTGCGGACACCCATAGATTTAACAAACCAAATCTTTGGGCCAGCAACAGCACACGGGGAACTAAGAGATGAGATCTACTGCCAAATAATGAAGCAGATGTCTAATAACAGCTATGGGTTTGTCAGCTCGTTTTAACTCATTTGGTTTGGTACAAAAATATGATCAAATGTTGCTTTGTTTGATCTTATTTTTCTTGTTGGCTTCTCTATGTTTATCTCTCAGGTTGAGTATGGAGCGAGGTTGGCAGCTGTTGTGGCTGTGTTGTGGTCTCTTTCCACCAAGTCCGTTGCTACTGAGATATGCTCAACGTTTTCTGGAGTCCAGACCCAGAGAGCCTCTGGCCTCCGCCTGCCTGCAGAGGATACAAGCTATGCTCAGGTAGAGCTTTACATACTCAAACAGTTTGTCTCTTAAAGCTAATTCACGCTGCAACTACACACACCAACCAACACAGACAGTCACTAGAATATAGTATGGCTACATTCACAACTGCTTTTACTAGCAGGTGAAATGAATAAATTATGTATTTTATATAGCGCTATATTGTGTATTGTTGTACACTCAAAGCGCTTTACAATCATGTGGGGGGTCTCTCCTCAACCACCACCAGTGTGCAGCATCCACTTGGATGATGCGACGGCTGCCACAGGACAACGGCGCCAGTGCGCTCACCACATACCAGCTACAGGTGGCGAGGAGAGAGAGTCACAGAAATGTGCATAGGGTGGGCGATATACCATTAGACATGATTAATATGTAAAAACGTATAAACCAGTAGATATTTTGGACTATCGTCTCTAACGTGGTTCCGCACTCATTGCTGTGGTCACGAAAATGTATTGTTTGCACGTGTTTTTAAGCATTGTGGTTTAAAACATTTGATTTTGAGCCATTGAAATGCAATCAGTAGCGAAAGAGTACTCATATATGCACTATTTGCGTGCGCGGTCTTAGAGACTTTCTCTTTCTGAGCGCTGTCAGAGAGGCGCGCCCATAAAAACGGTGCTCATAGAGTGCGGGAGCATCGAACCAACTAATTTATAGGCCTTGAACGGTTAAATATACACACTTGTATGTCAAAATGCCTTTACAAATATCCTCCTAAACACAGTCATTTAGGTCTTAAGTGAAAGCAAACAGCTGAGATAGATTGCATCTATAACAGTATATTAGAGCCAGGCAGCTCTTAAAGTGACAGCAGTCTAATATTCCCCCTGTCTGTCATTCATGTTAATCAAACAACAAAAGAGAGAAAATCTCTCACCGTCTTGACTAAATCACATTTGTAAAATAATAAATATATATTTAATTTACACAGTGAAGAATATGCAGTGGGTTTGTTCTGATTTAATCACTGACTGATTACTTGTCTTAAGTGAGCTTTTTTTTTGTATTAGTGATATTGACACTGGTGAAAAGAATTATGAAATATATATGGTATCTGACATTTTGATATCATAAAGACCTTATTTAAAGCAAAAATAACTATATTGTGATAAACATAATTACTATGAAATAAAATTACTTGTGATATATGATTTTGGTCATATCACTTACCCCTACTGTTCAAACAGCAGCTTACAATAATAGAGGTTTGAATACTTGTGTAAAAACGTGCAATGAAAGTCGAGACTGTACAACTGGGTTCCTCAAATCTTTCCCTGGAGTGCCAATCTGCTGCAGAGTTTAGCTCCAACCCTGATCAAACTCAAGACTGATTAGCATGCTCAGGTGTGTTTGATTAAGGTTAGAGCTAAACTCTGCAGGAGTGGGCCGGATTTGAGGATGCCCGCTGTATAGTGTCAGACTTGTATCCCCGTGTCTTGTGTTTCCACGTGCTCCCAGTGTTTCCATGTCCTTATTTGGTCCTTCGTGTTCCTGTCTTCATTATTAGTTCATTAGTCTCTGTCTGGGAATTCATTAAGAGTTTATTTGTCCCCAGCCGTGTTTCCCTAATCGTCATGTTTGCCTTACTCCTGTGCTCCATGTTTCCCTGTGTTCAATACAATAAAGGATATTGTGTTTGATGAACTACTCGCCTCCTCTTTCTCTCCTCCTATGGATTGTGACAAAAGACCGTTTTTTTGTTTTCGCCTTTTTTCCCTCGTGGCATGGAAACCGTTCGGTTCGCCTAGCTCGCATAGATCTTCCCTTCTATGTGTATGCCAGGGAATTCTGCAAACTTGCCATGGCGACGACGGAGGATTATGCTACCATCAATCAGCTGTTCTGGCTCGGGGCCAATTACAACCGTCCCGTGGACCTCCAAGACACCACTGGACTGAGTTCGAGGGAGGGTGTATTCTGGTGTCTGGGGAGTGTCCGGTCCGGAGCCAGAATCAGCCCGCCACCCTTCGCAGCCCACGCAAGCCCGCCGGCAGTTCATGTGGCAAGACTGCCGGTCGAGGCTCCCTCTAAACCAGAGTCCGCGCATCTGGAGCACCCCCAAGTGTTCGCGTTTCCAGAGCGCCCCCAAGTGTCCGCACTTCCAGAGCACCCCCAAGTGTCTGCGCTTCCAGAGCGCCTCCAAGCGCCCTCCAGAGCCCACTCCTCGGCAGCACCCTCCAGAGCCCGCTCCATGATAGCACCCTCCCGAGTGTCCCCAAGAGCCTGCTCCTCCAGAGCATCCTAAGTGCCCGCTTTTCCTGAGCGCCAGACTGAAACTGCCTCTAATTTCCCCAATTCATTTATTTTGAGGGGGGGAGGTAGTGGGGCTCCAGCCATTAGGGCCGGGGCGGGAGCTGGGGCTGCGTCCTCGGAGGCGGTCCTGCCATGGCCGCCCGAGCTCCCTGCTCCGCCATGGTCGCCAGAGTCCCCGGATCCGCCATGGCCTCCTGAATCCCCTGCTCCACCCTGGCCGCCCAAGCTCCCTGCTCCGCCATGGCTGCCCGAGTCCCCGGATCCTCCACAGCTGCCAAAGCTCCCTGCTCCACCAAGGGTCCCAGAAAGGGCGTCGCCCTGAAGGCTTCCTGTCCTGTTTCCGTGTCCCTTGAGGCCTCCAGAGATGAAAATATGAATATGAAAATATGATTTTTTTTCCTGAAAATTCACAGGTTTGAGTTTGGTTATAGAATGTGGTTGTCACTCCTGTAAATAACTGTAATGCATGCAAACAACTATATTAATGACTCAAATACAGAACTGACAACCGTTTTATGCTGCTGTGTGGATGTGGCTTATATGTCACTTCTCAGGACATGACACATTTCAAATAAATTGCTCAGTCTGCAAACACAAGCACCAAAAAACAGCAACAGATGCAGACAGATGTAACATACAGCCTTTCTCTCTCCTTCAGCTGCTCTAGTTAGGGGTCACTACAGCAAAATGATCCGCACAGCTATTTGGCACAGGTTTTATGCCAGAAACCCTACTGTGCTGCCCCAGTGCTGGGATGCACTCATACACACACTCTCACTCCTATAGCCAATTTTACTGCATCCACAGCGGTAACACTGGCCCAACAAAACTCAGCAAATGTGTCTGCTGGTGTTTGTCTATCGGTGTCGTGTGATTTGGACATTAGATGCCAACTTGAACAGAACATGAGGGCTAAAATCAATCTAAAAAGCAATATTTATTGTCTCATACAGTATCGAGGGAAGGAAGTTGCCTCCTCACCAGGTGGAAGTGGACGCCATTCAGAATAACAGCACTCAGATCTTCCATAAAGTTCATTTTCCCAATGATACATCTGAAGTAAGAAGTGACATTACAAATTGTTTTAACCATTTTAATCATTCTTTTTTCCATCCATTTTAAAAAACCTTCCTTTTTTATTTTAGATATTTGAGGTGACCATCACAACGAGGATCAAAGACTTATGCCGCAACATCGCCAAAGACCTCCGGCTCTCCTCATCAGATGGATACAGTCTGTTTGTTAAAACATCCACGAAGGTTTCAGACATGATTCCTTTCATTGATTTTGTTTTTCCTGATGGTGTTGCTTTAGGTCCATGCTAATCTTCATTGCTCTGATTCTTTCAGGTAGTAAGTATGGATTCTAAAGAGTACTTTTTTGACAACCTCAGGCAACTCACAGATGTTGTCAAGAAAGGAAAAAAAGTCAAAGAGGGTGAGCTGTATAACATACTAACTACTATAATTAACCCAACATTTTATTCATTAGGATCATTATAATCAGACTCTCACTCACTATAAATATGATTGATCCTGAATGCAGTTACTCCAACTATTGTCCCGTACCTGGTGCTCTTTATGAGGAAGCTCTGGTTTAATGTGATCCCAGGAAAAGATGTAACTGCTGACCTAACCTTCCACTTTCCCCAGGTATGTTGTCTATCTGATCATCATTCCTTATCTGGTCAAGCCATATAATGTCAGCTGAATTCTAGAATATCATAATTTTAACCTGCCTTGCACACTGAGTCCGAAATTTTTGTATTCGTTTTTCCGTTTCTTTTCGTATTCGTCATCCTTTCCTATCAAAAAGCTTGTTACGGATGCGAAAACACAGAAAATCTAAACTGATCCTGATTTTTTTTTGACGGACGAAAGTTTCGGAGGCAGTGTGTAAACATGATTGACACAACATGAGATACGTATTTTTCAACGTGCGTAAATTTCGGACGAAAATGGCCTTTACAGTGTATCAAATGTTTGTATAACTGAATATAATGCTGCAGGGATAACATTTTACATAGACCAAACTTGAAGTTAGCATCACCCTGGTTCCCTCCACAAAATCCAATAGGATTTTTCCAATGGCTTTTGGATTATTGCAGAAATAATCTCTGGGACCAACCAAAGTTATGATTTATTCAAGTTTTATTCAAGATAATCAAATGAATATTATATATAATCCTAATTACAATTGCAGATATACAAATTAAAAGTAATTATATAAACAAACTACAACGTGGTCGCACAACTTCAATATCACCACCACTAAGCTTCCGACACCAGTTTCAACTTTTATTTAAAATCGACGTAAAATCAAACCCATATTTTACCTATTTGGTGTGATGACATTAAAGGTCTCCAACCTCCTATTTAGCCGAATTTTCCTCTCGTTAGCCACCACCTTTTTCATAAGTAAAGAGTAATTACTGATATATTTTATGTAGTAGAATTAAATGTGAAAAAATATTTTTGTGACATTTAACATGTGCGAACCCATTTCCATAAACCCATTTCAAAATGGGAATAAAATTATGACTATTATGCTGTGCAACTTTGCCTAACTGTCTACTTTTTATTTTCCCAGGAATTGCCAAAGTATTTGCGGGGTTTCCATAGTGTATCTAAAGAGGACATGATCAATCTGGCAGGAATGCTGTTGCGTATTCAGATTGATACGGAAAAATCACAGTTTGTCATGATCCCTAGAATGCTGAAAGATCTGGTGCCAGCTGATCAGCAGAAGATCATGACTGCTGATGACTGGAAAAAGGTGATCCTCAAGCCTCTTATTTATTACATGGCTCTGCATGTTTTGACTTTGTTCAAAACCTTAGTAAGGCACTCGCATAGACACACTAATGTTCAAAAAATGAAGTAAAGGTCAAATATATATATATATATATCACCGGCTCCACAAAACTATTAATCATCACAACTGTTTAAACCAGTGATAATATTAAAGGGATAGTTCACCTAAAAATGAAAATTGTGTCATTATTTACGCACCCTCTTTTGTTCCAAACCTGTAAGACCTTTGTTCATCTTCAGAACACATATTAAGATATTTCTTATATTATTTTTTTTATAATATTTCTATTTTTTGTGCACAAAATAGTTTTATAAAATTACGATTGAAGCACTGATGTCACATGGACCCTGATCGCAGTGGTACCTCCATGCTGTCTATGCAGGGTCAGAAAGCTCTCGGATTTCATCTAAAAAAATCTTAATTTGTGTTCTGAAGATGAACAAAGGTCTTACGAGTTTGGAACGACATTAGGATGAGTAATTAATGCCATAATTTTCATTTTTGGTTGAACTATCCCTTTAAGAAATGAGCAGCAAATCAACTTCTTAGAATTATTTCTGAAGGACCATGTGACACTGAAGATGGGAGTAATGATGCTGAAAATTCACATTTTAAAATATATTTAAAAAAAAACATCATTTAAAAGTGTAATAATTATGCAGCCTTGGTGAACATAAGATACTTTTTTGAGAATGTATGAGGCATTAGTAATATAATAATATAATATAATATAATATAATATTTTTTAGTAAGCCCTGGCCCTAACATTACTGTGAATGACAGAATTGTTCTGGTCTTTGTTGTACAGCACATTATCAACGCGTACAACAAGCAGGCAGGCATAAGTATAGATGAAGCCAAAATCCAGTTCCTGAAGACGGTCTCACAAGGCCTACCTTCGGATGTGTTTTCTTTGAAGTAAAGGTAACCAGGACAACTCTAAAAATAGCCCTAATTACTAAGAAGGGGGGTTGTTTTCTTGAATCTGACTGTCTTTTTTCTCACAGCAAACCTCAGAGAGGAGTTACCCCAGTGTTATTACGCTATCAGTCAGCAAGCAAGGAGTTAATATCATCAACCCTAAAACAAAGGTACAAATCTGTCTGTATACAACTCTTATACACAGCTCACCTCAGCATTGTGTAGTTTGTGAAGTTAACGTGTTTTGGCTGGCTTGCCTGCAGGAGGTGCTTGTGATGCATCTGTTCAGTAAGATCACTTCCTGGTCTAGTGGAAACACCTATTTTCACTTGACCATCGGCAGCCTCGTGCAGGGCAACACTCTGCTCTGTGAGACTTCTATGGTAAATATAGCACACACACACACACACACACACAACTATAGCAAGTGTCACACCTGTGCATATGTTAATATCTTATTTGACTGTTTGTGTCTTGCAGGGTTATAGAATAAGTGATATCCTGTCCTCTTACAAGGACATGTATCTGAATGAGATAACAAATGTGCGGAAAACAAGGAGGATCAACATGTAGTTGGATTGGTTTTTGTGGCGTTTCTTTTTTAGTTCTTAACCATAATAATTATACTATGAATTTGTTAATGTAATTTTGCGGTGGTTAAAAAAATTAAGTTTGATAATTGCTGTCAGAAATCTATTTTAAAATCATCACTTTTTAATATGTGTATCAGTAACTAGTATAGATCTGTCGGTGAAATCGTAATGTTTTTGCGTGTTGCTACTTCTATGTGCATATTTCAGAATAATTTATAGGCTTGAGTATTTATTTTTATTTCAGTAGTCCACCATCTCATTGACTTTGCATTGCAATGTTACACTAGGTGGCAGTATTTTTACAGTTTAATTCTAATCTATCTCATGCTGCTTTGATGGAACCATATTTAACAATAAAAGGTAAAAATCTATATGGCTCTGAATTTAATTTTGAAGGAATGATGACTAGTGGAACAATTTGTAATCAATGATAATATTCCACGATTTAAATTGCTCTTGTTTCACACATTTCATTCATAATAATTGTACATTTAGTCTGTAGTATTTGCAGTTTGGTTATAATGTATTGATATTATATATTTAAAGCTTTATGTCCTAAATTGATATATAATGCATCAATCACTATTGTTAAAAAAAATGTGGTTGGTAATATATTTAAAAAAAAGTTTTTTTCAAGAAATCTTCAGAAATACAGATAATTTGAAATACATGTTTGTTTGTTTGTTTGGTTTACTATATTTTAAGATGTCATATTTATTCCTGTGCTGGCAAAGCTGGATTTTCTTTTAGGACTTTTGGGATTTTCACAGCCTCTCTTACTGTTTAATTCTTCCACTAATCCAAAAATATCCCAGCGTGCCTCTCTCAACCCCTGGCCTCTTGACCAATTCAGCCGCTCCATGAAACTGAAAGAAAGCCTTGTGCTAAAACTGGAAAATCCAGCACGAATGCTTCACAGCAATCATGGTAATCGAGTGTAGAGCACACTTTTTGGCCCCGAAGCACACTTTGCCATGTGCTCACCATTACCAAATAATAACACAGGACTCTGGGCAGGAGAGGGAGAAGTCAGAAACACAACACTTCACTGTGGGGGACTCCAAAAACCATTTCGTTCATGTCATGCCTAAAAGTGAAATGTGTCCATTATTCCTCAGCCCTGAGCCTCGTTTTGTCTTACCGACATGAGCCTCATGTTATTAGAAACATGTTCTTGATGCCGCAATGTCATGGAGCCTTACTAACCCAAGCTGACATTTGAAACCTTCGGTCTGGAGCTATTTTTCTGCTGAAACCATAGGATGCTAAAAGTAGGGTTTTTTATTACAAACACAGCTGTCTTTGAATAGTTATGGAGCAATTGTATCAGTCAACAGACCTTCTTGTAAGTAAAGGATTTACAGAATAAAAACAAATTGCTGAAATAGTACTTGGAAAGGTAAGTAGGTAAGTATAGGGGTAAATTCAGGGGAATTGGGGACACTATTTTATTTTCAAAACAACAATGCAAAAAATAGACCAGAACCAAACAAAACAGAGATAAGAAACAAAGACTGTCAGCAAAACCTACATATAATATAATTAAATACACTTTTCACCATTGAGATGACTAGACATAAAAAATGTCCCAATTATCTGTTTTCTATTTTAATATATTTTAAATGTAATTTATTCCTGAATTATTTCAATCTTCAGTGTCACAAAATCTTTCATAAATCATTTTAATATGCTGATTTGGCAATCAAAAAACATTTATTTTTTATCATCGGTGTTGAATTTTTTTGACAGTACATGTATTTAGTTTATAGCTTGCATTCATTTTTAACCCTTAATGGCCCTAACTTTTGTACTTTTTGTCTTTTTTCATATCCTGTCTTTTTTCAAAGCCCCATATGAATTATCTTTGTGTATTACTTTATCGCTCAGTTTAATTAAAACGTCTGTGGACTCAAAGTCTGTTTTGTTTTGAGACTCACACATGCAGTTTTTTTGGAAAACGTTCCATTGTGTTCTGAACTGTCTCGTTACTCCTGCCATTTAATTGATCAGGAACACTTTAATGCATTCCTCTAAATAAAGAGCCTGGCAAAGGCAATCATGGCCAAGTGCTGAGACTTTCAAACAGCAGCTTTGAAATTGCTGCCATGCACGTGACTAGCATTTGAAATGCTGTTATTCCTAACCATTAAAACACACAATGGTAAAGCTTTAGTCATGGATGGGGTATGTGTGGTTTTACGGCTCTTCCCCATTGCACTTGCACTACTGCAGTCATGAGGTATGGTTTGGATTGTGGTATAGTCTAAAAATATGAAGCAAGGTTGCTTTAATTTATTCCCCTTGCAGCATGTTTCAGATCTATCATTCAGAGAGAGCCCAAATTGAAGGTTATTCCATCCAGTCATCAATCAATGCTGGAAATGTTTGCAGCTGAAGTAATCAATCTACTCTCTGAGAGCACAGCACATCCAACCAGCATGTGCCAGGACAGCAAGCCGACCTAATTCATGCGGGATTCATTTAAAAATGAATCTGCTTTTCAAGATTGTTTGGATCCTGGCTGATTGTGCTGACCATCATTCATCTAACATCTAATCTAATGTCGTTTTCAACTAACACCAATGTTCCCAACCGCTTTCATTCTGATTTGCAAGGCGGATTACTGCACCCTTGCTCAAAAGGAGAGAAAAATTCATATTTGCTGGCGTTCCACATTTCAAGCTTCAGGAATGTGCCCTTTGACATTCAAATGCTCAACGGCCCTCCATTTTGTTCATGTTGAGGAAGAAACCCAAGGGTAAAAAATGTCAAGTGCTTCTCAAAAGTCGAAAGAATGTTGGCAGCATTTCTCTCTGTGAGCAGGAAAAGACCTCCACTGTGCTAATAAACAAGATGAATTGCAGTGTATCGCACGTTTCCTGGTTCCCATACAGGCTTTAACCGCCAACCTAAACCTTTCCATTCCAACTAAGAGGATTTTCTCAGCTTACATAAGCTCACCTGTAGCAAAGTTTGTTCTTGTGTTGGTATGAAGATCCAGTGCCACAGTGTCGTCGTCATATTTGCCTGTTAAAATGTTATTTGGTTAAAGATGGTTTATTGCAAATATCGAAAGCACATGTGAATATTGTCGGTCTATATAGACGAGGTCATAAACTCCAACCTGATGAAGAGCTATTCCCTCTTATTTTCTGTTATCAGTTTAAATGGCAATGCTGTTATGATTTATAAACTATACTTAAAAAACTTTTGATACTGACTTGTACAAATCCATTACTGTATGCAGTGTCACTTAATTTATGATTTATATATAAAGACTGATCTTATATGTCGACCCTTAGTGACAGTGAGCTATGTTGAATGTCAGCTTCAAAAACTGCATTTAAAAGCAGATGTGCTTTAAATGTGCTTAAAAAGGTATTCAACCTGTAGCAAAAACATATCAATGATTCATTTGAATTGCCATTTAACTTACAATTCCCACCGTATGCCTTACTGACAATTCATATTTCCGTTGTCTGACAAACTTGCTTTGTTTCTTTTGTTATGTAGGTATGGCAGTCCTGTGAGTTAGGGTAGTTTTGAATTCAATTTAACAGGAATTCAATTTCCTTGATGGTTTGATGCTGACATCCTGATGTCATCTATTTCTTCTGCCAGAGAAATACTGTTTTTAACAGTAAATTATCTTAAAAATATAACATTTGACAGATATTTCCACTTATAAAGCTTCAGTAGCTACCTTTAGTTCGAATCTTTTTGAATAGTAGTTTGTAACGTGCCAAGTTACAGTTTTTAAGTTTTATGGGGAAATTGCTTGTTTGGGAACATTTTTTAAATTTATGCATAAATACAAAAGTGAACAATGGAGGTCATAAGCAGAGGCGTTACTAGTGTAGTAAATATGTAAGACGTGGCCGTCTTATTTTCAATAACAAGCATTGTTCACTCTTGTTACAACTTGACCTGAATTCTTGAGATTCCTTCCTCAGTCAAACTTTTGTCTGTGAAATACCATAAATAGTGAAGCATCCTAGCATACTTTAGCTTACGTAGATGATATCAACATGTTGTGAATTTTTTGTCCCATTGTAGCCTAATGTTATGGACCTCCCATTGACTTCTATTATTAAGCATAATTAAAACCATAAACTACACCTTTCCCTTTAAGAAAATGTATTGAAAGATTTATTACTAATTAAATCACAAATTGGTTTATTTATGCACCTTCTCTTACAAGTCCGTTTTGAGAGGTTTTAATGCACACTGCGGTTCAAAAGTCTGAGAACACAAGAGAAAATTCTTTCATTTGACATTTTATTATTTATCGTTTTTGTTTCATTACAAGTTATATTATCAGCGTATTTTAGATGTTTAAGCATGGGACAAGTTATATCATCAAGTTATATTTTCAGCAAAATGTCTGTGCATAATAAAACAGACTTTTTAAATCTTTATATAATTTTATCTCCAGATTTTAATAAAGTTTTGAATTCCAAAGTTTCTGTGTGTTTTCATGACATGTTCAGATATTTGGACTTAAAAACAAGGAAATAAAACAAATACAAATTTATCAGGACTGTTTGGAAGCCCGTTTCCATCACTGAATACATAATTGTATCATTTTTATCTCACAAAACAGAAAATGTAATGGTTTTAATGGGAATTTAATTGGTTTTAATGGAAACTATAATGGTGTCTACTGGTACGTGATGGATTATATTGGTGGGATGTTAAATCCTATTGGAAAAATGCCCAAAACACACCACAAAAAGGAATTTTGTAATGGTTTTACTGGACAAAAGCTAATGGTTCATAATGGTATTTTAATGGAAAACATTGGAATTTCTGTGATTGTTATTATTTTATTTAACAGGGGATTGTGACATCAATACCATGTATCAAAGCATGTGACTGCACTAAGAAATATTGAGTTGGCTTAGTCAGTGACAGTAGTATTCAGAGAACCGATAGGCTAGTCAATGTTGGGTAAGTCAGCTTTGAGCGAGCTATCTATTGTTCTCTCTCAAAAGCAGAATGTTTGTCTGAATGCCTCAGAAGTTTAAAATGTTGCTAAAGGTGAGCCTGAGGGAAATAGCGTGAGGTTTTCTCTGGGGAAATATGAGAGCTGGAATGCCCCTTACTGGCATTCGCTTATAATTACTCATCTTACTCATCATGGACTGTATGTGTGAGAGAAAACATGGAATGTGTGAAACGGCCTGAAATCCAGTAGATGGTACTTTCTGGAACCAAAAAACAATTCCCAAGGGCTTCATAAACTAAGAACTAAACTAAACTTCATAACACGGTATTATATATATTAATAGCTTTATTGTAAATGTATGAAATGTTTCAGAACATTCACATCTTTCGTTGATTAAATAGAAGAGGTCAACCCTTGGCCGTGTGTTTTGAACACATGAACTTTACTGAAATGCTCTTTGGCATCAGTTCCTCAGTATTACATTCCAACACAACAAAACAATTGTACAAAATATATATTAATATTTACTTTGAAATGACACCTTGACCAGCAAATGTGCCATTTAAGAGCGAACACATTCAAAAAGAAAATACAAGTAAGCAAATCATAATTTAATACAATTGGTTTCTTCTCTAACAGTTCTTTTAGACTACTAGGTCAATATAATGTTTTTGTCTCGCACAATGTGACAGTGTTATGCATGCCGATCCTATAAATGCAATGTAAAAGAATAACTTTGCTAAAGGGCGCAGCAGCCATAAATAGAAAAACATGAGAAAAATGTAATAACAATCGAGAAAGGTGGGGTGGAAAAGATACATGGAAGAGCTTCAGTCTCAAGAAGAATGTCTATTGAACTGGAATGTGGTGAAGTTACCACAGGTCTTCTGAGAGGAGGGACAATGCAATAGTGAGGACAGTTTAGAAGTTTTGGTACACCCTCCTGGACGGGGTGGCTGTAAATACCAAAAAACATAGGATTCTCAACAGTAGCAAAAGTCTGTAATTCAGTTTGCTGTCTTTATCCAAACATTGCAGACTGGAGATGTGGTTTTAAGAGAAGAGCTCAGCTCCCTCTTTCACATGAGATTTTTGAGTAGCCCTGCTGTTTATCTGGACTCTTGCTTAGCAACAGTACAGAGATGTGGTGTCATTGAATCTCTCCCAGAGCTCCTCAACATTTATTTTGCAGGTTGGATTGTCCAAGTGTTCTTCATTAAATGAAGATCTCCACTGCTTCAGCCGTCACTTCATCCAGGCCCTTGAAAATGTCCACAGCAGATGGTGCTTTCTGGATGTTATCTATGAAAAATATTAACAAATATTAATCAGTTATCACAAAATGAGGGACTACATCAGGAGAAAGCCATCAGTAGTAGACCTATTGAAAATCCTATTGAAAATTTCCCCATTGGCCTCTGACCATCATGGCCACCTAATCATCCCCATACACGGATCGTCTCCTCTCCACCAATAAGCTGGTGTGTGGTGGGCGAAATGGCGCACTATGACTGCCGTCGCATCATCCAGGTGGATGCTGCACATTGGTGGTGGAAGAGGAGATATCCCCCTTACTATGTAAAGTGCTTTGAGTGCCTATAAAAGCGCTATATAAATGTAACCAATTATTAATTATTATTACTATTATTAAAAATATCCAAAATTACTTTTTGACAAATGACTTTTAATCTTTGTCTATCAATTATGTAATTGTAGTATTTTCAGTTACTTTCTCATATCCCATATCATGCAAAAATTGGTAAAAGGTGACTCACCAGAGCTGGTCTCTGTGTGGGAGGTTTGATCTGTTGTCTGTTTCTCTAAAATAACTGGTTTAGGTTGTCCTGGGGCTGCTACCGGAGCTAGTGCCGAATGGGTCGTACCAGTCGTCTGGTCTTTGGAATGGCTCTTCCCTGGAAAAAGATCAATAATAATTTGTAAAAAATAATAATTTTAATTTCATGTTATTCTCAGAAATGCTCAGCAGTGAACACTAATGATACTAACTTTGATACTAACTTTACTAATAAGGAGTGAACACTCATGCTAATTTTAGTCAGTCACCAATGTAACTAGTAAAAGCTAATTGACAGTGAACACTAATGCCAATATTGGTCAGACAATAACTTAGCTAGTAAAAGTATAACTACTAACTAGTAAAGGCTTAAATAATCACAAATTGTCAGTGAGCACTAACCTAACTAGTAAAAGTTGAATCAATAGTAAACATAAATGCTAATGTAATACAGACACTAACTTAACTAGTAAATAGTAACTAGTAATGAACTCTAATGCTAATGTTAGTCCCATACTCACTTTGCAAATTAGGAGTGAACACTAATGCTAATGTTAGTCAAACAATAACTTAGCTTGTAAAAGCTTAGCTAGTAAAATCGTAGATAGTAACTAGTAAAGGCTTAACTAAACACTAATTATCAGTGAACACTAACCTAACTAGTAAAAGTAAATTATTAGTAAACATCAATGCTAATGTTAGTTAGACACTAACTTTACTAGTAACTGCTATCTAGCAGTGAACTCTAATGCTAAAGTTAGTCACAATATAAGATAACTTAGCTAGCAACAAGTAAAACCTGATAACTTAACTAGTAAATGCTTAACTAGTTAACACTAATTAACAGTAAGCACCAATGGTAATGTTAGTCAGGCAACAACTACCGAACTACCGAAACATAAATTAGCAGAGAACACAAATGCTAATTTTAGTGAAACACTAATTTAGCCGGTAAAGTCTTAGCTAGTGACCGCTACTTAGCATTGACACTAACCTTTGCCCTGGGCAGTGTGGGTGACCGTTGAATGAGCGATGGTGATGGAGGGCTCAGCACCTGAATCTCTCTTCTGCTCCTGCTGCAGCTTCTGCTTCAGGATGCTAATCATTGTGTCCTTCTGTAGGATTTGGGCGTACAGGGCACGGATCCTGAAAACATATTAAACTTATGAGTCCTATACAATCTTAAAATCCAAAATGGATCATTAAACGCAACTGAAATGTATTTTTAGGTGCATCGAAGGTGGTTCTCTTACCTGTTTTCTACCTCCTGGTTCCTGTACTCAGATGATGGGAGCTCCTCAATGAACGAATGGCAGGGCGAGTGGTTGATGATGGTTGTGTCTCTGTAAAGTTTAGGAAGAAAGCAATTATAAATTGGTTTAAAAAACACATAATGCTCTGAAGATTTTGACACTGATCTCCTTTTTTACCTCTGAGCTGCAGCGGTGGCAGCGGCATCCATTGCAAACTCCCTCATGGTCTTCTCCTCCAAGTATTTCTGTTCCCAGCGCATCTTGTCGGCCTCCAGTGACAGAAAGCGTTCTTCTTTCTCCCGCAGAAGCTCTTGCAGTGTGGAGACACTCATGTGGGACGCTCCGCAGACTGGCTGCGGCTGCCGCTGTGGACAAAGAAGAGCAAATAAAGTGTAAGATCGCTGCAATGTCCTGATCTGAAGTCTCAAGATAATCTTAGCTTCACCAGAAGGAAACAGCCCTGAAATACAATGCTAAGAAACATCTGAACAATTAAAAAGAAAAAAGTTTTGTCTCAGTACCTGCTGATTTCGGAGGCTCCGCAGTTCCTGCTCCAGCCGTGTCCTCAGGCGTGTTTCCAGCCCTTCTCTTTTCTCACAGGTCGCCTGCAGCTGAGTTAGAGCTCCCTGCAGACGCTCAACCTTCTCCACATAGGCTCTCTTCCTCTGCAGCTCCGTCCACAGCTGCTGGCTGCGTGTCTGTGTGGACCTCAGTGTTGTCTCCAGGGCCTCGCTTCTCCGCTGATGGTTCTCCACTTCGCCAGATGCTGAACCTCCTGCTCCAGATGTGCACACTGAAGCTGTTGTTCTTCATCTGTCAGAGAAGATTGAGAAAATTTAAAAAATGAGATCTGTGTTTTTAAGTTAAGTGGATATGAACAGGTCCATTGCTTTGGGAGCTGAAGATGGTCCCCACATGCCAAGTTTAGACACGTTCATGGGTGTTATCTGATATTTAAAAAGTGCGTGAATAGTGACATTTTGGCTGTGATGTCCCAATATGGCTAATCAATTTTTTTGTATATTTAATATTTAAATTTATACAGGATTTCTACTGTTTTTATAAATAACTGTGTAATGTATTATACTAGCAAAGTATTGGTTCAGTTCCAAGCCATTTTTTAATCATGCTTTTTTAAAATTGTTAACTAAAATATTAAGATTATTTTAATTCATTGAAACACAACTGAAATTAACTAAAAATACAATATACAGATTAGTACAGGCAACTAACTAATAAAATAAAAATAAATTAAAGCTAAAGAATAATGGCTCTGCAACCATTGGTCTGTATTATATTATATTATATTATTCTCATGTTGTGAGGAATTTCTTAAGTGATGGTGACCTTTTGACAGTCTTTGTAGTTTGTAGTCAGGTTCAAATGCAAGAACTGATGAAATGCATACAAAGGAAAAATATGTTGCTTTGGATAAAAGCATCTGGCAAAAGCATACATGTTTTCAGTACATACTAATCAATTATGTCCAGTCATAACAAGCATAGAGATTTATGTGAGGACGTGAGAACGAAGCTGAAGGAATGTTTATGCAGGCCCTCTCCAGCAACACATCCTGCTCAGTAATTCAATTGCAAAATCCAGACCGCCTCATTTACGCAAGCGCTTGAGGAATTCAGAGGGAAGGAGAAGCAATGACCCACTCTCACTTTGACCCACATCCCCGAGCTTCAAACTGTTTTGCTTATTTCCATTAGTCACTGGAAAATTCAACATCATTTACATTTACATTTATGCTTTTAGCAGACGCTTTTATCCAAAGCGACTTACAGTGCATTCAGGCTATACATGTATGTGTGTTCCCTGGGAATCGAACCCACAACCTTTGCTCTGCTAACGCAATGCTCTAACCACTGAGCCACATCATCTTCCCATTCTTTGTTAACAGCAAGTGAACGCTGAGCAGAACATTTCATTAATTGTTCATGTGAAACAGACAAGACAGTGACAGTGGTTATCTGTCTCATCCAAAGTCACATCTGACATTTAAACCTCTTTTCTGACTGTTCAGATCAGCTAAGGCGCTGTTATATGACTGAAATTCCTGCATTAAAATGTTCTAATTGGAAACACGTTCCCTCTTTAAGCAAAATGACTCAACAGATCCTCACATTTGGAGTGCAACTCTGGATTAAGAAGTATCCAGAGCATGTGAAGCAGTAATGAGGTTTAATGAGGTCGTGTTCGTGAACTCACTCTGCAGAAGGAGCTTCTCAATAACATGCTGGTTCTGGTCAGCAGCTTCGGCTTCTTTTGCCGCTTGAATGCTTGAATGCTGCAGTCTCTTGATCTCAGCCATCAACTTGTTTCTTAGTGCTTGCTCTAGATTTTCTCTTTTAGCGCAGCCCTTCATCAGAGTGTCGTAGGCCTCTGAGATCCTTTGGATCTCTTGTTCCAGCTAGGGGAAAAGAAAAGACAATTACTGTAAATAGCAAGTCAGATGTGTCAATCTAACAATGACAGTCTCAGAAATACTTAAAGGTGGTGAGCAATCAGTGTTATGATTAAAGGTGCAGTTGCATTGGTGAAATTTTGTGGGCAAAAAAAGGTATTTTGTCAATTGTGTAGAAATGCATAACGGAAATCACAGAAGTCACTTTCAAAACTGTCTGCTTTCTGTTCAGCATGCAAATTTACGTAACCATTTTGAAAACTAGCAAAATCTATGTACTGAACTTTTTCGCTATCATTCTAAACTGCCGATTCCTCTTGGATTGACTGGTTTCCGCTTTCGAAAGTTTCATCAAGCAATTGTGACAGTTCACCCAGAAATGAAAATTCTGTCATCATTTACTCACCCTCAAGTAGTTCCAAACCTGTATGGATTTCTTTGTTCTGCCAGACACAAAGGAAGATATTTTGAAGAAAGATTGTAAAAAAAGTTTTTAAAGTTTTTTGGGGGCACCATTGACTTACATAGTAGGAAAAAAATACCATGAAAGTCAATGGTGTCCCAAAACTGCTCTGTTTCCCACATTCTTCAGAATATCTTCCTTTGTGTTTAGCAGAACAAAGACATTTATACAGGTTTGTAACTACTTGAGGTTGAGTAAATGATAACAGATTTTTCATTTTTGGGTGAACTATCCCTTTAAGAGCACAGAACAGAGGTGGTGTTCAGGAGTCCCATATGGAAAGACCAGGATGGCATTAACCATGACTCCGTCATCCCAGGCATGTTTACACAAGGCAGTGGCCTGATGGGTAAGCACTCAAACCTGTGTAATTATCATTCTTTCAGAGTGAGCAACAGCTTAACTGCACTGATGTAATCCATTGGGAACATTTCACTGCCTTTTGGAATTTGGCCAAAGTCAAATGAAAACTACAAAATAATCTTGTTCTACTCACTGGTTCTAACTATCCAGTATATGTAATAATTAATTTGTAATAATCACTCACATATACTCAAATAAAGTGTCTCTGCCTTTGTAAGTCAACAAAGTATGTGATGGAAAAATGTTCATATGTAATCTGTTGTAAACAGCCTGCCACTATTAATTAAATACAGAATTTAAATAGAACAGAAAGAGAATTGTTGTAAGAAATAATACAACATTACCTATAACCTGTTGTAAGACACATATAGCCTGTGTCGTTTTATTAAAACTAAAAAAGACTAAATTCAGACAGGTGTCCCATTAAGATCTGTATTTTCACCTGAGCCTTGCCCAAAAACCTAATAAAAAAAATGTGTTCACAAAAAGTAAATTTCAGAGTTCTGTGCTTTTACCTTCTGAATTCTGAGCGCCTTCTCAGTGTGTCCCTCTAGCTCCTGTTTCAGTCTTTTATTCTCATTCATGAGCATTTCCAGTTGACTGCGACTGCAAGCCGTGACCTCCCTGCCAGCAGGGGGAGATGTGGAGAGTCTATGGCAAACCTCTGATGTTTGAAGTCTGCACAAGGTAAAAATCATCATCTTAGATAAAAAACTAAACTAACAGATTCAGTTCAGTTTAGTGTAGTTGGATGACAAACTACATCAGCACGTCTCATATTGCATACTCAGCCATAGTATCAGCCAACAGACAGTTAGTCATAATGACACATCCTATAAAGTACGTCAGAACCAGAGGAAATGCATATACTGTGTTACCAAATCAAATGTCAGCTGTGGTTAAGTGTACATTTTGCAGTTGTTACCTGTTGTGCTGGGAATGAAATGGTGGTGGTGCTTTGTAGTAATGTTCATACTCCGCTGCTTGTTGTGCAGAAAGGGGGTATTCAGTATAAGGAACCTGCTTATTGTACTCCAGTCCTTGCTGGCTGTATTGTAAGTGCTGGTTTGCATGATATCCATGTATCTGAGGGTAACTGGCAGAACATGTTGCTGTCATTTTACTGTGCTCTACTGAAAACTGCAGAGGCCGCTCACTGAGTGACCGTACATGGCCTCGCTTCGGGTCCCAGCTGTCTTCCTCCTCACAGGGCTTTGGGATGGTTTCACTATCCTGTAGTGAGCAGCCCCTGTGTGGTTGGCACCACTGGGAGGCCAAATACTGAGACTGAGCCTTAGCCTGTTCATAGGTGGGCAGCTCCTCGCCGTGGTGTGGGTATGTTGTGTAGTTCTCATAGTGCTGGTAGTCAACCTGGTGCTCTTGACCCTGGGGTTCTTGGCGCGCAGAGAGCTGAGGAGACTGGGGCTCATCCTGGCTGAGGCTCTCAGATGAAGACTGTGAAGAACCAGCCCCTCCACTGCCAACCCCAACACCTCCTCGTCGCAGAGCCTGCTGCTGGATGGCCAGGAGTGTGCGGGCATCTGTGGGGTTTCCATAGCGAAGCTGCTCTTGGATCAGTCTGTGCAGGACAGTGCCAGATGCTTCTTCACTTCTCATTTTATTTGATGGAGACGAGTATTTATGATCTAAACTGGACCTGGAGGGCAAGAGACCGAGCCAAGAAAAGATTATGATTTTTCAAATAGTCAATAGTCATTTTAAATAAATACATATTAGATGGATGGATGGATGGATGGATGGATGGATGGATGGATGGATGGATGGATGGATGGATAGATCAAAAATTCAAAGTAATAAAGGTTTAAGAGCTTTATTGTATTGTGATTTTTTTTAATGCTCTATTATTTTATTATTTTAAACTATTATAATCAATTTAGAGAAAGTGTCATATTAAGCAACAGTATAAAAAGAAAAAAAATACGATAAAGATAAAATAAAATGTGTTGTCACCAAAAATGAGCTTCATTTAACAACATGTTTTAAGTTGCTTAAATAAGCAAATAAGCAAATATTTAATGACAAAACCTATTATATTAACTTGCACCTATGAAAGGGACAGGGCAGCCATATCCGCTTTGTACCATAGTTAAAATTAAGAATAACAACAACAACAACAGCAATAATGATGATGATGATGATGATAATAATGATAATAATAATAATGTAAACAACTATATAAATTTAAATAATTACGGCTAATAATTAACACAAAATATATATAAAATAATAGCAATTCCAAAATAAAACCAAAACAACACATTACACTTACCAACAACTATTAAAAAATAAAAAAATAAAATAGAGATCATCCAGACAAGCAGCGCGCTCACAGGAGCTCAATGTGACATTTTCATTATTCCTGTTAATACGTCCCGAGCGAATTAAACGTCATAAACTTGATACAATTTTGTCTAACTTTTAC
Source organism: Gymnocypris eckloni scoliostomus (assembly GCA_027564155.1). Lineage (NCBI taxonomy): Eukaryota > Metazoa > Chordata > Actinopteri > Cypriniformes > Cyprinidae > Gymnocypris > Gymnocypris eckloni. The sequence goes on along the minus strand of CM050422.1, from coordinate 18,554,013 downwards.
TCAGTAACAATGCATCGTCCTCAAATCGATTCGGATTAATCGGTGTTACACACAACGTTTCATATATTCGGTTTTCCTGTCGATCAAAGCACTACTGAACGCGCTCGCTGCTGTTGATTATTAAATTCCATGTCTGTAAAATGAGCATTAACGATTAACTTACCAACTAAAACTATCATTCCACGTGGATTCTGTTAATGGCATGTGTAATAATCCAAGTAATACAACTAAAGCCTTCTCTGTGTGTTTTATCTCCTTGTTGTGTTCAGGTCTGGTTGGGTTATGAGCTAGTAGGCGCGCGCTCTGCTCTCATAAATAACTGAGCGCGCCTGGAATGATCGGAATGTGTGAGCTCAGGGATCAACAGTGAAAAGAGAGAAAAAGAGCCATTTAACCCAGCAGCCGCAGTTACGTTTACATCCACCGGGGCTATAACAGCAGCTACGAGCGCTCAGGTTTTCACCATGGTTTTCACTGGAAGTCCTGTAATTTAAGAAACCGGCCCAGTTGTGGTCGAAGTAAATCCATGGCAACGTAAAGCCTTGTTTTACTACAGAGGAGCTGAGCAGTGATGTCACATTAACAGAGAAAAGGTGTCAAAAGGTGTGACCCAATCTAAAAGGTATGCAAACGTGTTGACACAAGATAGGAATACAAATTATCTAGATCAACCTGAGTGTATTCAAGCATATCTTATAAACGTTTAAGCATATTTTCAAGTACTTACATTTTCTTTATCTTTGTATGTTAGGCTACAAGCTAAGTTTCTACTTACATTTTGACTTTCGCAGTTTTAATGTATCTGTTCTGTCTACTCCTCATTCTGAAAATTCCGCTTTGCCATCACAGAATTAAATACATTAAAAAATTCAAGTAGAACATAGCTATTTTAAATTAATATTAGCCTATTTCACAACAATACTGTTTTTACTGTTTTAATAATCTTAATTATTCCAAACTTTTAATCTGTAGTTTTTAAGGAATATCATGAGAAAATGTGGAAGACTGTAACACTATTTCCAAAAAAAAAAAAACATATATCTACCATCCCAAAATAGGACAGTGTACCTTCACCTTTATCTCCCCTAGTTTATTTCAATAGTCCAAAACAAGTCACCAGCAGGAAATAGAGAGGTAACACCCTGCTAAGGCAGACAGGGTGGTAACGTTCTTACTTTCCCTGTGGTTGCCTATGAATCCTCAGGTTCCTCCTAACTAAAGCCGTAATACATGGGCATGGGTGGAATTCCACAGAGTGAATTGCAGGAATGTTTAATCAGTTGGGTTGGACTGTAGGTTGAGATCAAGCAGCAGATTTCTAATGGAACGGCACAAGGCAAAGAGCATGATGTTTAAAATAACTAAGAAAACTTAATTTGCTCCCATGTTATGATATTGCGCAATCCTTTGTACACATTCCCCTCTTGATTAAACTGATAGCAGGGTATTTCCAACTAAGTCTCAGACAGTGAGTCAATGGGAAACAGGCATGTGTTAGACATGTGCCTACTTGATTGCAGGTGTGAATGAAGGCAGCAGTCACTGGCAAGTCTGTACAAATCTATGAATATTTGAGTCTTCCTCAAAATCATTCAAGGAAACAAATGAGAAGACATCAAAGCACCTCCATCTTACACCACTCAGTAAAAGCCACCCTGCTTTGTTTTTCTCCAACAACGCCTTTGGGAGCCAAACTGGAATATATAAACTGCCTTGTGGGCTTTTTAGAAGAATCACAAGACTTAGAATAGAAGACAAGTGTAAGGAGAAAATACAGAGAGAGTTAAACTCATCACAACAGGGATCATATGTGGTTGTTTGGGTCGTGCAGAGCAGGCTCTTGTTATGGGGGACTAGAAAGGATTATCTATTCACATCACAATTCTGCCTTTATTGGCCGCAAATGGCCTGGCATATTTTCATGGCACATTTGTGATTTAAGATGCGATTGAAGCATGAGCCACTGAGACAGCCTACAATGAACTAAGTTGTTTACGGACCTCCACTGCTCCAGGCCACTTTATCTAGAACTCTGTTAAGACAAGCCTTTGATATCAGTATAAATATAAGATCTCTTCAAAGAAAACCAAGTGGAATGTTCTTTAAAAAAATAATGTATTATCCTGATCTATTTAAACACATTAACAGGAACATTTTATGTGTCCTCGCTAGTCCTCACTAGCTCATAAATCAGACAGATCAGGATTATATTTACATCTAATAATGAGCATATGCATGTTTCTGTGAGGGTTAGGTTTAAGGGTTAGGTTAGGATGTGGAAAATATAATTAACCTGATATAAACACCAAAATCTATAGACATACATGACTTGTCCTCATTTATATAAATAACAGTGTGTGTGTGTATGCATATTTGTATCTACTTAACCATTATTTAGGGGCAAATTTATTTACACAAATTGAGCTTCAGTATCTCACAGAAGTGAGTACACCCCTCACACTTTTGTAAATATTTTGTTACATCTTCTCATGTAACAACACTGAATAAATGACACTTAGCTACAATGTAAAGTAGTGAGTGTACAGCTTGTATAACTGTAAATTTGCTGTTCCCGCAAAATAACTCAACACACAGCCATTAATGTCTAAACCGCTGGCCACAAAAGTGAGTAAACCCCTAAGTGAAAATGTCCAAATTGGGCCCAAAGTGTCAATATTTTGTGTGGCCACCATTATTTTCCAGCACTGCCTTAACCCTCTTGAGCATGGAGTTCACCAGAACTTCACAGGTTGCCACTGGAGTCCTCTTCCACTCCTCCATGACAACATCACGGAGCTGGTGGATGTTAGAGACCTTGCGCTCCTCCACCTTCAGTTTGAGGATGCCCCACAGATGCTCAATAGGGTTTAGGTCTGGAGACATGGAGACATCCATCACCTTAACCCTCAGATTCTTTAGCATGGCGGTGGTCGTCTTGGAGGTGTGTTTGGGGTAGTTATCATGTTGGATTACTGCCCTACAGCCCAGTCTCCAAAGGGAGGGGATCATGTTCTGCTTCAGTATGTCACAGTACATGTTAGCATTCATAGTTCCCTCAATTAACTATAGCTCCCCAGTGCCGGCAGCACTCATGCAGCCCCAGACCATGACACTGCCATCACCATCAGACACACTCGTTTTTGTACTCCTCACCTGGTTGCCACCACACATGCTTGACACCTTCTGAACCAAATAAGTTTATCTTGATCTCATCAGACCACAGAACATGGTTCCAGTAATCCATGTCCTTAGTCTGCTTGTCTTCAGCAAACTGTTTGCGGGCTTTCTTGTGCATCATCTTTAGAAGAGGCTTCCTTCTGGGACGACAGTCATGCAGAACAATTTGATGCAGTGTGCGGCGTATGGTCTGAGCACTGACTGGCTGACCCCTCACCCCTTCAACCTCTGCAGCAATGTTAGCAGCACTCATACGTCTATTTCCCAAAACAGCCTCTGGATATGACGCTGAGCACGTGCACTTGACCATGGCGAGACCTGTCCTGAGTGGAACCTGCCCTGTTAAACCGCTGTATGGTCTTGGCAGCTCAGTTTCAGGGTCTTGGCAATCTTCTAATAGCCTACGCCATCTTTATGTAGAGCAACAATTTTTTTTTTTCAGATCCTCAGAGAGTTTTCACTTTGCCATGAGATGCCATGTTGAATTTCCAGTGACCAGTATGAGAGAGTGAGAGCAATAACACCAAATGTAACACACCTGTTACCCATTCAGACCTGAGACCTTGTAATACTAATGAGTCACATGACACCGGGGAGAGAAAATGGCTAATTGGGCCCAATTTGGACATTTTCACTTAGGGGCGTACTCACTTTTGTGGCCAGTGGTTTAGACATTAATGGCTGTGTGTTGAGTTATTTTTAGGGGACAGCAAATGTACACTGTTATACAAGCTCTACACTCTCTACTTTACATTGTAAATGTAAAGGCCATAAAGGCTTAGAGGGTTTAGGTTAGGCTATAATTTAAAACTACCTGTATATAAAAATGGTTTATTCATAAAGCCTTTTTTTTAATTCCTGGTGAATCATCATTTTTGGAAGAATCATTTGTATCTGATTCAGGGGTTACTATTCACACAGATTTTCAAAACACTCTGGTACTGTGAATGTATGAGACTGAGTGGGAATGAGAAATAAATAGACATGATCTTTTATGAAACCCTTTGGTGCTGGTATATGGCCCCATCCAGCATCCCTTTGATGTGGTGCAGTTTGATGTAGACAGGGCGTCCCTTAGCAGAAAAACACCCCCAAAACATAATGTTTCCACCTCCATGTTTGACGGTGGGGATGGTGTTCTTGGGGTCATAGGCAACAACACTTTCCTCTGCAGGATTTCAGTCCTTCATGGTGTAGTGTTTTAGTAATTGTTTTCTTGGTGACTATGGTACCAGCTGCCTTGAGATCATTGACCAGAGCCTCCCGTGTAGTTCTGGGCTGGTTCTTCACCGTCCCCATGATCATTTAAACTCCACAAAGTGAGATCTTGCATGGAGCCCCAGTACGAGGGAAATTGACAGTTATTTTGTGTTTCTTCCATTTGTGAATAATCGCATCAACTGTTGTCACCTTCTCACGCTGCTTGGTGATGGTCTTGCAGCCCATTCTAGCCTTGTGTATGTCTACAATCTTGTCCCTGTCATCCTTGGATAGCTCTTTGGTCTTGGCCATGGTGGAGAGTTTTGAATCTTATTTATTGATTGCTTCTGTAGACAGGTTGTCTTTTATACAGATGACAAGCTGAGATTAGAAGCACTCCCTTCAAGAGAGTGCTCCTAATCTCAGCTCCTTATCTGTATAAAAGACACATGGTAGCCAGAAATCTTGCTGATTGATAGGGGATCAAATACTTATTTCACTCATTAAAATGCAAATCAATTTATAACTTTTTTTAAATGTGTTTTTCTGGATTTTTCTGTTGTTGTTATTCTGTCTCTCACAGTTCAAATAACTCTACCATTAAAATCATAGACTGATCATTTCTTTGTCAGTGGGCAAACGTACAAAATCAGCAGGGGATCAAATAATTTCCCCCCCACTGTTCATCAGTTGGTGGTGGTGATGATAATTTGTCAGTATGTCTTTGTGTGAATGGGATCATTTGCCCCCTCTCTCACAGTGTCATTAGACACAATTAGCCTTATCTACATTCCTCACCTCTGGTGTCCCACGTTCAAATTCTTCTCATGACTCGCTGACAGGCCGTAAATGTGGAATGAGCAGCAAGACCACTTGTTCATTCCACACATAGGTTCATACTCTGATTTTTCTTGAGAATTATGAATTGCTCCATAAAATCCAACAGGGATTTGCAATTGCAATGAAATGAATGAAAATACATAACATGGAAATTTACAAGCCATACAACACAATTACAGATGGAGTTGGTGCAGATCCCCTGAATAGTTTTGCACTGGATCAGGAGAATGCCGTTTATTCATGTGAGTCCCTGCTTTAACCGGCTATGTGCCCCTGAGCAAATAGCTGCCCCCACTCCTGCTGATCCAGCACATAGCTCACACTCAGTGGTTTTGCCCACCAAGGTGATGGAGGACAAGAGGAAGAAGGGTATTTTTAGAGTAGACCCTAAAGGTTTATGAACAGTTATTGTGCACATTTGACTAAATGTAACACAATTCTAACAAAATAAATAGCACAAATACACAGAAAAAAAAAGAAAAGTAAATATGGGTTTGAGTGAACTATTTGTCTAACTTTTAAGAAATAGATGTACAAGTAGCCCTGAAGTTTACTAGACTAAAAAAAGTATTTACGTTTTATTTAGCTGATTATTTTCTTATTCAACTCAGCAAGTGCATACACAGAAGTACAGGTGCATCTCAATAAATTAGAATGTCGTGGAAAAGTTCATTTATTTCAGTAATTCAACTCAAATTGTGAAACTCGTGTATTAAAAATCAATGCACACAGGCTTAAGTAGTTTAAGTCTTTGGTTCTTTTAATTGTGATGATTTTGGCTCACATTTAACAAAAACCCACCAATTCACTCTCAACAAATTAGAATACTTCTTTATATTGAATACTTTTCAAAAAACACAATGGACCAACACCAGCAGATGACATTGCACCCCAAATCATCACAGACTGTGGAAACTTAACACTGGACTTCAAGCTACTTGGTCTATGAGCTTCTCCACCCTTCCTCCAGACTCTAGGACCTTGGTTTCAAAATTAAATACAAAACTTGATCTCATCTGAAAAGAGGACTTTGGACCACTGGGCAACAGTCCAGTTCTTCTCTTTAGCCCAGGTAAGACGCCTCTGACGACAACTGTAGCCAAAATCCTTGACTCGTCTGTGTGTGGTGGCTCTTGATGGTTTGACCCCAGCCTCAGTTTCCCAAATTCTTGAATCGATTTTGCTTGACAATCCTCATAAGGCTGCGGTTCTCTCGGTTGGTTGTGCATCTTTTTCTTCCACTCCTTTTCCTTTCACTCAACTTTCTGTTAACATGCTTGGATACAGCACTCTGTGAACAGCCAGCGTCTTTGGCAATGAATGTGGCTTACCCTCCTTGTGAAGGGTGTCAATGATTGTCTTCTGAACAACTGTCAGATCAGCAGTCTTCCCCATGATTGTGTAGCCTAGTGAACCAAACTGAGACCATTTAGAAGGCTCAGGAAACCTTTGTAGGTGTTTTGAGTTGATTAGCTCAAGGTTCAAGGTTCAAGGTTCTTTATTATTTGTCACATACACAATCATACAAGTATAATCAGTAGTTAAATGCAAGTAGAATTGAAGAAAAATACAGCATTTACATGAGGAAAGGGAGGAGAAAAAAATAATCCCCAGACTATGCTCCTTGGGGAGTACAGTGTGAGAACAGGAAAAACACCTCAGCAACACAAAAGCACATACACGACAAAGCCACAGGGGAAGTGAATCCGGCCCAGCAAGCAGCCATCTGATCCCGCAGCCACTGATCCGGCGCTGGTCAGACCCGCTTGACCAGGCCAGCGGATCGAAGCGAACAGAGGCGAATGGTCGGGGGCAATGTCTGTAATGTCTGTAGGGTGGGGGAGGAACGCAAGAGTGTCTCACTGCATTGCACTCCCGGGGTTTATTCCAGCAACAGCCTTGCCAAGGCCACTGTAGGGGAGCCAGAAAAAGATAAGATTGTTTTGTCTTTGGGGCGAGTAAACATTCCAATTTTTGCAGGCTACTCTCTGTCCATTTTGGTCTCATTTTAATCAATTTCCCTTTGTAAAGCCGTGAACTTCTACTTGGTAGAATCCATATTGCGATTATAGTTCAGTCTCAATGCTGACCGCTCTTCCCACAGCTTCAATCATACGGGCAGCCTTGTGGGGCTTTGGACAGCTGTTCCCGTTTTCTGAATTCTTCGATAACCCAGGGCAAAGCCTAATCCAATCAGCAAAATACCTGTTATCATGGTTCCGAATAGGTAGATATCAATGTCCTCCACGGAAAGAGCCGCCAGACACACGATTCGCCACCTCTCCCACGCGCCATCGTATAGCCGGCTGCGAACGTTCCGTCAGGGCAGTCAGGTTCCCCGAAACCCAAGTTTCGATAGTGTCAATTGCATTAAGAGACCAGTTAATCCATAATATTTTAGTTTGGAGAGCAGTGCAGAGAGAGTCTCTCACGAGACAAGGGAGCAAAGCAGGGAGGATAAGGGTGAGGACGGGGAGAGAAAGCGACCACCTCCGTTGAGAGCCAGAAGAGAAGCTGATTGGCATATCACCATATTTTAATTTGTTGAGAGTGAATTGGTGAGTTTTTGTTAAATGTGAGCCAAAATCATTACAATTAAAAGAACCAAAGGCTTAAACTACTTCAGTCTGTGTTCATTTAATTTATTTAATACACGTTTCACAATTTGAGTTGAATTACTGAAATTGTCATGATCTGGGTTTGCTTCTTTCTCTCTCTCTCACACTCTGTTGTACACACACACACACACACACACACACACATGCATACTGACACTTACACCTCTCTCTGTCCCCCACCTGTTTGTTATTTCAATCAGGGTTCGCGCTGCTTTGCAGTGCCACCTGTTCTCACTCATTTAATCAGTCCCTCTATTTACAGCGGCTGCGCTCGCGGCTCTCTGTCGGATTATTCTATGTCATGCATTGATTGTGATCTCTTGCTTATCGTAGACTTAGAATTCGTACCTTGTCTTGTCCCGCCTGGAGTTGCTGAGAGTTTCTAGTTTTCTCGGTGTCCTGCTGCCGCTTCCAGTGATTCCGGTTCCACGAAGTCTCCCTAGACTGAAGTCCCTTGGATCCGATCGTCTACAAGTTTTTGTTTTGTGATTTTTCAGTTCTGTGTCTACGCACGACAGACTGCCTTGTTTTTGCTCTTTCATTAAAGACTGTGTTGACTAATCCTCTTGCATTTGGATCCTTACTTTCATCATTGTGACAGAAATAAATGAACTTTTCCATGACATTGTAATTTATTGAGATGCACCTGTATATATACTTCTTTTTATCTCATTTAAAAAGTAATGTAATGTTAGTAATGTAATTAATTTACTTTTTTAATGTAATTTATTCTTGTGATGGGATAGCAGCCATTACTCTAATCTTCAGTGTCACATGATCCTTTTGAAATCATTATAATAGGCTGATTTGCTGCTCATAAAACACTTATTGTTATTATCAGTATGGAAATTGTGATACATAGGCCTATTATTCAGGATGATTTGATGTTCAGAGTTCAAAACAACAGCATTTATATAAAAGTATATTTTATAAACTGTAAAATGTCTTAGCTGTCCCTTTTGATCAATTTAATGAATCCTTGCTGAATAAAAGTATTATTTTCTTTCAAAATAAAAAACAAACATCTGACTGATCCTAAACATATATACAGTACTACCAATTCAAATATTTAGAAGTTAGTTTTCATTTTTAATTTATATTTATTGGAGTTTTATTAACTCCTGGACATCAAATGAGCTATGTTACATACTCCACAAAGTTTGTCAATGAAAGTTGTCCAGTGTTTACTGGTGAGTTCCTTGTAGTGTTCAACACTACATGAATCATCTTTTTATCTTTAATGGTGCTTGCACGCTGATAAGATAGTGGACAAATAATGCATGCAGGTGTGTGTGTGTGAGTGACGGATGCTCATGCTTAAAATGGTGTCTAAACTCAGCTGTTTTGTACTCAATGTGCAAACATAACATAAAATACCACAAAAATGCACACTAGCTTCTTTATTGCTGAGAAACTGTCAGCTGAGTGACCTTAAAATAGTGTTTTGTCACACTGAAACAGAGTCATTGTGTAGAAGGCACACAAACAGACTATTTGTACCACTGTGGAAGAATGTCCTTAAATACAAGCTATTTTAACTCAACATAAGATAATGTGTGGGATAATACAAACATATGCTTTGATAATCTAGTTTTTCCTACATGATATTGGCTAAATATAGTTTATCAGAAACGTAGTAATTATCTGGATCCAGATTGTATTGTGTAAGTTCATGCTGTCTGACTTGTTGCCAAAACATTCATTTGAGAATTCACCCAGCTTTTTTCCACTGGGGAGATGCTGTTCCACTGCATGAAGTTATGTGAGCAAAGACTGTTTACATGGAGCCAGTAGTTCTCTGTGTCCTGTTACACTTCAGTGAATAAGAGGCACAAATACAGGCATTTCATGCAGGCTGACATTGACCAGTCTGCCATTATATAACAGAGGTTATATAGAAGTAAAACAGTCATTCATCTTGTAACAGAAGGAATCTAATGAAATAGGCCTGATACAATACATCAACTAAAGAAGAAAAACCTGCAAGACACCGTCAAATTATTATAATATGAACTCTTTGTCAAAACTTTGTCAAAGTGTGCTGCTTATGCAACAGGTCATCTCCTTTACTCAAGGATCTCTGAAAGTTGTGAAACATCTGCTGGATTAGCATTATTTCATGAACACAGATGAACATGTGAGCATGCTGTTGTTTTTAGTATTGTTGGTACATTCTTCTCTATTACCTTTAGTTTTGGGAGAAATATAATGTTTCATGGATTGCTCTCACAAAAATGAAAATCTCTGTCATTATTTACTCACCCTTGTGTTGTTCAAAACCATGTCTTCTGTGGAACACAAGAAAACGTTAACCCTTAAATACATACCTCGGGTCTTTAGCGACCCGGGACATCATTCTCTACCCTCTCCCTCAATCAACTTTCTTAGAATTCCTCAATCTATTCAATACAAAGAATATAAAAATAACTAAATATTAATAAAATGAAAGAATGCCTGTTTTCTGATCATTTTTTTGTAAAAAGTGTATAGGGATGTATAGAGATCCGAGGTATGTAAATAATATTTTTTCTGCTCTACTATACTTACATATCTGATGATTTGATATGTGTGATGCACCTTTATTCTTCAAAGGTGGCACTGTTTGACACACAAAGGTGATGTGAGGTTTTACTCATAATTATGGCAGGCATAAAACAAACGAATATCATCAGCAAAAATGTAACTGGTTTGATGGCTTTACTGCAGAGCAATTACTATACGCAATTAAATAAACATGTCACAGTCATTTGATGGTAGATGTGGTGAATAAGCTGCCAGTCATCAAAATATTGATTTTGAAGTTATTGAAAAAGATAGTTTTGAGAATATGGTTGAGATGGCGAATATGAGTCAGATGCTGGGGAAGTGCGCTCTGACGATGACAGCAATGGTAACATCATCTGCTCAAATTGAACCTATTTAAGTTTCAAAAGGTATCAAAATATTTTTTATTTTATTCTTCTGCAATTGTTCTTAAAATATCAAGAGTTTTTTTTGCTATCGCAGCAGTTAGAGATCCATCCGTGCTGGAAATATAGGTCCGGGTCGCTAAAGACCCGAAAATGTAATGATTGGGGAAACATTCATGCATTTAATGGTTAAAAAGGATGCAAAACACCATCAAAGAGTTAATAATTAATACAAGTATTTTCTAAAGAATTGTGTCCTACCGAAGGACAGATAGTAATTTATGTCATAATTCAATCTTTCACTCCACTGGGCTTGTATTCATATCCATTTCGATCACACTGAATCAGTGAGTTGAACTTGAGAACTGATTCAATCAATATGTAAATTAATCATTTGCATCAGTTTTGAACTGGTTACTCAAACTTTCCAAACAAATGATCTAAAAGATTTAACTCAAAAGAATGATACATGTATTACATTGCTTGATTTTCAGTCCAAAATAACTTTTGGTTTGTTCCCTAGCAAAATGTCTTGCAAGTCTTCCTAGGACTTACTAACATGAGTATTGGTAATTACTGTAGTATTACGAGTCTTAACTACTTTTAGGGTGCTTTTTGAAATTATGAAGCTTGGCAGCCTTCGTTCACTTTCATTAGGCCTATATTGAGCAGGAGACTTTTAGAAGTTTAGAAGGACATGAAGGTGAGTAAATAGGACTTTCATTTTTGTGTAAGCTATTCTTTTAGCCTTCATTATATCCGTGTGCTTTGTTTTAGCCATAGTTCCCCTGAATTATAACATCCTCTTTACAACAATAGAAACTGTTCAAAACATCAGCACAATCAAATCAGTCAAAGGACACTGCAAATATTTAGCAAAGGCTGGTACAAATGTATGTTTTGAGTATTTGTGTGAGCAGTAGCGTGTGAATTATGTGAAGGTCATGACCAACAGCATATTACAGGAAACTCACAGAGCGCATCCGGCGAGGACAAGGAGGGTAACAAAACATCAACTTTGAAAAAGCATCTAAAAGTGATAATAACATCTGTGCCTTTCAAAAATGGCCACTAATCATAAGTGTCAAATTATTCGGTTGAACAAAACAAACAAAAACATGCTGAGACTCTGACATTTAATAACATAAATGTATTTTAGAAATCTGCCAAATCTGAGTCAATAAAAAGACAGTTATATAAAGAACATATTCTGAGTAACTCTGGCTTATCTCAAACAAACACATGACAAGTATATGGAGAAATGACAAGCATGTGGTTCCTGAGAACACACTGTTTGTTTTTGCATAATTGTGGTACCATTAATTTGAAGTTATGCAGAATACATACCTCCTAACATTTTATAGATCTATTCACATTCCTCAATGCTGGTTTAAGATTAGATTAGAGATTAGATAGAAGCCAGCTCACACTGGGATTATTGTTATGCATTGCAACCAATCTTCACTTTCTTATTCCAACAGGCAGTTTGATCATGGGGTTTAAAGCTAATTTAAAACAGGTGAACTACTTGACGTTATTTAGGGAGTCATTCCAGAAAATGCAGGTCCGGGAGAAGAAGTTATATGCTTTTATAAGGGGTAGCGTGGGTTTTCCATGCTGCTGTGCCTCGACTCTGCCAATAATTATCTTTCCAGCTGGAATAGATATGCAGGACTGTGCAATATGCTGTATTGCAGTAATTCTGAATGGAAAGGGGCCTGGGCACAAGCCATACCGGGTGAATCAGAGAAGCTTGAGCAATCTTTGAGAAAGAGAGCTCTTTTAAAGGTCTGAGGTCATGCCTTCTTTTCAAATAGACAAAAAAACTGAAAGGACTTGACTTGAAATGTATGCATGCATCAAGGAAATAGTTTCAGAATGGAAAACACTCTAAACTTAATTTATGGTGGCAACCAAAATATAAAATATGAGCATCAGGTACAGGGGCGTAAATTTAATCTAACAGTAGATGGGGGACAATAAACATATAATTTCTCAAGAGCCACTTAACATCATATTGAGCAAAATCAACACATTGGTCCGTCTACAATATTTGCCTTATATCAGTTCAGGCTTATCACCTTGTTAGTTATAGGTGACAAGCTACGGAATTAAGCTTGGTAACACCTTGTGAAAAAGAAGTGTGCTTAATTGCAGTAAAAGTGTACTTTTTGTGTACTTCAACTATTAAAAGTAAACTTTTTAAAAAGTGCATTTGCAGCTAATATAATATAATCTAAATTAAAGGCCACTTAAGTGTACTTACAGAGGGTACACTTTTAATGACAATAGGTCTTAACACACGTAAGTGTACTTTTTAAAAATGCACTTTATAATAATGTCTAATTAAATATTACTTAGACATACATTTGACATAATTATGATTGTATTGTGTTTTAAATAAATACACTTATTTTGATATATTTATCAATATACTAAAGCACATGTAAAATAATTATTTAAATGAAATTAACATCTTAAGGGTGTTCTTCAAAATTAAATTTGTTAATGTATTTAGTCTACAATACTGTGTGCATTAATGCACTTGAAATGTATTTTTCTTCTAAACTTAAATACACTTTCTTATACAGTATACTCCAATAAAACGTACTGTTGAAATCACCAGCTTTTGCACTATGAACACTATGAAGATTAATTTTCGACATAACGTGTCATTTATGAGAGTACTGTATTTGTATGTAATAGTATTGTACTTAAACACTCACTTAAACACACATTTAATTGTATTAATTGCAAGCAAAAGTTTAACTGCTCTAAGCAAAATTAATTTGCATTCAAATACATTTGATTTTAATTATACTAGGCTGCACACACTGTAAAAAATGACTGACTTTTAGTTAGGTGAATGAGTCACGAATGAGTCTAACAATAGTCTTTGGTCTAACTGGACAACTTGAACTTGAACAGAAATGAAAAAACACTACGTCATCATGGCGCGCTACTTCAGCAGAGTTTGAAAAATGCGCTGCTCGCCATGTTTCTGTAATCGCGACGCGTGAGGGAGCTTCACTGGTCAACCGACAACAAAGAGGTGTTTGGATGATTACAGATGAGACTTTATGTACTACAGATAATGAATCAAGTATGTACATCTTGATAAGCTTTATTTATTCTTAATGTATTCTTGCCATTCCTGCCATTCACACCCAGCAGTTCTTGCTATATGGACTCGGGAGTAGGGCTGTGCAATTTATCGAATGCGATTCTCATGCGCATCTCTTCAGTAAAGCCTGTTCCGTGATTGGCACTAAATCTCCATCTCCTGCTTTCAGATGGAGCGGCAGTTAATACATAGAGCCGTAGTTCACTGACAAGCACACCCAAACACTCCCATTGTGAATCTGGATGGGGTTGCCGATAAGACTGACAGTTTGACAGTGACTGAAGGGTAATTGGAATTTGTAGGTCAGGTAAATGAACAATGTGGATTTTCAGAAGAGTAACAAAAGTGCATAGTCTAACACAGGTAATTCCTCTGGGCAGGTCTACGCAATGTTCTGGGATTTGAAGGATAAGGATCACTCATCCGAGAACTTAAGCAGGTGGCTAAAAAAAATACCTAATCTAGAACATGTGTCACTCATAATGTCTTTATAATGATTTTACCTCAGCAGTTAAATCTCACTTCACAGATTCAGAGGTGCACATCAATCAATCAAACACGGTTTCTAAGTGCCACAGAAGCTTCACTATAAATAAGTTTTAAGCAAAAAAAAAAAATAATAATTTTTTAAAGCTGAAGTGCAATATTTATAACACTGGGAGCAAATGCAAAAATAAGGACTGCATCTAAAATTGCATACTCTTTAAGCAGGTACTTTTTGAATAAGAAATTACTTTACGCTGGTCAACAAAAGATGGTATAGTATGAATGCATATCGTATGATGTAATCTGGACATACCGGTACTACATTTGTAGTAAATTGTAAATTGCCCCAGTCTTCTATTGGTTGAACAAACAGATGGTCTGGCCCCAAACTTACACCAGTGGTTGGACCAATGTTGCTTTGTGTCGAGCTGGTCATGGATGCATGTAAAACAAGTTTTCACAGGGATACAACAAATAATGTATTTATACAGTAGCTGCCTCTGCATCTTAGACTGGAATAAGATATTCTAACACTGACAAATTTACACATTTCATCTTTAATTTTCCATCAGAAACAAAAATGTTACATTCACATTTTTACGTTTCACAAATGTTTCTTGTCATTAGAATGGAAGCTAAGAAATATCATAGTTTAGGTTAATTTGACAATTTGCTTGTGGTCTTCTTTATTTCCTTCATATGGCAATTGTGTTGCTTTTAGGCAGAACTTTGGTACCAGTTTCAGAATTTGCAAATCAGCGACAGGACATAAAGAATATAGAATCTCTCTGATATGTAAAAGCTGCCTGAATGCTTAGAATAGCACATCATAAACATGAAGTGCCTTGGCATTGCAGGAGATAAAACAGAACCAGCCTGTGGTGTATCCTGTATCATTGATGCATGCTGTCTGCATTGCCAAATGTCTTCTCATATAAAAACATTTTCCTTCATGCTCTACTGAGATTTAAGGTCCACTGTAATCCATTCCCTGCTCCTTATTTGTTGGACCTTAAAAGACAGGTATCATAGCAACCCCACAACATTCCAACAACGTCTGGCCCCTGGCCTGTCACAACATCATCTGCCCGAGAGCGAGCATTCACACACTTCACACACTAGAAACTGAGGTAGAAGAAAACATTGATCAACTGAGACTTCTGATAAATTCCCACTGCACGGATCACTTCACTGTTGTTGTACGAAGCCTTATGAAAGCAAACAAGAAGCTTTGCTCTTTGTTGACATACATTCTGCTTTGACATTAGCAACAGCACGGTTCCAGGAGTCTCACATGGATCTCATTAACATTCCAAGTGCTCTGTTTCTCTCTTCTTCTCTTCCTCTCTCTTTTCCCACTCTCTTTTGTCTTCTGAGGAGGCCAAAAAGGAAAACTGACAGTGTTGGCTCTGGACCATGCATTCCATGGGATGTGTCAAAACCATTCTCAGAAGAGCACAGAAGGCCCACATAGGGGCACTTAAACACACACACACACACACACACACACACACATGATGGGTTTCCATGTTTTATGGGGATTTAACAGTTTTATACTATTACTAACTGTATTTTTCTTACCCAAATCCTACCCTAAACCTACCACTCACACAAAACGTTCTGCATTTTTACATTTCACTTCTGTATGAGTTATAAGCTTGTTTCCTTATGGGGACCAAAAGATATCTAGTGTCCTTGTGGGGACATTTGGTCCCCATAACGCAGGTAATACCAGGTACACACAGAAACACACTTGCACATATAGAAAAAAGTGGTGAATACATGGGTCTTTAATAAAAATAGGAACACATTTTCCATGTTTGCTAGGCAGAAATAGAAATCTATTCATCTATTCTTGAGCCATTGTTTTATATCTGAAGGTTATCACATGCATGTTGAAATTCCAGGTCAAAAATCCACGTTGCATATTTCATCAAAATCTGGGTTTCATTATTATCTAGACCAAGTATCTTCAACCAAGGTCAATGGACCCCTTGGTGGATAGTAGGGACCTCTATAGACCCTGGTGGCTTATTTAATTTTTGACACAAATTAAATCAAGACTGTGAGGGACTTGAGCACAGTGTGTGCTGTGCTCAGTGTATTGTACTGTTGTATAACGATATGCCAATTGTTCAGCTGACCAAATATCTTTCCAAAAGACTCTCAGTAGACAAAAACTCCAAAGTTTAAAAGTTGTGAGTTTTAAAAATGACATGTAATCTATAATTTTCACACCGTGCATTACGTATACTCACAAGCAAAGTTCTATTTCTTTCTAACAGCCTCATTTTCATCAGTGTAAAATTAAATACAGTGTTTTGTATACTTTGTTTAAGGTCTAATAACATCCGTCTAATACCATTGATGTACATATACTTACATTTGTATTGTTTTTAATACAATTTAATGTGGTAGGGACAATTAAACATTTAGCTGAACATTACCTTTTGGGTGAAGTTATCTTAATGTATTTTGTGTTGTATATCTTATTTTTCAGAAATATTAGTTTAAAATAAAACAATAATTGCTGGAAACCTTTATAGCAACAACCGTTTGTGATCTATAGATTATAAAAATAAAAACTGTGAAATGGATAAACATTCATTTTCTTCACATTATTGAATCTGTATGCTCTATTAGTCCAGCTAACACTGAGAAGGAACCTTATATTGAGAGATTTGATGTTTGGGCACAGCAGAGATGAACCAGTGGACTCACTGAATCACTGGAAATAGCCTTGAGACTCAGAAAGAGGACGTGAAATGTTGTGGAAAGCCCACTGCAGGATCCCATCTATAGAGCTCTGCATTCATCAAGACAAATATCCTGTTAGGCATCTCATATGTGGCTTCATGTATATACTGTTTCCATTGCTTACATTTGCATTTATTAATTTATTTGTACAGTAGGGAAAATAATAATTTGATCTCCTGCTGATTTTGTACGTTTGCCCACGGACAAAGAAATGATCAGTCTATAATTTTAATGGTAGGTTTATTTGAACAGTGAGCAACAGAATAAAAACAAAAAAATCCAGACCAACACATTTAAAAAAAAGTTATAAATTGATTTGCATTTAATGACTGAAATAAGTATTTGATCCCCTATCAATCAGCAAGATTTCTGGCTCCCAGGTGTCTTTTTTACAGGTAAGGAGCTGAGATCATGATCGCACCATTGGTGCGATTATTCGCAAATGGAAGAAACACAAAATAACTGTCAATCTCCCTCGGATTGGGGCTCCATGCAAGATCTCACCTCGTGGAGTTTCAATGAACATGAGAACGGGGAGGAATCAGCCCAGAACTACACGGGAGGATCTTGTCAATGATCTCAAGGCAGCTGGGACCATAGTCACCAAGAAAGCAATTGGTAACACACTACGCTGTGAAGGACTGAAATCCTGCAGTGCCTGCAAGGTCCCCCTGCTCAAGAAAGCAAACAGGCCCATCTCAAGTTTGCCAATGATTCAGGGGAGTGTTGTGGTCAGATGAGACCAAAATCAAGCTCTTTGGCATCAACTCAACTCGCTGTGTTTGGAGGAGGAGAAATGCTGCCTATGACCCCAAGAACACCATCCCCACCATCAAACATGGATTAAGCATTATGCCTTGGGGGTGTTTTTCTGTTAAGGGGACAGGACAACTGCACCGCATCAAAGGGATTATGTACGGGGCCATATACCGTCAGGGCCAGGGCATTGAAAATGGGTCGCGGATGGGTATTTCAGCATAACAATGACCCAAAACCTACGGCCAAGGCAAAAAAGTCAAGTCACCTTTATTTATATAGCGCTTTTAACACTACAAATTGTAACAAAGCACTGCACAATATCAAAATAGGAAAATTGTGTCAATGTAAAATGACAGGATTTAACACTCAATTTTCAGCTGAATGCATTTCATTAAACTCATTTAAAAAAGGAGTGGCTCAAGAAGAAGCACATTAAGGTCCTGGAGTGGCCTAGCCAGTCTCCAGACCTTAATCCCATTGAAAATCTGTGGAGGGAGCTGAAGGTTCGAGTTGCCAAACCTCAGCCTTGAAACCTTAATGACTCAAAGAGGATCTGCAAAGATCCTTTTTGTATCCTTTTTTTTGTATTGTTTTCAGACAAAACATCTAGACTTTCCTAAATCAAGAAGGAATTTCTAGACAAGTAAAAATTATTGTCTTGTTTTCAGAAAAAACATATCAAAATTAAGCAAGTTTTTGCTTGAAACAAGCAAAATAATTTGCCAATGATGTAAGCAAAATAAAAATAATATTCAAACAGAAAACAAGATTATTTTGCTTACAAAACTCGCAAAAACAAAACTTAATTAAAAACTCGCTTAATTTTGACGTGTTTTTTTTCTGAAAACAAGACAATAATTTTTACTTGTCTAGAAATTCCTTCTTGATTTAAGATTTCTAGATATTTTGGCTGGAAACAAGACACAAAAATCTAAGTAAGAAAAGCATTTTTTGCAATGCAGCAGGGGATCAAATAAGTTTTTTCCCCACTGTATAGTATAGAAAAACATGACCTCACCTCCCCCATTATAGAGTCTGTTTCGTCTCTGATGAGCAGTTGCTCTGATGGCGTTAAGCACTGATCAGTCATGTGTTGACTCACCTGTGGGAATAAACCAGACTAATAACATCTGTGAGGTAAGCCGGCCCTAAAGTGTTGTTTTAGTGTATATGGATTACCTGAAGACTCCTCGATGATGTTTCACTTTCAGGGCCCCAAGACCTACAGCAATTTCTACATCTTGACGTTCCACTGAAAAGACAAATAGGGGAAGCGAGAATGAGTGACTGAGATACAAACATGATAGAACTCAGTTATTCTATTATAAATAACATCAGTACTTTGAAAAGTTGCAGAGGGCATGATAACTCTGCAGGCACTGTGGGCAGGTGATCAGCTCTCCTCGGGTAAGGTGACAAATTCCACAAGCCATCCTCATCCCAACCATTTCACCATCTGAAGACTAAACGAGATTAAAAACATAAATAGCCGAACACTAATCCTGCCACATGTCAGAGATATACATGATTTAAATAATTGAAATGACATGAGGGTGTGTATTTAAGATTTCACATCTTTTTTGGGGATGAATTACTTCTCCACACAGTAAAGGCAGGTTCATACCAAAAACTGTAATGATAACTTTTTTAGCATCCACACCAATGCACAATAATCTGTTTAGTGTGCTGCAGTTTTGTCGTCTGCTGCTTTAAAGGCTTGAACGCTTTAAAATCATGCAGATTCTGATTGACTGTCAATTGGAAAAAACTGAAAGTAATTCCAGACACTGTTTTTCTGTCATTTTCATTATATTTGTTTTGTGGAGTTAATTATTCTCATAGATGCGTGTTTAGACAGAACGAGAAAGATAACTATAACAAGTATATTAGCATCCCCACCAACGTATGGTAACATTCAGTTCATTTATAAGCACACTGCAGTAATGTCATCTACTGCTTTAAATGCTTGAGCGGTTTAATGTCGGGTGGATTCTTATTGACTATCAATGTTTTTATTGTTCATCTGCTGTATAAAAATCCATCTGAAAGTGATTCCAATGATTATCAATATGTTATAGTTACATTTATTGTTATAGCTATCATCCTTGGTGTGAACATGTGGTGCTCTCATGTACTCAGTCACGGTGTCTCTCACTGAGTCACATGGAAGTGTTACCTGGAGGCTCATGGGCTGAACACTTTTGCCTCCTGTGACTGTGGAGAGTGAAGTGGAAGACAAAGACGAAAGAAAGAGAAGTCCACAGCAGAGCTGGAGCTTGTTTCTGTCACTGGAAGTTGAACTGCAGGCTAAAAATAAGAGCAGAGACGTTACTGCTGCAATGACTACTAATAATCTCCCATCACTAGTCATGACAATTCATATTGTGCACATGTGTGATTGTCTGTAATGCAACTTCAGTTAGTAGGGAAATGTTTTTTTCAGTAGATTTAATGTTACTCTTGTTTTACCTGCAAAGGGCTGTATGTTCTGTCTTTCGCTCTGTTGCTTTGGCATAGCTGACAGCGCCAGGTACCGCTGAAAACAAACCCATCCATACAGAGATTCATATAGAGCAGTGATTCTCAGCCGTTTTGACTCGAAAGCTCCCCATTGTCCAAAGCAATCTTCAAACCCTACCACCATAAATGTTAAGATATTTCCATCTCTATTTTATAGAATTATAAATAAACTATTTGTTTTTAAACAACCAAACAGAAATAACAGTTATTTAACACATTCCTTTTATTTTATGAATGATTGTATGCATTTTTCAGCTATTTTATTCAATAAATTACTGCATTTTATTTTTACAAATTATCAATAAAAATGTATTTATTTGAATAATTTGACATCATTCTTAAAATAACAGACAAATTAATAATATTAGTCTGTAATTTTAAGGATGTATTAATATTACAGATTAATTATAATATAACTGATGAGGTCCCCTAGTGGGTACTGGATCTCTGGTTGAGACCCACCTAAAAGTCTAAAAACCTACTAAACTGGGATTTTAAATCTTATTTAAACTTGTAAATAAACATAAATCATGTCACACATAAATCTGTGACATACTGAAAATTAATTGCAAATTTACGTCAAAATTATTTCATATTTAATTTCAATTATTATACTAATAATTCTATTTTATTATTGATTTTTTTTATTCTACTATGTAGATTTTCAACACCAATTTAAGCTTGGCACAACAAAAGAATAATGATGAGCGCAGTCATATAGATCAGCTATAGGTTTGGTAGGGCCAGTGGCCTTTGCGTCACATGACTAATCTGTACCTGGGTATGGAGGTAAGGGGGGGCACTAGGCAGGTGAGATGGAAGGCGCGAGGACATCCGTCACAGCAGATGAGCTCGCCACCGTCTTTACATATGGTACATTCATCATCATTATGCTTGACCTGGACATACAGTATGCATCATAAATGTGATTTGCCTATTGCACCAGGTTAAATTTATGACCGCTTATGCCTATAGGTTTTTTTTCAAGTAGGTTTTTCTACATCTTCAACATCTGTAATTTTCCATGATCACATACATCCATGACTCTGGTGCTTGGCTCTCCCTGCTGGTGAATGTAGTTGTGTGCAGTCTGTGCCTTGTGCACTCCAGCTGTCTCATCCAGTTTGCCAGAAGAGTAGAATTCTCCTCCCACCTTGATGCATTTTTTGGCACCTCCTGCGGGAGAGAGCAGCTGAGAACTCTGTGCTGCCAAAGTGAACCGCCAAAGCATTTACACGGCAAGGTTACACTATCAAAACACACACTAAGAGCTAAAGCATTAGCTAAGTAAAGGCTTTCATCACAGTCTGTCAATACCGTATTAGTGTGCTGAGCTCACCAGACTCAATGACCTGCTGGATCAGAATCCCCTCCACTGTCCCGCAGCCAGTGGGATGCTCACTGGCAGACACAGTCATGGCCCTCTGGACTGAGGTAGATACAGCCTGGACCCCTGCATTTTGGTCATATATTTATTAATTTACTATAATGCATAGTCTTCTAATGACACACTTTACACAAACATGTGATTACCGTTTCCCACTGAGACCTGAGAAAGTGCTGCACCATCTGTCTTTCTCATCGGCTTGCCTTTGCTTCCTGGAACAGTGAAGACATTGAGTTATTATCAGGACTATCATGTTTGCAAATAGAAGAATCCTGTCACAGCCATACAAACTGACACGTGTTTCCTCAGAATACAAATCATAATTAGCTTTTTTGAGCGTAAAAATATCACGTGGTTCTTGGAGAACCAATGAGGGCTTGCCTGCAAGCGTCCGTAAACTTTTTTTCTTACACAAGATTCAATTTGTCGAGACAACACTGCTAAGTAGCTTCAGTATTTTATCAGATCTGTGTTTTATATGCATATCAATTTTAGTCGTGGCCTATGTAAACATTACCACTTTGTTCGGCAGATCGTTTGTGAGTACAGCAGCGTGATGAAAACAGTACCAGTTAGGGGAATCTTTTTACAGAAGAACTAGTCTCGCGTAGCCAGATCTTCAGACTGACAGCTGGAGGTCTGGAATAGATGGCAGCTTTCATTGGTCAAGGCCCGCCCATGAGGCCGTTTGAACGACATGTCAAACAACTAACCACAGTTTGTTTCGTTCAGCGTCACGTTTCAGGGCGTAAAAATGTCGCCACAATAAAAGACGTAAAACTCTCGGACATATTTTAAAGATTCTATGCCATAAACTTTAAATATTTCACATACTTTTGAAAATCCAGTGTTTATTTTCATCCTGATAAACGCTCGTTGTCACAGTTGTAAGCACGACAGCTTTCTTCTTTCGTGAGGGGGTTTGGCGTCACGGCATCTTTGTTTCTAGGCGGAACGTTAAAGAAAGCGACACGCATGTCTCCCAGAAATCCTGTATAATCTAACTAAACAATCCGACGACGACTTCAACACTTCTGAAGTGTTTCCAGATAAGTGTGCTGTATGCATCTGACGTTTAGCCAACGGTCCGTGGGCGTGACGCCAGGGGCGGATTTGGTGAATTAGGGGCTCCAGGCAAGTATAGGAAGGGGCCCTATACATTTACCTATATCAACCTTGAGGTTTCTTTTTTTGTCGTGATGCTTGCTGCTGCACAATGGTGCCCCATAGTTGTGTCCAATGTTTCTACATTTTTCATGTGCATGTTATAATGGGATTCTTTCATTTACATTTATTCATTTAACAGACACTTTTATTCTTTCATGTTGTAGACCAACATGTAGATCATGTTAGAGTAAATTGATTTACTGTTGAGATAGAAGTTTTAACAAAAAAAACTAAATAATAAAAAAATTATTAACCTCACAATTGAACTGAATATTTATTGGGTGGATTTTTCACATTGGTCTAAACAAAAACTGCAGACTGGATTATTGAAAATGCACATTCATTCTCTGCCAGTAGGAGGTGCTTTTGGAAAGTCAGAAATATAGCGGTTTCCCCAGAAACGTCTGTTAATAAAGCAGCGCTCAGCTCATAAATAATACTTTATCAGGTGAAATGAAAATGCCATCAAAACTTTTCTGGAGGCAATCGGTTCCTTCTAGAAGTTCATTCTTATAAAAACTTAAATGAGTGAGAATGAGAAAAGTGAGAAAAATATAGTCTATATTGATGAGGCAAGTCCACTCATGAGTTACCAGCATAAGCCTACATTTAATTTTCTAATAGTAATTTTAACTTAGGGATGTCCCTAAGTTAAATGTAATAATTTTTTAATAAATAGTAACTGGTTGCTATTTTGTTTGGCTTATTATTCAAGCTAAATGAAAACTACCTAACTTGACTGTCACATCACAAGGTCATAGAAAGTGTCAGAAAAGCAAAATTTAAAAAAATAACACTCTTTTCTTCAGACCAGCTAACATTCTCAGAACAATGAAGAACATTCTAGCAATGTTCTCTCAAAGTTATGAACAATCATTCTTCCAGTAATGTTAATAGAATGTCCATTCAAAGATTTTTTAACAATTTTTTTAACACAAAACATAAAGTTTCCATAACATAATGGGAATATATCCTTAGAACATGTTTTTGAATATAAAAATATGTTCTTGGGACATATTTTTGTTAATTGGGAATTCGCTATACGAACAGAATTATGAATATCTGTGTGTGTGCCAGTGTCCAAACCTGAGCTGGACATCAAGGCTTTCTTGGTGTGATGTGGCCGGTGGGTCATTTGTTTTTCGGCCACCCCTCTCTTCTTGCCTGACTGGCTGCGGACCTGCAGCTCAAGCCTGGTGTTCCCTGCAAGTCTGGCCACCTGCTTTAACCCTGCCAAGTCAAATTATCATCACTTAAACTGTAATTATTATCCTCTGACCTACTTATGTTTGCCAGACCTGTGCACTGTACCTTTGGGAAGGTTCATAAACAGGGATTCCAGTTTTGGGTAACACTCCTTATTGTACTCTTTACAGAGATTGCTCCAGAAGCCCTGGAGGACTGTGGCATCCTGGTCCAGTATCAAAGTAAGCAGCGAGTAGACAGCTTTGTGGATCCCGTCCTTTTTCTTTCGCTCTAAAGTCTCCTTAAGTGTTAATCGGTAATAGTATTAGTTTCTTGTTTGAGCATTTAATGAACTATGATTACGCATATTAATAATTATGCTGAGGAATGTAATTTTTATGAAAATGTTCACCCTTAGGATCTGTTCAGAGATGATGTCATGATCCGCCAGCCCGTACAGCAGTGGGAAAGGGTCATGGATTGCCATCGCGATCTCAGTCCTACATGCTCGTAGCTGTGAGCGCAGTTCAGACTCTCCGTAACCTTCCACCCTTGACATGCTTCCACAAGAGTCCTGCATATAGATCACAAACTAAATTTACACCCAAATTCTGGCTCTATTGTTCTGAGTACTAATTATATATTCAGATATGAAATATATTTAATATGTTTTATAATGTGCATAAATAGTACGTAAACAAATTAGATGCCTTCTGTCTTTTTTAGAGAAGGGATCCCTTGTTAAATATTACATAAGATTGATTGTTGCACTATAAACTAGACCTATGATACAGTAACAGGCATATAGTAACATTTTCATATTTAGCCACATTACTATTCATTAAAATAATGTAAAAGTCATTTAAATGTTGTATTTAAAACATCTAATGAAGTAATTGCAACAAATATTTAGCTGAGCTTTAGTTTTGACTGAAATTAACATCTAATAATAATTGCTTAATTTTGGTTTATCTTTTTTCTTTTTTGTCAAAAATCAGTTCGAGAGCAAACAGTAATTGTTAGGACTGCCGCAGACCCCCTGATGGTCAAAGACTCTTAACCTTAATAATTAAACACTATCAGTCATCATTCAACCTTTAGAAATAATACATATTGATTAGTTTCCTGACGTTAAACATGCTTAAAGAATTAACATAGTACTTACTACAGATGCAGGTGATGAGGACTAGAGATACCTGTAATCTCTAGCTGGTTTCCTCTTCTTTGGTGTGATGGCTGTCAGTGATTGGCATGGCTTTTTTGTGACTGGTGGACAAATGACTCTTGTGCTCTTGGAGCCTCTAGGGGCCATTGATTCATAAGACTGCTGTGATAAGGGGTGACATTGAATTTCTATTTACAGTTAAAACTCTAACTTGCACCTTGTGGGCTAGTTAAAAATACCTGCCCCTTATTTGTTCGTATTTATGCTCATTTGTGCGGTATTGCTTGGAAAGTCCACAGTTGGGCAAGAAACGATTTCTCAATCATGTGAGTCTCTACTTTCAGTCACCTGTCTCTCCCGAGGACTATAGTTTCCACGCCAAGGGGAATCCCAGTCTCCGTGCATCACAATAAATGCACTGGATCTGGATTAGCCATTAATGCGGCATTTGTAATGTTGCGTGGGAATTATTAATGTCTTAGAGATTTTCCAACAAGATTATACTCCAACTATAATGGACCTTTTTCACATTTCCAGGGTTCTGAGAATCGGAAGTCATCATAGTTTGGGTAACTGTCTATGAATGGAAACTGCAACAAATATATTTTGTATTTTGAAAAAAAAATCACCTTAAAGTTTCTATGATTTTCCAAAAGCAGGAAGAAAAAAAAAATAAAGAGATTGATTATGTTGGTCAAAAGAGAGAAAGATGACAAATTTGCCTTATTATTAGAAACAACACATACAGTAGCAGCGATAACTAATTTTATGTAATTAAAGACCAAGGTGAGAAAACACCAAGCATAATGTAGAAGATTTACACAAAACATTTTAAGAATAAAAATGCTAGATTTACAGTTAACAACTGTGGAAATTCGCCATTGCTTTCAACTTTAAATGAAACCTTGAACATAACTTTTGTCTTAAATTGTCAATAAAAAGTGAGTTTTGAAGAAAAACATTTTCATTAGAACTTTCTGCTTGGTTGAAAAAGTACACAATTTACACACACACACAAAAAAATTAGTTTCTTAAACTTCTGTATAAAATAATACCACACTCAGCATTGTAGCAGTAGACAGTTTGGTATTAAGACATGGATTTTATTGATTTTTTCAGACAGATGTCATGCTCATAAATGTCCTTACAGAGTGAATAAAGAGCCAACTACACTGCTCTAACACAACCTTATGGCAACAACTCTGACAGATTCAATCTCCTCACACTATCAGCAGCAACTTCCTGTTTTACATACAACCTTCCGCTTGCACGGGACTGTTCGGCAATTTTTCTCGACCGCTGTGAATTGGCTAGATGGTGTGAATACAACAATTTCGTCATAAATCTGTCAGTTGTCTGGTCGACCGTTCTGTAACGTATGTGTTCTCAGGTAGCCATACAATGAAAGCTTTGCATTGTGATGCCACAATAACAGAAGGCACAACTAGTGTACAAAAGTGAAAGATGACAAAGCTAACAAGAGGAAACGGAGGCTTGAGAAATGTGAATATGATTGATGACATATTCTGTGTCATAGAATGACACATAGTCCCTCCCCACAGTTAATATTAGCGGCCCCTTAAATTATCCCAGACGCTGAAGTCAAGACTAGTACCAACAATTCAGTCACAGTTATTCCTCATGTCCATTTTTGTTTCAGTTAATAGAATTATTGGCACCAGAAAGAAACTCGCACTAACATTAAATATATTATAAATACCTAATATATCTTAAATTAATCTCTATACAATCAGTGGTGTTAATCAGTGCATTTATGTAAACAATTCAAAATAGTAAAACAAAAACAAATACATTAAATATTAAAGATACTATGTTTCCAGAGATTCGTAAACGACTCACATTTCTTGAACGTTACTGTTGCGATAACCAGAATATTGTGAGTGGACGACAGGCGGGTACATTCTCTCTCAGCTCAGGGCTGTTTTAATAGGTCTTCGTGTTTTAGGATGAAAGTGTTCGCGTACAACTAGCATTTTTTATTTTAATCTACACATCCATTCAGCATGTGCGGGAGACTACGAGAGATTTACTACAGAGGACACGACAATCATTTGTCTGTTTCATTACTTCAGGGTGTGGCGAACCATACATTTCCTTGTCAGAACCCAGAAAAAAGTGCATGTTTTTGTTGTTTCCTAAGGCTCACCTCAAAATCGCCTTTCTCACCCCGACCCAATGAATGACACTTATCTCATTCTTTTTAGTTCTGGTTGGCTGCAAAATATAAAAATTATAATTAAAAAATAAAAATCAACACATATTTCTGTAAAACATCTGAAAGGGGTTTAACAGGAAAAATGTATTATTACAGGGGAAAAAATTGGTGGATGAGTAAAACATTATAAGGCAAACCATAAGTAATACTATACTACCAGTGTATGGCTACAGGTGAGGCCGAGAAAATAAAAGTGAAGCCCTTGTCATATAAAAACAAAAAGAAGAAAACAAAAGATAACATTTGTACAAGTGAACATAAACCACGTCTAAATGATGGATGTTCACAATAATATAAATACTATATACAATACAGTACCGCCTGGTGGATCGAAAGTGTATACATGAAGCTAGCAGAAAAATCCATTGGTTCTTTGCAACAGTGCCACGGCCCTCTAAAGGTTAACCGGGTTAGTACACGCACCTCTCATGAAGGCTGGTACTGGATTAGCATGTAGGATGTACTTTATACACAGACCCACACTAAGACTTTGAACAGGACCTCTGTCTCTTTTCTTTTTTTTCATTAACTCTGAGTTCTTTGTTTCGTTAGTATCGATGTGTATGGACCAAAGGACATGACAGATTCTAAAAGTTGTCTTGCATGCATGCTATGGACGAAAGACAGTTACTCTGTCACCCGTCTTGAATCTTAAACTCATTTTTTGTGAAGGCATCATTTAGTGCTTTTTGTAATGTACAAAAATACAAAACATAACAACCGATAATCCACTCTGAATGTTGTTTGTCCGAAGATGGTACACATGCCACTTCCTGTCTTATATGAATCTGTTAGCTAGTCACTTTGAATTACCTATGATATTATTTTGGCAATTAAACAGACAGTGTAGTTTTTTTTTTTTTGTTCTTGCAACTGAGGAATATAATTTTAGACCCATTCAGATGTAAAAAGCCTATATCCGATCATAAAGTTCAACTGGACATGGACCCATAGGAAGCGACAGAACAAGCATGTGGTGTTAATGAAGGTCCGAACCGCTGTCTACTAACAGGAGCACCCACTTTCAGTGGCCGGAGGATCTGGTTGTTTGTCCAGCTTAATGTCAATCACTGGAGAAGGGTTGTGTGTCAAGGAAATCAAGGAATTAGTGTTGCCTAATTAATGTTTTAAGCAATTTCCTAATATTAATGTTATCTCTTAATAAATCTGTTCGATTATATCTAACTTGTATTTTTTTATAGAAAATCGTATTTTATCATACTTTAGGTGAAAAAGCATAATCAGAAAGAAAAAGAAATGTCATAAAGTCTGTTTTTGGAAAAGGAGCCAGTTTGAAAAATAAAGCTTGATAATGTCAGCAATAAAAAAGGATATACAGGTGCATCTCAATAAATTAGAATGTCGTGGAAAAGTTAATTTATTTCAGTAATTCAACTCAAATTGTGAAACTCGTGTATTAAATAAATTCAATGCTAACAGACTGAAGTAGTTTACCTTTTGGTTCTTTTAATTGTGATGATTTTGGCTCACATTTAACAAAAACCCACCAATTCATCTCAACAAATTAGAATACTTCATAAGACCAAAATAAAACAATTTTTTGTGAATTGGCCTTCTGGGAAGTATGTTAATTTACTGATATGTACTCAATACTTGGTAGGGGCTTATTTTGCATTAATTACTGCCTCAATTCGGCATGGCATGGAGATGATCAGTTTGTGGCACTGCTGAGGTGGTATGGAAGCCCAGGTTTCTTTGACAGTGGCCCTCAGCTCATCTGCATTTCTTGGTCTCTTGTTTCATTTTCCTCTTGACAATACCCCATAGATTCTCTATAGGGTTCAGGTCTGGTGAGTTTGCTGGCTAGTCAAGCACACCAACACCATGGTCAAAAACCAACTTTTGGCAGTGTGGGCAGGTGCCAGATCCTGCTGGAAAATGAAATCAGCATCTTTAAAAAGCTGGTCAGCAGAAGGAAGCATGAAGTGCTCCAAAATTTCTTGGTAAAGGGGTGCAGTGACGTTGGTTTTCAAAAAACACAATGGACCAACACCAGCAGATGACATTGCACCCCAAATCATCACAGACTGTGGAAACTTAACACAGGACTTCAAGCAACTTGGGCTATGAGCTTCTCCACCCTTCCTCCAGACTCTAGGACCTTGGTTTCCAAATGAAATACAAAACTTGCTCTCATCTGAAAAGAGGACTTTGGACCACTAGGCAACAGTCCAGTTCTTCTCCTTAGCCCAGGTAAGACGCCTCTGATGACAACTGTACCCAAATTCCTTGACACGTCTGTGTGTGGTGGCTCTTGATGCCTTGACCCCAGCCTCAGTCCATTCCTTGTGAAGTTCACCCAAATTCTTGAATCAATTATGCTTGACAATCCTCATAAGGCTGCGGTTCTCTCGGTTGGTTGTGCATCTTTTTCTTCCACACTTTTTCCTTCCACTCAACTTTCTGTTTACATGCTTGGATACAGCACTCTGTGAACAGCCAGCTTCTTTGGCAATGAATGTTTGTGGCTTACCCTCCTTGTGAAGGTGTCAATGATTGTCTTCTGGACAACTGTCAGATCAGCAGTCTTCCCCATGATTGTGTAGACTAGTGAACCAAACTAAGAGACCATTTTGAAGGCTCTGGAAACCTTTGTAGGTGTTTTGAGTTGATTAGCTGATTGGCATTTCACCATATTCTAATTTGTTGAGATGTGAATTGGTGAATTGGTGGGTTTTTGTTAAATGTGAGCCAAAATCATCACAATTAAAATAACCAAAGACTTAAACTACTTCAGTCTGTGTGCATTGAATTTATTTCATACACTAGTTTCACAATTTGAGTTGAATTACTGAAATAAATGAACTTTTCCACGACATTCTAATTTACTGAGATTCACCTGTATGTATGGCTATAAATCATGCATAGTAAGAGTAGGAACTTGGGTTAAGTAGGCTATTTTGATATTATGATGACTTGTGTAATTTCTGTTTCACTAGTGGAAATGTGAGTGGGAAAATAACTATTGCTTTCGGCTTTCTAAACACTCTCCGTCTGTCATTGGTTGTACCAACAGATAGTGCCGCCCCAAACTCACAGTATTGGCTGAGATGATGTTCCAGAGTCTAGGTGGATGGTATGCTTAACATTTTGGATAGAACCACAGTCACTGTGTTTATAATTGTACATATGGCTTAATTATTTAGTTGACTAATTTTGTCCCTGCATATTAACATGGGACACATTTTCAAAATGGACACTTATCTGCTTTAAATGTCATGCATTAAAGGATACTTCCTTCTTTGTTGTTATCATCCAGGCTCTCCATTCCGGGCAAAGCAGCAGCCACTCGCCGAAACAACTATTAAACCAAACAGAAAGAGAATTAAATCAGATTTTTTTTCTCCCAGAGTGGACTGGTACCATTAAAGCCCTATGGGCAACAACTCTGGCTAAATCAAATCTTTTTAGAGCTTTCCATGTGTCATGTTACAGGGCATGATCTCCATTAAATTACTCTATTGGATCAAGTCCATTTGCCATTGAGCAGACATTGTAGCGCTTTTAGACTCACCTGTTTAACATTGCTGCCAGTCTTTGCACTAGTCTCGATAAACATCACATTCAGCTCTTTGGCCCGCTGCTCGCCCTCCTCTATAGTGATTTGCCTATCAGAACAAATCCCAACATGATGCATTACAATTTGTATTACATTTAAACAACGATTTTCAGTAAAAAAATAAACTTAAATATGAAAACTTGATAGTGACACAAATTAAGATTTCTATCATAAAGTATTATATAAAAATGTTATATAAAAGACTCCACCTCTTTTCTTCTAGGTCTGTTTTATTGGCCACCAGCATGATAATAACATCACTTCCCCTCTCTGTTCTGACATCATCAATCCATTTGGAGGTTAGCTGGAATGAATTGACATCTGGAAGAATAAAAGGAACATAAATCAGTGAGTTTTGTTAAATGCCTATTTCATCAATGGCGACACAAAACTAGTTGCTTCAACACCATTTAATCGGTCAAAGTGTGTGTTTAAGGTGCTCACTTGTGATATCATACACCACCACAGCCACTGTGGAGTCTCTAATGTAGCTCGGGATAAGACTCCTAAAACGCTCCTGCCCTGCGGTGTCCCATAGCTGTAACCTCACCTGCAAGAAAAACACACAAGGTATATTTGTAGAAATAATTATAGATTTTTATATATTAAATATAATAATTAATTATAATTAGTTCCAGAGCTTCTTACAGTTCGGTCCTCCAGATACATGGTTTTTGATAAAAAGTCAATTCCAATGGTTGCCTGTAATGATAAGTAAGATACAAATTAAATTAAATTCAATTGTAAGTAAGTACAATTCAAAGTAAGATACAAAATAACATAGACTTATATGGAAAACTGGTGTCTGTACTAAAAGAACAAATAGCATACCTGATAAGTGTTGTCAAAACTGTCATACATGAACCTTGTAATCAGCGATGTTTTCCCAACTGTAAAACAAATCAACAAAACCAGGAAAAGATTCAGATTTTGATGACTCACATGCATTGAAGGTATTAATGACTTGTTTATCCTGACCAACCCCATACACCGTGTTTCTAGTAATTGAATTAAACTACCATGCTGCAATATATGCTGTCTTAACCTCCGTCCTTCAAATGACTGTACATTTCTTAAGGGATCACACAGAGAATGGCATTTGAACTTCACTGTCATTTAGAGTCATGGCGACAGGGAAAAATGTGGCAGTGTATGGAGCCACTGTGACAGCAGAATTCCTGAGTACACATTTCGTATACTAGAGGACTGCTCTTTTCAGGCCAGTCTGGTCAAGCCTGTTTGTCAGGCTGAGCCGAGATACTAAAATCACCAAACGGCACAATGCCAATAATTCTACTGGAGCTCATAGAACGAAAGGGCATAATGGTCCCATTCTTCTGTGACTTCACTGGTTGTTCTGCTGATGTCTTGAGACAAGATCAACCAAATCTGACCAGTAGAGAGCTTCAGGACCACGGACAGCACAATACAAGTGGTCTTCTGATGATCGTCAGTACAGTCCATGCAAACCATGTCATCAGTTACTCTCATGTTGCTCCAAACCTGCATGACTTCCTTTCTTCTGTCACGATTCACTTTCATTATATGGGGAGAAAAGATAAGTGGGGACTGAGAGGATGTTGTTCTTTCTATCATCTCCTTTTGTGTTCCACAGAAGAAAGATGGTTTGGAACAACATCAAGGTGAGTAAACGATGACAGAATTTTCAGAAGCTGACATAAAAGGGAAAATAAAGGTTTTTCTATGCAGGTGTGGTAATATCCATCATCATATCCCAGCTGCATAGGATTTATTATTTAGAAAAGATGCAGACAGCTGTCAAAGCTCATTTAGACTTAATTTGCAATTATCGTTTATCACAATCTAATGCTGTTTTATACAGTACAGAGGGCCTTCTGTCTGACTGCCTATCCATTTTTTTCAATACGAACAGTGAATGATGAATAGATAACCACTGAATTAGGCGCTATATGCATTACTGGAAAACTGTAAGACAATAATATCTCAAGAACATGTGAAGTTTATGGCGGCACCATGTTCAATGTTATTATTTTCAATATTTGGATGTCCAGTCATCAAATGACAGACATGATCTCAAATGCCCGTCTGATTACGTCTTCACAAACACCGACAGTGACAGTGACACTGATAAAACCATCATCCAGCCAAATGAATAAACCACGATATCTAGTCATATTATACTGGCTGATCCTATGACTGCTCATAAAATGATGCATGAGGTTTTTATTTTTGCTCTGCTGAAGAATCCCACAGACACTGACTGCCAACCTGGGTGTGTCTCAGTAGACACACGGGAAATGCAAAGCCTCTGCGCTTTTCTGTTTCGTGGCATTAAATCAGTGGATGTTTACCGGAAGATACATACAAACACGACGATATACATGTCTTTCGATTGAATTATTTTATATCAATTGTTTTGAGCGATTTAGTCAGTGCCCCAGAACAACAGGGATCAATAATATGATCAGCCCTTCTGCTTCCAATGGAAAATGCAGGTGACAATCATAACAGAGTTGTTGAAATAACGATTATATCACGTTATATTCACAAATGGGTGTTTAGTAGTCTAATGACGCTGCATAGCTATACATTTTCATGACTAATCAAAAATTAAACATATGCAACCGACTTGTTTGACATGAGTCGATGGCGAGATAACATCGTTTGAAATAACACCACAAGCAAGCGGATACACAAAAGACTCAACAACATACTAATGTACTTCATGCATGTGTCGAAAAAGGTTAATGGGTTCGTCTAAACCCAGTCGTAGCAAACCCAAAGACTCACCGCTTTGCTCCCCTAAAAAAACAAGTTTGAATTTCCGTAAAGGGTTCCCAAAGTCACTTCCCATGGACATGATTGCTTTAATGACACAGTTGGTATGGATTAATATGTACAGGTGGCACTAGTCTTGCGAGAATGCAGATGGATAATCTTCGGTCCCGAATCGATGGATATTGCAGTGCTGCTCCTCGATGTCAATTCTCCAGCCCTGTGCGCATGCGCAGCGAGGACGATACGCCCGTCTGATATCACTGAGTGTTTACGGAAACGTCCCTGTAAACTCTCTACGCACACTAAACCGCAGGCCAAGCATCCGTGCAGCAATGTTTGCATCTGCATCTCAAAGTGCAACATATTTATATACTTTTAACGCTTATTTGTGTCTTTTGCAGACACCCGACTGCATTTAGACCTGTCTGTGTGTAATTACATCCTGTGAATATTAATTTAATGGAAAGTGTTAAACAAAATGTTGCAAACCCTTTGTCTGTGTGCACATTATAATATACATTTGATATTATAAAACGATAAGATTTAGAATATAGCGTATACAGAAACTTGCGGAGTAACTAATATAGTACGATCAATTAAATAAGGAGAATATTTTTGAGTTATCTGTGGGCAAGGCACGTTTATTTATATAGGACATTACATACACAATGGTGATTCAATGTAATAAAATAATCACAAAAAACACAATAATAAAACAAGGAATTTAAAAAACTTTTAAAATTATTTAAACACTGATTTAAAATGATTTTTAGAACAGTTAGAAATAAAAAACCTATGCATAAAATACAGACATTTCAGATGTAGTACAGTGCTCATTCAACAAATGCACAGATAAACAGATGCGTTTGGAGTCTGGATTTAAATGTGGCTAATGTTTTAGCACATCTGATCTCTTCTGGGAGCTGATTCCAACTGTGGGCGGCATAATAGCGAAATCGTTGAATTATTTATAAATGAGTAAAAGTAATTTAAAATCTATCCTAAATGTAACTGAAAGCCAGTGTAAGGACCTGAGGACTGGAGTAATGCTAAGATTTTCTGGTTCTGGTCAGAATCCTGGCAGCAGCGTTCTGGATGAGCTGCAGCGGTCTAATGGTCTTCTTTGGAAGGCCGTGAGGAGACCATTACAATAATCCACCCTGCTTGAGATAATGGCATGATTAAGTTTCTCCAAGTCTTGACTGGAAACAAAAGACCCAATTCTTGCAATGTTTTTGATTTAGTTACTGCTTTGACATGACTACTAAAGCTAAGGTCTGTCTCCAGAATCACCCCAAGATTCTTGACTTGATTGTTAGTTGTCTGACTCCTAGAGTCAAGTTATGCATTCACCTTGATTACTTCATCTTTGTTTCCAAATGCAATTACTTCCGTTTTCTGCTTGTTTAACTGAAGAAGATTCTGGCACATCCATCATGTTAATTGCATCAATGCATTGGCAGACAATGGGGCTATTGTCATTTGGAGATAAGGCTAGGTAAATCTGGGTGTCATCCGCAATAGGCAATTTGTTTCTTTCTCATTATTTGACAGAGTGGGAGCATATATAGGCTAAAAAAGAGCGGTGCAAGAATTGAGCCTTGTGTAACTCCGCATGTCACGGACGTCCATTAAGACTTATGCTCTACTTTACTCACATAATAACCTCTTGCTTAATTCTAAGTATGACCTGAACCATTTGAGTACCATCCCAGAAAGCCCAACCCAGTTTT
Source organism: Gymnocypris eckloni scoliostomus (assembly GCA_027564155.1). Taxonomy (NCBI): domain Eukaryota; kingdom Metazoa; phylum Chordata; class Actinopteri; order Cypriniformes; family Cyprinidae; genus Gymnocypris; species Gymnocypris eckloni. The sequence continues at coordinate 18,518,410 of CM050422.1, read as the reverse complement.
CCAGTTTCTCTAGAAGTATGTTATGAACGACAGTGTCAAACGGAGCACTAGGATCTAGTAGTACCAGCACTGATATTTTACCAGAATCAGAATTAAAGCGAATATCATTTATTATCTTAATGAGTGCTGTCTCTGTGCTGAGATGCGGTCGGAAACCACATTGAAAATTGTCCAGGTATCCATTTGAATTTAAGTAGTTGTTCAGCTGATTAAAAACTACCTTTTCAATAATTTTGCCTGTAAAATTAAGATTTGATATTGGTATTTAGTTGCTCAATAGGGTGTTATCAAGATTGCTCTTATTCAGAAGGGGCCTTTTTTGGATGAAAATGGTAGATTCACAGTTCAAACCAACATCCCTTTAAGTATACAATTGGCATTATGTGTCAGTAAAATATGCAAATAATATCACCAAGCACTATCCAAGCATGCCCTTTTGACCTATTGGACATAAATCTATAAATCATTCTCCTTCAGCACATTGTGCCCAGTCTGATGAGATGTTAAATAAGGAGCATTGTTTCAGAGTACAGAGGTATTTGATGTTGATTTTTATTTTTCCAGCAAAACAATAAATGACCAAATGAAAACAGAAGAGAAATCTCATGCAGCTGTAAATGACATTAAAATGCATTCAAATCAAATTGACTGTGTTTAATGAGTTCATTACTGTGTCCTGGAAATGTCAATACCTGTTATATATCCTGACATGTCTGTTTGTCTGCAGATTTCTTCATAATCTACAGCCTGGGGCTAAAAAAATAGACAAGAAAACTAAGCTATGTTTACTGGAGATAACGTTGACAATAAAATCACAAAAACATCCCTCAAAATATATAAAATAACTTTAGTAGTTTTATTTACTAAGCAATACTCTCTAGATAAGGGAACACATTACACAAGTAGAGTCTGTATACTAACAGAAATGATACAAGTCCAGGTATACAATCAGATTACTGTACTTTAAACATAAATAGTATGTAGCTTATATAAAATATTATATAAAACATTAACATTTTGATATGAATAAGAGATGTTTTAAATACTGTTGCTGATAGTCCTTAAATAAAAGCAGCTAATCACAGCATATTATAATAAAATAGAATATGCTCAAATGTGTGTGTATTTACCTCTATTTTGTACTGTTAGTAAGGTAACAGATCTTGAAAATGAATGAAGTAAATGGTTTCTTCAATTCAGCATTTACTTTGATGTCAAGAAGGAGAGGACAAGAAAGGCTAGATTAGCATTAGCATGCCACAGCAAGAGTCATTTCCTTAGCTCGAGTTAAGGTTTCCTTGTTTGTGTAATGTGTGTGTGTGTGTTTAGCACAGTAGAGAAACCAAACTCCCTGAAAGGTGTTATAATATACACAACATTTCCTTCCTGCTAAATTGTATTGAGTGATTTGTTGCTTTTATATACTGTAGATGTGTTAACTTAGGTGTCTGTTCAGTGTTTTTCTGGTTTGAACTATACTATAGCACTATTGTTATGTAACACTTGTTACACTTATACATGTTTCATCAGCCCCTCAGGGTGGTTTGAACCCCTGCAGGTCACACACACACATTTCACCCACCGCCATACATGCTTATTTACACTGAGGGAAACAATTATTTTATCCCCTGCTGATTTTATACGTTTGCCCACTGACAAAGAAATTATCCGTCTATAATTGTAATGGTAGGTTTATTGAAACAGTGAGAGACAGAATAACAAAAAAAGTGATATTACATATGTATTAATAAATAATAAAGTTATTAATTGATTTGCATTTCAATGATCTTGAGGACGGTGAGGAATCAGTCCAGAACTACACGGGAGGATCTTGTCAATGATCTCAAGGCAGCTGGGGACCATGGTCACTAAGAAAATAATTGGTAACACACTACACCGTGAAGGACCGAAATCCTGCAGTGCCTGCAAGGTCCCCCTGCTTAAGAAAGCACATGTACAGGCCCGTCTGAAGTTTGCCAATGGTTCATAGGAGAACTGGGTGAAAGTGTTGTGGTCGGATGAGACCAAAATCGAGCTCTTTGGCATAAACTAAACTCGCTGTGTTTGGAGGAGGAGGAATGCTGCCTATGACCCCAAGAACACCACCCCCACCGTCAAACATGGAGGTGGACACATTGTGTTTTGGGGGGGGGTTTCTGCTAAGGGGACAGGGCAACTGCACCGCATTAAAGGACGATGGACGGGGCCATACACCATCAGGGCCAGGGCATTGAAGCCAGACAGGGCATTGAAAATGTGTCGTGGATTGGTATTCCAGCATGACAATGACCCAAAACCCATGCACGAAACAAGACAACAAAGGAGTGGCTCAAGAAGAAGCACATTAAGGTCCTGGAGTGGCCTAGCCAGTCTCCAGACCTTAATCCCATAGAAAATCTGTGGAGGGAGCTGAAGGTTCGAGTTGCCAAACGTCAGCCTCAAAACATTAATGACTCGGAGAGGATCTGGAAAGAGGAGTGGGACAAAATCCCTCCTGAGATGTGTGCACACCTGGTGGCCAACTACAAGAAACATCTGACCTCTGTGATTGCCAACAAGGGATTTACCACCAAGTACTAAGTCATGTTTTGCGAAGGGTCAGATAATTATTTCACTCATTACATTTACATTTCTGCATTTAGCAGATGCTTTTATCCAAAGCGACTTACAGTGCATTCAGGCTATGCATTTTTTCTTTAATCAGTATGTGTGTTCCCTGGAAATTGAACCCATTACCTTTAGTGCTGCTAACGCAATGCTCTACCACTGAGCCACAGGAACAGTTATTCTGTCTCTTGCTGTTCAAATATACCATTACAATTATAGACTGATCATTTCTTTGTCAGTGGGCAAACGTACAAAATCAGCAGGGGATCAAATAATGTTTTCCCTCACTGTATGTACTGATCTGAATGTCGGTTTGTTTCTTGTGCAAAAAAAAAAAAGTGTAACCGGAAGTTATAAGGGACTCAGGAATGATTAATCTCACGAAACTGCAATTTTCAAACAAAACAATGGTTTATTTATAGAAGAGAAAAGGCAAATTTAATTGTGGAATGCATGGCTGTAAGTCTCTTTTGGCCCGATTCATTGTGTAATCATGGTATTTATTTATATAAGGTACAGTTTACCTGATGCTGCATAGCAAAGCACTTAATTAAAATACATTACGTTATTTATATAGTCTTCAGATACATTATAAACAATCACTGCATTCAGAAACCTTAAAAGTCAAACAACTCCGTTTCTTTCTCTTTCCAGAAGGTGAAACTGCGATCAATATATTTACAAATTTCATCATCACCAAACATTGAGAAATCACTGCTTCCATCTCTGCTGGGATGTCCTCCATCATTTGATACGGTATTCTCGATGAGAACCTGTGGCACGGCTTTAGAACTATTTGGAGATTCCTTAGTTATCCCATTTTCTCTTTTCCCAAAGTATTGCATTTTGATGTCCTCAAAACCATCTTTCCACTCACGTCTCCCAGCCTCAATGTCCCTGAGTACAGCCTGGTGGAAGTCTCGGACCATCTCCCAGGGAAAATTCCCCACGTGGTCGAACACCTCAAAGCATAGCAGGTGCCTCATCTTGCGCTCCACAGCTGGAAGGTCCTGCTCAAGAATGTGAAAATAACCAAGCATGAACAAGTCAAGGGTCAAGCTGTCATAAGCAGCAGGAGCGCCGTCCACACGAGGAAGGAACTGCTCGGGCGAGTAGGTCACATGCTTCCTTTGGAGGCTCCGGATCTGTCGTGATGGGACCCCTGAGGCGATGCGTTTCCAGTTGCCAATCATCTTCTCTATTGCGGTTCTTTGCCTGTAAAGATGATACAGTGATCTGGTTCCTGGCTTGGAGACTGGAGCTGTTATTCCTTCTTCGGTAAGAGTGCCAAGCTCTTGTTTTATCTTGGCTCGCATTGATATTGCATACGCAGACCTTTTCCAGTGGCTCAAAAAGAGGACAACGATACGCTCCTTTCGCAAGCAGGTGGTCTCCATTACTTTATTTGCATCTTTGCCTGGTCTGCTGGCACTCTATAGGACTGTCATTAATGTGATTTACATCAGTGCTTTGAGTTGGCTGCTCCTTAAGATTTGTTGATGTAGTCCGTTTTTGCTGTCTTGTGTCTGATGTGTTGTTTAAAAGCCCAGAAAATGGGTAGATGTTTCCTATCTGACCCTCAAAGTTGGACCTCAGATCTCTCACAGAAACTCCTGATTGCTGGATCTCCATTTCCACCCTTTGCCTTCGTCCCCTGATTGAACTTTGCCTCTCTGGCTGGTATGTGAATACCGATGCCAGATCTGTGTTTGGCATCTTACTGATCCCATCCTCACTGTTTTTTTCGGAGAGGTTTGTCAGGAGCAGCGACATGCTCTTTACTATATTTGAGATACGATTGTACCACACAGGAAGAGGCAGAGATTCCTCCATGTTTGGGAGCTGCTGGCACTGGGTGTTGACGGTGATATTAACGATGGGAGCAGGAAGGATGGTCCTGAGTTCCTCCACCAGTCGAGCAAGCTCTAGTTCAAAGGCCTGGCATTGTTTCTGAAGGGAGATAGTTTCAATCTGTCCCTCCAAGTAGACCAGGTCATCCTCAGTAAGCAGTTCTCCAAAGGGGCCCAAAATGACATTGTGGACTTGGGAATACCTCCAACCATCCATCTCGATGTCTGAGTCACTATTGTCCTGTGTAAGAAAACAATTCTTATTGTAATGTTGTATGACATTATGCAAGGAATTGTATGTTGGAAGTTGGGGTTGAGAAGTTTACTTTTCTGCTGTGGACATCTTCATCCTGCAGTCGAGCCTGAAGCTTGCGCACCATAACCTGCCTCTTCCATTCAGCAATGGGCCTCCCGTTCTCATCATGAGTTGGGATCAGAGAATCAATGTCAGCAAGATTTGCCTCCAGTGCTTCAGGTGGAACAATTCCATTCTGTCCTTTCTGTAAACAGATTCAAACAAACCCATAGAAATCAATATTGCCATATCATCTCAGTTGCAAATTAACACATTCACTTCAAATTTAAATAATATAATTGCAAACCTCAATTAAAATGTACCCCTCTTCCCGAAACACCACCAAAACCCTTTTTTAGGTAGGGCAAGTTAACAACAGTGCCTTAAACAGTGTTGATCTTGTAAATAAAATTACTGATAAGAAATTTCAAATGTTAATTTATGAAGAGTTATCTGATTTCTTATTATTTCAGCATTAACAAAGATATTTATGAGCTCAGTTTCACAACAAATGCAATTTTTTATGAATATATAAAACTATAAATATTTTGCTTAAATTTGACATAATCTTAAGTAAAACTATATTTTTGTCTAAAATCTAAACATTTATTTAAACAAGCACAAAAAAAGGAATACAGACGTAATGCTCCTTTTTCAAATGTATAGTTTTTTTATATGACTGTTGCAACTTTTATTGTATTAATCAGCACTGTATTACATTACCTTTGGCAAGGTTTTAAAAGTCTGCATAACCTACAATAACCAATCAGTCTATAGGTATTGGGTGGGGGGTAATAAAAGGATATTGCAGCTCTTTCTCACAATTTTGTCAGGAAAACTTTATTTTTTTCGCAGTTTATATCTCGAAATATTGAGTTAACATCCTGAATGACTTTTCTCAAAATTGCAAGTTTATATTTTTCTTGTAATTTTAGAGTTCACATCTCTCGATTCTGACTTTTTTCTTGGAATTCTGGTAGAAATGGGCTTCTGGCAGATCAAACCAATTTGATGATAAATTATGAAGAAACTTGTTTTCTTTGGAATAACGTACACTGATGATATGAGCACAGTAAGACTTGAAAGATAATTAGGGTCAATTGTGATTTGCATTATGACTTTTTTTATATTGAAGCTAGCACATACATTTATTGATTGTCCAGTGAAGACCGCTGTGATTCCAGCTTGTCTCATCGACCTCGTGGACATATGGGACAAAACTGTTTCATTTTCCTCAACGTGTTTCCTCGTGTTGAATGAAGTTACAACTATAAACCAAAGACAGAGAAAATTAGTTAACTTACATATTCGATTTATTTGTGTTATGGATGTTGACCAATGTCAGTTAGAAATCTTTAACGGTTAAAGATAAAAGATCATGTATACTCTCGCCTGAGCCAAACACATGCAGGGTCATGCACTGTCACCTGTAGAGGCCACTTGCATGTGTTGAATGGGTCCAGCTCCAGCTCTCTTAGCCTGTGAGGAGGCCGGTAATGCGGATGAGTTATCCGGGTATGCTGGAGAGGGACGAGGCTGGGGAGAGACTTCATTCACCGGCTGCTAGGAACACCAAACCAGCCAAAGCGATTAAGAACAAGCGTGTCCTGTCACATTTGCTTAAAATAAGTTCATAATTAAAAGTCATCACCTTGCTATTTTCCATCCTGCCACTATGTCTGAGTTCACAGGACAGGTCCTTAATATCCTGGTATGGGTCAGCAGTGCTAAATAAGGTCCTTTCCTCCTCTATGAGAACAATATCTGCAGACTGCTGAAGTAAAGTAATAAGAGAACACACTGATTTCCTAAATGTGAACTTAATTTCCTTCTAGTAATTGGCACAAAATACAGGTCTTGAAGCACAATGTACTGTATACCCTGATCTGTGAACAGCCCCCGGTGAGGAGAAAAAAGCCACGAGAAAAGAGAAACAGGAGCTCAGACTGTTTAGTATAGCAGACCTCCCACTTAGTTAACAAAGGAAACTGCCTATAGAGTTCAGTCACCTGATCGGGTGGTTCAAATGACCCATACCTGCAATTGCAGTGATTGACTTCTCTTATGGCCACTTGTGAACTCTGTTCTTGCTGTTCTATGTTTTTTCAGTTTTTCTAAGTTCTTTTTAAACATTAATAAGAACATGTGCCATACATTGCAACAGCAGACAATTAGGAAAATTACATTTTTTTAAATAAATTAATACTTAATTATTCAGTAAAGATCCAAATGGTCATTTATAATGTTACAAAATAATTATATTTTAAGTATTGTTATTTTTTTAAGAATCCTTATAAATGAATCAGTTTCAGTAAAAAAGCAGCACTGTTTTCATGTGACACTGACGTCTGTAAATTGCCTTCACAGGATTTTTTTTTTTTTATATATATATATATTAAAATAGAAAAAGTAATTTTTATTGTAATAATGTTTAATAATAGAAGTTTTTGAATCAAATAAAAGCAAAAACATTTAAAAAATCTTACCAACCTCAAACTTTTGAACAGTAGAGTACATCCGTGTATCAGACAATCATAAAACATGTCTGGATCGTATTAGTTGTAGTGTTAGTAGTGTATCAGTAGTGTTACTAAAGTAGTAACATGGTAATGTAAAGATAAAGCATGTGTGCGTTGAGCGTAGCACTTAAGAGCAGCATCACAAAGATGGTTAAGTCTGAACATTACTTACTTCAAATACTAAATGAGGCTTCACACACTATCGGTTAAGCATTTCCTGTGTATAATAAAGTGTGTGAAATTTAGGGTCTAATTTATTTATTTGAACAAAATGAAATTTAGTTCTCAGAGCTAAACATGATGAATGTGTCAGTCTGTGTGTTCCATCAATTACCTCATTACTTGCTCGCACTGTAATGACAAAATATCTTTAGTCATACTTTTTATGGTCTTTCATGAAAACATTCAATTTGAAACTTGTTTCTTATTCCATAAGAAAAAATAATTATATATAGGAAAATAATTGTATATAGCTCATTATTTTCCCAATATATTTATTTGACAGTTTTAGAGTTTTAGTTTTACACACCCATGCAAAACTCTTGAAGCATATGAATCCTCGAACCAAGAAGTAATACAATATACTGTAGTTATTTTGAAGGACTCTCAAATATATTTTTCTAGAGTTTTTTTATATACATATTTAACTAATACATTTCACATCATGAAACAAACCCCTGCAATGCTGCAGATTTTTTTTTCAGAAAGTAAAACAACAATGACATTAATGTTTTTTATGAAGTAATCTGAAATAACTCACAGTACACGCCTTTCTTTTCCAGTTAGGTCTTCACAAGTCTAACAGCTGAGCGTAATGAGAGCAGCCACAATCACATCAGAGCTCCAGCCATCCAGTGGCCAAACGCTTAAAGATCAGCACACTACAGTGAGGTCTTCATAGTAAAGTATGAATAATTAAAGGGTGGGATTAGGTGAACCGTTTGTCTGTACAAGTTTAAACATCTAAAGGCTGCCATGCGTTCCTCACTTTTGTGTTTCTCACTTTGAGCTAACGCTACAGTCACAGAACACCATTTACTGTTCTGAATGTCTTGGACTGTAGTTAGAGAATTACTTCAATTCCACAAAAGGGCAAAGATTGAAGAACAGGGTTTGATGGCGAATCGATACATGTACATGAACAGGCAGTTCTAATCTCTGTTGAGGTGTCACATTAGTATCCAACCCTAACTGATGTGCCGCTACGCAAATTTAAAGGCACTTCACTTAATACCTCTCTGTCTGTCACATGCACCTCAACCGACCGTGGAGCAAAGAGGTCAACACACATCAGTTACACAGACCATTAGATATGCAGCAGAAACAGATCAGGCCACTCGAGCTAAGCATTAGATCACAACAATTCTATTCATGTACAGGCAGTTCATACAGGCTCTTATATTATATTATATTTAAAGGGATAGTTGACCAAAAAAATAAATTCTGTCATTAAGTAATCTAAGCATCTTCAGAACACGAATTAAGATTTTTTTTAAGAAATCCGAGAGCTTTCAGAACCTCAATAAACAGAAACACAACTACCATGATCAAGATCCACACTCAAAAAATGATTTTTGCTCTTTGTTCAATTTCATTAATTAAAATGAGCTCATACAACATAACTCTAGGTAAAAATGGTCCCAACTTAATTTTATTAAATATAAACAATGTAATTTAAAAACAATTAGGTTTACACGTTTTTTTTTAATTGAGTCAACAAGAATATTTTTCGTTGGATTTTACTTGTGTAACTAGGAAGTGGATTTCCCTTCCCATCATGCTTTGCACCACAGGGCTGGATAAGGAGAGTAAATCTTGAAATAAAATGTTATTTTAGGCATTTTTTATTTAGATGATAAAATTGGGAGACTTGTTAATGTTTAATGTTCTTTTATGTTTGTATTTAAAAGAGTTTCTGGTATGTTAGTGTTTTGGGGGGTTACCATTGTGGTAAAGTGTAGAGCATGTGCTTGGGTTGAGGACCAGCTAACATGACACAAAGATTTTTAATAACAAAGAAACAATTATGGGCATGCCATGGATGTAACAATATCATCATATGCTATGCCTAACAAATTGGCTAATGCCTAAAGTTAAATAAATCCAACAAATAATTTATTTTGAGTGTAGAAACGATTTGTTATCCAGTTAAATGTTTTAGCAAGCATAAAAACATCACTTCATCAATGTATTAATTTAATTTAAACTATATTTGATCAAATTGAGTTGGCCCAACTCAATTACAATTCATCCAATGAATTATTTTTTTGAGTGTAGGCTACTGATGTTAAAATCACAATGTAGCGGCTGGATTGCAACTATTACATATATAATTTGCCTATTTACATTGTCTATTTTGTATGGATATACCTAATTTATCTGTTGTATATTTCTTTATTTGCTTATCATATTTTATATTTGACTGTGCCCTGCTGTTGTTTTGTGCACAGGCATGGCATGGCAAAACTTTATCTAGTAGGAATGACCCAATTTTTTTTTGTAGTCCTCACTGAAGGAATTTAAGTTTATACAACTAGATTACAACAACTCATTTCAAACAAATTAGATTTTGGTGGAAAAATTTAATTAAATTTCGTGGAAAAGTTTATTCTAATTTTTTTAAGTTCATTCAACAACTTTTTTTTTTTGAGTGCAGAACGTTAGTAAGGATATCGGTAAAATAATCCATGTGACATCAGTGGTTCAACCATAATTTTATGAAACTTCAAGAATGCTTTTTGTGTGCAAAGAACACAACAATAATGAATTTATTAAACTATTTCTTCTATTCCACGTTTTCAACGTACAAAGATGAATGAAGATCTCACAGGTTTGGAACGACATGATAGTGAGTAATTAATGACAGAATTTTCATTTTTGGGTGAACTATCTCTTTAAGTATTTTGAATGAATATGATCACATTTTACTTAGGTATTATTTTCTCCCAAATATGTAAATTTTTCTTTTAAATATTTAAATATAAATATTTGAACAGAATTTTCTCAATATTTAGACAATTTCCTCTCTCTCTCTCTATATATATATATATATGTGTGTGTGTGTGGTGGAATAGATCAAGCAGTTTTATGCATCTGATCACACCATTTATATTAATTTGCTGAATATATTTAATTATATTTAATTATATTATTGTCAGACTTATGTTGTTCGTGTTGTGTTGCGTTTTCGGTCCATGTGCTCCCCAAGTCCTAGTTTCACCTCTTGCATGCCCATATTTGGTTCTGTTCCTGTCCCCATTTAGTTAATTCTGTTTCCAGCTGTGTGTAATTAATTATCTAGTTTACTCCCCAGTATTTAAGCTCTGTGTTTCCCTGTCTCAGTGTCTGGTATTAATGCCGATGTTGTATACCTGTGTGTCTCTGCCTGTCTTCTTACCACTGGTTTGATTAAAGATTAAAGACAGTTTCTTTGCGTTTTACCCTCGTCTCTTTGTTCCTTGTTTTGCCACAGTTTGCAATCGTGACAATTATACTATAAAACTCTATATTTCAATTGTATTATTAAATATGGAAACAGTTTAATTATACTCAATATGATTTTTCTCCAAGTATGTACATTTTTGATTTATGAACTATATATGGTGGAATGTTGAAATAGATAAAGCAATATTTTTATAACACTATCTTTTTTATATTATGCCAAATTAAGCTTTTACAAAGACAGGCTTTTAGAGTCAATGTAATGATTTTTGAAAATCTTTTTTATATTAGCATAAGCAGTCTATTTTTTATTATGTCTGCCTTTTCTTCATCCAGTTTCCGTGATAATAATTAAACTACTCTTATATAATTATTCCCCCTGTAAACAATACATTTGTCAAGAACTCCACAGCGCTGCTCAAACTTTCCTTTGGGGAGACCCATACACTCAAAACAAAACAAATGTCAGCATAAACAAACAAAACTGGTGAGAACACCACATCTCTTTCTCTCTCGTTGGCTTTGTGATGGATTGACGGAGCATGAGCGACTCCAAACACACTGAAGTAAAATGCCCTCTGACAAACACTGACTGCGTTTATGGGCCTCTGACATCTGAGATGGAGGATCGCATATCGTCCTCGCCCCTGGAGCTCTGGAGCTCGCGCTGAGAGGGGCGTGAGTGATAGCTGATAGGTCCTTGATGCGCCAACCAGACAGTACTAAGTGTCTTGCTAATTAGCTTGAGTCCGACCATAACGTTTTAATACGCCATATGCTATCAAAAGAAAGGCTGACGCTTGCATAGTTTCCACTTCATTTATGAACCAATGACATATCTGATGCCCTTTTGCATCGGGGTGACAGTGGAGGCGGAGCTGAAATATAAGTATTTAGCTAATTATGTATAGCGTATTGGTGTTTCATACAGTATCAGACGCATCATTTAATTTTCACGACTGGACTTCTCAACTTTTGTCCATCTCACAAATGTGGATGACATTGGGGGAAACATAAAATTATCAATTTGATTCCATCCACACTCTAAATATTAATTCTAGAAATGCATGAAAAGGACCAGGCATGCACAACTAAAAATCATTAGATTTCATGAAATTATACTTTTTTTTCTAATTGTCCCATATGAGAGCATTCTGCACAAGAATTAACAAATACTTGTCAACACTTTTACTCCCAGCAGATGTGGATCAAATTATAATCAAATTTTTAATGCCTTTATTATTAAGGGATTAGTGGTATCTGTTCAGCCTTCTGAACAGGATGTTCCTGTGATAAGTCCCATCTCTGATAAATAATGGAGACGTTCTTCAGCGGAAACGACTCAGTTGGTTGCGGTGTGTGGTTTTTAATAAATGCACATTAATATTTGTGCCTTGTCCTCTATTTTGTAGCATGACTCAGCCAATATGAGCTATTACTTCATTTGCTCAGATACAGTCATGTTAGAGAAGTAGAGTGTTTGCCAGTAGGTGGCAGTAACAGTTTGCTATCACCCTAAATCCCCATCATCAGGTGTCAATGTATGCAATATTCATGGGTCTTAAAGTACTTAATTGCTATACTTAAGTAGGCTATACTGTTTTTAAATGTGGAAAAACTTTTACTTTCACCCAAGTTGGGTAAATTTGACTTTTAGATGTGTAACATTGACACAGTAACAATAATTTGAGGGATCGTTCACCCAAAAATGAAAATTTTGTCATTAATTACTCACCCTCAAGTCGTTCCAAGACCTCTCGGATTTCATCAAAAATATATTTAATTGTGTTCCGAAGATGATTGAAGGTCTTACAGGTTTGGCACGACATGTGGGTGAGTAATTAATGACAGAATTGTAATTTTTGGGTGAACTATCTCTTTAATGGGAAGAATTTGGAATATTATAAATGTCTCCATATCACTTTTGATCAATTTAATTAATCTTTGCTGTATGTAAGTATTAATTTCTTTAAAAAAAAATGTTTAAACCAAAATCTTTCTGACCCCCCAAAATTTGAATGTGAGTGTGTATACCATGTACACACTCACATTCAAATTTTTGGGGGTCAGAAAGATTTTGGTTGATTCAATAAATTCCATGAAAATGATGAGAACTATGTAAATTAGTGAAAATCAAAACATCTACTTAAAAATGTGCTTTCAGTTAAATAAGCTGTGCTGAATAAAATACTAATTATCTTACATGAGCAAGAGCATCACGGAGGAAGTTGGCACAGTCATGATAGCCATTGTATTCTGCCAGATCCACTGAAGAAAAGCCATCTGAATCTCTCTCCAGTGGACTGATGTGATTATTCCGCAGCACTCGGCAGCACTGAGGGAACGAGAGATTAGAGCTGTCATGAAAGCATTTTAAACACTACTGTATAACCCTCTGAGCATTCATGATAAGGATTTGTGATTGGAACTAAAGGAACGGTGACAGACACCTCCAGTTCTCCATTCTCCGCTGCATCATGCAGAGGGGTCCCACCCCAGAGGTCTTTCAGGACTTTTGCTCCCATGAGTAAAAGACGCTCCACAATGCGATGGTGGCCCTCGCTAGCGGCGAAGTGCAGTGCTGTGGCTCCATCTTTATCCTGACAGGACAGATCCAGATCTGTGAAGGAGGCCTGAAGATCCATATCAGAGAGTTAGATTTAACTCAAATATTCAATAAAACGTAAGAGAAATGACAAAGGGACTGATGCAGCTGTAACTCACCAGCCAGACCACCAGGGCATAGTGTCCCATGTGGGCAGCTGCATGCAACACACTCATGCCATCTTTGGCCTGCACATGAACATTTGCACTGCAGTCTTTCACCAGGTATTCAACCAAATGTAGATGTCCCTCCTGACAGGCCAAATACAGTGGAGTAGCCCCAGTTCCTGTCTGGCAGTCCACACACCTGCACCAATAATACATTTTAGACTTTGCATCTAACAATATAACACATCCTTCTTAAACCCACATTAATTATCAAGCCACTTTAAGTTTACAGCTCATTTCAGTGAAGTGTAAGGAATGTTTACATCAGGGGTGTTTCCTCGAAGGAGGCAAGGGAGGCAGTTAGCCTTTAATAAAAAAAGTGCATACATTACTCGTTTTTCTAAAGAAACACTGTCCAACAGCGACAACAGCAGGTTGAGAGTCCGTGTCTTTCTTGCCTCCCCTGAGCCTGTTGAGTTTTAACCATAGGGTTTTAACAGACCCCCTAAAAAGCATGTCTTGAGTTTAGAGGGGGGTAATTGAGAATGAATGGGGAAAAGTCACGTGAGAGGAGGCAATAGGTGTGTTCGACTTCATGTAGCGCCATGAAAACCGATCGGCGGCTGACTTGAAGCAGCGCATGCCGGTTAGAAAATACACAACGTCACTGTCACATGTGGCATCAAAGTACCGCAAAAGCGTTTAGAGAGCAGCCTTTGAACATTTTGTAAAAGAGATTAAACAATATGGTACTACATTAGATAAAATTAAGAACAAAAAAGCAAGAAAGACCTATGAAGCTTTTTGTTACTTTAAATTGTTGTAATTTTACTCCTGGCATGAATTGTTTCACTTTACATATTCTTATGAAAGTTTATTTGTTTTTGTACTTGCTGTGAGTTGTATATGCTTGTACAAACCTTTGTATAATTTTTGCATTAAAAATATACTGCTCACAAATCTGTTTTTATAACAGTAAAAGCTTTTTACTGTATAGTCGCAATGTTATACTGAGTCACATTTAATAAAAAAACACTGATAAAAGCAAATATACCCCCACTTTATTGGTATTTAAATAGTATATGTTTATGTTGAACTTTATTCTTGAACAGATGGCCCTTTATTAAGCAATATATAAAAAGTGTTTCTGTTGCTCATGAAAACATTTCTGAAACATCTGTGCATTTGACAAATATTGCATGTTATTCACTTCATCTGTGATAAGAGTATCCAAGCACTGCGAGAACATCACTACCGGGAGCAGAAAGAGTCTGACCTCACGTCTCCGCTTTCAATTCCACCCCCGACTGCAAGCGGCTACTCTCACCTATAGATCTGTGCGGCGCTGCACGAAGTCAAACACACCTAATGCCTCCATCACGATAGGATTGGATATGACTAGCAGAGATGGAAAGAGTATGCAAATATTCTACTCAAGTAAAAGTACCATTACATTAGTGAAATTTTACTTAAGTACAAGTAAAAGTACCAGTCTAAAAATATACTCAAGTAAAAGTAAAAAGTAGCTCATTTAAAATTTACTCAGAGTAAATATTACTTAGTTACATTTGTACAGTGGGAGGGATGAAAAAATTTGATAGACCAAATGTGTCAAACTCAGTACCTGGAGGGCCACAGCCCTACACAGTGTAGATATAACCCTAATTAAACACATCTGATCCAGCTAATCTAATCATTTAGGCTTATTTGAAAACTACATCGTAAGTGTGTTGGAGCAGGGTTGGAGCTAAACTCTGCAGGGCTGTGGCCTTCCAGGAAATGAGTTTGACACACCTGGGATATGGGCCTGTACATCTCAAACTAGGTGTTTTTAATTAAAGGAATCAGTTATTTAGAATAATAACACATTTAGGCTGTTACCAGGCAAATTAAATCAGTATCAACAAAATGTATCTTTGCAATGCAGAGGAAACAGAAGCTTCATCTGAAGGGGCATTTAGATGTAGCCTATTTACACTGTTTAAAGCAGGACATGAATGCATTTAACCTGCAGTTACAAATGCAGAAATAATGTTTTGATATATAAGACTTCATAATGTAATAATGTAATCATGTAATTTCATATAATAAAATGTTGAATACTCATTTGAAATTATAAATTATAATAAAAAAAATGAAACGATACTTTACATGTGAAAATAAAACCCCCAGTAGGTGTCACCAAGTCACCGTGTATAAGTGAGTAATTGTGATTGAACAGAATCATTTAAACGGTTGATTCATTCAGGAACAAAACACCATCATGCGCACGCAAGTCTTTTAATTGATTTATTATAAATTGAACTGTTGTAATATATATATATATATATATATATATATATTATATGTAATCATGCAGATTTTTGGTTATTACTTATTCATTACTTATCATTATTGATTTACTATATAAAATTATATAAATATATACATTTTCTGCCCCTATATCTTGAATTTTGTGATCATTCTAAATGCATTTTAACAGACTGAATCACGCAGTAAAAGAATACACTCTAAATGCTCGCGCACGCACAAGTCTAATCTACTAGACTTCACTGCACTCTGTAGGAGTGTTTAGTTTGGTTTTTGACAAAATACTTTGATTTGACATTTGATAATGTCAAATCACCCATCGTTAAAACAACAATTACTATATTATCGCAGATGATATCGCACACCCTGCACCACTGTATTTTTGTCTAATTTGTGCAGACCCTTTTGTTAAACTGTCAAAGCTTCATTTTAACCACCAATGTAACGATGCAAGTATTTACCTTACGTTACCTCTACATGCGTGCAAAGGGTTGATGTCGATATATTATAAGCTGCTAGTTCGGTCTCACTAGGCAAACACAGCTAACACTGCATAATAGAACATGAATATATGGCCAGGGCTTCACTTCATTTCCTTCAAGTTCAACTTCAGCAGAATACAACGGGTTTGGTTTTCAGCTGGGTCTGCACCATAACGCCTGTCTTGTCCGTCTCCATCTTTCTTGTGATTTTAGCGCCAGTTTGTTCTCCTGCCCATTATTTACTGCAGTAGTTTCCAGGGAGTGTTTTTTTTTTTACTCAGTAGTAAATGTGTTTTAAAATGTAGTGAAGTGCAATACTTCAAACAAAATATACTTGAATAAAAGTAAAATTACAGATTCTAAAATTTACTTTAAAAAGTAGAAGTACACAAAAAAGCTACTCAATTAATGCGAGTAAATGTAATTCATTACTTTCCACCTCTGATGACTGGTTATGTTTGGCTGGGATTGGTTCATGCGATAAATCCTGCTTATTTTATTAATGCGATGTGCAATGCGTATTCCGCTTTCGCGAAATCAATCTGAATAAACAATTATGGCCTTAAAGGGATAATTCACCCAAAATGAAAATTCTGTCATTAATTACTCACCCTCATGTCGTTCCAAACCCGCAAGACCTCATTCATCTTCGGAACACAAATTAAGATATTTTTGATTCAATCTGAGAGCTCTCTGTCCAAAGCCCCAGGAACATACCCCCCAGGGCACTATTTCATTTTAAAGCAATTTAAAGATTCCTTTATATTTATCATGTCTGTGAGGCAAATATTCGCTGAGTTTTGGTTCATTTTTGTGAAGCGCTCCTGTTCAAGACCGAGACGGCAGAAAGCGCAGCCTGTTTGTTTTCCTTATTTTAAGAAAAGCACACTATGTGCCATTTTGGAGAGTATCACATGCGTAAACAACATATGCAACGTGTAGCCCAGGTAAAATGGTAAATATTGTGATATTTTGTTTTGTTTCTTTAAATTAAGTCTGGAGACTTTATATGGTTTGGTTGAAATGTACATGGTAAAAACGTGGCTTCAACACATGTCTATCTAACTGATGTGTTAACCTGTGTTTTATTCAAAGCCTGATTCGTTTGTAAAATGCCTGTCTTCTGGGAGGAAAATGTGATTGGTGGGAGGGTTGAACTTGGGGCGGAGGGATAGCGTTTTTTTTTGAGAGATCGGGGAAAAAAGGTAGAGTGAGAGGAGAATTCGCTGAGAGATACACGCTGAGTGTTGCTCATCATTTTTCTTTCCTTTTATTCTCATTGCACTTTTATTTAAAGTGTAGTTTTTCTCTCATCATCTTTTAAGAGTTTAAGTATCGAGAGACTGTCGAGATTGTACGTCATGTGTTTGTTTAATGAGTCAGTTTGCCCTTGTATGTGGTGTACTGAGCTCGGTCATCACGGGAAAATGGACGATTAACCAGAGATTGAGGCTCTTGAACAGTGCTAAATTTCCTCATTTAGTCAAGTTCCCGAGACACTCGCTGTTTCCTGCTGACAACGCTGGAGAAGTTTCTCATCCATCCTTTCATCTGCTCCGCTCTCCTCGCGGATCGCGAATCGCGGATTGTCCGGACCAAGTAACCTAGCAACGGCTCGTGAGTACTTTTATTTATAGTTGCTCAGTAGAGTGAAGGGGCGTTTTGTTGATCGCCACAACGCTCCCAAGCACCGTCCAGGCCTGCAACGGGGGGTTATTTTTTTGTTTGTTTTATTTTCTTGCCGGCTAAGGTTGACATTGAGTCTGGGCCCAGTGATTATTAGTACTAAACGTTTGAACGGATAATTCCATGGAATTATATTGAGTTGTTAAATGAACACTCAGTGAACGTTAAAAATTTTGAACATTGAGTGAACATCACCACTTGAACTTTTGAGTGAATTGTACACACATTGGAAAGGTAATCAAGTGAACTTTTTCCGATTTGATTCTTTAGAAAAAAGTTCATTAGAGTTGTGATACTTTTTCCACTAAGCTGTTTTATTTACATTTGTAGAAAGATTAGTTGCTTTACACATTTTTGACCTTTAAGAGCTAATCTATACCTCTTTTTACATTGTGAGTTGAAATAAGACAAGTACACTTTTTTCCAATTTATAGAATGTAATTTTCTTTTCTTTCAGACTATTGTAATACTAATACATTCATATTTTTTGAAGAATGTAATTTTACTTTCATTTCTGTCATATTGATGTAACAGGAATACACATCAATACGGATTGTTACTTTTCTTCACGTTTGTTTGAATTTCACACATTTCATCAGGTTAAAAGAGAATTAAAGGATCCAATTTGTTTATTCTCAACGTTTTGTTGTCTGTTTATTTCCAGTTCAAAGAGAAGGGTGAGTAAATCTCTCCATAGAGCTGGTTGAAACTAACATTGTGTATATAATTATTTTACGAACCCAGAGCTCTCTTCCTCCGTGAAGTGAAGAGAGTGCTACAAACGTATGTACATGGATACGTTCTTTACGTTCAGATCAAAGCATAAGCATAGTAAACAGCATTTCTGCATACGGTGCTGCTGATACAGAACAACATACATTGTTTATATGTGTGATACTCTCCAAAATGGCACTATAGGGTGATGTGGAGGAGATGAATTGTTAAATAAAGTCATTATTTTTGTTTCTTTGCACACAAAAAGTATTCTCGTAGCTTCGTAAAATTACGATTGAACCACTGATGTCACATGGATTATTTTAACAATCTCTTTGCTATGTTTCTGAGCCTTGAACGTGTTAGGATCCTTGCTGTCTATGGGAGGGTCAGAGAGGTCTCGGAATGCATCAAAAATATCTCAATTTGTCTTCCGAAGATGAACGAAGGTCTTAAAGGTTTGTAACGACATGAGGGTGAGTAATTAATGACAGAATTTTAATTTTTGTGTGAACTATCTCTTTAATGGGAAGACACGTTTTTTAAAAGTATAAAAAAAAAAAATGTCCAAATAAGACTTGAAATGCCCTGAAATCTGGATCTCTGGGAGATTTTAGTGAGTAATCAGCTTGGTATAATTTTTTTTTTTTTAAATAGTTAAGTTAACTATTAAAAAGAACAGCTGAACGAAAAATGTAGTGTGTTAAGATGTAAAACGTATGTAAATGGATCAGGGCACTGCACACGCAAAAGGTATTTTTGAATCCAATTTAAAATAGTATTTTAAACCCAATTGAGTCAAGCACTTAATATGCTTAATTAATCAAAATATTTCACATCTACACCACCCCTTCCTATCCAATTTAAATTTCACTCAGATTCAGTCAGATTGATTGAGGTGTTTACAAGAAGACCCTTCAAACCGATTAATCCATCTATATCAATCCGTAATATAGGTATAAGCTTTATTGCATCATCAAGTAGATGTAGATGTACAGTAAACACACAGGTGGGAACATGTGGCAGGCAAGTGTTTCTTCATGTATTATAGAGGACCGAGCCCAGATGGTGAGTTTGACGTGTCAGATGACCTTCCCTTAGCCTCCCTGAGGAGCAGCAGCTCTCTCTAAGCTGCAGTCTTTGTGTAAACTTGTCTAAGCATGACTTAAGGTGGACTCATGTAAACAACACATGACAGTTACATGTAGCATTGGCACATCTAACAGAAGCAATGCAGTTCATTTGGACGGTTCATGTAAATGAACTGAGAAAGAGAAAAAATACTTTTAAATAAAAATGTACCTCTTTTTTTATTTATATGCTGCTGATCTTTACTATCTCTTCGACACATTTATATAAACAAATATATATATTTTTTAATTAACATTATTTTTATCTGTTCAAGTTTGATGTTCACCCTAAATGAGATTCCAAATACCCTCATTATTTTTGTGTCTTAAAGGAATAATTCAGAGATAGAGGTTATATCATTACTTATGCCATGCCAAATCTGTATGACTATTCAGAAGACAAAGGAAGATATTCTGAAGAAGGTTGGTAACCGAACAGTTACCACTGATTTCCATAGTATGGAGAATGTTTTTTAATTTTTTTTATATATATGTTCTTTTGTGTTCCACAGAAGAAGTAAGGTCATACAGGTGGGTGAATAAATGATGACAGAGGGTGAACTATACCTTTAAATTGCCTAAACATAGTAAGTTGTCAGTAATTTGCAGCCAGACACTTTTTTTTTTTAAAGAGTAGTTCAACTACTTGAAATTATGAGTAGCTTCTAAATTGACAAGCTAGAGGCTAAAATTACTCTGGTCTTGTGAAATGTACTAAAATGAGAATGAATAAGTATTTAGCCAATCAGGGATGGCATAGCTGTATGTGTGCTTTACCGTGGGGAGCAGGACATGAGCAGTTTAAGGGAAGTGAGATCTCCACTGGCTGCAGCGTAATGGACAGGTCGAGCTCCACAATCCGTCTCTGCCTCTGTGTTTCCTCCCTCAAACAACAGCCACTGTACTGCCTCCGCATGGCCAAACCTGGCAGCCAGGTGCAGGGCCGTCGCTCCCTCGCCATCACGATCCTGTAGGCCAGAGACGGACATAAAGACAAACATCAGCATCCAGTACCCAGTTTAAAGGCTTCTGAATTATGTGCATAGTAAGTAGTACATCACAATGACCTTTCAATATACTGATACACTATTTTACCATCAGTGATATTAATAAAAGAGGTGCTTCTTTACTCGCATTGTGCATCCATCATCAATGACCTGTGTAATTGACAGTAAAGGAAACTAACACAGCAGCCCATCCTCAAGAGCACCATTAATCCACCTGTCAAATTTAATTTATCTCTCAATATATCATGGCACTCACCTCGATCCCAGACTTCTTCTGTCTCAGCAGCCACTGCAGCTCCCGCACGTGCCCCGTGGCAGCAGCATCATGGGCGGCCGTGGCGCCGTTCTTCGTTCGAGTGTGGCAGGGGAAACACCCTTCGTTCACCAGAAAATCTAGGCAGTTCAGTTGCCCACAGCGGGCAGCGTGATGGACCGGAGAAGCTCCCTGGGCATCTGTGATGGTCGGACTGAGACATCCGGACTCATGCAGGGCCCTCAGAGCCTCCACATCCCCGTCACGAGCGGCCTGAATAGCCCTGTGGAGCACCATGCTAGACCTCGGCCGGTCAGAACAGAAGTGGCAGGGGTCCTTGGGCTGTACCCAACTATCTCTCTCGGCCCTCGCTCCCTCTCTAAAATGATACCTGAGCTTGCTGACAGATGTCCATGGGAGAGATGAAGGGGGTGTATAAGCACTGAGCCAGAAATGTAACTAGAGCCCTCATGTGAAAACATACATCTGCTTATATTCTCTGATACAATAACAATGTATTACTTTGAAAAGTTAGAAATATCATAAATTAACAAGGACCCTGGAAGTACTTTTTGAATATATTGTTTATCCTTAAATGATGCAAGTGATCATATTTTAAACTTATTTAAGATCATATATTTCGAAAAGATCATTTAGATTAGAGATGCCAAAACCAGTTCTTGTGAATCATTTTTTAATCTGTTCGTTTACACCAATCATCCAAATGAACTAATTCACAAACATGAATCAGACTTTCGCATGCTCAGAGAAACAAAAGAGTTGCAGATGAATCGATTTATTATAGAATCAATCAGACTTTCCTTTTACGTTGTATATGAGAGAAGACTGTTTAGGATGAGCTGATTAATACAATTTGAATAGCATACGTATGTGAAACAACTATTAAATAACCCTCTTTCTTTGGATGCTTATTTAACACACAAAAAGTAATACTTTGGTAAATCACAATTCTGAGATTTTTTTTTATTATTATTGAGATTATGCGATACTAATAACTAGAAGTGTAAAAAGAGCCCTCATGTGATAAACATGTTTATATTCCCAGATACTGCATTACTTTGGAAAGTTCATAAGTGATCAAGACAGCAGGTAGTCATTTTTCACTTAAATGCTTATTTTCTTCTCCAGATTTATGCAAGAATGATTCATATCTTAAATTACTTTATCGTTTAGATCAGAGATGCCAATAACTGGATGTTTTCTCAAGAAATGATGTCATTGGCACCTTGTTAGGAAAACACAGTGTAAGAGGCTTGAATACAGATATTATTTTACAACATTTTAAATTAGATCATTTAGATCAAAGTTGAACAAACTAGGGTGTGTGAGCCAAAGTTGGCCTGATTATTTTGTTTATTATATATTTTTAATAATGAACTGTAATAGACATGTAATGCAACATTTACTGTACATGCAGCCCATGGCCCTGAATCTAATTTGTGGACCTAGTTTTGGCCATATTAAAAAGTTGTGGCACCTCTGACTTAAAAAATAAGCCCAGACTCGAGCAACGTTGCGCATATTTCACATTTATTTCACACCTGACAAAGTGTTAAGTGTCCACAGACATTAGAAGACACATGTCCAACACTCAAAGAACTTGAGCACTGAGTACACTACAGCCCATTCATTATGGTATAAAGTGGTTACAGCCGTGTGCTAGACCACACTTGGGTTTATATACAGAGCAAATCAACAGAAATATTGAAGCAATTACAGTAGGTACACTTAGTTTATATTGAGTTCCTTCTTTTTTTAGATTTGGAATATTTGGATGGATGAAACATGTTTATTTGAAATGATGCTCGGAAAGACGTGGTAACACAAAGGATCGATTGAGAGTGAAACATTATCAACTACAAACCTTTACAAGCTTGTTTATCTGCAATATATGTTGACAAAGTCTTGTTGAATGCTTTGTTTTCAGGGCACCGTGTCAATGCAAACACCACATGCTCATAGTCGACTGTGATCCTTCGATTCGGTAAAATAATACGACTGAATCTATTATCTTTATGTAAATGCTACTCTTATACTGTAAGGAGGTCAATTAGATTAGATACATTTAATTTAAAAGCTGAATAAATATGTACAGCATGCTATCATATACATTTCATTATCAAAGACAGGAATGGATAAAAATGTCAGGGCATTGGGAGGTACTGTATGACTGTCATCATTGTCCAAAACCTAAACATCTGTCTCTAATTTACATTTCAGATCCATATTCCACGTAACAGTCTATCAAGGCATACTTATACTGCTGCTCATAAAGACAGGCCAGAACTGCTGAACTCTCTTCGGCTACGTTCACAAATAGATGTTGCTGCTACGTTGTGCTCTTTGGGTTGGCTGGCCCATGGCACAAAACATCAATCCTCTTTCATGATATCTGTAACAGCAACGTGAGCAACATGCTAAATAGCTGACTAACCAATAGCATGAGCTTAAACCAAGCCAAACGAGAGATTCATGCACGGCCTCAGGTAATACCTCTAAGATGTAACGTCATGACGGTTTACTTTACTCAGTATACACTGTCTTCCTAGTTTCAAGGCAAAGGGGGGAGCAAAAACCAGGTGTATTTGCTTATTATAACTGATATATCTTACAAAATAATGAACTGTTTGGCTAAGCTAAATAAAAATTACTATATTGGTTTGATAGAAGCCATCAGATTTTTTGTTATATAGTGGCACACTAAAAATGGATCTTCTCTTACAAGACATGATCTTGGTCTTATTGCTGCTTCACTAGAAAACACTGTGTAAGAGGTCTGAATACAGATACTCAATATATTATAACATTTAAGGCTAGGATGAGCTGAACATAGCAGTTACAAATGAGGAACTACGATGCAATTAAGCTACAGAAACTTTCTGCATAATGTTATTTGAAATATGTGATTTAACAGAAATAAAATCTAATGTGCTCTGATGTATTTGCATTCAGTTTATCAGTATCAGGTAATTCAGCATCACGGCTCTCCAATTTTGTGCGCAAATAATGAAAAGTGGTAAATAAAGAAAGATTAAAGCAGCAGAGCTCTTGTGCAAATGAACCAAAATGAACCTGGTAAATAAAGCTCATTATCAAAAGTGCAAGGTGAAAAATTATTTCGTAGCACACTACAAATGGTGACCTCTTAATAAATGTTTATAAAACATACAATGCTTAATAAATAAGTAAACGTAAAGATGTAATGTGAAAAAAGACATTGCAGATGAAAATAAAAACACAAAATAAACTTCTGTATGGTAGACGTTTTGTACTTTTCCAATGCTGATTTTTGTCAAAAAATTGTTTTAGTCTAAAATCCATTGCAATCTTCTATCGTCCACTGCATAAAAGGTGACCTCGAAATAAGCTCTGCATCCCTTCATAAAGCACAATGATCATGACAGATCAAAACCAAGAGGCAACTACTGAAGCCCAGGTAAAAGCACTTGACATCTACTCTGCAGAAGCACATACACAAACAGAGCATTGAGTCGCATGTTGAGTCGCATTTACAAATGAACTAAGAGTAGGGCCATGTCGAAGATGCTGTTTTGCCATTCTAGCATTTAGCTATGTTAGCGGGAAGTGTTGAATATATTTCAATGTTGTGAATGTACACTAAATATAGCCTGACACATAATCACACACACTCTGTGAAGCCAGGCCCACAGTCTATGGTTGGCATGGACAGACTGAGAGGGGAATGCTGGGATGGGCAGGCAAGAGGCAGCTGTGATGACATGGGGATAGGGCACTTATGATCACATGACCAAATTACATCACAATGTTAGCTATCTGTTTGTGGTTTCAGCCAGAGAAAAGATGCTTTCACATCCTCATCTGTCCTGATTTTCTCCTGGAAAGCTTAGACCTGTCGGTAGAGAGAGAGAGAGATTAGGAGAAATTCAGCAATATGGGTGGGAAGAGTCAGTATCAATTATTATATTATATTAATTTATTCTATTAATTTAAACAATTATTATCAAACAATTATATTAATTTAGTAACATAAATAGATCTTGGTCTTTAAGTTTGTATAATTCATTATCTTTTTCCACCGGTTCGCATTTACAACTGCGAGTTGTCTGTGTAAAAATAAGGGTCGTTTTTGGCTTTGGTCTAAAAAAATACAAGTTCATTCTCTGCCAGCAGGTGGCGCTTTCGGCAGGAATATAGCCGTTTCCCCCAAAGTAAACAAAACAGCACAGCACCTGACTTTGAAACTTGCGCATAAGGTGCGCATAAATTCTAAAAGTGTGCATAAAAAATACTTTTTTAAAAAGCAGATTTGTGTAGGATAAATTTTATACCGATTAGAAAAGATGCACATAAACTACAATGGAAACACATTTACCAAATAAATTATTCCATGAGCATCAAAAAAGTAATGTGACTTTGCACTTTGAGACGGGATAACTTGACTAACCAGTGGGCTGATCTCATTCACAGCATGTTGTTATGGTCGTTCTGAAAAGCCTGAGGAAAGCCTGTCATCAAAGTATTTCTGTATAATTGTCTTACACGACTGTGTTCTCAAACAGCCGGCATCCAGCTCGGAACACAGTGACAGCATTTATTGTGTTATTTATATCATATATGAAAACTATTATATTCAGTGGCTTCTCCTATATTCTTAGTGATATTTAGTACCACAGTTGACAAGGAAGTGAGGATTTTGTTCTCTCTGACTCGTTATATGGAAACGGTGCTTTATTCGCATATGTTTTATGTGATATTCCAGTTTTACACATAAGTTCAGTTTGAATTTTAGGATGGAAACATAGCTAATAACAGGTAAATTAGCATCACTGTGCTTCAATTTTGGGTTTAAAAAGAGAGAGAGAGAGAGAGAGAGAGAGAGAGAGTGTTATAAACAATGGAACTTTAAGAAAGCTGATTCTCTTAGCAGTGGAACTGTTATGCAATGAACCAAAACTAACCTTATAGCGAAGAGCCTTTTTATTTTTCTAATATTTATATTTTATTTTAGCTTTATTTTTAATTTAATTATTTTAATTATTTTAACAAAGACTATATGTAAGCTAACAATAACAAAACTAATGTTCAACACAGACAGGTTGTGTGTAATGTGATCAAATAAAATATTAAAACATATTAAAATAAATTGGCTAGTTTGTTGCAACCACAGTTTTTGTGTGGTGAAGTACTGAAATAAAATACAATTCTTTTATTTGAAATACCTGATAGTTCCTGCCAGAAGTGGGTTGAATGCGTACAGCCAGTCATGCATTTCTTTGTCATTGGCTACTTGGAGGAGAATGTTGCGGTGCTCAGTGCACACTGCAAATGTATTAGGAGCCTGGAAACCAAAATCAGTGGGCAACTATTGCTAGCAGAACTCTTTCCTCAGTAATCATGTGTATGTCATTGTCACAAGGTATAAATAAATGGCCTCACCCTCAGCATGGCCTGCTGATCTTCACTGTACTCCACCTGAGCAGACGACAGGTTGATGACGGCTCTCTCCACGCTGTCTCTCTCACTGCGGTACAGGTAGACATATGGCCGCCGCACCACAATATACCGCTTCACCCAGCCATTGGTGTGTGGTTCGAGAAAGTGTAGATAGCCTTTCTTTGACACAATGGGGCTGTAGTCAGGAAAATAATAGATTTTTACCACATTATTTACAGGGTAATCAATAACAGGATACATTAGGTATGTTTAACACATTGCCTACTAGGAGTGTAAATCGGATGGTTTGTCACGATTCGATTCGATATCGATTCTCATACCCAGTGATACGATATTTTCAGATTCCTCAAAAAAATGTACGATACGATTTGATTCGTTTCGATTTGATACAGGAGTATATCAATCGATATATCGATATTATCATATTACTGTATATACCTATTTTAAACAACCATCTATATTTTTATTAACTCACAAATGCAACCAAAATATATAACTTGAACATAAATCTAGAAATGCTACTATGGGCTCAGTGCTAAACATCTTTTCAACAAATAACCAAATTACAAGCAATAGCAGAAAATAAATACAATAGAACAAAGACACAAGTTCAATAAACAGTGCTTTTCAGGTTTTTCAGCTCAGTCTAAAATACATTTTCAGGTACGCTAACGAAATTTAATAATCAAATGTAAAATAACTGCATGGTCTTCACTGTATAAATTAAATAGCCTGTAAATGAATACTTTTTGATGTTACAAAGGTTATTTAGTCAGAAGCAGTGAGCACTTGTATTTTTCTTTGACAGCATTATATTTATTATTAGTTTTCTTTCACTTTAAGAATGAAAGCACAGATTTAATATACTGATACACATTTTTCTACACTGTTTACATTAAGACATATGCTTTTCTTAACCTACTGTTTACAAGGATATTAGCCAAAACATGCATTTTGATGTAGTTTTGTCTGTATTTATTCATCCATGCACACAAAAGCGGAGGAGAGCTCAATTCAGTATTCGCACGGAGTTGACGCGGCTGTCTGTGTGCGTGCACTTCAGATGTGTGTGCGTGCGCGTGCTTCAGTGCGCGGAAAACTTCTCACACAGCGCTTGACTGTTACTCCAACAATCCCAAGTGTTTTATATGCTCGCCTTGTGCCTTCGGGCAGTCCTTATATCGAGTCCTGACACGTGAGATTGAACGAGAATGCACGCGTTGGTGGTAATGCATAGACGGACATTATGTGAAAATGTGTACAGTGCCAAAATAAAGGTGCCTTTTTACAAATATCGATATTTTACGTGTGGCAAATATGCATCGAATCGTTACACCCCTATTACCTACATTAGGTAGGATTAGGGCTGTACGATTTTGACAAAAATCATTATTGTCGATTATTCCCTTGAGATTGTAATTGCGATTATTAATAACGATTATTTTGAACAAATTTATGCCATTGTCTGAAGCTGCATGCCATATTTTTATATAAAAATATATATATATATATATATATATAAAAAAGCTGAAAACACTCTTCCTAAACTTGTATTGCTTTTCTATAGCATTGAGCTTCAAATGTCAACTATACATTGGTTTGGTTTCTTCTTTAAACAAAAAAATGTAAAATTATGCATGGCTTAATAATGTTATTCTAAAACTAAAAGAAGAAAAAATGGTTTAATAAAGCTATATATTTTATTTACAATTAAACAGATGAAATGAAAAATTACAGTAACATTTTACAGTACAATGTATGTTATCAGGGCTCCAGACTATCATTAGAGAGCAGTGGCAACAGCACCTGATTTGGTAGCACTGAACATGTAATATTACAAGTTTTGTCTTTTAAAAATGCACATTAGAACAGAGCCTTCCGGAGAAGGGCGCTACGGAGGCCACATCCTGCCCGAAGGTAGGTAGCATGATATGGAGACACTGATATGGACTGACCCAGGCCTGGGGCAGTACTACATATGACTGGACCCTGGGGCAGATCCTACCTAGGGTAGGGAGGAGAGCAGCCAGCAGGGTCTGACAGAGAGCTCTGTCAAAGGGAAGACACGGGTTTACCATGAGGGAAAACTTATCATGGAAGAATACACGTATGGGGTAACCCGAAGGGAATCAAGCCATACGGACACCTAACCCAGTAAAGGGGCTGACCGGAAACCCGGGCAAGCTAGCACCAGTACTGGGCCTGGCGTCAGTCTTCTCCACCCAGTCTGACTGCCGGGGTGCAGAAGGAACTTCACCAGGGTTCGCCGTCCAGAGAACTGAACAGGACGTCTCATATGAAGCAACCCGAGCGGCATGACTGCACGTCCATGTGATCGCACAACTGTTCTGTTGACTGTTCTATTCCCTGTTCCCAACTGTTCTGTTGACTAAACTGTTCCCAACATCTTGAATGGGAGCCCGTGCAGGGCCCGGTTCAAGACTCGCAGATCCAGTATTAGTCGAAGACCACCGCCTTTCTTTCTTGGGTGCGATGAAGTAAGAGCTGTAAAACCCCTGCATCATCTCGGCTGGAGGGACCGGCTCGATTGCATCCTTTGCCAGGAGGACAGCAATCTCCTCACGCAGGAGTGAATCATGTGGTACAAGATGTGTTGGATGCCTCGGTCTGCTTCAGTACAACCGATAACCGCTAGGCTCCTCGACTGTGTCGCCGAACAGTCCAGCGTGGGAGGCAAGAGTGTCGAGAAAGCGTACTCTGTCGACTTCGCCTGCTCAGCAAGGCTGAGCCATAGATGGCGCTCTTGGACCACAAGTGTGGACATCGCCTTCCCGAGGGACTGCACTGTGACTTCCGTTGCCCATAGGGCAAGGTCAGTCGCTGAGCGGAGCTCCTGCGTCAACCTCGGGTGTGTACTACTCACGTGCATTTTAATGCCTTGGCTTGGTGTACTCGCAGGATAGCCGTGGCATGCAGGGTAGAGGCGGCATGGCCCGCAGCACTGTAAGCTTTGGTTGAGAGTGGCCATCAGCCTACAGGCTTTGGACGGGCGAAGAGGACGATTCCTCCAAGTGGCGGCATTTTGCGGGCACAGGTGCACCGCAAACCGCACTCTCCGCCTGGGGAATGTCAACATCACCCATAGCCATCGAGGGTAGCGAGGATGGGGGAGGCAGACGAGCCGCTTCTGGACGTAAAAAGGGTCCGTCCACGACTTCATCAGCTCCTCGTGCACTTCCGGGAAGAAAGGAACCAGGGCAGGGTGTGGTCGCGAGCCACGGACCGTTCCGAGAAGCCAATCATCTCATCGCGAGGTCTCGGGACTGGGAGGTGTGCACGCCTCCAGTCCGATGCTCGCGGAGGCCCGGGAAAGCACGGCTGTCAGCTCTGGGTCTGATTCGGGGGTGGCCGCAACACCCAAGGGGGGCAGTCCCACCGAATCTTCATTCTCAGAGGACAATTGCCTATCCCCCGATGCAGCGATCAACATTAGATCCTCTAGTGGTGCGGCGAATGAAACGCTGGGCATGCTGTGAGACGACACAGCAGAATTACCAGGGAGCTGCACAGAACATCTGCTGCGGTCCGTTGGGACTGGCCCGGCGGAAAGCTCTCACTGTAATCCTCAGATCGCCCAGAGAACTAGCCAATGGTTCTCTGCTCGTGGCAGAGAAGCTAGCGCGGGTAGTGACAGAGAAAGCCCCTCCCATCCCCATGAGGAGAGAGAAGCGTGATCGCAGCGCTGCCATGGTTATACGCTCAGAACGAATGCATAAACCATCCACAAACGCAGCTTCAGCGCGCTGGATGCCCAGACGCTCAAGACAATGATCGTGGCTGTCGACGGAGGATAGGAAATGACCGTAACCAAGAGGGTCCTTTTATACCCATATGCACGGGGAGTGGCTCAGGTATGCAAAATCCACTAGCCAATATTCTTTGGCATTTTCTCTGAAAGTCAGAGATGATTGGGGCTTCCAATTATATCCCCTATGTCATCACGACATAACTCGTAGTGACCGACAGATAGGGAACAAAAAGTACAGCACCTCATTACCATAGTAAAAAAGTAGCCTAACTCTATGGTTTATATGGTGTTTGCATTGAAAAACAGTAGCCTAAAGACATTAAGTCAATTACAAATCCACATCAACTGATTTAATAATTAACAAAATAATGTAATTATATTCCATTAAATTATTTATCCCGTACCATTGTTACCCTTAGTGTTACTACAGTAAAACTACTGCTGCTTTCTTCATCAGTGTTAATGAGAATAACAGCTCCGATTTAGTTTAAATTAAAGAGACGTGATTTGTACTGGAGAACTGTGCGCTGAACTCGAGTGCTTATTACTTTTCTTTCACAGCGTTGTTTAGTGCGTGATCGCGACTGATCACTGTAATAAACGCACACGTTCTAAGCTCTCGATGCGCTGTTTTCTTTTGAGGCGAGCGGATAAAAGGTGTGGCATGCAGTTCAAACGGGTACCGCTATTTTGTTCAGCTTTTGACACGGTTGGCGTTTAACATATATATCATGCACAACAGAGTGACAACGACGTTCAGTTAGACAAAACGTATTTTATCCAGTGTACGTTTATCTTTTTATCCATTTGAATTTGTTAAACCCCACCCTGCAAACACTTTTTAAGCACACAGAATAATGCAAGTGGGCATTTTTAATTGTTTATTTATATTTGTAATCACGACTTTGAATGATTATGTAATCGTGGCATCCATAATCGTAATTAATCGAAATTCGATTAATTGTGAAGCCCTAGGTAGTATGTTTAATGTTTTAAGGAAAGGAGATTTTCAACAGTGGTCTTGAATGTTATAATGACACCTAGTGGTGTGGATGCAATGTAATACAAAACATTCAAACAAATACACCAAAAAGGTCAGTTTTTTGCTGCCCGCCTACACAAAGCTTTAGTGTACTTTTACACTAAAGTCAAAATTGAGTTAAGGCAGTAAATTTCTTGGACAGTTTGGGATGATACCTGACACGAATCTCCTGGATGTTCGGGATGAAATTGCAGCTCCTAGGTTTTCTCTCTATAGGGCTGAAGGGGTCGAGATCAGGGCTAGAGGCACCAGAGTTAGCTTCAGCACCTCTGTAAAATCACATAGAACATTAAAGTCTTGTTAGTTGTAAAGTATTTGAGGTGTTCTGAGACTGAACAGACCGTATAGGCTGATTATAGAGAACTAGTATTATCATATTGTTATCATACTAACAGGAAATTTTGTGTTGAAAATTCACTGACCTGAGGTCTGGACTGCCAAAGTAACCATCCACCAGTGACGGGCAGGTGGAGGAGGGTGTTAAAGTGCTCAGAGGGTAAGAAGAACTGTCTCTTAAAAGCGATGCAGACATCTCTGACAGCTAAAAAAAAAAAAGAGCACCACCAGATGGCAACGCATTAAAAGTGTTTCATTCATCATATTCCAGAAAATTCCATGCTTACCCTTAAAGCATCTACAGTATCTCACAAAAGTGAGTACACCCCTCACATTTTTGTAAATATTTGATTATATCTATTCATGTGACAACACTGAAGAAATTACACTTTGCTACAATGTAAAGTAGTGAGTGTACAGCTTGTATAACAGTGTAAATTTGCTGTCCCCTCAAAATAACTCAACACACAGCCATTAATGTCTAAACCGCTGACTACAAAAGTGAGTACAACCCTAAGTGAAAATGTCCAGATTGGGCCCAAAGTGTCAAATTTGTGTATGGCCACCATTATTTTCCAGCACTGCCTAACCCTCTTGGGCATGGAGTTCACCAGAACTTCACAGGTTGCCACTGGAGTCCACTTCCACTCCTCCATGACGTCATCACAGAGCTGGTGGATGTTAGAGACCTTGCGGTCCTCCACCTTCCTTTTGAGGATGCCCCACAGATTACCTTTACCCTCAGCTTCTTTAGCAAGGCAGTGGTCGTCTTGGAGGTGTGTTTGGGGTCATTATCATGTTGGAATACTGCCCAGCAGCCCAGTCTCCGAAGGGAAGGGATCATGCTCTGCTTCAGTATGTCACAGTACATGTTGACATTCATGGTTCCCTCAATTAACTATAGCTCCCCAGTGCCGGCAGCACTCATGCAGCCTCAGACCATGACACTCCCACCGCCATACTTGAATGTAAGCAAGACACACTTGTCTTTGTACTCCTCACCTGGTTGCCGCCACACACACTTGAAACCATCTGAACCAAATAAGTTTATCTTGGGCTCATCAGACCACAGGACATGGTTAATCCATGTCCTTAGTCTGCTTGTCTTCAGCTAAATGTTTGCAGGCTTTCTTGTGCATCATCTTTAGAAGAGGCTTCCTTCTAGGACGACAGCCATGCAGACCAATTTGATGCAGTTTGCGGCATATGGTCTGAGCACTGACAGGCTGACCCCCACCCTTCAACCTCTGCAACAACGCTGGCAGCACTCATACGTCTATTTCCCAAACACAACCTCTGGATATAACGCTGAGCACGTGCACTCAACTTCTTTGGTCGACCATAGCGAGGCCTGTTCTGAGTGGAACCTGCCCAGTTAAACCGCTGTATGGTCTTGGCCACCGTGCTGCAGCTCCATTTCAGGGTCTTGGCAATCTTCTTATAGACTACGCCATTTTTATGTAAAGCAATAATTATTTTTTTCAGATCCTCAGAGAGTTCTTTGCCATGAGGTGCCATGTCGAACTACCAGTGACCAGTATGAGAGTGAGAGCGATAACACCAAATTTAACACACCTGCTCCCTATTCACACCTAAGACCTTGTAATACTAACCACTGGGGATGCCACTGGGGAGAGAAAATGGCTAATTGGGCCCAATTTGGACATTTTCACTTAGGGGTGTTCTCACTTTAGTGGCCAGCGGTTTAGACATTAATGGCTGTGTGTTGAGTTATATTGAGGGGACAGCAAATTTACACTGTTATACAAGCTGTACACTCACTACTTTACATTGTAGCAAAGTGTCATTTCTTCAATGTTGTCACATGAATAGATATAATCAAATATTTACAAAAATGTGAGGGGTGTACTCACTTCTGTGAGATATTGTATTACAATAATCATACTGCTCTACTCTAAATTTGTGAATAAGAGAAGTAAACATTTTAAAAGCCTTTTCAAATGGCTAAAAGAAAAAGACTACTAAATATGAACTAGATAAAAAAGTTTGTGAACAAACTTTAAGTTGGCTTGCGAAAGCCGGACCAGAAAGTTTTAAAAAGTTTTAAAAGTTTTATAAGTTTAAGTTTTAAAAGTTTTATAAGTTTAAGTTTTAAAAGTTTTATAAGTTTTAAAAGTTTAAGTTTTAATAGTTAAAAAAGTTTAAGTTTTAAAAGTTAGTTTTATTAGTTTTAAAAGTTTAAGTTTTAAACGTTTAAGTTTTAATAGTTTAAAAAGTTTGTTTTAATAGTTATAGTTTAATAATTAGCATGTTGCTAGCATGTTGCTAGCGTGATTAGCATGTTCGTAGCATGTTGCTAGCATGATTAGCATGTTGTTAGCATGTTGCTAGTATGATTTTAGCATGATTAGCATGTTGCTAGCGTGATTAACATGTTGCTAGCATGATTTTAGCATGTTGCTAGCGTGATTAGCATGTTGCTAGCATGTTGCTAGCATGATTTTGGCATGATTAGCATGTTGCTAGCATGTTGCTAGCGTGATTAGCATGTTGCTAGCATGTTGCTAACGTGATTAGCATGTGACTAGCATGTTGCTAGCATGATTAGCATGTTGTTAGCATGTTGCTAGTATGATTTTAGCATGATTAGCATGTTGCTAGCGTGATTAACATGTTGCTAGCATGATTTTAGCATTTTGCTAGTGTGATTAGCATGTTGCTAGCATGATTAGCATGTGACTAACATGTTGCTAGCATCATTAGCATGTTGCTAGCATGATTTTAGCATGATTAGCATGTTTGCTAGCTTGATTAACATGTTGCTAGCATGATTAGCATGTTGCTAGCATGTCGCTAGCATGATTAGCATGTTGCTAGCATGTCGCTAGCATGATTAGCATGTTGCTAGCATGATTAGCATGTTGCTAGCATGATTCTAGCATGATTAGCATGTTGGTAGCATGATTTTAGCATGATTAGCATGTTGCTAGCATGTTGCTAGCATTATAAGCATGTTGCTAGCATGTTTCTAGCATGATTAGCATGTTGCTAGCATGTTGCTAGCATGATTTTAGCATGATTAGCATGTTGCTAGCATGATTTTAGCATGATTAGCATGTTGCTAGCATGTTTTTAGCGTGATTAGCATGTTGTTAACATGTTGCTAGCATGATTTTAGCATGATTAGCATGTTGCTAGCATGATTTTAGCGTGATTAGCATGTTGCTAGCATGATTTTAGCATTATTAGCCTGTTGCTAGCATGTCACTAGCATGATTTTAGCATGATTAGCATGTTGCTAGCATGTTGCTAGCATGATTAGCATGTTGCTAGCATGTTTCTAGCATGATTAGCATGTTGTTAGCATGTTGCTAGCATGATTTTAGCATGATTAGCATGTTGTTAGTATGTTGCTAGCATGATTTTAGCATGATTAGCATGTTTGCTAGCTTGATTAGCATGTTGCTAGCATGTTGCTAGCATGATTAGCATGTTGCTATAAGCATGTTGCTAGCATGTTTCTAGCATGATTAGCATGTTGCTAGCATGTTGCTAGCATGATTAGCATGTTTCTAGCATGATTTTAGCATGATTAGCATGTTTGCTAGCATGTTGTTAGCATGATTAGCATGTTGTTAACATGTTGCTAGCATTATTAACATGTTGCTAGCATGTCGCTAGCATGATTTTAGCATGATTAGCATGTTGCTAGCATGATTAGCATGTTGCTAGCAAGTTGCTAGCATGATTAGCATGTTGCTAGCATGATTTTAGCATGATTAGCATGTTGCTAGCATGTTGCTAGCATTATTAGCATGTGACTAGCATGTTTGCTAGCATGATTAGCATGTGACTAGCATGTTTGCTAACATGATTAGCATGTTGCTAGCATGTTGCTAGCATGATTAGCATGTTTGCTAGCATGTTTAACATGTTGCTTGCATGATTAGCATGTTGCTAGCATGATTTTAGCATTATTAGTATGTTGCTAGCATGATTACCATTGTAGTTTAAAGCATGATTACCATTGTAGTTTAAACGTATATGCTGTTTCATGGGCCGTCCCCTCACCATGTAAGTCTATGGGACATTTTTGGGGGGCTCTTGCGCCCCAGGGGTAAAACTTATACCCCACTGCGGGGTATCTTTTTGCTCAGCTTGATAGCCTCTTCAAATGTTGTGATTCACAAGTTTCTACGAAATTCTCGCTCTGCGCTACAACCCGTCGAAGTTTGCCGCAATGCATTGTCGATGCGTTTTTCTTGTGGTTTTTCGCTAATTATGCGATTAGCATAAACCTGATCGCTTAGAAAGATATAGCACACCCGAGATCAGTCTGAAGATTTGGGATGAGTTTGGAGTCTGTAGAGTTAAAGCTCTAGGAGGAGTAGCAGTCAGAAATTTAGTCTCAGAAGAATAATAATAATAACTAGATAAAAAAGTTTGTGAACAAACTTTAAGTTGGCTTGCGAAAGCCGGACCAGAAAGTTTTAAAAAGTTTGGAAAGTTTTAAAAAGTTTTAAAAGTTTTAAAAAGATTTAAAAAGTTTTAAAAGTTTTATAAGTTTAAGTTTTAAAAGTTTTATAAGTTTTAAAAGTTTAAGTTTTAATAGTTAAAAAAGTTTATGTTTTATTAGTTTTAAAAGTTTAAGTTTTAATAGTTTTAAAAGTTTAAGTTTTAATAGTTTTAAAAGTTTAAGTTTTAATAGTTTTAAAAGTTTGTTTTAATAGTTTTAAAAGTTTTAAAAGTTTACGTTTTAAAAGTAGCGAATAAGTTAGGCTAGCATGATTAGAATGTTTTGCTAGCATTATTAGCATGTTGCTAGCATGTTGATAACATGTTGCTAGCATGTTGATAGCATGTTGCTAGCATGTTTTTAGCATGATTAGCATGATGTTAGCATGTTGCTAGCATGTTTAGCATGTTGCTAGTGTGTTGTTAGCATGATTAGCATGTTGCTAGCATGTTGCTAACATGATTAGCATGTTGCTAGCATGTTGCTAGCATGATTTTAGTATGATTAGCATGTTGCTAGCATGTTGCTCGCGTGATTAGCATGTTGCTAGCATGTTGCTAGCATGATTTTAGCATGTTGCTAGCGTGATTAGCATGTGACTAGCATGATTAGCATGTTGCTAGTATGTTGCTAGCATGATTTTAGCATTTTGCTAGCGTGATTAGCATGTTGCTAGCATGATTAGCATGTTGCTAGCATGTTGCTAGCGTGATTAGCATGTTGTTAGCATGTTGCTAGCATGATTAGAATGTTGCTAGCATGTTGCTAGCATGATTTTAGCATGTTGCTAGCATGATTTTAGCATGATTAGCATGTTGCTAGCTTGATTAGCATGTTGCTAGCATGATTTTAGCATGATTAGCATGTTGTTAGCATGTCGCTAGCATGATTAGCATGTTGTTAGCATGTTGCTAGCATGATTTTAGCATGATTAGCATGTTGCTAGCATGTTGCTAGCATGATTAGCAAGTTGCTAGCATGTTGCTAACATGATTTTAGCATGTTGCTAGCGTGATTAGCATGTTGCTAGCATGTTGCTAGCGTGATTAGCATGTTTTTAGCATGTTGCTAGCATGATTAGCATGTGACTAGCATGTTGCTAGCATCATTAGCACGTTGCTAGCATGTTGCTAGCATTATTTTAGCATGATTAGCATGTTGCTAGCATGATTTTAGCATGATTAGCATGTTGCTAGCATGTCGCTAGCATGATTTTAGCATGATTAGCATGTTGCTAGCATGATTAGCATGTGACTAGCATGTTTGCTAGCATGTTGCTAGCATGATTAGCATGTTGCTAGCAAGTTGCTAGCATGATTAGCATGTTGCTAGCATGTTGCTAGCATGATTAGCATGTTGCTAGCATGATTTTAGCATGATTAGTATGTTTGCTAGCATGTTGCTAGCATGATTTTAGCATGATTAGCATGTTGCTAGCATGTTTGCTAGCATGATTAGCATGTTGCTAGCATTATTAGCATGTGACTAGCATGATTTTAGCATGATTAGCATGTTGCTAGCATGTTGCTAGCATGATTAGCATGTTGCTAGCATGTCACTAGCATGATTTTAGCATGATTAGCATGTTGGTAGCATGTTGCTAGCATGATTTTAGCATGTTGCTAGTGTGATTAGCATGTTCTTTGGCATGTTGTTAGCATGATTAGCATGTTGCTAGCATGTTGTTCTAGCATGATTTTAACATGATTAGCATGTTGCTTTGGCATGTTGCTAGCATGATTTTAGCATGATTAGCATGTTGCTAGCATGTTGGTAGCATGATTTTAGCATGATTAGCATGTTGCTAGCATGTTGCTAGCATTATAAGCATGTTGCTAGCATGTTTCTAGCATGATTAGCATGTTGCTGCATGTTGCTGTAGCATGAATTTAGCATGATTAGCATGTTGCTAGCATGATTTTAGCATGATTAGCATGTTGCTAGCATGTTTTTAGCGTGATTAGCATGTTGTTAACATGTTGCTAGCATGATTTTAGCATGATTAGCATGTTGCTAGCATGATTTTAGCGTGATTAGCATGTTGCTAGCATGATTTTAGCATTATTAGCCTGTTGCTAGCATGTCACTAGCATGATTTTAGCATGATTAGCATGTTGCTAGCATGTTGCTAGCATGATTAGCATGTTGCTAGCATGTTTCTAGCGTGATTAACATGTTGTTAGCATGTTGCTAGCATGATTTTAGCATGATTAGCATGTTGTTAGTATGTTGCTAGCATGATTTTAGCATGATTAGCATGTTTGCTAGCTTGATTAGCATGTTGCTAGCATGATTTAGCATGATTAGCATGTTGCTAGCATGTCGCTAGCATGATTAGCATGTTGCTAGCATGTTGCTAGCGTGATTAGCATGTGACTAGCATGTTGCTAGCATAGATAGATAGATAGATAGATAGATAGATAGATAGATAGAGTCAGTAGATAGAAAGAGTCAATAGATCATTTCCTATGTAAAAAGTTTCAACCTATATGCTACTTCATGGGCCGTCCCCTCACCATGTAAGTCTATGGGACAATTTTGGGGGGCTCTTGCGCCCCAGGGGTAAAACTTATACCCCACTGCGGGGTATGTTCTCGCTCAGCTTGATAGCCTCTTCAAATGTTGTGATTCACAAGTTTCTCTGAAATTCGCTCGCCTGCGCTACAACCCGTCGAAGTTTGCCGCCATGCATTGTCGATGCGTTATGCACGTTTTTCAACCCGATCACTTAGAAAAGATATAGCAACTCGAGTCAGAATAGTTCGGAGATATGGTGCGAGTTTGGAGTTTGCCGAGTTAAAGCTCTAGGAGGAGTAGCAGTCAGAAATTTAGTCTCAGAAGAATAATAATAAGTTTAAAAGCAATAACAGTAAGTTGGCTTTCCCAAGCCAACTTAATAATAAGTTTAAATAGGATTTCAGTAAGTTGGCTTTCACAAGCCAACTTAATTAAGAAGAAAGAGAGAGCGAGAGAGAGATATCTGGTTTGCATGGGCAAGAGAATGAGGCAAGGTCTGGATGGACACTAGGGCAGTAAAGGCTCACCTTGCTCTCACTGAGACTGCTGCTCACCTGGCTGTACTGCCTGTTAAATGTGTGCATGAGCAGTCGCACACACTGAAAAGAAAAAAAACATAGGAAAATGAAATAATACATAAAGTAACAACATAAAAATGTTTTGCATTTCAGCACTTAAATTTAATACAAGAGCAGTTAACAGTAATAAAAATTATGACTAAATCTCACCAGGGCCAAATTTTTACATAGGAACATGAACAACATGATTTAAAAAAACTGAATATGTCTCTTTTAGCTTCACACAGAATTTCAAATTTATTGCAATGTTTATTTTTTCTGTTGAAATGAGAAATACTTATTTTTATTTATTTTTAATTACTGTTGGCATAGCAAACAATGAGGTATCTGAATATTTTATTGTAAGTAAAAAAAATTAACAAGAAAGCATAATCGGTCTGAATATTGAGCCTTGTGGTACTCCTTAACAAAACGGCAAATTCTTATTCATATTAACTACTTGAGAAGCAACTGTGTAAAAAAAAATTATAAGAATATATCTTGAATTAATTTGAATTTGTCTACCCAATTGGCTTTTTGTTTATTTGTTTGTTTTGAACAACATTTTATTTATACTTATACATTAAGTATAAATTCAAATTAATTGTTAAGGATCCTTATCTAGAAAAAAAGTAAATAAAACAAAGAAAATGTATATTGTCTTAAGGATGATATTTTACACTGTCTGCACCGGATGTGGCAGCACGCCGCGCCACAACCGGTAAAGTCTGTCTACACTGGACGCGACAAATTGCATTATGTCAGTACGTCATAAATAGAACGTGATATCAGTTTACTGTCGGGATTTGTCATTTCGCACCGTGCTGCATCCAGTATAGACAGCATATTAGGTTCTATTGTATTTTGTCACGCTACACTGCCCGTGTACAGTGTAGACACGCTGTTACTGAAAACAATACTAATTAAGATTTTTGCAGATTTATTTTTGTGCAAATATGATATTTTGTTTGTTTTGTCAAACTGGACTTGGTGGGAATAGGCTATCAGTGTCATGTTACATTATGTGGATATAAAGCGTCAACATTCACCTTGGCTGCCAGCTCCCTGTGCCTCTCGTTGGGACTGTCCAGACCCAAACTGACTACAGGGTTGATCATGGGGCTGGAGGCCTTAGGTGAGTCCATCAGGTCTTTGCCACAGAAAGAGTCCTGCCCCAGCAGCAGAGATGCTTCCAGCTTCTCTCTCAGCAGAAGGTAATGCCTGGTTTTCTCCACCTGTAAGCAAATACCTCACAATCATTTACTTGACTGAAGACAAAAATCAGACTAAAAGCCTTTAAACATTCAGATGGACCATATTTTACCTCTTGTAGAAGGCTAAGTTTCTCCAGCTCCCACTGGTGGTCTAGGATGAGGCTGTCGCTGCGGGGCCTCCAACCCGCAAGGTTCTCCTCTCCTCGCACATACGCCACTGAGGTGTCCAGCACCCGTCTTCGCCTCCTTTGCATACCTGCACCATCATAGCAAAACAACAAAATGATTCAATATGCATATTTATGTGATAAAGTTCATTTGTACATTTGAATTTGTACATGATAACTTACCAGGACTTCCAATGTCAGCCAAATGGCAAAGGCTTAATTCATACACTCCAGTCACACGGTTACTGAGACACAAAAAAAAAACATTTTCAATAAGTCCAAGTGATATTAGATATCAAGTCCTGAGCATTAAAGACTAGAAATAGTGCATTGATTAACTCAAAATCAATTTATTGGACTGCAAAAAGAGGCCAGCGAACTTTCCTCACCTCTCAGATGGCCTAAAGGCACCAGTGCTGAAAAGATTTCGAATGGAACATGATGCAGGAAGTTTAGCATCTCTTGAGTAGAACACCATGCAAAAGTCCTTAGTGATGACAGTGGGCTGAGTGCAGTTCTCCATCTAAACATAACAGCTGCAAGTTAGTGGAACATCATATAATCAAATTCAAAGCTAAACTTCTGACTGTGTTGCTTGAATTTACTGTTACTTTGTTTATACTGCTAATGTGGAAGATCCAGTATCTCCCACATCAATAAAATATCCTAATCTGATCACTGTAGTTTGAAAGGGTCTTCCTCACCTCAAGATAGGCAGAGAGAGTGATGTAAATTTTCTCTCCATATGGAGTGACACGATTCAGCAGGAGGGAGTTGTGCATGGAGCTGTCCCATGCAGCCTCAAAGCGGTAAAATGTCCTGAAAAGTTGCAAACAGCTTTGAGAATTATTTCACTGCTAATATTTGTCCTTTATTTATACAAGGTGGGTTGTAAGGTGGGTTACAACAATGACAACGACATAGAAAAATGAATGAATTAATTTTAAAAAAGCTGCATGCTTACGGAAAAACATACCTATGGTCAATTCCCAATGACACTCTGACAGGACACAATAGAGAAACTACCATGTTAGTGAATTAAAACTCACTAATTTGAATTATGTCATTAATTTTAATATTAAGAATATAATTACATTTAAATACATCTATGTGAATTGGTTATGAGGTTTTAGTGTTGTTAGCACATATTTCAATTAATATTATAAGTAATTGATTAATATATATTCATTAATTGACATTATACACATAATATTAGTGCTGTCAAACCATTAATCGCATCCAAAATAAAAGTTTTTGTTTACATAATATATGTGTGTGTACTGTGTATATTTATTATGTATATATAAATACAATCACATTTATGTATATATTTAAGAAGAAATAGTTTATACATAACTATGTTTATATATTAAATATATTTATACATAATATAAAATATAAGAATATAAATATATAAATGTATATACATGTAAATACTTCCAAAATATATAGTCAATGTGTGTGTATTTATATATATACATAATAAATATACACAGTACACATACATATAGTATGTAAACAAAAACTTGCATTTTGGATGGGATTAATAGTTTGATAGCACTACATAATATATACATAACACAAATGTGACTCTGGACCACAAAACCAGTCATAAGGGTCAATTTTTTTTCAAACTGAGATTTATACATTGTCTGAAAGCTGAATAAATAAGCTTTCCATTGATGTATGCAGTGCCGTAATAAGAAGATGGTGTGCATTGAAAGACAATGATCATGTATCGAAGATAACCAGATATATTGTCAAAAGCATTAAATATTGTCAATATTAAGAGTATTTGCCATTTCGAATTAATGTTGTCCTGTTACATTAGGGCTATTATTATTAGGTTGCTTTTATTATTAAATTAATATTACATCCACCAATAATTTTATAGCTAGCGCATCACTGCATAACTGACACGCTGTGAGGATTAAAGTGAAAGTGACGTGACATACAGCCAAGTATTGTGACCCATACTCGGAATCTGTGCTCTGCATTTACCCATACAAAGTGCACACACAGTAGTGAACACACAGACCGTGAACACACCCCCAGAGCAGTGGGCAGCCATTTATGCTGCGGCGCCCGGGGAGCAGTTGGGGGTTCGGTGCCTTGCTCAAGGGCACCTCAGTCATGTATTGAGGATGGAGAGAGAGCGCTGTACCCTCCACCTACAATTCCTGCTGGCCCGAGACTCAAACTCGCAACTTTTCGATTACGAGTCTGACTCTCTAACCATTAGGCCACGACTTCCCCCTAAAAGATTAGGCTATTAGCTTAGGTAACTCCTCATTTAAAATGTTTTTAAAAGATCTATTAAAACAGGTCTATTATAGCCTACAGTGAATTATAGGCCTATAGCCTCAGTACAATTGTTAACACTTCAGTCTTCTATTAAACTTAAGAGCAGCTTTATTTTAAGCATTGATTTACAAATGCACAGCCTCCATCCAAATCCCCAACCCCCGTGGATTTGCGCTACACCACTGGAAGTATGGTTTGTTAGAATAGGACACTATTTGAATAAATAATATTGCTGTTTGAAAATATTGAAAAATAAATCGCTTTTAAATTTATCCAAATTAAGTCCTTGGCAATGCATATTACTAATCAAAAATTATGTTTTTATATATTTACGGTAGGAAATTTACAAAATATTTTCATGGAACATGATCTTTATTTAATAATCTAATCATTTTTGGCATAAAATAAAATTGATAATGTATTATTGGCTATTGCTACAAATATACCCTAGCGAGGTTTTGTGTTAACTTAAGGTCATGTTTCATGAAAATATTTTGTACATTTTCTACCGTAAATATATTCAAAAGTATTTTTTTATTGGTAACAAGCATTGCTAAGAACTTCATTTGGGCAACTTTAAAGGGAAATTTTCTCAGTATTTAGATTTTTTTTTTGCACCCTCAGATTCCCAATTTCCAAATAGTTGCATCTCGGCCAAATATTGTCCGATCTTAACAAACCATACATCAATGGAAAGCTTATTTATTCAGCTTTCAGAGGATGTATAAATCTCAATTTCGAAAAAGGGACCACTTTTGTGGTCCAGGGTCACAAATAATCTGAATATACTGTTTATCATTCACATAAATACTTTATATTGCAAACATTGCAATTTTATTATGACAGTACTGACAATAGTCATATTGCAAATAGCAAAAACAGCTTTTAAAAGCATTGTGTTATTGAGAGGTACTGGAGGAAGGATCGGTGGTATACCTGTCATCATAAGATGGTCGTTTGTAGCCTGAAGACAGGATGTTGAGGGACAAGATGTTGGGGTCGATGATAGTCTCATCTGCCTCGGGTGTGTTACGGATACGCCCTAAAAGAGAACAGAAGAAATACTGAGTCATCTGAAACACTGCCTGAACATTCGCAATAACATCTCCATTTGTGCTCTATGCCAGTAAGCACTTAATTTGATGGAAGCCAGAGATTCTGCCAAAATATTTTTGAGAGAAAAAAAATAGCACTAACCTATGACAAGCTCTTTAACCTCCTTCCACTCAATATCATTGCCAGTTTCATGGGCAATAGTCACTGTAATTCTTCTTTGGATGCCCTGCGTAAAATATTTCAAAGTTGAAAATCTCAATTTGCACTAAAGTTTAAAATGTTGGGGTCTGTAAAAACCTTTTTTCACAGAAATGAATACCTTTATTCAGAAAGTAAATATTAAAATAAACAAAAGTGACACTGAAGATATTTATAATGTTACAAAAGTAATGTTACAAACTATTTTAAAAAATGTATCAAAGAATCCTGAAAATAAATGTTTCACGATTTCCACAAAGTATTAAGCAACACCACCATGTTTTTTTATTGATA
Organism: Gymnocypris eckloni scoliostomus; assembly: GCA_027564155.1. Taxonomy (NCBI): domain Eukaryota; kingdom Metazoa; phylum Chordata; class Actinopteri; order Cypriniformes; family Cyprinidae; genus Gymnocypris; species Gymnocypris eckloni. Next base: position 18,474,016 of record CM050422.1, on the reverse strand, counting down.
AAATAAAATTATCAGAACCAGAAATTTGGTTTCTTGAGCACCAAATGAGCATATTAGAATAATTTCTGAAGTATTATGTGACACAGAAGACAGGAGTAATGGCATAACAGGAAATAATATATTTTAAAATGTACAAAAATAGAAAACAAATACTATTGTAATAATGTTCACAATTTAACTGTTTATACTTTATATTTTTTTTATCAAATAAATAGTGAGCATTAAAGACTTATTTCAAAAACATTAATACATCTTAAAAATAAAGCAACCCCAACTTTTACCATTTAATGGGTTGATGGGGACAGATGGATTCGCGTTTACCTGGTGCAACAGGAATGTACCGTGGCAGGGCATTCCACCCCTGTGATCAACAACAGCTGGGATGTAGCTAAAAAAGTACACAAACAGGTACAAGGGTTACATTATATATGAATAACCTACCATTCATACAGGCTTCAATGAGTAACTTACTAGGAACTGATATACCACAATGTGTTTATCAGATACTCACTCTCCGTTGGCCTCCAGCTCACAGATCTCAAAGAATGCCATAAGGTCATATTTGCAGTGACAGGGGCCAGCGGTTGAGCGTGTCAGCGTATTCAGTTTAGTGGCCGGCACTGGGGGGAGACAGAGTTCAGACACGGACAGACCACAAGCACTGTATATACTGGTCAAGAAAAGAGACAAATCATCACCTCACCTGGCTTTGACAAAGGCATAACTCTAGGGAATTGCCTTCTTGTTGGACGCAATGAACTATAGGGAAAGAACATTTTATTTGACATTGTAGGCGACTAAAAAGTATGATGATAAAAAATATGAAAACAAGTTGCTCACCTAATTAAGTCCTTACAGAGCAGAGGGAAAGGCTGTTTCTGGTAGTGGCCAAACACCTCAAAAACAATTGGCTGACTCTTGATGTATTCCACAAAAGACTTGGTGACCTCCACAGTTATCTGCAATAGTAGCAAACAGCACCAATTATTTGATTTAACATCTAAAACATGGTTTAATTACTTCATTAGTAAATGTCACAAAGGTTGATTACATTTTGTACATGGTAGAATCCCAATGGAGGCCCTCGGCCAGTATTCTTTAATGGCTCAGTGGAAAATGCCTCGTCATGCCTGTGAATAAAGCTGGAAAAAGACAGCATCCTGGATGAGTGTTTGCAGAGTTGTCATTCAAACAGAGGGGGCACAATGTTTTTGAGTGGCAACTTTCAAAAAATGTATCAGCATGAAAACAATGTTCTTCTAAAACACTGGCTGAAATGCATAATGTGCATAAGTATTTGCCTTTCAACCAGATGTACAGCAGAGTTTTTATGGAAAATCCATCCTGATAAATTATGAATGAGAAGCATCTACTCACTTGAACTGGCAGAAGATATCTGCATACTCAGCAGAGATGCTAGAGGCCTGAAGCACTGTGACCCTGAAGGTAAAGTTGCTGCCGATTTTCAAATGCTGGAGGGATTTTTCCTGAGTCACATCAAGAGGAAATTCGAGATCACCCTTCAGAGGACTGTTAGGAACATCAGGAGAGGCTAGAAAACAGATCAGATTAGAATACAAATACTGTCTAACTCTTGTGTAAATCACTTATATTACTATTTACAACTACTTTAATAGTAAAGATATCACAGCATGATTACTAGGCAAATTATTTTATGTTGTGACATGTATAAATTAATCTTGTGCAAAATTGATTTCAGTCAATTATGAATAAATAAATGAGGCCACCAGTAATGTTGATTTTATTTATTTATTTATTTTTCAAAAAACACATTACCTTCACAGGTGTTATTGTTGACTTCATCAGCACTGAGGTCCATCTCTGAGTTCTGTCCTTCTCCTTCTACGATGCGCAGCTCCTCTTGAGATGTGTTTGTGAGAGACATCCCACCGGTGCATGCTTCTGTCTGGAACTGAGCAGAGAAAAACAATTCTTGATGGTGTCTCACCTTCAACAAAAACAATTGAATACCTAAAAAGCCCAACTCAACTTCTGATATAACTGTGAGAATTAATTTGCCAAGACAAAACAGAATAAATTACATGAAATGAGTGAAACAACCAACCTTCTCAAACTGTTGATCCTCAAATGCGATCTTGGCAGTTCCTGATTGTCTCACACCTGAGCCATAATCAGGAGCCTCTTCATCAGCTTTGAAAAGAAATAAAAATTGTAATCATATTTAAGATTTAATCATATTTAAGCTTGCAAAAAACAATTCTACACATAATCATAGAAAGGAAGGAAGAAAATACATACAGTACATACATGCATACATCTACATTTTATTCATAAAACTCAAGAGAATTTATCAATGAAATATGAAAACATAATCGGTCTGAATACTGAGCCGTGTGGTACTCCTATACTATTACAAAAATATTTTACAATACTTTATGTAAAGTGACAATAATTAATGTAAAGTGATGCACCATGCAGGTTAGCTCTGGAATCGGCTAAAACTAGGTTTGTGAAAGCATCATGAAGATGAGCTTACCTGATATGGCTTGTACTGCCACACGGAGGAACCCCTTGACCTCGCCTTTCTCACTTACAATAGCCACACGGTGCACTAATGGCACAGGGTACAGCAGATTACTCAAATACACAAATGCCCTATGGGAGAAGAAGAAGAGGATGATGGGAAAAAGAAGGAGAGACGAAGACAGAAGAGGGATTTGAGACAGTTGATGGGGTGAAAAAAAGAAGAAAAAAGGCTTAACGTTAATGGAAAAAGAAGTTTAACTCAGCCACACTGCCACTAGACAACACAACATCAGACAAAAAAGCAACCAAACAAGAAGCTACTCCAGTGAAAGCAAAAAAGTATGTAGTTCATCTGTGAATACTCTATTAGAGCCTCCATTCTTATAAAATGATACAGAAAGTGATGGTAGCGAGGATATTGGTCTCTGTGGTGGTTGGTGAAAGTGTTTCAAGAACATGCATATAGAAGAGAACTGCACCACAAGCTATTTTACACTATAACTTTTGACTGACTGATCTAAATTGTCAAGCCATAAACATAGGTGAAGATATGGAAATGCATTGTCACACAATTGATTTTGATTGGTGTTTCAGTAACTGATTGAAGGTTTAATTACAATTCCATGTCTCAGATATGTCTATGAAATCCCTGAACTAGACATCGAATAGATATCGAATTCAAGATTCAAGAGATTCGAGATTCAGTTTCCATTGAATGCAGGTAAGTTTGTTGACAGACTGGCTTACGTCTTGTCTACGTTCAGACAAATACATTCATTCAATCCAGATCTGCACTCTTGATCCCAATGTGTTGCTGGACGAAGCTAGACAGGCAGGGTTCAAGAGTGGCAGGAGGCGTGGCCAGAGGGGAGGAGCTTTCGACAAGATTGGTGAGGCGCAAATACAGCATGCTCAGATAAACAAAATGTTTTGTTGAAAAAAACCTCCAAATTTGGCTTGTTGGGCCAGATGCAAACTGGAAAGCAAAAACTTGAAATGACATTAACATACATGAATTTGACCCCCATCAACTTAAATGATAAATCAGTCAACACACGTCACAAATCTTGTATGTTACATGTGCGCAGGGAAGTGAGAGTGTGGGAGCCAATCCAAAACTGTGGTACAAATTTTTGTTCTGGCATGCCTGATTGAGACTGCTGTAGTCGAAACCAGCTCTTTCATCTTGAGCGCTGTAGCTTTTCAGACAAAACAATCAAACAATGTATACTGATTATACTGCAGAGTACACTAATGTCATGTCAGAGAAGAGCAGACTAAAATGTATTATCCTGACATACAATGCTGTATCTTTCAAAACAGCACAGAATTGACATGACTGCCATACGCAACTATTAATTTTGTCCTGTAGAGCCACCCATGATCAAATGCCTTCACATTTCTACAGTTGCCCTTTGTTACAATAAACATGCATTAGGGATCTGTCACCAGTGATCTACTGTGTTTCACAGTCAGTATCTTGACATTGTTATTCTTTTTGTTCGGTTTCCTCTCATTCAGTTACTAAAACATTCAGACACCACTTAAATTGTGTATGCAACATTTATCAATGCATAAGAACGCATAAAAAAGGTAAAAGGTTTGTTGTGTAAGTTAAACACATCTTAAACAAACAAAAAGAGGCATTACAACTGCCTTCAGATCAGGTCAAGAGTTTCACACTTACACAGTCAAATCTTGTAAGCCAGACTATAAAGAAATATATATATATATTTTTTTTTTTTACCAAATGTTATTATATTTATGTTGACATTATACAACAGCATGAATATTGATTTATTGTTCACATCAAAATAATAATAATAATAATAATAGTAATAATATAAATAATTTACTATGTATTACATAATATATACATAATTACATTTATTATATTTTATCATATTTTCATCGACATAACAGAATGGCATCAACATTTAGTTATTTATTTAAAACATTAAATCAAAATTCTTATTATTCTTATTGATAGTCATAATAAATGCCATCCAAGAAATGTACTTCAGAATGTAGAACACTAGAAGAAGTGGAAGAAAATACTAGCGCAATACTAAAGTGGATTTTTTTTTTAATACTGATTGACATAACGATATGTTTAACCGAAACCACGAGTATACATTTAGGAAATGGCCAAACTGATCTTTATCTTGGCAATAGATATTCTAACCCCTACCGATAGTTGTTCTGTATTTGGTGCCCTGTTAGGAAGTTCCAGTAACAGACCCTGTTATCTGTGTCTCAGTGTGAAAGAGCTAGTTTCCTCTGCCAGCATGCTCTTGAAACCTCACCAACCTTCCCACTAAACTGAACAGAGGCCAGCGGTCGTAAAAGGGGTCCTGGCCATCGCTGACACCTGTGCAGTGCTCCCCTACACCATCGTCCTCCTCCTCTCTCCCAAGCTCTGAGCCAGGGTCCTCCGTAAAGATCTCATCGTCCAGGTCATCCAACTCCTCCTCCTCGACTTTCCCATAATGCCGCTCATCGGCAAGCTCGGTTATGTCAGAGTCGGGGTCAGAGATGGTGGGGGAGAGGGTAAGGTCACTCATGCGCTTGCTCATGCACGTGTTGAGAAAGGGAGTGCTGGTGCAGCCGAAAACACGGGAACTGGGTTAGTAGTACAACACCACACGTGCACACGCTGTTACAAACACTCGCTCACATGTACAATATGTCAGCATAAACCCAGCCATGAACCTCCCAATTTGTATTCGGCTAATGATCTTCTAGTGTGTTTGGTGAGGAGTGTTCAAGCTTAGCTTTAGCGTTCGAAGTGTCTAAATACTGAAAAATTAGTGCAAAACTCATTGAACGAAGGCTGCACATAGCTCACCATTCAACTCAAAAAGTGAAGGAACCCTTATTAAAAGCACAATGCAAATCATAGGCAGTTTCCAGTCATGTACAGTGAGAATACCAGCATCGATTAGAACGTTAGAGCATACAAAGTTGACTGATTGATTACTCACCGACCAACCAGACGGAACCATGGAAAGCGGTCATAGAAAGGGTCCCCACCAGACATCATATGATCACAGTCCTCGACTGCATTACTGGGCACCTCTGCTGCTCGGTCATACATTTCTCTCATCAAATCCAGTCTTTGTCTGCAGAGACAATAGTATAGGGTGACCATACGTGCCATTTTTCTGGACAGGATTTATATGTTTTGATTCAAAGTACCTCAAAAGCGTTTTTCAAAAACATAAGGAGCCGATGTCATACACAAATCAGTCTGCACCCGCAAACAAAGACAAATCCTATATATTTTTTATATTTTTAACAAACCACGCTCTGTAATGTTATCTGCAATTTTCTATTTGCATGCTCACCTTTTAAGCATAAACCAAAAAGAAAAAGGCCGCTAACATGTATTAAACCCCATTAGCTTTAGCCTATTAGCTTTGAGATCATCAATATACTGGTCTGATCTGCTTCTAAAGGGTGAAATTAACTATTACCAGCATGCATTTAAAATATTATATTTGTCTTCTAGGAAAACAGCAAAAATACTCATGATTCATTCTACATATGGTGTATCCAAATGTTTGTCTCTTTAGAATGAGAATAAACGTCCACCTAATACCACCTGCTTTTGATTAGCAATGGTTCATGACTGTCATGTATATTTAAGGCTACTGGCCATCATTCAAGGGCTTAAGCATTGATAAGAATAGAAAAAGGGAACTTGTTCATTTTACGGCACATGAATAAATACCTCTCTGGCTTGAAATTAGTGTTTAGGATGTAAATATGCTAATCATCTTTTAAAGTAGTTTGACTGCAGTCAAGCTACTCATTTGAAATAATTAGTTTACCACTACTACAGTAGTTACAAACAAATAATATGTAACACATTTTTAATAGAGCAATGTCTTTTTAACAATCAGATATATAATTTAATCAGAACACAGATGGTGAATTGTTTATTTACATGAACCATCTGAACTAATTTACAGAAACAATTTACTAAAATGGATCAGACTTCACAATGCAGCATGTGAGACAAATATAAAAAATCAGCATTTTTTCATGTTACACCACTTGTCATTAAAAGTAGCTTATTACCACAAAAGCGCCACCATTTTGAAAATAGCTGGGCTATATAAAATTGATGATTCATAACTTAACATAACAGGGCTAGACTCACTTTGTGGGCATTATGTGCATATTGTGTGTGTTTAGTCCCGCTGTACCTGAGTTTGTCCAGGGTCCAGTAGTGTGTGGCACCATTTTTCTGGTCCTGAACCTCTACTGCTACGATGGTGCGAGGGAACGGCCTTTTCTCCCTGTCTTTGGCTATGCTGGGGGGCACGAGGTCGGGAGGCAGTGGGGAGTACAGTGTGTCCGTTAGTAGCACAAATTGAAACTGAACCTACAAAGAAAAAGGGGAACAATTTATCCAACTCATTAGGCATGTCCAATCATTAGGCTGACCTAAATTATTTTAGTGTACCTTTTTCTTTAGCTCTACGCTAATGGCATTAGCCTCCTTGAGGAAAATTGCATTTCCCCAGAGCAGGTCTCTGAGAGAGGTGAACTGATAGAATCGCCATTTCCGGAAAGCCCAGAGGGCCAGTTCTGTCTCTCGCTTTGACCATGGCACTGCAGGATAAAAATATGAACCCATTACAAATGGGATGTCTAAGAAACAACTAAACACTGCATGTTTTAAGAACATGAAGTCATGTGATAAAGTGATTATGCATTTGACATATGGATCAGATCATACAGTACCTATGTGGTTTAAACTGTGTTACCCACCTTCCTCTTCTGGTTCCTCCTCTTCCTCTGTGGTTTCTGGGTAATATCTGGAGTTGACCTGCCTCTGAAGAGCTTCCAGCTTACTCTCATAGTCCTAAACAAAAAATCTGTGTGAAATTTGGTTTCACTGCAAGCTTCTTTGAGTTTCTACTACTTAAAGACTAATTAAGCTCTTACTAATCTAAAATGGCTTACCAGTCTCTGCTGTTCCAGAAGGTTGCTTGCTTCTTCTCTCTCCTTGCGGTACTGGTCCTCCAGCTCCTGTAACCTGTAAATGATGTAAGCATCAGAATGAAGGTGCAAAACCTAGATACTAAATAGTCCTGAAACCCTCCACCTGCCCCAGCTCTACATATCTAGATCTCATTTTTACTGGTTTAGGACCACAAGAGGACTAGTGACAGAAGTGCTACTGTACCTCTGCTCCATCTCTTGTTTCATATCAATGCCTTGTTTTTCCAGTAGTTCTCTTTGGGCAAAGGCCCAGTCCACTGGTTCGACAGGTGTGTCTGCACACGGGGTCCTCTCCCTCTCTTGCCGTGCTTGCTCAGGGTCATTGAAACGGAACACGTGGCTCTTGCCCATAATGATACGGTTACCTAAGATAGATAACAGACAGGGTCAAAACATCTTACAAGCACCAAAAAAAAAAGTTTTTCAACCGACTGGTCTTGTTTTCAGCCTGGAAACTGAAGAGTTACCAGATCTGAGAAGAGTGGGCTCTGTCACTCTCTTCCCATTAACGTAAGTCTCTGCTTCCTCACAGGGCTCCAGAATCACCGTACCATCTCCCGACACATTTGTTGTACTTGTGAAGATACAGTGTTCGTCTTTAATGAAGTGGCCGCTCAGGACAATAGCTTGCCGACTGCTGGCATCCTCGCGGCCGACCCTGCAGGAATATATGGAGGCTATATGTCAGAATGAAGGGAAACAGATAGACACTAAAAAAAATACAAATCAAATATTGAAAATTCCATTGTGATGATCATTTAATACCAAAATATACATTTGTGATGTAAAAAAACGAAAAAAAACAATGATATGACTATAATCTATATCTATAATTTTATAATTAGCCAATATTATACAAGTTTTTGTGTATTAATTTAACAGATCATTAGTCACCAATTGGTCATACAATCAGAAATGTTAAATTGTTTAAATATTTTCAATTTATAACTTTACAAAAAGTATAATGTGTTAACATTAGCTAATTCATTAAGTAAACTAACAGCGAGTCATATATTTTTACAACAGTAGTTAATAAAGTTAGTTCAAGTTAGTTCACAGTGCATAACTACCTAAACAGATTCAGATTTTGATCTTAAATGTTTTAGTAAATGTTGAGATTAACATCAATAAATGCTGTAGAAGTATTGTTCATTGTTAGCTCGTGTTAACTAACTAATGTCTTTGTGGACCATGGTTGAAAATACTGGTTGTGAACATTCTTACTTGGTGATTCCATCTTTAATGTAGTACAACAAGCATTCGGACATCAGTGGATCTTCATTGAGGTTGACCAGGTGAGGTGTCTGAAACAGTCCAATCATAAAGAAGTGTTGATTGAAGCATATGACTTCACTAGCTTCCTTTTAAAACATTTGATCTTCTAACCTTCTTTGGTGAAAAGACTCCAACGGTTCCTCCATCTTCCCTCATCGCCACACCCATTTCAGCCAAAAGTGCCTCCCTAATGAAAACAGAAGATTTTTATTTAACAAATGAAGTACACTACTTAAATTTCAGACACATTTCAAGATAAAAGCCCTCTCAGGGGTCTCCAACCTTTCCATTCTAATGGCCTCAGTGCGACGGAGCTTCTCCTCCCAAGTTTCATTGAGTTCTGCGATTATCTTCTCAGTTTCCTAATTGGAAAAGAGGTCGACATTAAAACGATCAGCACTGGTCCTTATTAATTTATCAAACCATCCATCCCATCATCCTCTCTTTCACCTTCAGCCGCTCAATGGCTTCCTCGCTTCCCGGGCTGAACATTATCCGGTCATGCAGGCTGCTGATGGAGCCAGCTCGGCTGGACAGGGCGGAGAGAGAGGGCGAGGGGCTCATCCCTGTCATGGCATTGGTCACTGTGGAGAAATCACCTCTTTGATTGACAGCCTGGATGCTATTGAGATTAGTCGAGTAATTGGACAAGTCTGAGCAACGTGTGGGAACAACAGGTTGGAGAGTCAAAGGAAAAATTTTGGTAAGAGAAAAGGAAAACCATGGAAACAGAAAAGAAGGAGAAGGAGGAAGAGTAGAAAGTGTCAAACAAAGCTGAAAAGCGAATTAAAAATGTTATAAAGCTGTAGGGGGCAGGGCAGACGGCATCAATTTGAGGACGCTGTTGTGTGTTTTTATTTCTCAAGCAAATTAGAATATCACTTTTTTTAATTATTATTAATGAATTTTTCCCTCATGCCTCAAATTCATTGGACCATGCTTGAGATAATGAGCATGGAGATGAACTGAACACTCAATATAATACTGATCTGTGACTACACAGACCGCATGGATGACTACATGCCTGTGCTTCACATAGAGGCAAAACCTCTAGAGCACCTCTGGACCATCAAAGAAGCCGTGTCCAATAATAGTTTTGCCTGTCAGACTAATTCGTTTTTATTTAAACTGATCAGTAGAGACTGCACAGCATGGACTTTGGTGGTCCAGAGATTCCTGCTTGGGCAATCACAGGGGTCGGCAACATTAGGAAGGGTCAATATTGGCACACACATAAAAAGGACAGAGGATTTATTGTACTATTGTTATATGATTGTAATATTCTTTAAGTCATATTCCAAAATTACCACTCATCAAGCACAAATGAGTAAAAATCTAGAGAGTGACTGTTGATATGTGACGTGAACAATTCCAATAAAAGATTAAAGAATGATCGCCACCAAAGCAAAAATATAAGAAAAATCACGATCCACGCAATAGTGAGTCACCTAAATAAATCCTGTCCAGTGAGTTACTCAGTCCTGTTCACAGTTCTGCGTGGGTGACACACTTTGGCACTGCTTTTATTTTAGTTTTTAAACAATAAGGTTGTATTACCAATATAAAGCTGCTATGAACAGATTTGTAATATACTATAAATATATATTTTTTAAACTACATTTCATGTAAAAGAAAAAGAAAAAACAAAAGTTGCCAACCCCTGGGTTATCATAAGCTCTGAAGCATTTAAGGTGCCAAAATACACACATTTGAGAGCAGCTATTCCAGGAGCCTGTGCCCTATATGCTGAGAAAAACAGAGAGAGAAGACAAGTCCTTCAGACACATTCCTAGAGCTGTCTGAGCCATTGGTTTCTGATAATATAAGTACAGAGAATGTTTGCTTTACTCATAGGATAACTCTCTTCACAGCATTTGAATCTGAGAGGAAATCTGTCATTTTAAGTAGAGTGAAACATTGTAGCTCCTCAGTTTGAAGTGCATCACAGGTGACTTACTATCAATGATGTCTCCAAGACCCTGAGCACAGAGCAGATCCTTCAGACGTGCCACCTCATCCTTTAGCTCACGCACCAGGCGGTTGTTGGGGTCTTCGTTGATGACGGCATTGCAGCGGATCTGCTTGGCTCGGTCAGCATACCTGTGACAGTAATATTGCTATTAACTATCCATAATAGTATCAGAATGTCCCAAGTAGTTCAGTATTTAGCACATCACCTGCTGAGGCTAATGACATAGATAAAGTCTTCATAGTAATGCATAGACAGGAATAGTTCACCCAAAAATTTAAATTCTGTCGTTAATCCTTTAATACGTTAATAATACTTTTTGTGTGCAAAGAAAACAAAAATAACAACAAGTATCATGGTACTCTCGTAAAACCGTGTCGAAGACTGATACGGAAGAAAATTAATTGTTGAATAAAAGTCATTATTTTCGTTTTTATGCACACAAAAAGTATTCCCGTAGCTTCACATTACAGTTGAACCACTGATGTCACATGGACCTTACTTCCTTTCTGGGCCTTGAGCGTGTCAGTTCTGTTACTATCTATGCAGGGTCAGAAAGCCCTCAGATTTCATCAAAAATATCTTAATTTGTGTTTTGAAGATGAACGAAGGTCTGGTTTGGACAGACATGAGGGTGGGTTATTAAAGACAGAATTTTCATTTTTCGGTTAACTATCCATTTTACATACCAACATACCATTTTTAGAGTTACACGACCCTTGGTTATTAGTCTAAAGTACAGTGGTGGTTCTTACCGGAGTGTGCTGAGCGTCTCATCATAATTAATATCAGCAGGACTCAGAGCTGCTACCATAGCTGTGCGCGAGTTTCCTCCTGATAAATGAAAAACACTGTGACCTTCAGGAATTTGTTTTTATGTTTTGGCACCATACACAGTTAAACTGACCACATTGACTGTAATGTGCAGTGTTTTATGTGACGGAGAGAAATGTTTATTGTTAAGAAGGTATGTGCATGGTGCATAAAGCCTCATACCGAGGTTTTCCCTCAACAGCCATGTCAGAACTGAATCTCTATATGGAATAAAGCTCTCAACTTTCTTCTTCTTCTTGTTGTTCTGTAGGAAGAAGAGAAGCCGTGTCAATTGTCAAAGCTGTAAATGCTTGATAATTAAAGAACAATTAAATGGATCCTTACCTTGTTTGGTGCAGAGTCCTATAAAACAATAAATATATATATTTTAAATTATTCTAAAATTATTTATTTTAAGAATATTTATTTTTAAATTGAAAGAATTCTTACAACTTCAGCCAGCGCAGAGATAACTTTGCCTAGTGTTGTTAAAGATTTGTTGATATTGGCTCCTTCCTAGAAAAGGTACAAAGCACACACATGTATATGTTGCACTCATCTGAATTGTCAAATTGTCATCTGTTTGAACTCTGTTGAACTCAAAGTGACCCACCTTGAGTCTAGTGCCTTTAGCTCCAGTAGAATCAGCCCTCTCACTGCCTGCCAAGTCTACCAAGCTGATTTTGCTGACCTGTTTGCAAATGGAAATGCTGTGTCTAAGAACGGTAAAGCGCTCTAATTCACATACCAGCAACTTCAGCAACTGTCAAACTGCCAGCATCCATCAGTGAAGTTTGAGCTGCACAGAGTCTCACCTACTTTTGCATTGTAGTCTATTTCTAAAGAGGTGGTCACTTCTCATATAGAACAATACTAAACAATGCCAAACGTGGAGGTCTGGTGGCAAAGGCTGCAGAAGAGAATGCGGTACCTTTTCAGACGTGTTATCTGTGTCACCATCATGCCGTTTCTGTGTGAAGATGATGTTGAACACAGCATGGGAACGGCTGCTGGTCTCATTCATGTTCGTGGCCGCCACAGTCCTGATAACAGGAAAGTGATGCAGTGGTGAATGATTTGATTTCAATTACATACATAAATATGTAAATGTATGCTTCATTTTAGATAAATATAATTGTCCTGCAGTTTCCATTGCTTCAAAATCATGTTCAGAGATGCATACATTATTGTTCAAAAGTTTGAGGTCAGTAATATTTTTACAAGAAATACATACTTTTATAAAGCAAGGATGCATTAAATTCATTAAAAGTGACAGTTTATGTTTAAAATGCTACAAAAGATTTTTTGAGTGCTGAAAATATATTTAATTAAAATTAAAATACTTATTTTATACAATAGTACAGTGTTTATTCCATTTATGATCAAATAAATGTTGCATTGGTATGGTATTTATTTTAATTAATCAACTCCAAAACTTTGAATGGTAGTGTAATTCAGAGGCTAACCTTCTTCTATATTCAGAAATTAGTTTCACCTTGCTTTGTTTCCAGATTCCATCAGATCCTGTATGTCATTGTAGGAAGTAACGGCCAGTTTTGATAAGTCCTCCACGTATGGTCCCATGAGAGGATGCTCTCGCACACGCAGATTCCCTTTGTTCTTTGGGTTCAGAAGGTCTCGCACACGCTCACAGTAGATCTCCATGTAACTGACCTGAAAAAACATTTTGACTTGCTATACTGAATCTACGGTAAGAATACAATGTATGATGCAGGTGCTGCTCTTACCTCAACCGAGTATGCCATGCTGTTGTCATTATTGCCACTGATCTTGGTAAACAGGTCCTCACATAGCTGTTACAGACAGATTCAGCATTAAAAATGTGTTACCTCAAACTCTAAGTCATCTACATTATTTGCTACAATACCAAAGATTATAGTGTACTACCAATGGGATGATGCCTTCTTGGTCTTTCTCTTGCTTTCCCATCATGGTATATGACTTCCCGGACCCAGTTTGCCCATAGGCAAAGATACAGACGTTGTATCCCTCAAAAGCATGCAGAAGCATTTCATCCCCTATGTCTTTATAAACCTGCTTTTGGCATGCAAAGTTCACATCTTCTGGCTGTTGAAGACAGAAATGCACAAAGCACCAAAGGAAATCATCATAAATGTCTCAATAACAGCCATCATGATCACAGAAGTATTAAAAATAGCAGAGTTGCATAAGATGCAGATTCACCAGTTAATATCAAGAAACTCACCGTAGTATGTGACCAATACGAATAGTCAAAGTTGAAGCTCTTGCTCTCCTTTGGCTGTTTTGGATTTAGAATTGCTATAAAGCAAAGAGAACATGTATATAAGAATAAATCTATAATCTAATGAAGAACTAAATAAATAAAACTATTTCCAGCCTCATTATTTCATTTCAATCGTGTTCAGACCTGAAGCCTCTGATGGTAAAAGATGATACTAAAAACCTCATGATGAGAACAGAGGAACTTCACTATTCGTGTATTAATACCATTCAAAACTTTGTTTAGTAAGACTTTCATTCAGCGGGGCCATACTGAATTGATTAAAGATGACAGTAAAGGCGTTTATAATAGTAGAAAATATTTCCTTTAAAAAATAAATACTGTTCTTTTGAACTTTTTTAAATAATCATGACTGTTTCCAAAAAAATATTCCACAAAAAGCAGCAACTGTTTTCAGCATTGATTATAATAACAACAAATGTTTCTGGAGCGTCAAATCTGCATATCAGAATGATTTCTGAAGGATCATGTGACGTTGAAGACTAATGGCTGCTGAAAATTCAGCTTTGCCACCACAGGAATACATTTCATTTAAAAAATACTAAAATAGAAAAAAGTTAAGTTAAATTATCACAATATTTCATAATATTACTGTTTTACTATGTTTTCATCAAATAAATGCAGTCTTGGTGAGCATTAGAGACAAAAAAACTTTTAAAAATGTTTAAACTACAGTGTATATTCTAAATAAACAAATTAATTATAATTTTAAACTATATAACATTTATATAAATAAAATGAAGACATGAATGTATGTTTATTTATTCACAAAAGCCATGTTCAGAAAAAGACTAAAACGTCTTCTCAATATAGTCATAATGAACAGCATTTTCTGCACTATTAATATACCATAAGGCAATATATGCATATGTAGGCAGGTTTCAGGATAGATGAGTCTGATGTAGCATGAATCATGTCATCTCTTGGGTTCTGGGAATGAGGTCATGAACCTCCCTGCATCCCCTCAGCAGCACAAAGCTGTGCAGTGTTTCTGACCTCACACTGCATCAGCTGACTCTGTTTTCCCGCTCACGCTGCAGGCAGAACAACGGGGCAGTTTACCGTTTTTGGAGCTGCTCTAGAAATGGGGGCTTGAAATGCCACAGAATTCTTGGAATCAAATGGACTTTGTTTCTGAACATGTCCAAAACATTTGCTAATTGAACATGAAATGAAAATTTACCAGTGCTAAATATTTTGACTCCATTTTTCCATCATTTAAAACATATTGATTAAAAAAAATTCTGACAATGAGATTATATTGCTATTTTTCTTGCACAATAGTGACAATGTTGTCAGATGAACCAGTCTCCATCTCTTAGTGAAACTTTACAAATGTGATTCGGCTCCTCGTATTTTTGTTTTGACAGATTAATGCAAAACATTGCACATCATTTTATAGTATGAATTGTTTTGAGAATCAATGTACAGTACGTCTGAAGTCAACAAATGTATTAGTCAGATGGTGACAGGCTGCACACCTAATTAATTAAAAAGCCTTTTCTGAAAACTAAAGGATGACCTCTTTGACATTTTCAAACCTATAACCTAGAGATGCACTAATATTCTCTCTCATGGGGGTGCGATGGGAATAAATATTTAATTACAGTCATAAATAATTCCTACAGCACAGAGACAATCACCTCTTACTCAGATTAATTCAAATAACCATTGACAGCAAGTGATATTGTGTGTTTTGAAACAGCACTCACTGGTAGTGTTGCCTGACATCTGGATGATACACTTGCTCTCTTTTCCCATCTCTCGTGAATTGAAGGGACGGACCCTCACGGCTACTTTCACCGAAGCACCTGACATGGTGTCTGAGTGCTGGGGATCTGCTGTACAGGATCTGATGGGACGGAGCCCAGCCAGGAATCAGAGGCCACCTACCACCTGTAGAGAGAAACAATGACATGTTACTGTATATGCTGGAATCACAAAAGAATATATGTGCATTTTACTTCACTTTAGAATTAAGAGTACACTCTTAAAAGCAAAGGTGCTTAAAAGGTTCTTCACAGCGATACCATAGAAGAGCCATTTTGGTTCCAAAAGAATCATTCAATCAAAGGTTCTATAAAGAACCATCTCTTTCTTACCTTTTTATAATCTGAAGAACCTGCTTTCAGCACAAAGAACATGTTGTGAAACAGAAAGGTTCTTCATATGTTAAAGGTTCTTTAAGGAACCATTCTTCTAGGTTCTTCTATGGCATCGTGAAACTTTTTTTTAACGAGTGAACTTTTATTATTCATCAACAATCAGCACTTCTTCTTCAAAACAAGGCTATAAATGTGTTAAGGCCTACACTTTAGAATTAGCAACTTAGCAATTCACTTCACAAGAGATAATTAAAGAAAATCCCTATAAATCTGTTCAGGCGAGTGTACTGGCTAAGTTACGCCACTGATAATCTAATTTAGGTAATGGAGCTCTGTGAGATCCAGACCATGACTCATCAGGACTTTTATCACATTCAGTAGATTACTGTACACTATATATGGCTATATGAACTCATAACCTCTAAAACAGGCTTACAAACAGGTTTAGGGTTCATATGTGCAGATGAATTAAAAGAACAAAACAAACTGCTTGTTCAAATCAGAATCCAACAGCAAGGTCAGTCAGTCAGCAAAATTCAGGCCTATTTAAAGATCGCAGAGAGAAACTTTAGAATCAATGGCAATACTCCTAAATATCTTGACTGATATCTATGAGGTTACAAAGTATTATATTTAAAAAATGTGATAATTAAAAACTGCTATTGTATCAAATCTACTGTACAAATCTCTCCCTATTCTATCTGTGCGTGGACCATGACAATCTAACAACGAAAGAATGATCTCGTAATGAAAAGGGTGATGATTAGGGATGGGTACCGAAACCCGGTATTTAATCGGTCTCGGTGCTGAATTATAAAAGACAGTATCGATAAGCTCTGACGTTATCTGACGTTATCGATAAGCTCTGACGTTAACGGTTCTGCTATCGGTACTGGAGAAATTAAGAAAACACACATACATTTATTATTGCTATATATATACACATTATCTTGCAAATTCTATCTCACCGGAGTCGCCTGCTGTTTTTATATAGATTCATGTTAAAACATTTGTCTATGATGCATTTTTGCTATTCGCAATTCAGAAGCGAGATCGCGCTCATGCGGAGGAGCTTCAGCGCGCGCAACATGAAAGCGGTTTAATTATGATAAAAGACCGAACTAAACATTCAAACATCTGCTTACGCTTTAGGCCTGTGGCTGCGGCTGCTAATTGTATTTTTTTATTTCGATTTTGGCTTCTAAGCATTATAGCCGCGTTTCTTCTTCCCTTCACACATTCGTTCCTCCCTAAAACCCAAACTTAACGTCAGAATCAGCTCAATCGTTGATTGTTGTAAAATGCCGTCTTTACTGTTGCTAAATTGCGGGACATGTTTGATAAAGAGACGTTGAAAGCACAATCCGCACAAGAGACGCTGTTCCCCAGGCTGAAGTGTGTGTGTGTGTGTGTGTGTGTGTGTGTGTGCGTGCGTGGAGCGCACCAAAACACTTTGAGCTTCGGGCGCATCCATAGTCGATAAGATACACACAAAATATGTCAAAATAGCCGGCTTGGAGAATATTCACTTAAACACAGTTTATGTCTGAAGTGGATGAGAACAGTTGGGAGAAAATCTGATGTGTGTCAATATATTGTCTTAAAGTGACAAACTGGCGCTTCATCAATGTTAATCAAAGAACAAAATGAAAGAGAAAATCACTCACAGCTCTTAATCTGTATAACGTTATAGCTTTAATAAGCATCAATCTATCAATACATACAGTGGAAACTATGCAGAGTTCATTTACATTTTAATACTTTTAGATTTATTTTGTAGCTATTACTTTCCAGAACATTAATGTTAGTGGACCTTCATGAAAAAAGCACTGTTTATTTCTTTTCAGTTGTATATTAGTTTTATTGAATTTTTCAGTTTGTTTTACTTTTTCTTTGTTCATGTTCTTACTGTGTCTTATAATATGTATAAAACACTAAAAATGCCTGCACACATGTGCATTTACAAATTGATGCTTTATATTCATTTCATTAAATATTTATTTTACATTTCAGAATATAAAGCAATGTTAATTCAGCTCTTAATTTGTCATATATATATACATAAAACAAAAAGTACCGATAAGAATACCGTTAAAGTACCGAATCGATAAGCAGTATCGGTAAGAGTAGTAATACCGTTAAAACCTTAACGATACCCATCCCTAGTGATGATACTGTGCTTCTATGAACCTCATACAGGACACTAATGCTCATCATATTGTACATACCTGATCTTCATGATGCCAAATTATGAGCTCTGATAACCAATACAAAACCAGACACAACATGTTGAAAATGCCACAATCACAAATTATGACACAAATTACAGATTTTCTTGTTTGTAGTATACTTACAAAATGTATATCACAAAGTACCACAAAGCAATATTATGTCATGAATGGATTAAGTTAATTTAAGTTCCCCTGGCCTCTGAGATACTTTGTAATAAATAATGTATCGCTATATGTGTTTCAATCACACATTGTGTCACGAATCTGGTTGCCACTCACCACACTACAACTGCACATCACCCATGGACTACAACTCCCATCATTCACTGCACTACGACACACGTTCCCATCCACCATTGCACCAATCACACAGCTGTCACCAGTCACTCATTAGCCTTGATAGTCTTGCCACACCTGCACCTCATTCACTCACCCACATATAAGCAGCACACTTCCCTACACACGTTGCGAAGTCTTGTCCCGGCTGACATTCTGAGCAGTTTCCCTGTATTCTGTTTACCTGGACTGCCTATACGACTCTGACCATTTGCTGCCTGCCTTCTTGACCCTGCCTGCCTTGTGATATCCTCTCTGTCTGCCGCCTGCCCCGACCTTTGCATTGTCCCTGTTGCTGATTAAAGCAATATTATTTCATGAATGAATTAAGTAAATTTAAGTTATCCTGGCCCTGAGATCATTTGTAATAAATAATGTTTCATTATATGGGTTTCAATCACACATTGATTGTGATTGTTTATAAATATGAGAATTACATATGGTTATGTTTCAATGACCTGCATGCTGTAAAACATCTTACAAATTCGTGACATTTCATTTAACAGCTCTGCAAATCGTGGTTTTAAACATGATGATTGATTAAAAACTGTCCTAGTATCTTCTTTTCTAAGAAGAATGAAAAAATTACGATAGTTGCCATGAGGAATACAAATTATTTAGAAATACAGTGGAAAATAGACATATATATAGGCTATTTATTGCAAAAATTAATATGGAAGATTCTCCAATTTATTTACAATTTGATTATTTTTCCCCTTCATTTTAATTGGCAACTTAATATGAGATACCCATTCGTAATAAAATATTCAGAATTAAAAATAAAATATAAGCTAACAAGCTGGATGAATTTGGACAACCTTTGTCTTGCACTATCTCTCTCCAGAAAAAGACTGGGCTAAGTGCCATCTTACAAGCAAAAAAAAATAAAAATAACAATAATCATAGTTACGTTTGTACACGTTGAAGAAATTTTATTTATGACATACAAACCTCACAGTCTCCTGAAAATGGCTGCCCTGACCGTCAGCCTGTCATGAATCAGCTGTGATGGATGCACATTTGCGTCAGCTTCGGCTCAGCCGGCAAACAAACCCAATGAACGCGTTTCAACGGTTATTAAGCAAACTCGCCATTCAAAACGAGCTTATCATATATAAATATGTATACCAACTCTTTATATTAAGAGCTGCCTCTGCATAGATGCTGAGATGCGGCAGCAACACCCAGTAAACACTGCGAGCGTCGCGACATGCAGCAACGCTCCCAATATAATCAACAAAATCTACGCATTTATATCATCGTCATCATCTAGTTAACGTTACATTGCATAAGAGCGAATTCGGAACGTTTCAGCGTATCGCGTCGCGGTAGTGTGACACGTCTGTAACTAAGGCAATATTTTGTCAGAATCATTAGTTCATAGCAGAATACAGGCAAACATACAGAACTTAATTTCGCATTTCTGATATTAAATAGCTAAGTAAATCGTGTCCTGATCCTTAAAGATTAGTGCGCACTGTATTCACCCTCAGTAACAGTAAAAATATATATATATTGTATTCATAGATTATGCCTTTCCTCAGTAATTATCCGTTAAATCTGTCTAGCCTTTGAAACTGAAAACATCTGAATTGTGAAAAAGGCCCAGATTTCATGACGGCCTCACCCTGCCAACATAAACAGCATCCTTCAGCGCCAGTCTCAAGACTGTCAGTGCATGTAAATAAGACCGAATAACGCAATTTTACATTACATTTCTATTGATATCCAATACTATTAATAATAAATGTATTTATAGTATAAGTCCTAAAATAGCATGTAGCCTAGTACAGGATCAAACTGAAATAATTATATATATATATATTGGTGTAGACCGTTTTTCTTTTTAATAACATCTCCTTCAATATCTTTTCCATTTTCTTCTTACTCTTTTGTATTTCAACAGCCTCTGTGTGGCTTTCTGGAAAGGATAACAGTGGCATAATGCACCACCCTCCTTATTCTCACAAGAGACGTGAAAAACAATGGTTTTAAAACCCATAAATCATACAAACAACAATCAAGATCTCACATACCCGATTCCTTATGACAATATCCTGTAGAGATTGCGGTCAGCAGTGGGTTATTCCATCAAGTCTGCTTCCATCCGCCGTCTGCTTCCTCACCCAGTTGTTTTATTTTTTGTTACAGGCTCTCAGCCTCTCCCTAGCTCAGTGCCATCAATGCAGGTGGAGCCCCCCCTGGCAAGACCATCAGACTGAGGGAGTCTGGTTTGCAGGGCCTGGTACGCAGTGATGCGTCAGGAAGCCGAGGGAGGGGTTAATGGATGTGGGGAACGGGATGCGCTAAGAGACTGTGTTTCTTCAGCCTAACAACACAAAATGGCTCTATGGTGGAGCCAAGGATGCTGATCAGCCGTGAGTCGCTGATGACATCATCAGTGTGGGAGCTAGCGGCATGGATGCAGCACAGGGAGAGGAGAGAGAGAGAGAGAGAGAGAGAGAGAGAGAGAGAGAGAGAGAGAGAGAGAGAGAGTCTGAGAACCACACACTGTTAACAGCATCACAGGACACGCTTTAAAAAGACCACGGTTCATGGATTTGCTTCCGTGTCCACGAATACAAACCACAGAGTTAAAAGCACAAAGAGCTCAATTGAAATTCTAAACTCAGCCGGTAGGGTAATGGTTTGTGTCTCAGCATCTACAACACAGGGCCTCTCAATGGACTCATTGTGAAAGCTGAGGATGCAAGCTAAACTTATGCAAGGAGACAAACAAGTCGGGTTCACACACAAAAAACACTACAGTTCAAAAGTTGGGGTCAGTATTTAAAAAAAGAAACTAAATATTCACAAAAGATTTAAATTTTAAATAAATGCTTTATTTTCAGCTTTCGATTTGAAACTAAAGACTGGAATAGATTGCATTTTACATTAGATTAGATTCGGCTTTATTGTCATTATGCAGAGTACAAGTACAGAGCTAATGAAATGCAGTTAGCATCTACAGAAGTGCAAGAATATAGTGTTTTATATACAGTTAAGTGAAGCTATAACTTACAGTATGTACAGTGTAATACAGGCTTCTATATACAATATTAAGTAGAGTATGTACAGAATATAAATAGGAGTGCTCTGTGGGGTTATATGTACAGTATGAACAGCAGCAACGAAGAACAGTGGTGATAAATGCAGTTGGTGTACAATTGTATTATTAAACAATGTATAGTCTAAGCAAAATATCAATAGTGCAGTAATATTTTATAGGAATAGTTTACTGTGCTTTGTACAGTAACAACATTAGACTGTATAATGTAATAGCTTGAACAATTTACAGTCTGTTCAAAATATGAATAGTGCAAATACATGTTTGTAAAGTACTGTGGCCAATGCAGTAAGAGAGCAGATGTAAGTTAGATTGGTGGTGTGGAGTTTAGAAGGGTTAGAGCCTCGGGACAGAAGCTCTACCTGAGCCTACTAGTGCGAGAGCGGAGGCTCCTGTAACGCCTACCGGATGGAAGGACGGTAAAAAGTCCATGGTTGGGGTGTGAGGCATTCTTGATGATGTTCCTTGCCCTGCCAAGGCATCGCTTGTGATAAATGTTCACAATGGTAGTTAACTGGGTGCCAATGATCCGTTGAGCATATTTTCACCACCTGCTGGAGTGCTTTGCAATCTGATGTGGAGCAATTGCTATACCACACTGAGATGCAGCCCAGCCCTCAATGGTATAGCGGTAGAAGTCCACAAGGATCCTAGGACTGGAGGTGTTTAGGGACCAGGTGAGGTCATCAGAGATGTTGATGCTAAGGAACTTAG
This sequence comes from Gymnocypris eckloni scoliostomus, assembly GCA_027564155.1. Taxonomy (NCBI): domain Eukaryota; kingdom Metazoa; phylum Chordata; class Actinopteri; order Cypriniformes; family Cyprinidae; genus Gymnocypris; species Gymnocypris eckloni. The sequence continues at coordinate 18,451,701 of CM050422.1, read as the reverse complement.
ACACACGCTCCACTACAGATCCATTGATGTAGATGGAGGTGTGTGCATGACTCCTAGTCCGCCTGAAGTCCATAACAATCTCCTTTGTCTTCTGGGTGTTTAGTTCCAGATTGTTGGTGGCACACCACACAGCCAGGTGCTGTACCTCGTCCCTGTAGGCTGACTCATCATCATCTTTGATCAGACCTACAACCGTGGTGTCATCTGCTAATTTGATTATGGTTTTGGAGCCATAAACAGGAACGCAGTCATGGGTGAATAAGGAGTACAGAAGAGGGCTCAGCATTACAGTGTTAAATTCAGAACTGAAATCAATAAACAGCATTCTCACATGTGTATTTTGACTGTCCAGTTGGGTGAGAGCAGAATGAAGTGGCGTAGAGATGGCATCCTCTGTTGACCTATTGTGGGTCTAGTGTAGCAGGGAGACGGGATTTTAGATGGGATACAATCGGGCTCTCAAAGCACTTGGCAATGATGGGGGTGAGTGCGTCAGGACGGAAGTAATTTTAAAATAAATACAAATAGAAAATGATATTTAAAATGTTTGTAATATTTCACATTATTGCTTTTTTACTGTATTTTTGATCAAATAAATGCAGCCTTGGTGACTTCTTTCAAAATTATGAATAATTTACCAACCCCAAACTTTTAAACAATACATGAACAATATTTTTGTACATCCATGTCAATTTCACTGATATCTGTACAAAGGAATATTGACTGTACTAGGAACAGTGTCAAGCAGGGACAGCAGGGAAGGCTGAAACAGGTTGCAAGGCAAGGAGGGTCCATTTATGTCCTTTGCGGTATATATCCTGCTTATTGGGTGACAAAACTGAACTGTAGTAGACTATTAAAAAATAATAACGGTTACATTATTTATGGAACCTTATAAAAAATTTAAAGGAAAATCTAAAAAGGTAATTTCTTTTTTTAGATGGTTTAAAATATGATATAATACACAAATTACTTTTTTTTCTTTCTGATGCATAACCTTTCAGTATAACAGCCCCATCTACTGGGCAGCTGACATTCTGCTCACTACATTACACAAGGACGTCAATTTAAATGGTACGTGAAAAACACACTTTTTTAAATTCGTTTTTGAATTGTAGTCTATAGGGTCAATGTCATCCATGTCTGCCTGAACATCTCCATTGCTCCATTGGCGTTACATCAGGGTACATGTCGCATCTTTCACAAAAGCATGGCAAGACTTGAGCTGCCTCGGTCTCTTACTCTGACCTGTGAAGTGGACGTTTGAGCCCCACCACAGTGCAAAGGGCACACAACAGTAAACATTGCGTTTCCATTTATTTACTGTGTAGACTAATTATTTACTGCAGGATAAGTGATGGTGACCAGTGTTCTGGTCAAAGTCCCTGCTCTGACATCAGCATGTGCTTCCTATAACACAATAGTGTGCTTTCAGAGAATCACTATGTTCTGATTACTCTGTACTTTTGTATAGAGTAAGCATTTTTTTACTTAATGGGAACAGTACAATCTATTCTTGTTCAAGACTTTGTTAGTTATATAAATATGTTAAGATTAATTCACATAGTTGAATATTAAAAAATGAATAGTTTATCAAAAATGTGTTATTTTCAAGAATGAAATGTAGTCGCCCTCAGGCCATCCAAAATATAGATGAGTTTGGTTCTTCATAAGAACAAATTGGGAAAATGTAGCATTGCATCACTTGATCCTCTGCAGTGAATGGGTGCCATCAGAACAGCTGATAAATACATCACAATAATCCACAAGTAAACCGCTCAACTCCAGTCGATCAGTTAACGACTTGTGAAGTGAAAGTCTGTGTTTGTAAGAAACAAATCCATCATAAATACGTAATTGAACCATTGCTTCCAGCTAAAATACGAGTCCTCTATCCAATTATATTTATTCCTCTAGTGAAAAGTCGTTCTTCTTAATCAGGAGCGAAATATGCACAGATTAAACACTGTTTATAAGCCAAGATAGTCCAGAACAGTTCTAAACAAATATGTTGGTTGGTGGGCTTTTTTTTTTTTTTACTGGAGAACATGTTATTATGGATAGAGGACAGAAGTGACAGTTTAGAGTTAAAATCCTTAATGATGGTTTCTTATGAACACAGCTTTTTGCTTCACAAGACATTCATTGATGGACTGGAGAGTGGTGTGGACTACTTATAAATTATTGTGTTTTTTATCAGCCGTTTGGACGCACATTCTGATGGCACCCATTCACTGCATACAATCTATTAGTGAGCAAGTGATGTAATGCTAAAGTTCTCCAAATCCACTCTGATAAAGAAGCAAACTCATCCACATCTTGGATGGCCTGAATTCAGTGTATTTCAATTTTGGGTGCAAAACAAATCCCACAAAAATACAAACTTACTACCAGATACAGACTTTCTTAGAAATGAATGATTCAAATGTAAATAATGTGAACAACTTCTTGTTTTCCATGTTAGATATTACCTAAATTACTTCTTAAGCAGTATAAAAATGAGTTTTAATTTAGCTGTTTATAAACACTCAGTTAAAACCACAAAATAAATAAGAATCAAATGACCTTACAATTAAAAAAACAGCTTAAAGTGTGTGTGTGTGTGTGTGTGTGTGTGTGTGTGGGCATGTTTATGTGGTTTATGAGGACACAAATTTGTATAATGACATGGGTATGACATAGGTATTACAAGGAGAAGGTGATTTATGAGGACATTTTCAGTGTCCCCATAATTTAAAACGCTTATAAATCATACAGAGTGAGTTTTTTTGAGGGAAAATAGAAATGCACCGTCTCCTGTGAGGGCTAAGTTTAGGTGTAGGGTAGGTGTAGGGCAATAGCACATACAGCTTGTACAGTATAAAAACCATTACGCCTATGGAAAGTCCCCGTAAACCATAAAAACCAACGTGTGTGTGTGTGTGTGTGAGTGTGTTCACATCAGCCAATCAAATGTATTGAGATAGGTACACTCCTTCTCTGAGCTGGTAAACAAGTTGCGAATGAATGAATCAATGGAGCACCTCACCAAGATGTAAACAAAACTCATTTTTGTCTGTTTAAGATTCGAAGCGTTTATTGTCACGTGCACAGTGAAGAAAGGCAAGTTTCCCTGTACAATGAAATTCTTTCTTTGCTGTCCACATTGAATGCCAAGACAACAAACAACAATATAGTGACGTGCAATATTAACATTAAGGTGTCCACATGTGGCAGTAATGTTTGTTTGATTGTTTTTTCAAATGCAGTCCTTATGTGTTTCTAGATTTGTATTTTTACCTGAAGAGGGACAGATATTACTGTAAGGTTTTTAAGCTAACTTAAACAGTAGGCTATGAAACTTATTTACAGTATCTAAAAAAAATTGATAAATATGGATATTAAAAATACACAATACTCGATTTAAATCCCTTGACTAATCAAAGGAACAGGGCAGTTCAACTCTTGAGAAAAGGTTCAGATAAACACGTGTGTTCTGTGTAAGTATTTTGTGAGGTGTCAGGAAACTAAAGATTTAATTATTGATTTAAAGACGAAATGGCGAGAAAACAAAAACATACAGCCTTACATAATAATACAGGACACCCTCTCCATCTTTAGGCTACCACCCTTTTATATTTTTTTATCCCGTTCATAACATCTCTCATATCCACTTCTGGACCGTTATACCTTGTTTGGAAGATGAAGGGCGGGGGCATTTTGTGCCAAAAGCATGACGCATGTTGCTCTGTGTTCCAGGGGTCAAAGACCCGTTTGTTTAAAATGTTGGCCAAACGCAAAGCTTTGTCTTTCTAACGAACAGCAGCGAGAGGAAACATGATGCCGAGGAGCGCCCTATCCAGGTGTGCGCGCTTGACGCAGCAGGTTCCTTTGGAAAGCGCGTGGTCCGTCCACCGCGGGATGTCCTCGGTCACAATCCCGCCACCAGCGTGCATGCTCCGGCCGCTCGAGGCTCCGTTCCGGTACCTGTTTGGACCAGGACCGTCCAATGTGCCGCCTCGCGTTTTAGCAGCAGGAGGGAGACCTATCATAGGTCACATGCACTCGGAAATGTTCGGGGTAAATCTCACGCTACATTTTTACGCACAAATGCATTTTACAACTTTAATATGGATCGAAGGCAAAAAAAAACTTTTCTAAGAAAATCTAGCTTAAAACACACACGTAGCAATGTTGTTAAAAATCTAATATTTCTATTCTTGGTGGTTTCATTAAAATCGCGTTAATAATAATTGAATGATCAAAATCATTTGAAAATCTGTAGTTTAGCCAAGCAAAAAGTTAGACTACAAAACAACAGATTTTTTTTCCCTCTAAACATCTTCATCTTTACATGTTCAGACCAAGGCTATTCTTTAAATATTTATATTCAAAACATGCCTTTCTATAAAAAAAGCTATATTTAGTAAAGTTTAAATGCTCAACAATATTTTATAAATAATTTAAATACTTAAAATTGTAATGATATGACATTTTAAAACAAAGTGCTTCAGTACTTAAGAAATAAATCTAATCATGTCAAACTACTCATGCATTTTTAACAGCAGCAGAATGTCCAAATAGCTTCATACTTTTTTATCAAATGTTGACAATTGATTAATAGATCTAGGTCAAAAAGCATAATATATTGACGGCGTACTTTTGGTATCAGAACTGCATTTGTGGATGTTTGGAACAGTCACTGCACATATCTTGTCATAGATTATGAATGATATCAAGAAGGGAATCCAGTACGCTTTTCAGACCAATAACAACATGACACTGGCCATGAGTGGCTCTGGCCACACAGCGATGGAGTGTGCAGTATTCAACATTGTGGAGCCTGGAGAAAGCGTTCTCGTTGCCATCAATGGAATCTGGGGAGAACGAGTTGCAGAAATTGCTGAGCGTATGGGTATGAAACTAATAATACAAATAATACCAGCCCGCTGGCATTCTCTGGAAATTCACCCTTATTTGCAGAGAGTATGAGATTACTCTTTAACATCTTTCTGTTTTCCCAGGTGCAAAGGTTCACACCTTGGTTAAAACACCTGGAGGACATTTACAAATGCAGAAATTGAACAGGTGAAACTACACGATAACATAATACTATTAGTGATATACACATTTCAATTTCATATGCCACTGTAAGTTGGTATGACTAGTTCAGCAAACCCCTCCCTGCTCTGTAACCAGAATTTTACATTCTACAGGCTCTGGCTAAACATAAGCCGGTTCTCTTCTTTCTCACACATGGAGAGTCATCAGCTGGCCTGGTGCACCCAGTGGACGGTGTTGGTGATATTTGTCACAAGTAAGAAAATACAATCACTGTTGCACAAGTTACTAGACTTCTAAAGTGCTTTTTTTGTAAAATGTTTTTTTACATGTAAGAATTTCTGATTGGTGCACACTGTACAGATACACTTCTGACAATTGATTATTTGTTAAAAATAAATACATCAAATAGAAAAAAATATTCAAGAACAATTTTAGGAATGTAAGGGTAAAATAAAGGGTTAATTTCTACATTACAAGTACACAGTATTACTATTATTTTATATTACATATTTTTCAATTTCTTGTACTCTAGTATTTTACACATAAACTTCATCTACTGCTCCCCCAAATCCTCTTTTCAAGCTTTCCTTAACTTCAGATGCCTCTCTTGCATGGTTTTATCTCTACAGATACAACTGTTTGCTCTTAGTGGATTCAGTGGCGTCACTGGGAGCTGCACCGCTTTTAATGGACCAGCAAAGTGAGTGGATCAAAATATGAAGCATGAAAACTTGTGAAATTTTATGAGCATGAAACCATGTTATTTACCAAGTCCATATTCTAAATCTCTGTGCAAAAGCTTGTGGATTGAATTCAACTGTTCAAACCTTTTTCCTTCATAGATATTGATATTCTCTATACTGGTTCCCAAAAAGCCTTGAATGCTCCACCCGGCACAGCACCAGTTTCATTCAGTGAAAGAGCATGGTGAGAAGAAATATTTGTGAATAAATACGAGTATGTGCTTGCACACATTGAATCATTCAAACAGTTGGGGAAATCCACTAACGTTATAAGTTTCTTCTCAAATGTGATATAGCCACAAGATGTTTAACAGGAAAACAAAGCCAGTATCCTACCTCCTTGATATGACCCACTTATCCAATTACTGGGGCAATGATGGCAAGCCAGAAAGAATGTAAGTACTGTAAATGCAAATTGTTGCTCTCGTGAGACCTCGTAGAACATGGTTGCAAACCTCAATTCCACATGGAGGGCCACAGTCCTGCCGTTTAGTTCCAATCCACTTACCATACTGTAGTTGTCAAATAAACCTGAAGGTCTTGATTACCTTGATCAAGTGCATTTAATTAGGGTAGAAGCTAAACTCTGCAGGACTGTGAGTTTTGCACCCCTGTAGTATAGGATGGTGTTAATGATTGTCTAAAGTCAACTAAACTGTGTTTCAGATACCATCACACAGGGCCTGTGTCTGGTTTCTTTGCTCTGAGGGAAAGTCTAGCCATCCTTGCTGAAACGGTAGGGGCTAGATGTGGACAATTTTTACTCCACGTAAAGATTTAACACCTTGCTCGTCATTATAATTCACTCTTTGGCGGTTAACCTTTTGGTTCCAAAGTCTACTATTATAGGACCTACTGCTTGTTTTCTCAACCATGTATTTTAGTTAGAACTATAACAAGTCGGTGTATAGATCAGATACAAATTTGTGATGTGACATACACTGCCATTCAAAAGTTAGTATGCTCACCAAGGCTACATTTTTAAAACACTGATATTGTGAAAGTGACGTGAGGTCAAGTATGGTAACCCATACTCAGAATTAGTGCTCTGCATTTATCCCATCCAAGTGCACACACACACAGCAGTGAACACACACACCGTGAACACACACCCGGTAAAACTTTGGGTTACAAGTCCGACTCTACTCATTAGGCCAAGACTTCCCTTTTTTTTTGGGATAAATATTATTGTAATTTAAAATGTTATTTATTCCTGTGATGGCAAAGCTGAATTTTCAGCACCCATTACTCCATTCTTCAGTGTCACATGATGATCCTTTTAGAAAACATTCTAATATGTTTTTTAGTTTTATTTTACTTATTTCTATAGCACTATTCAAACAACAGACAGTTGCACCAGAGTGCTGTACATGCATTAGTAGAAAAAGAGAGGGAGAGAAAGAAAAAAACATGATACAAACATAAATCATATCATAAAACAACACAGAACCATAAATAAACAAATACTCACCCCTCTTCACTTGTAGAGACTATACAGAGGAAGTGCATTTTAAACAGCTTTTAAAAGAAACTAATGTTGGAGCAGATCTAATATGTGAGTTGTAGGTTGTCAAAATCCATAACTTGCAGCAGACTTAAAGATGTTTGGGAGATGCCAATGTAGAGTGAGTTACAATAGTCAAGTCTTGAGAACATGAAAGCATGGATCAACATCTCCAAATCTTTACAAGCAAGGAATGGTTTTACCTTCACCAGAAGTCTTAAATGAAAAAAATGCAGATTTCACCACTGAGCTAATCTGTTTCTCGAACTTTGAGGAATCCAACACTACCCCAAGATCTCTAACCACCGGTATACAATATGGGGACAACTCTCCTAGATTAGGGAGATCATTCATAGCAGGTCCTCCAAACCCCACAAGCTCAGTTTTACTTTCATTTAAGTGTAAGCAGACTCTGAGGGAATCCAGAGTTGTGTCAATATTTTTTCTCACAGGCAAATACATTTGCATGTCATCTGCAAAAAAATGAAATTAAATCCATACTTGCAAAAAATAGACCCTAACGGTAGTATATATAGGACAAATAATATGCTGATCTGCTAATACATTTCTTTTGTAACATTTGAAATTATATAACTGTCTTTAAGGTCACTCTTGATCAATTTAAAGCATTCTTAATGAATAAAAGTTTGTATACATGTATGAAGTCTTGCCACAAACTTTTGAATGATAGTGTATGTTCATTAAAAGTGTATACATAGTAATATTATTATTATTTCATTATATTTATATAGCGCTTTTTCTGGGTTCTCAAAGCACTTTACATAGAAGGGGGAAATCTCATCCACCTGGATGAATAGTATGTCTGCTGTTAGGCAAGTACTAAAACTAATTTGCTGCTGGAAGAGGTGTTACTGAGGCCAGCAGGGGGTGCTCACCCTGTAGTCTGTGTGGGTCCCAACACCCCAGTATAGTGACGGGGACACTATACTGTAAAAAAAGCTCCGTCCTTTGGATGAGATGTTAAACCGAGGTCCTGACTCTCTGTGGTCATTAAAAATCTCAGGATGTCCTTCGATAAACAGTAGGGGTGTAACCACGATGCATCCCGGCTAAATTTGCTCATTGGCCTCTGACGATCATGGCCTCCTAATCATCCCCATACACTTATTGACTTAGTCACTGTCTCCTCTCCACCAATAAGCTAGTGTGTGGTGGGCGTTCTGACACAATATGGCTGCCGTCGCATCATCAAGGTGGATGCTGTACATTGGTGGTGGATGAGGAGATCCCCCTCAAAATCTAAAGCGCTTTGAGTACCCAGACAATAGAAAAGCACTATATAAAATGTAACTTATTATTATTAATTCTAAAATGTCTATTCAAGGGTCTGGAGAACTCATGGAGGCATCATACAGAAGTTGCAGAGTATCTCTGGAAGGGCTTGGAAGACCTGGGCTTGAAGCTGTTTATCAAGGACAAGGTACATTTTAGTGACTTCACTTTATTCATTCTCAGAACAATAATATAACCTAAAAAAGAAAGCAATTAAAATACATATCCATTCCCGAAGGATCTGAGATTGCCCTCCGTCACCACCATTGCCATCCCTGAAGGGTATAACTGGAAAGAATTGCTGGCTTACATCATGAAGCATCACCAAATCGAGTTTACAGGAGGTCTAGGGCCCTCTGTTGGCATGGTGAGTAAATGATTGTCAACAAAGCATGATAACGCATTCAGCTACATAACTGAATAATCATCCACTCAACTGTTTTCTAGGTATTGCGGATTGGGCTCATGGGATACAACTGCAACAAGGCCAATGCTGCGATGGCTCTTGCAGCTCTGGAAGACGCTTTAAAGAAGTGTCCAAAGTCCAAAGCCTGAAGGCTACTGTTGACCTGTATATTTTTTTGCAATTTCATATGGTGATGCTTGTAGTGCGAACATTACACACTAATATAAAGGAAGAGTTATTATATATGATGGTTCATAATGGTTGGTATATTGAAGAATTTTAGCTGATTAGAAATTGTACATTATGCTTCCCATTGAACCAAAACCAGCTGTTTTGAATGCGTTTCTAAAGTTTCGACAAGCATCACTCCAGCACTTGAATGAACTTTATAAAAACATTACCGAGAAATAAATCATTAATATAATTTCATCATTTGGGTTTACAATGCGAGTTCAGTTACACAGTACACAGGATGTTCAAACCATTGTGTTATTTATTCTCCTTTTGGAAATTATTTGACTAAATATGAAAAACAATGTCAAAAGCTTTAACAACATTTACCAAATTTAAATTGGTACTGAAATAAAAATAGGCCTAGTGCTTCGGCATTTCCATAAAAACAAAACATAAAAGCAAAAACTCAATGCCTCTGAAACTCGACAAAACATTTCAGACATTAACAAACTGGCAAAAAGCTAACTTACATGAACAAAAAACAAATAAGCTTGAAAAATAAAAAGATATTCCAAAATCAACTTTGAATATATACAACTCAAAGCACTTTTCTAAACATTAACCAGCAAAGCATTGCAACGGTTTCAACATTCTCCCCTAAAGTGTCTTTTGACTTTGTCTGCTGGGAATATAGTAACTAACTGCACCAAAAGGTAGTGCTGAAACTCCTCCTCCAACACGAAGGTCATTTTGACCTTTCCCTCGGCATCCCCGTAAAGGACGATGAACTGCTCACCTTCGTACTCCAAGTCCAGCACTCTTTCTCTTTTGTACAGTTTTACAGTAGAACTCACACACCAGAAGGGACGCTGAGCCTCATCCAGCACCGTCAGAGTCATCATGCAGCAACGCTGGAGATGTGGAGCAAGTAAACATGGCTGTTTTTATCATTCCTTGATAAAGGAAGCAAGTTAAGGACATGCATATCTTACTAAAATACACAATGAACAGTATGGCAGCATATTTTCAGACATTGCAACATTCTCAGGTTGCAAATCCAGTTACAGTGCGCAACATAAATGAGTACACCCCCTTCTAAATAAATATAAAAGTTGCATTTTCTTAATTATCACTAATATAATTCATGGAAAGATGGCAACATTTAAATGCATTAAACATATACTTCATAAAAACTACAAAATATATGCCAATATTTTCTGTAAGATAAGTAAATTAGCCAATTTTGTTTAAATGAAGGACTGCAGAAATGAGTACACCCCAGATTTAATTCAGGCAAATGTATAATATTCTAGTACTTAGTATGTCCTCCAGAACGAAGTATACTGCTCTGACCCTTCTTGGCACTGAGTGTACAAGTTCATGACAAATTTTCACATCGGTCCTGTTTAACTCCTGGAGGACGACCTCCTTAAATGCTCTGGTCTTTAATGGGGAGTTTGGCTCAGCTCGTCTCTATCTACAGAATACCCCACAGCTGTTCAAGAGTGTTAAGATTGAGAGAAATACATGTCCACTGAAGGATTTTCACCTTGGGAGAATTAATATCTTCATTGTCATGCTGAAGAAACGGCCAATAATGCAGGGAATGAGAGGAGGGTAGCATCTTCCGTTTCAAGTTTTTGTATTCCATCACGTACAGTAGTGTGAATTCATGACCGTGTTGTTAAAGCACAACTCCCTCACACCTTCAGAACTCATTCATCCCTATATAAAAGCTTTACTACCACTAAACGTCACTGTGGGTACCAAGCACTTCTCACTGTACTCCTCCTCTAGCAACATCAGAACATTTTGGATGCTTTTGGATCCGAAATGATTGACTTGGTCTCTTGAAACCACAGTATGGATTACCAGAAGTCTATATTTTGTATATACAGTGGGGCAAAAAAGTATTTAGTCAGCCACTAATTGTGCAAGTTCTCCCACTTAAAAAGATGAGAGAGGCCTGTAATTTTCATCATAGGTATACCTCAACTATGAGAGACAAAATAAGAAAAAAAATCCAGAAAATCACATTGTAGGATTTTTAAAGAATTTATTTGCAAATTGTGGTGGAAAATAAGTATTTGGTCAATAACAAAATTTCATCTCAATATTTTGTTATATACCCTTTGTTGGCAATGACAGAGGTCAAACGTTTTCTGTAAGTCTTCACAAGGCTTTCACACACTGTTGCTGGTATTTTGGCCCATTCCTCCATGCAGATCTCCTCTAGAGCAGTGATGTTTTGGGGCTGTCGCTGGGCAACACGGACTTTCAACTTCAAAGATTTTCTATGGGGTTGAGATCTGGAGACTGGCTAGGCCACTCCAGGACCTTGAAATGCTTCTTACGAAGCCACTCCTTCGCGTTCGGGCGGTGTGTTTGGGATCATTGTCATGCTGAAAGACCCAGCCACGTTTCATCTTCAATGCCCTTGCTGATGGAAGGAGGTTTTCACTCAAAATCTCACATTCATCATTCTTTCCTTAACCCAGATCAGTCGTCCTGGTCCCTTTGCAGAAAACAGCCCCAAAGCATGATGTTTCCACCCCCATGCTTCACAGTAGGTATGGTGTTCTTTGGATGCAACTCAGCATTCTTTATCCTCCAAACACGACAAGTTGAGTTTTACCAAAAGTTATATTTTGGTTTCATCTGACCATATGACATTCTCCCAATCCTCTTCTGGATCATCCAAATGCTCTCTAGCAAACTTCAGACGGGCCTGGACATGTACTGGCTTAAGCAGGGGACACGCCTGGCACTGCAGGATTTGAGTCCCTGGTCACGCAGTGTGTTACTGATGGTAGCCTTTGTTACTTTGGTCCCAGCTCTCTGCAGGTCATTCACTAGGTCCCCCGTGTGGTTCTGGGATTTTTGCTCACAGTTCTTGTGATCATTTTGATCCCACGGGTGAGATCTTCGTGGAGCCCCAGATCGAGGGAGATTATCAGTATGTCTTCCATTTTCTAATAATTGCTCCCACAGTTGATTTCTTCACACCAAGCTGCTTACCTATTGCAGATTCAGTCTTCCCAGCCTGGTGCAGGTCTACAATTTTGTTTCTGGTGTCCTTTGACAGCTCTTTGGTCTTGGCCATAGTGGAGTTTGGAGTGTGACTGTTTGAGGTTGTGGACAGGTGTCTTTTATACTGATAACTAGTTCAAACAGATGCCATTAATACAGGTAACGAGTGGAGGACAGAGGAGCCTCTTAAAGAAGAAGTTACAGGTCTGTGAGAGCCAGCAATCTTGCTTGTTTGTAGGTGACCAAATACTTATTTTCCACCATAATTTGCAAATAAATTCTTTAAAAATCCTACAATGTGATTTTCTGGATTTTTTTTTTCTTATTTTGTCTCTCATAGTTGAGGTATACCTATGATGAAAATGACAGGCCTCTCTCATCTTTTTAAGTGGGAGAACTTGCACAATTGGTGGCTGACTAAATACTTTTTGCCCCACTGTACGTGCCTTGGAAGAGGTTATACGAGTTTATTTTGCTTTGGCTACAGTTTGTAATTCTGGTGGTGACAACAACCATGCATGTCACTTCTGCAGGCTGCGTCATACTCTGTGAGATTAAGTGTCACTCTTTTCATAGCTTTTGCCGGCTCTGAGACACTTCTTCACTTGTTATTTTTCCAGCTCTTTCTTGCAAAAAAATCACTCATCACTAAATTAAAACTTAAAGCGAAGGCCTGATTATTTCAGGAACCTTGTCAACAGCCCATTGTTTATGAATGTTGGTGCTACTTCTGCAATATTTTCACACTTAAAAAAACAATTTGGTATTCCTCTTGTAACATTGTCCTCTTTTATGCTAAGAAATAAGTCACCAGGCAGTTCCCTCCCAAGTGGTTCCACTGCTAGCATCAAGTCCGAGTATGGTTCAGTGCGCTATATAACGCTTTTAATTGTCAGGATATTACTTGTCTTTAACAGTTTTGGTTCAATATACTAACCTGTTGATCAAAAATAGCCTTAAACCTATACATACATTTTTTTTCTTTACTTTTATTTAGTAAACTTTCAGGAGGGTGTATTCATTTTTGCAACACAGCATTTTATCACTTTGATAAGAACATCTTATTTTGCAGAATAATTTTGACATTCTTCTTTTGTAATTGATCAAGCAGGCTTGATGGAACATTATATCTCCAAAGAACCCTAACATGTCATCTAAGTAAGGAGTAATTGCTTAATTTGATAAGTTTTAGAGGGGGTGTACTCATTTATGCTGTGCAGTGCATCAACTCAAAGCTGCATTTGACTTCAAACTTTCAGTATTTGGTCTCGTTTATGTTCCCCATTCGCACACAGCGTGATCCCTACCAATCTATTTATAGACAGTCTCCTAAGAATAGCATGCCAGCACTGATTAACCAGTCATTTCCAGGGAGAAATAGAGTCTAAATAAAGTGGCCAATGAGCATAAGAATCAGGAATGAATCATAGATACCTCAACTTCTCCCTGCAATCCCTCTGCTTGCCATGGAAGACTGATCTTCACCACAGGCACATGCTCGGATACATTAGCGAAATCAATGGCGATTAATTGCACAAAGTCCCCTTGTGACATCACTGTGAAGCCCAAGAACATTCATATTATTAATATCATATAATTTAAATATCAAAAAGTTGCTCATAATTTGGTAAAAATCATTACGGAGGGGAATAAATGTAAAAATGGGTTTACAAAAATTGTATACATTTACCTCTGCGGGTGTACAGTGGGGAGAAATGCTGACACATGATTCGCCGAACTGGATTGTGAAGCACAATGTGCACAGTGAATCCATGGCGGCTACAGTCGGGGCCCACAGCACTGTCATCTGCAGGTATGTAGGGACTATTGATGTGAACAAACGTACTTTGTGTTAAGGGACTGTGTGACAAGTTCTCAACTTCATCAAAGAAATAAATATCCATTAAAAGTTTTGTACCAAAATCTTGACCCGAGAAGACTTCTTTCGATCAGTTTGTGGAAGTGCATGTTGATCATGATAAAGGCAATTCTCCAATTGCCCTACAAACACCACAGATGAACATTAAAAAAAAAAAAAGACAGGAGATATAATGTTTTCAACAACTATATAAAGTTAATATTGTTTTAAATCTGAATAGTTTATATTGTGGATACACCAATCAAGTAATTTAGATTATTATTTCCATGTTATGGCAAAGAACAAATAAATGACAGATATTAAAATTCTACACTCTTTTCTAAACATAACAAACTATAATTTTAAATGCTGCATGTGAATTTAGGCACCATAACATTAAAAGGTAGGGTATTAATATACACATATAAAATCCAATATAGACCGATAACCAATATAGCACTGAAATACTGTATTGTTCATCCCTAATTTACCTTGGCTAAATATATCAACATACCCGCCAGAGTCCGATGATGATCCCTTTATCAAACTGCAGCACCTTCACATGCCTGTCAGCACCAAAGAACGACCAATGTCCTGTTCTTTGCAAAGCTGTCTTGCGAATCAGAGAGCGCCACCTTGGCCTGCACATGAGAGACATTAGTCAGATGAGTATGTGTTACGCTTCAGATTACGCTTCAGCGTTTCTTACTTGTCTCCTGGAGATTGTGAAGCTGGACACATTGTACCATGAAGCTGCAGGCTATTAAGAGTGAACATGATCGGCCCGAAACTTTGGCTCCAGCACACTGTAACTGATGAATCTTCGAAGAAAGTGTCCGTCTGCTTATAGACACTTTCCCGTCCATGCCTATTTGTGAGTGTGATCTCCCACTGAATGTGTAACCTCCTGTAAAACACAGCAAACACAGGTGTATTTCCTCACCTTCACTATGGACATGTTACAAAAGCATTTGACAGCCAGAAAGCAACCAGATGCTTTAAAGGGATAGTTCACCCATGAATGAACATTTTTTGAAAATGTATTCACCCTCCATTCTAAACAAATATGTTGGTGGAGGAGGATACACTTTTTACTGGATGAAGTATTACTCATTTTTTACTAATGTATTTGAAATGTGTCACTTCACAAGACGTTAACTGATGGACTGGAGTCGTGTGTTTTTATCAGCCGTTTGGACTCTCATTCCGACGGCACCCATTCACAGCAGAAGATCCATTGGTGAGCAAGTGATGTAATACTAAAGGTCTCCAAATCTGCTCTGATAAAGAAACAAACTCATCTACATCTTGGATGGACTGAGGGTGAGCTAATTTTTACATTTTGGTTTATTTGTCTGATACAGATGATTTTTATATTTGTTTTATGTTTGTCTGAAATTCATTGTTTTCCCTTTTTAATTAAATGTCTCTTCGGTTGATATTTTGATGTATTCATACATTTTTTTTGTTTTGCTAAAGGGCTCAATCACTTATATGGTCTACTGCATTTCTCGGTAAGATAAATACACATTACACAAGTAACGAAAATGCTTTTATGTAAAACTAATGAGCATAAAAGCGGCGAGAACTAATGTTCTACCTGAGAACATGCTCCGTCAGAGTTGGCATGCCCGTGTGCGGGTTCTTGTGTCTTAGCTCTGTTTTCCACATGGTGTCATTATAGCCAGCCATCTCCTTGAGAAGCAGCTTCTTCCAGTATCCAGCAGGCTTCTCCTCCACAATTGTGCTGCTCATGGCTTCTTCAAACATGCTTACTTGGGGTCTCCGCGCTTTCTTTTCAATCTCAGAAGCATACAACACAGACCACAGAGCACTGGACGTCCATGTTAATATATAATATTCCTTATTCAAAATATTGATATCATGAACTCACTTGCTGTTAGCCAGATCATGAAACCGCTTGTTGACAAAGCTGATGTTGAACAGAGAGGAGGCATCCAGAAAGGAAAGGATCTTCAAGATGATCTCAGAAGGCAATCTAAGATGGACAGATAACATGCAGCTTTGCTGTATGATATGCAATAACATACATCTTATGCAAACTTAAATATTTACACGTGGTTAACTTGCCTCTCCGTATAATTTCCATGGCTGCCCTTTAAGCAAAGTTCAAACACAGGCCGAGTTTTACACGGTTCACGTTGCAAAGGCGTCGGCATGGAGGTGTCATGATATCTCCGGCTATGACAAATGAGAAATAAACTTTCCGTCTAGCTATATGAAGCGTGTCATTATCGAATAGGTATAACAAAGGGTTGTTTAAACTTAAACGCGACTCAACTGCCTACCTTCTCGCACGAGCAAATTCTTCAACCTGAGTATCTCCACGTGCAGGTGAATGTTGTTCACCTTTCTCAAGGCCTTGTCTTAAAATGCGAAGAAACTCGCCAAGACCAGTAGCCATGATGTTATGTGTTTGCACTTAACTCACTCACTCTCATACTGGTGATGGATTACCCTGCTGGCCTATGACCTCACACGACGACCGAGCTAAAGGGAAGAGATATCACCGATTGTTTCGATTTAAAGTTTTATTTTTAGTCAGAAAGTAGCTGATGATTTTAGAGTTAATTTAAAATAAATATATTTAAAAAAATATATATATAACATATCAAATTTAAATCAAGTTAATTAATTTTAATGTTACATTGGATTCTCACAGTTTCACAATACACAATTACAATGAATAGCTGACGTCTTGTGTTGCGCTATATATATATGTTTTTCTGTTACAGACACTTCAACAGCTTTAAATATTTGACGATTTGGATCATAAAACCATTTTGCAGAAATAAAATGGCATGTACCTGTATAAAAATATTGACAAAACAATTTAAATAATAAAATATATAGTCTATATTTCATAGTGGAATTATATTTAAGTAAAATTATATCAAATTAAAATGTAAATATGTTTTTTAATTGTGTCTGTTCTATTGGATACTCACAGTTTGACAATAAAATGTAGGCTACAATGAATAGTTGATTTGTTACTATGCTATATACTATGTATATATTAGTTTTACAACAATTCGGCAGCTTTGTTTTCATTTTATTTTGTTTAATCTTAACTGATGTTTTTAGAGTTTAGTTAAAATTAAGATATCAAATTAAAATGTAAATATGTGACCTGGACCACAAAACTTAAGTCGCTGTGGTATATTTGTAGCAATACCCAAAAATACACTGCATGGGTCCAAATTATCGATTTTTCTTTTATGCCAAAATTAATTTGGACATTAAGTAAAAATCCTGTTCCATGAAAATATTTAGTAAATTTCTTACCGTAAATATATCAAAACTTCATTTTTGATAAGTAGCCTAATATGCATTGCTAAGAAATTCATTTGGGCAGCTTTAAAGGCGATTTTCTCTATTATTTTTATTTTTTGGCCTCAGATTCCAGATTTTCAAATAGTCGTATCTCAGCCTAATATTGTCCTGTCCTAACAAACCATATATCAATGGGAAGCTTATTTATGCAGATTTCAGATAATGCATAAATCTCAATGTCGAAAAATTGACACGTAAGACTGGTTTTGTGATCCAGGGTCTCATCACATCAAATTGAAATCAAGTTAATGAATTTAAATCTGTTATATTGGATTCTCAGTGCCTATAAAATATAAATACAGTGCCTATAAAATAAAAATACAGTGCCTATAAAAGTATTCATTTTTTTTTGTTAGGTTGCTGCCTTATGTTTAAACTGCTTTAAATTACTTTTTCCCACATTAATCTACACTCCATACACCATAATGACAAAGCAAAAAAAAAGTTTTAACATCTTTGCAAATTAAAAAAATTAAACGTACATGATTCCATTGCATAATTATTCATACCCTTATATGGCACAGTTGGAATTTAGCTCAAGAGCATTCATATTGCTTGTAGAAACTACTACACTTCGAGTGAAGTTAGCCAGTGGCAAATTAAATTGAATTGGTTTGATTTGGAAAAGCACACACATCTGGGGCAAAGGCCCCAGTATCCAGATCCTTCTACACCTGCACTGTGGAGAGCATCCTGACCGGCTGCATCGCCGCCTGGTTTGGAAAACAGCACCGCTGGCAACCGCAAAGCTCTGCAAAGGGTCGTGCAAACTGCCCGCCACATTGTTGGAGATGAGCTTCCCTCCCTCCAGGATATCTACACCAGGCGGTGTACAAGGAAAGCCCGGAGGATTATCAATGACTCCAGCCACCTGTCACACATACTCCTCTCTCTGCTGCCCTCATGAAGACATCTCCGCAGCATCCGATCCTGCACAAGCCGACTGAGGGATAGCTTTTTCCCTCAGGCTATCAGGCTAATGAACAGCAAAAACAAATACACCCCACAGCACACTCCCACTTTACAATATGCCATGCACTGCACTTTAACTTGAACTCTAACACAGTTCAACTGGACTACACACACACACTGCACTAATACTCTAATAACTCTAAGTATGTCTAATAGTACACTGTGTGTACTGACTATATGTATGTGTATTCTGCACATTGTCTTCTGAATAAGTTTGTAAGTATGTACTGTCTATATAAATATATGTAAATTGTTTCTGCACTGTCTGGACCACGCTCTCAAGAATTTCACTCACCAAGGCACACGTGCTGTGGTGATGTGACAATAAAAGTGATTTTATTTGATTTGATCTTAATAAAAGGTTTAACAAATGAAAATCCAAATGAGAGCAAAAACCAAGCCCTGGTGTAAAAAAAACTACCTGCAGTGCTCAGAAACAGGATTGCATCAAGTCACACATCTGGGAAAGAGTTCTGAAAAAAATCTGCTTCATTGAAGGGTCACAGAAGCATGTAGTGCTTAATGGAAGAAGTTTGAAACAACCAGGACTCTTCCTAGAGCTGGCCTCCTGGCAAAACTGAGCAACTGACGGAGAAGGGCTTTGATTAGTGTGGTGACTAAGAAGCTGATAGTCACTCTAGTTGAGCTCCATGATCATATATGCAGATGGGAGAAACCTACAGAAGGACAAACATCACCGCAACACTCCACCAATCTGGGCTTTATGGTAGTGGAGCCAAACTCAATCCTCTCCTCAGTGAAGACACATCAAAAAACACTTGGAATTTGCAATAAAGCACCTAAAGGACCCTCAGACTCTGAGAAACAAGATTATCTGGCCTGATGAACCTCAATTCTAAGCATCATGTTTGAAGGGAACCAGCTCTGCTCATCTCCTGCAGAGTACAACCCGAATTTCGGAAATGTTGGAAAGTTATTTAAATTTCAATAAATTGAAAACTAAAAGAATTTCAAATCACATGAGCCAATATTTTATTCACAAGAAAACATAGATAACATAACAAACGTTTAAAATGAGAAATGTTTACACTTTTATGAACAAAATGAGCTCATTTCAAATTTGATGCCTGCTACAGGTCTCAAAATTGTTGGGACAAGAGCATGTTTATGGTGTAGCATCTCCTCTTCTTTTCAAAACAGTTTGAAGACGTCTTGGTATCGAGGTTATGAGTTTCTGGAGTTTTGGTGTCAGAATTTGGTCCCATTCTTTGCCTGATATAGGTTTCCAGCTGCTGAAGTTTGTGGTCATCTTTGACATCTTTTTTGTTTAATGATGCGCCAAATGTTCTCTATAGGTGAAAGATATGAACTGCTGGCAGGTCAATTCAGCACCCGGACTCTTCTACTACGAAGCCATGCTGTTGCAGGAGCTGCATTATGTGATTTTGCATTGTCCTGCTGAAATACACATCATCTGGAGGGGAGCATAAGTTGCACTAAAACCTTTATATGCCTTTCAGCATTCATAGTGCCTTCCAAAACATGTAAGCTGCTCATACCGTATGCACTTATGCACCCCATACCATCAGATATGCTGGCTATTAAACTGAACGCTGATAACACGCTGGAAGGTCTCCCTCCTCTTTAGCCTGGAGGACACGGCATCCGTGATTTCTAACAAGAATGTTACATTTGGAGTCGTGTGACCATAGAACACTTTTACACTTTGAAACAGTCCATTTTAAATGAGCCTTGACCCACAGGACACAACGGCGCTTTGGACCATTTTCACATATGGCTTCCTTTCTGCATGATTTTCACCTTTAGTTGGCATTTGCAGATGGCATGGCGGACTCTATTTACCGACAGTGGTTTCTGGAAGTATTCCTGGACCCATTTAGTAATGTCAATGACAGAATCATGCCATTGAGTGATGCAGTATCATCCAGTTTTCATTTTATTAAAATAAAAAACGTCCCAACATTTCCAGAATTCGGGTTGTATATATATATATATATATATATATATATATATATATATAGTTCATCAAACATTTCAAATTTCTCTCTAAAGTGCTATACACACACACACACACACACACACACACACACACACACACACACACACACAAACGTATTCTACATATCCAAATTATTGACTACAATAAACAAACTACAACTACATGAAATCATGCACAATCATAAAGGTGTTCATTGTTTTTTATTCATAATTTATTGGATGATGTACAGTATGCATCTTATCACATGCACCTTAATGCAATTAAATGCTATAACATTTTTGAATCCTTCCTCATTCCACAAGGGGCTCATGTTTTCTTGGCTGTCCCCACAAATGTCATTAATTAGTCATTTTAGCACTCTTTTCATCATTGCTGATTCTTCATGCATCAGTAATTGTCAAGTATTAAGCAGAGGATCAATCAGAGGTGAAGAAAAGGCAAAGACAAGACTTTGTCTTGAGTTAAATGTTTATTCACTAAGTCCAATAACTAGGTTTGCATTGTAAGGCCTGTCTGAACTGTTCTAAGATATTACACATCAATCGAGTATCAGAGAGAGGTTGCTTATGATGACTCCTTTTATTACTCCTTTTATATTTTTGTTGAAACTAGGTGGAACTATTGGACTCACCGAGTGCCAACCTCTCTACAGCTACCTGAGCTACTAAAGTAGGTTAACATAATATGATTTTCTGCAAGCAAACCCAATAATGACAACCAAGTCTATTTCTGAACCTAAAACTTTAAATTTGTGCTGGAAATTATATTTCTCACTAAACATTTCTAACATTTCTAGTCTAAAAATAGTGGTATATTAAAAGTTTTTCCATGTCTCTGAGGAGTTATCATCTGTTGAAGTCCATTTTTAAAGGCACAGTTCATCCAAAAATGACAATTCTGTCACCATTTACTCACCATCATCGTATGGAACTCAATATATATATATATATATATTTACATTTTAGTAACCAAATAGTTTTAATTTCCATTGTATTTTTAACTACATAATCAAAGTCAATGGGAACCAAAATTTCAAAGTATCTTCCACAGAGAAAAAAAAAGAAAGTCATGCAGGTTTGTAATGACATGAGAGTGACTAAATGACAGAATTTTAATTTTTGGGTGAACTATCACTTTAATAAGTTTAGGATGAAATAAAACAAAACACATTGATTCAAAAGCATTAATATTCTATATCCCTGTATTTTTTCAGGAATCCTTCAGACTATACGAGCTCTGATGATAGTGGTGATTTTAGTTGGTGTGATTGCTGTGTTTATCGGATTCTTCTGCCTAAAGTGCCTCAATATGAGAAGCATGGATCCACTGACCAAGGGCAAACTGGTGCTAAGTGCAGGGATTTTGTTTATCATTGCTGTTAAATAAAAGCTTATTATTACTCAGTATCTAAACTAAACCCCACTAATCTTTCAATTTGTTTATATTATGTTAACAAACTGTTATTGTTATAATAACTCCCAATAATACACATGGTCCACAACATCTTTGTTCTTTTCAGGCATTTTTGATATTTCTGGATCATCAGTGTATGCTGATCAAATAGTGCCTAGTTTCATGATGCAATACCCACCCCAATACAATAAAAAAAAGATAGGAGAGAAGGGAGGAATACATTGTGGGCATGGCATGGGTATGGGTGGCACAGGCATGGGAGGAATTGATTCATTTGCTTCCAGGACCCTCTGTGACTTACCCTCTTTGCGGAGTGTGTCAATGATCGTCTTCTGGACCATTGCCAAGTCAGCAGTGTTCCCCATTATTGTAGTTTCAAAGAACAAGAGATACCCACAATTTTGACTGTATGGATTGTCACTGGGGTGTTCCCTGACGTGTCCATGTCGTGCTAAATCATGTTTGATCTAAAAAGCAGCTGTCCTCTTGTTTTGCTGCAGGACAGCAATTATGAGTAGAGTTTTCTGTCATCTCTTTAGACTGCATCAAGAGTGAATGAAGTAAATATATTTAGCAATAGTGTGAAAGTGACACATAACTTGCCAGTATCTCTCTCTCTCTCTCTCTCTAGTAACTGCATTAACATGCATATCAATGGCTCAAGCCTGTTATTAGCTTTAAAATGACGTTTTGGAATTTGAAACGGAAGGGTTGGGATGATATGCGTAAAAAATTTATGCAACACACACAGGACGGAAAATTTTTCCTTTAAAAAAAAATATGTAATTGCAACTTTTTATCTCACAATTCTCCCTTTTTTTCTTTCAATTGCGAGGTTATATCTCATGATTTCCTGGGGAAAAATCAGAATTTTGAGATAAAAAGTCACAATAACCTTTTTACATATTTTTTTCAGTGTCGGAAACGGGCTTCCATAGAAACATATCAAATGTCATGAAACAAATCATCTGAACAATGTCTTGATATGTGTGATTGTGACTCCAGGCTGTTAGAATTATTAGAGAAATAATGCACTCCTGAAGTGGTTATGTGGCCACGACGCCACGCCTACTAATGGTCTTTTCCGTTCTCAAACAATAACTACATTAGATTTTATTGAGTGAACATAAGCGCTCACTGCGATAGAAAAAACTGTAACAGTTTCCAATGAGTAAGAAATATTTTTGTTTGCGTGGGGTGTTAATATTAGGCTTATAATAGTAATAGGGAGGCCTTCTAACAATTTGTTTTGCCTATAAACATTTAAAGAGATGAAGAGTTAGGTGTAGTTATTAGTAATTATTACTCAAACGATACACGATAAACGAAGATTTGAACACTTTTGCTCCACTACTCCTTTTACTGTAGGCTACAGCTCATTTAAATATATATATATATATATATATATATTTTTTACTGTAGGCTATAGCTCATTTATATATATATATATATATATATATATAAATGAGCTGTAGCCTACAGTAAAAGGAGTAGTGGAGCAAAAGTGTTCAAATCTTCGTTTATCGTTTGAGTAATAATTACAAATAACTACACCTAATAACTACATCTCCCAGAATTCCTAGCGTTTAATCAAGAATCAGGAAGCAGACACGCACTGTGATGGCAACCAGATAGAAGTTCAACCGCAGTGCGAAATAAATGTACCTAAATCACCTAAATTGATCAAATTCGTGGTTACTTGAAAATATTCAAGCGGAATGTCATGCCCATTCAATCACTCTGGTAGGAAAATATGATGATTCTATTTAAATTCATAAACACCTTTGTTTTATTTCTAATGGTTGCTTATTATTTCCGAGCAGTAACGTTAGTATGTAGGTCAAATGTATTACCATTCAAATGAAACATGCATTTAATAAACAGCAGGTTCATCAGAATGTGATCGTGAAGATATTTTACATCACGAACAAGCGTGCTTCGACCTTATTCCCCCCGCTGTCCGTGTTTCCACAGCGGAGCCGAACCCCGCGGTGCTGCCGCTGGACTGGCTCCTGGGAACCTGGCAGTCCGATGAGCCAGGAGAGGGATCCTTCCCCTCCATCACGCCTTTTCGCTACACAGAGACTCTTCATTTCTCACATGTAGGACAACCCGTGATCAATTTTATGTAAGTTACAAAACAACCCAGAGGCTTGTTTTATTTTTTATGTTTAACTTTGTCATGTTCTGACCCACAGGCAGACAGTCAGAAATTATTGAATTTATTTCAGGTTTAATGCATTCCATGCTGATAGCAAAAAGCCACTTCACAGGGAGTGTGGCTTCATCAGGATTCAGCCAGGCACCAACAGGGTGGCCTTCATCATCGCACAGAACTCAGGTGTTTGATTTGTTTTTTTAAAACATTTATTATGTAATCAGATTCCAAAAATGAAGTGCTTGTGATTGGATTGTTGCTTAAAAATACTCATAATCAGACTACATACTACTTTTTATTGATTAAATAATTACATATTATTTACACAATGGCAGAACACTATTCATAATCGATTCCCTGTTAATGCTCACTTGACATGCATGCAGACAAATCAAATATTTAATTTTATCGTTCAAGTGTTTTTATTTATTTACATTTTATGAATATATTACATATATTCATTTATATTAATGATTAGCTTTTCATTAACTCATGAACCCTCTTCTTTTTCCGCACAACATCCAGTTTAGCGTCTTTGATGTTGATCAAAATCCAATATATTTTCTTTCTTTATAATTGTATTATACTGAAGGATCACATGACTGAAGCAATGATGCTAAAAATTCAGCATTGAAATCGCACGAATCAATGACATTTTAAAATATATTCAAATAGAAATCAGTTATTTTAAATAGTAAAAATATTTCACAATATTACTGTTTTGCTGTATTTTGGATCAAATAAATGCAGGCTTGGTGAGTGGAAGAGAATTGTTTAAAAATATAATTACAATTCTTACTGTCCAAATTAAACTTTTGACTGGTAGTGTATATAACTATATAATTGTATATGATTGGTATATAGTTTTTATTTACATTATAATTATAATTTACATTATAATAATTTTCAGATATGAATAATCCTATTTGAAAGGATTCTTAAAGTAATCAAAAAGTAGTCAGAGTACATTACCTAAAATGTGTAATCTAATAGATTCCGTTACTAACTACATTTGTTTCAATGTTATTTGTAATAATCATTGAAAAACTACAAATTTGAAAGTAATCTACGCAGCACTGTCTACAGTACCGTGTATGTTTTAAATTGCAGGTCTTGTGGAGATTGAAGAGGGGGAACTCGCTGGACAGCAGCTGACTCTGCACAGTACTGCGCTCGCTAGGACATCGTTTGCCAAGCAGCCTTATGTTCAACAGGTCTCATTACACAAAATGTGCACCTTGTCAGATTAATGAAACAATAAGCTCTTATGTAGCGATATTTTCATAAAGAAAATGTCTTTAATATTGCTGAACTGGCATAATAGTTAGAATACATGTTCCACTAATGGTTTAGATGTGTGTTCAGATCTCCAGGCACATCCAGTTGAAGCCGGATGGAAGGCTGGAACAGATGATCTCGATGGCACTGGAAGGACAGCCTCTGACGCAGCATTTGCACATCACTTACCGCAGGACTGGTTAACTGGCTGTCATGTGGGAGGAAGATGTGTTTGTGAAAAGCACTTGTGCTAATGTACTCATCTGACACACAATATTTATGGTTTATATATAGCAACCTGTGGGTGATGGTAATATATCTGTGAGTAAGAACGATATCTAGAGTAATATATGTGATCTTACCTGTCTTCCCAACAAGACAAGCTTTGCAAATATTGTTACAATATATAAAGGGGTTATTTTGTGAGAAACTACAATACAAATATGAAATTGTCTTTTTAAATTGTGTTAAGTTTGTTCATGGAAAACTGTCTTTGAACAAAATGCTGTTCATTTTCTCATATTTGTTTCCTTAAGATTAAGTTTGCAAATTAAATGTCATCAGAGTATTTATTTTCTCCAATCATAACTCAAGAAGCTTTTAGGGGTTATGTTTAATGGTATTTCATTGGGAATACATTCATTATCTAATAGAAACAAAGGTCCCTAGCTTTTGTTGAATTCATTGTTGTGGCTTTTTTAGTAATCATGAAAAAAATACAAATATTTTTTATATTTTTTTTAATAGAGATTGCATTCAAAATTATGGATTTATAGGCAGTGATGTCAAATCTACACTGCATTTCAAAAGTCCTTAATGTGTTTTTTGACAAATGAATACTTTGAGCAACAATTAATTAAACTGATCAGTGACAGTGAAGACTTACATTGTCACAAAAATATTGCAAATACATGCTGCTCTTTATTTTTATCAAGAATTCCTGAGAAAAATGAATCACTGTTTGCGAAAGATATTACACAGCTCAATTATTTTCTATCTCGATAATAATATGAAATGTTTCTTCAGCACCAAATCGGCATATTAGAATAATTTCTAAAGCACCATGTTACACTGAAGATTATCATTTCCCTGATATTTCCAGTTTTCCATGACCACTGGAACCCTTTCTGTTTATAAATGTTCAACTTCTCTCAGTTGACGCATTAAAATCTTTATTTTAA
The DNA here is from genome assembly GCA_027564155.1 of Gymnocypris eckloni scoliostomus. Classification (NCBI taxonomy): domain Eukaryota; kingdom Metazoa; phylum Chordata; class Actinopteri; order Cypriniformes; family Cyprinidae; genus Gymnocypris; species Gymnocypris eckloni. Next base: position 18,425,313 of record CM050422.1, on the reverse strand, counting down.
GATGCATACAGCTGGTGACAACAGTGTTTCACACACCACACAAACTGTACAACTCAAAGTGCTAAGTGACACCAAACATAATTAAGCAATTTTGTAAAAATAAAAATGTGAAGATTGTCAAACATTAAAATGTTTCACTCATCACCACAGATAGTCAGTATAAAATCTCAATGGAATGAATCCACGCAATGTGTCCGCACAAAAGGAGCTCCAGTACCTGCATACCATATATGTCTGGATCAGTATAAACTGAGGAAGACCGATATTAAATGCTCCAGTAATGAATATACCACATATTCCTTCACAGTGCCACCCCCAACAATGTCAGCTCATAGTATTTGTTTCAGTCTATACATAGTATATTTTAAAGAAATAATGAAAGGATTGAACCCGAGTGACGTGCTATGACCTTTGTGAGGGGCCGTTTACTCCACAAACAGTACAATGGACCATTCAAATAGTTCTGGGACGGAAAGATTCAGTTCTCAGTCAACAGGATGATTTCCTGCACAAGGCTACTTCGTCAGGTAGATGTACATGGCATTTAAGAACTGCCTCCATGTGAACACAGCTGTTGATAACCAGTGGGCACGAGCTCTAGAGTCCATGTTCACCACACATTTTAAAATGTCCCCCTGGAAAGACAGATGAAAAGGAAACATTTGACATGCTATCACAATAGTGTGGGGTCAATAGTATTGTTAAAAAGAATCTTCTCACCAGGGCTGGATTAATTTGATCATAAAACATAGTAAAAACTATCAAATTCTAAAACATTACTACAATTTAAAATAGCGGTTTTGTAGGCTTTAATATATCTTAAATTGCCATTTATTCCTGTGATGCAAAGATTAGCAGCCATTACTCCTGTCTTCAGTCACATGATTCTTCAGAAATCATTCTAATATGCCGATTTGCAGCTCAAGAAACATTTTATCTTATTATTATAATCATTGCTGAAAACAGTTGTGCTGCTTAATATTTTTGTGTAATCCATGATACAAACCAAGATCATTTATTTAAAACAGAAATATTTTGTAACATAAATGTCTTTACTGTCACTTTGGATCAATTTATTGAGTCCTTGCTGGATAAAAGTAATTTCTTTAAAATTGCAGTAGCACAAAGAAAAGAATTGAATGCACTAACATAGCATCGCTTCAGATGGTAACAATACTTCATTTCCTCAAATGCCCTCTAGAGGTCAGGACCAGTCTTGGTTCATGAAGGTGGCAATAAAGAGAATGAACACATACCCATCCTCCTCTCTTTTTGAGCCATGGGACCAGGTTCCTACGCACAAATTCTCCCAGACTGTCCACTATGGTGTGCACCATGACTGGATGGCCCTGACGCACACAGTCCACCGCCAGCCCGGCTGCTACAGCGTAGATGGCCACCACTTTGCCCCATGTGATCCCTTGAAAGAAAAAGCAATTGCGTGAGAAAACTAGAAAACCGAGCCATCCATTTTTAGCAGCTCAAACTCTTTTGCATCAATCATAATCATACAGCATTTTAGATAACAGGTTATAATGAGAATTTCATGAGTCTGCAAGTCCTAAATTGGCCATGTCTTTTTTTACACCTTTAAATCTGACATGGCACACTGCCATGCTTCACTAATGCAGGACTCATGGACTATTCCAATTGTTTATGTTCCTTCATATTCAGCATTCATTTGGGATACCTCCTCACAAACCTTACAACTTTCTATCCTCTGTAGTAAGGTCTGTGAGAAGATCATCAGGCAGAGTGGAACGATACTGCCATGGTTTAGGACTCCACTGCAACCACCATGTAAATCAATAGAAGCAGAACCCAGATCAAATATGTGACCAAATATGTACCAAAGAATGTGGGTATGGAAAGAAAGGAAAGAATGTGGGTATGTCCTTTTTAGGGTTTTTTCCATGTTCCGAAAAAAGACCACTGAAGAACTTATTAAACTGATGATCAAAGCACCCCTCCCAAGCACACCAATGAAATCCAATAATAGGCGAAAGTCGATAGCTCTTCAAGTTTTAGATTACAATTTTACTGTCATCTAATAAAAACATCATGACATTAATGTCTTGAAATGTTTTTTTTAAACCTCAAACCCTACTCAGACTAACATCACTTCATCTACATTTGGAACAAATCCCACATCTCCAAATTCACTCCATTTATAGTAGTGATGTCCTCATATGCCGTGTTTTTTTGTGTGTCTCAAAATAGCCAAGTAGGTACTGAATTAGCAATAACAACAACAAGATACATAGCCTCGAGAAAATAAAAAATAATTAAATGTTTATTAATTTTGTTTGTTACTTTTTTTTAAACACTTAAATGCAGGGACAGAGGTCATGCCCACAAAAACTGCCTATAAAACACATTTTAAAATACCTTCCAGATCACTTACCCATGACTATGATCTCTGTTGCTACAGAGAGAAATGCATCTGACACCACAGCCTCCACGGCTACACAGATGTTCAGCTGCTTTGCGATATTACGATACAAATACGGGCGCATACACTCCAGTTCATCACCTGTAAAACAAAACTACACCTGTAAAACTGTTTACATTCCCCTCTCTTTTGAGTGTATATGTTCCCTCAACCTTCCTATATTTAGACCAGTGGTCAACCAACTGCATTAATTCACAGTTGCTATAAATTACAGTATAAGTTTATGAAAGACCATTCGAAAGAAAGAAAGAAATAATCTGAAAGCTGACTTTTGATTTTAAGTTGTGTTATGAAATAGTCCTGATTTATCTGGATGATATATTCTGAAATAGCATCACACCTGTTAAGAGCATCAGTTCACACTAACTCACTCACTCATTCCTGGTTCTCTTACCCAGTTTTAGCAGCACCACAGATATATCTACAAGAGCTCCGTGTGGCTCGGGCAGATAAAACTCGACGTTTGACCAACTCAGTACTTCCCTTACGATTCTGGAGTGAATGAAGTCCCTACAGAGTTCCTTGGACTGAGAGACGAGCTCTTTTTCCGTGGGAGTCCGATCAAACATCTCCGCGGCGAACACGGAGGAGCGCTCAAACACGTTCACGTCCCGCATGTTTGTTTGACCCGAGCACAAATTGCCTACATAAACACCCCACAAACTCAACTAACATTACGCAGCTAATTTCTCCGACGAAAGTCCAGATAAATTAAATGAGAAACAGGTTCGCCGAAACGTAAGCCAATCAGGGAAAACAACTACAATTGAACAGCCCACATTCAATTCCTCGGTTAGCAAACTGATTTAGGCTACTCTGATCGATCGACGATGATTATGATTTGTCATCATCTTCAATGTCTCGTCCATCAGTCGTTTTTCACATGAGAAGAACACACGATGTTGAAATGGACTTTCTGTCATATTTCCATCGTGCTGTCTGAGGTCGCTGTTCGCCTGTGTCCTGAATCAGACACGGTTTTTCTCGCTACCTGGAACGCTTAGGTAACCACTAATCAACCAAGTGAACGGCTTAGTCCAAATATAAACAGTCTGTGGCATCCTGGCAAGACCTGCAATGCTTGTAGTCTAGTCATATCAAATTACATTAATTCTAATAATCTCTTTCAAATCCCAGGTTATTATCAAATTCATACAATATGATAGGCTATATAGCGTGCAACATTAATAGTTTCTTAAAAATCACGTTCTCGTGTTAAAAGAGGGGTTCGTCTAACAGACGTGTGTCCTAAAGGTGTGAGGGCTCCACATAAAATGTTTAGGCTATTTCATATATAATGATTCTTCCCTATATGATCAGTGGAAGTTCATTCATTGCTCTAGTGGTTGACCGGGTAAGTTATTATCTGTCTATGTTTAGCGAGCTAATCCTCTCACTACAAACCAACACAACCCTTTAAAGTCCTGTGTTTGACTCATGAACACCTCAGTGTTAGTGTGCATTGAGACTGAGATTCTTACAGGCATATGCCACTGCCAGTTTATTTCAATGCATCCATAAAGGAGGACTGTTTTAACCTATTCATTGCATTAAAATAACTAAAAGAATGTAATCTGACCCAAACAGTACTTGTGTGGAACCAGTGGGTAGCAAAAATGTTCTTCTAACCCATATAACTTTTTTATAAGAAATTATCACAAATTGATATTAATTTGGTGTATCCTGCTCATACACCAATAGGCTATTCAGTAGTCTATTTGTACTTTATTTGTCAAACATTTAATTTTTGTGCAATCGCATTATGCTGTTAAGCCAAGTAATCTATAGTGTAGATTTAAGTGCACAGATAATACAGGCAACAGACCTTTATATAGCTACAAACAAAGTCACCATGAAATCAGAACCAACCCTTCTTAGTTTTGGATATTGCTAGTATCCTAGTGAGGATGCATTCTTCCTAGTGCAGTCCTTCTGAGGTTTCAAGGCTAGAGTCCTGCTCAACATTAAACACTAGAATGAGACAGTCTAGAAATGGCTATGTTACGAAAATACTACTAAAATTACAATCTGAAGAATACTTAAAATCTTTATATTTACTATATGGTTGGTTTGATTGCTTCTGTTCTCATTTGTAAGTCACGTTGGATCAAAGCGTCTGCAAAATTATGAAATTTAAATGTAAACATTTCTTATATGTTTTCTTTTCATTCTTTTATTTCTCAATTTTCTGTGGTCTCCCATTATGCCCAGTTTAGTATTATGTGATTTATTTACAACAAAACAACAGAAAACATGGCTTCATCTCGCGTTACATAGACATTGGGCAAGCTCAGTGCCATTTCATTTTTAACTAATTATTTTTCATGGATCTGAATGTGTGCAAAGGTTTGTGGGTATTTGAAAGACACAAATGATTCATCGGATGCTGATGCATCCTTCAAAACAGGCCAAACGAAGGACACAAAATGAAGACTGCCCACCCACCTTCAAATGTGAACCACTGCCCTCCCTATACCTTCAAATTGAGACATCCTTCAACAGAGCTTGATGACGTGGAAGCTGAGAAATGCACCTTTCCGATTGAGGTGCACTCATAATCTTTTATCAAAAGCGTTAAATCCTCCCCCAATGACATCTCTTCTCTGATGATGTGTGTGGACAATAATCCCTCCCCCCAGCAACCTGTCACTCACATAAAATCACTTTAAACGACAATGATCCAATCCAAGATGGACAAAATCAAGTCCCACACAATAGTTTTCCTCATTTGAGAGGAGCTGTTTCACTCAGATATACGTCACAGGAAAGAAAATGCTTCAATTTAATGCTGACCCACCACATCACCCACAAACCTGGGAAAGCAGGGTAAGTCAAGCCCATTTCTGAAAGAGAGGTAACTTATACTCAGAGTCAGTTACCATGGTAACTTACTCTGTGAAACTAACCTGGTCGGGAGCAAGTTTTATTCGCTAAACCTCCCCCTTTTTAAAGTGTAAGCGATGTTTTAATACCACATTCATTCATTCAAGCTCCAAAATTGCTTTTCTTACTGAGTATTTTTGTCTTATTTCAAGTGCAAATATTCAAAAATTCTTAAAATAAGATGCATTTTCTAGATGAAAAATTATCTAGATATTTAGTCTTGTTAAAATATATACATTTTCTCCATATGGTAAGAACAATTGACAGAGAAAGTTTATGATCAGCTTCATGGTACCAACAAAGCCGGATTAGACTGGTTTGGTTTTGTCAACTCAGAACAAACCCTGTAATCCTGAGTTTGTTCAGCTACCATCATGGTACAGGCCCAGGTTAGCCGTGGAGTGTAAGTTACTATGGCAATGAACGCAGCTAAAAGCCAAGCCACTTTCATGGTACCTAAAACCCAGGATTGGTGCAAACTAAACTGAAACTTACCTGTCTAGCCAGCTAATCTGGCTTCATGTTATAGCCCCAGGCCTGTTCCATGATGATTAGTTTTAAATTGACAAAACCAAACCAGTCAGGCTTGATCCTGAGTTAATGTAGCGAGTGCACGTGAAAGTGTGACATCCTTAATGAGCAGCCAATCACATGATTCATTGAAACTGTGATTCACCTCTCGTGAGAGAGTCAGTGGAATTACTACCAAATATTAAAAGATTGAACAATATGAAGAATTTAAACACATTTGCACAGCAAGATGAAATGATCGATCCATGAAAAGGAATATTTAAAGAGAATATTTTACTATGTAAGTGTAAGTAAAAGTTGTAAAGTTTGTTTATAGAGTTGATGTACAAGTATAAAACACTTAAAAATCCAAGCTCATATATAATCATGTTTAAAGCTATTTATTCTAAAACTTATTTATATTGTATATTATCTATATGTTTATATTTTTTAAATAATAGCTTAATAATTATATTTAATCTAAACTGGATTGTGTAATGGATTAAGGGTATAATAATTGTATAAAATAATTATGAAAATAATCATTTCTACAAATCAGATGATTATCTTTAAAAATGCTTTACTATGTAGAGTCCTTTAATTTGGAGTTAGAGAAATGGAATGGATTTATTGCGTCAAAGATGTGTCACTTTACTTGAAGCTGATTGGTCAAATTTCGGTTTGAGATCTCTAAACCAGAACATAACCTGCCCCAGAGCATGTTAGCTGTGGAGCAATAGTTACTATGGCAATGAACACTGCTAAATCCACTTTCATGGTACCTAAGTCCCAGAGTTGTCGCAAAATAAACTGAAAGTTACCTGGCTAGCCAGCTTAAACGGGCTTCATGGTACAGGACCCTGATTAGGCTGGTTTTAGCTGTTTTTGTTGTTGTTGTTGTTGTTTTCAGCAAGGTTGTTCTAGTTTTGGTTGTTGATTGGATTTTGAGATGGGGGCGTTGCATCTCAAAAGTGGAGGCAAATAGAGCAAGGAAGCTTGCAAGGACAGGGTTTGAGCAAACGAAATGATTGGAGAAGACTGTCGTGTTCACCTGAAGGTCCAGTTGTGTTACTTTGATTGAACATTAGGCTAATATGAGGTAAAATAAAAAAATAAAATACAAAACGCATACACGGATGAATTTCAATTTCATGTCGATTTGAATCACTCCCTTCTACCAGTATGAATACAACTCCCACAATCCTTGAATCAGAAGCTGCGCATGCGCTGTTGCTCCTATTATTTTGTTCTCCCGCAAGCAACAAATGAAGACCCGCCCGAACGTGAGCTGATCAATATTAAGACGCGGAAAGCGACAAGCTCGTACGCAGATGCTCTCATAAATGGAGCCACACGACACATAACTGTGATTCTCGCCAGGCTGCGGGGTCCGCCATCAGGGGAGTGGAGGCCGAAAACACGGCAGACGAACAGGACATGCAGAGGTGTTTTTGTATGTAAAAGCTAGCTAGCTAAGCAGGGGATCGGGGGAGGAAGAGCAAACCGTTGAAGAGTTTTCCAGCACCCCTTCTTTGGCAGAAAGGGTGACATCTGCTCACATCCACAGCGACCTGTCGTCAGGATGGCGCACCTCCGCGACATGCAGAACCAGGTAAATCCGAGTCTGGTCCTTCTCCATCCAGGGGTATTAATCCCATAATCACCAAATCACAATAATGTTTATTAAGCCTGGCATGTCATGACATGTAAGTGAGGGCTGTTTTAACGGTATATTGTGTCTGAGTAATCAGTTTTAATGCAAATCATTGGAAAGCAACGTCTGGTTTTTGTTCAATTTCATGTTATGTGTGTTTAATTTAATTTTATTGTATATATCATTATATTTATATATACATGTGTAAATGGTTCATAGTCTTCTCAAACATGTATAGCAGATCATCCCGATGGATGTGATGTAATCTAAGGGTCCATAGTAAGTGACTGATTATTGAAGTACATCTAAATCTGTCATTGTATCTCATTGCATTCCTCTGCTGTCTCTCTCTCTCTCTCTCTGTCTGTCTCTCTCTCACTCACTCAGAATTCCCGGCTTGACCCGGAGGAGTATTTCACGAAACAGGAGCGCATCGGGAAGGGGTCTTTCGGTGAGGTCTACAAGGGCATCAACAATCGCACTAAAGAGGTGGTGGCCATCAAGATCATCGACCTGGAGGAGGCGGAAGATGAGATCGAGGACATTCAGCAGGAGATCACGGTGCTCAGCCAGTGTGACAGCCCCTATGTCACCAAATACTATGGCGCATATCTGAAGGTACGCTCTCCCATTGTTTGGGTGCCGAGGCGTGTACAGACAAATGATAGTAACAGTCAATACAGCAAGTAAACATGAAGTTGCTTTCTTAAAGGGTTAGTTCACGCGAAAATGAATTGATTACAGTCATTGATTACTCGCCCTTATGTCATTCCAAACCTGCAAGACCTTTGTTCATCTTCGGAACACAAATGAAGATATTTTTGATCAAATCTGAGAGCTTTCTGACCCTGCGTAGAACAGATTGCAACTGAAATGTTCCGGTGTCCAAGGATATCAATAAAACAGTCCATGTGACATCAGTGGCTCAACTTCAATTTTGTGACGCTACGGGAATACTTTTTGTGCAAACAAAAATAACAATTTATTCAACAATTATTTCCCTAAGTTAACGTCTTCCGGCATTTTGGAGAGTACCACGATGCATGCGTGTGCTTTGCCCAGAATGTAATCCGCGCGGTTTACTTTCAGGAGAAATTGCTGTCATTGTGCAACCTAGTTTTTAAAGAGAACAATGCTGCTTGCACCTGAGTGGTGTGGTTCCTGCATCTACTAGTCAGGCTAAGCTATGCTAACTAGCCAAATAATGTCCCCTTGACAAAACATTTGGTTTGTAACCTCCACCATTCAATCAAATTCTTATGGATAAAATCATATTTTATCTCATTAAATCTCCTGTTTCAGTCAGATCTGTTATGATTTCTTCCAGAAAGTAAAGTTTGCACCTTCACTCTTTAAAATAAATATTGCAAAAGGGTTTGTAGAGGTGCCATTTTGGGTTCCTCCAAGGACCTTCTTAAAACAGTTATTTTCATAAATCTTTTGTTGGATTTGAAAGATTGCATGGATGATACAGGTTCTTCATAGAACCGTAGATGCCTATAGAGAATTTATTTTCAGCCACATGACATGTGAAACATGAATGCTAAATACAACAAATGTCAATGGACATTAAATGGCACTTGTGTTATTTTTGCCATTGTCTGTAGGGAACTAAGCTGTGGATCATCATGGAGTATTTAGGAGGCGGCTCTGCTTTAGATCTTGTAAGTAGAACAACAGTTATGGGAATATTTTTAAGTGTGTATTTATGAATTCTTAAAGAGCTTTCAGCTTTATAAATGAAATTTGTCTTCTGCTTTCCTCCACACGTCTCAGTTGAAACCAGGACCACTAGAGGAGACGTACATTGCCACTATATTGAGGGAGATTCTGAAGGGACTGGAATACTTGCATTCGGAGAGGAAGATTCACCGTGATATCAAAGGTGTGATAACCTACACGTCTGCCTACACAATTAGGCCGGCTAGGAAATGCTTCATAGTTGATTCGTCTGCTTTCTGTGAAATCTGAGTTCCGTGCTAATGATTCATGTTTGTATCTTGTGGCAGCTGCCAACGTGCTGCTGTCTGAGCAGGGAGATGTGAAGCTGGCAGACTTCGGGGTGGCGGGACAGCTCACAGACACCCAGATCAAGAGAAACACGTTTGTGGGAACTCCTTTCTGGATGGCTCCAGAGGTCATCAAACAGTCCGCGTATGATTTTAAGGTGCTTAAATGACTTTTACATGACTGCGTATGACTTTTCTCAGCATGCAAAAGAACAATCGGAATATGAATGAGCAAATGTGGCTGCAGAGCTGTGAAAACACTTGGGGTGGATATATTTTTTTAGTGGTAGGCATGGAAACTGGTCACTAGCGTCGTTCCGTTTTAGCATAGTAGCAGCTAATCATATTATTGAAAAGCATATGAAATGTGACTTTTAGGTTTGCTTTTCTGGCTGCAGGCAGACATTTGGTCCTTGGGAATTACAGCTATTGAACTGGCAAAAGGGGAACCCCCGAATTCTGACCTGCATCCCATGCGAGTGCTGTTTCTTATTCCCAAGAACACTCCCCCGACGCTGGAGGGCTCCTACAGCAAACCCTTCAAAGAGTTTGTGGAGGCGTGCCTCAATAAAGACCCTCGCTTTGTGAGTATTCAGCTATTCCACTGATTATATGACAATGTTTCAGGTTGACCCCAATATCCACAACGGTCTAACATTTGGAATAATTACAAATTTGTTCTTAAATAGTTTTTTGAATATCTCTAATGACCTCTAAGGCTGTTATTTACCAATGTGAAATATTACAAATTAAAATAACTGGTTTCTGTAATTCTAATATTGCTTATTTGGGGCTTAGTTTTTATTGTCTTATTGGTGCTCCATTGGTAATTATTGTTCTTAATATCACTGTTGAAAGCCATTTTTGTTGGGTTGTGATTTTTTGCTATGATTTGTTTTTATATTTTATACTATAAATATCTTTACTGTCGTGTATGATCACTTTAATGCATTGTTGTGGAATAAAAGTATTAAAGGATTCATTGAGAAAACCTTTACCAAATATCTGAATGTTAGTCAATCAAAGTTTCCACAAAAATATTAAGCAGCACAACATTCATAATAATAAGAAATGTTTTTGAGCAGCAAATCAGCATATTAGAATGATTTCTGAAGGATCATGTGACACAGAAGACTGGAGCAATGGCTGCTGTAAATTCAGCTTTGCTGTCACAGGAATAAATTCCATTTTAAAATATATTAAAATAGGCAACAGTTCATTTAAATTGTAGTAATATTTCACAATATTACAGATTTTTACTGTATTTTTCATCAAATAAATGCAGACTTGGTGAGCATTAGAGACTTAAGCATTAAAACAATCTTAATAATTCCAAACTTTTATCTGGTAATGTAGCGATAATAATGGCACACAGAAGGTTAAATTACATGATTTTGTGTCCCATCAAGAACTGGTTGTAGTCCGACATCTCAAGCTTTTTGAAACAAGGCATTAAAAACCTCAAGAATGGCCTCACTATTCTGGTTTTGTGCAGCGGCCCACCGCCAAGGAGTTACTGAAGCACAAATTCATCACGCGCTACACCAAGAAAACGTCCTATCTGACAGAGCTGATTGACCGATACCGCCGCTGGAAGTCTGAAGGCCACGGAGACGAGTCTAGCTCTGATGATTCTGATATGTATGTCATCCATCCATTATGAGACACATACTGTACAATCAATAACCGCCCTCTAATTCATCTTTATAAATTATTCATTTCTTATTACTTGAGTCCTGTCCTTTTAATTAGATATCTGCTGAACTGATCCTCATGATTTATAGCCTTGAAAGGAACAAAGATCTCCGTTCCTCGTTGTACTCAAACAGGGATGGAGATAGTGATGACAGAGACCAGTGTCCCATGTGGACGTTCCCCACAGTCCGGCCCAGCTCCATGAACAAGCTCCAGAAGGGCTACACAAACACAGACTCGAGGTCAGTATTAAACATCTACATCATGTTTGATTTAAAAACTAAACAGCACTGGCAGGGGTTGTGTCCTGTCATTGTCAATCATAAAAAAGGGGAAAAAATGTCATAACATTTTAGTAGTGTAATTTCATTTCTTATGATACTAGTTTCCCCCTCACTTTATTTTGATCTTCTCCACATCTGCAGGTTAAAACCATACAATTACAGATATAAAATGATTGATAACATGTATATGTACTTATTCTACACATTTAAATAGCAACTCTAAACAAAAAAACAACAGCATTCACAAAAAAAAGTGTAGTTAATAATAATATTATTATTAAGAAGATATTATTCTATAAAAAAGGCCATAAAAAGCTTCAAAAAGAAGTGCACCTTTTCGTGTTCAGAAGAAACTGTTTGTCGGTTGTGGTTCCCCAATTTAGTTATTTTTAACTAAAACTAAAGCCATAAAAGCATTTTCATTACTTGAAATTAAATAAACATTATCTGAAATAAAATAAAACAAAGTTTTTATGCTACTTGCTAAGGCAATATTTCTCAATTTCTTTTTTCTTTTTTATGTAATAAAATGACTAAAACTGAAACTACAGCTTAACAAAAACTATACAGACATAAAAACTAAATTAAATTCAATAACTCAATAACTCAAAAACTATCAGTGGTGGTAAAATAACAGTGCTGTGGACCATTAACAGTTTATTTAGCCATTGGCTTTGTACTGAAGTACCAGTACTTTAGCCATCCATACATGACCGGTAAAGTCTTGCTTTGAATTTGTTTTACAGGCAGCAGAAACGGTAAAGAGGCAGCCCAAGTCACAATGTCTGTCAGCGCTGGTCTCTCCCATCTTCAGAGAGGTAAAACCGCCCAACACTCATCTTAAACTCTCACCTCGTGTATAGACTCAAACATCTCAGTTTCACTTCTCACTTCCACTGTAACTCGATCACTATCGTTTTTGATCACGGTAGCAGTAGATAAGGCAGCAGTAAAGTGTAATAAACTGTGATAAGCGCTATATGTTGTAGAGTTAAGTGTAAGTCTGTTTGCTCTCCAGCTGAAGGAGAAGAGAAGGGCATGTGGAGGAGGAATGGGTGCCATAGAGGAACTGGAGAATGCCTTCAACCTGGCAGAAGAGTCCTGCCCTGGCATCTCTGACCTCCTGGTCACACACATGATGGAGAGAGTGTGCAGGTGAGCAGGTCTTAATAAAAAAAGACAGTGGTATAGAAAATATACCACTATACAAGTAAAAAGTACATGTGAATGTAATATTTAGATTAAAATAATCTTTTGTATCAGGTTTGCTCTGAATGGCAACACCACGCCATCATCACGGTGAAGCCCCGCCTCTGCTGCTGCTGCTCCTCCCACTTCCCGCCCCCAAAATCATCATCATCATCGCCCCGACAGGACCACAATACGACTGCCCATGATTCACCCTCTCGTACGCCCAGAGATCTTTTAATTAGTTATTAAATATTTTTACAGTTTTCTTTATAGAATGGAGAGTATTTAAGAGAAAAAGCCATGTCATTGAGCGAACTGTGTTTACCTGTTAGATCCAAATCCTATTATAAAGTGTTTATGAAAACATGGTGTTTGTGTGGTGATTTGTGGCATGTTTAGAGCTCTTCAAGTATTTGGTCACACTTTATTTTAGGGTGTCCTCGTTACAGTGTAATTCTACATTGAAGTACTGAGCACAACATTGACCGTGTTCTTACTTTAGGGTTGGATTTGGGTTTGTTTTAGCGTTAGTTGCATGTAATTGTGCATAATTGACTGTTTTTGCTAAGGTAGGTACATGTAATATGTAAAAAGAACATTGTAAAATAAAGTGTCACCAAATATATAAAAAAATAAACCAGGAGCATAAACACTTATTTATAAATAATGTACTCCCTTATATTTATAACCAAATTGTTGTTGGATTAGTCCCGTGTGGGGAAAAACATGAATAACACAATAGTATTATTAGTTCCTGTTAACACTTAAACATAAAAACACTCAAAGATTTCTTTGAAGTTAATTTTTATTATGCTCAGATGTATTTTTTTTATTAATATACACATCATATTCTAACTAGCATGGTATAAAAGCTCTTCCACTCATCTTTTTTATTATTAAGCTATTACTTTTATCAAGTCATTTCATAGTCCATTGATGTTGCCTGGCAGGATATAACTTGGACACTCACTATGATTAATAATAGTTTTGTAGCACACTGTTTTAACCTAACTTTGTCCAAGTTCTCTGTCTGCTAGCTAGATAATGACTTAAATGAACTGCCATCTTACACTCAAAGCAAGGTTGCCTGGTAGATGTTTTCTTTTGAATAGTAGTTGCTGGAGTGCTCAAGGCCTCGTGTAATTTGCTCAGTTCCTCCTAAATTTACGGTCATGGCTATCAGGGAAATGGGTCTTTTTTAAGATTTCAGGTGCAGAGTTTCTTTATGCTCCTCTGTCCCACTTGGTGTCAGAGTTGTGTATTGTTATTTCACTGTCTTGCTATTAGACATCTGTTTTCTTTTGTAGTAATGGCAGATCTAGAAAGCCATAGTAAGAAAAAAAAGCTATGGTAGTCAATAGCTACCGTCAACTATTTAAAAACATCTCTGGAACAAGTGGAGGGTAAGTAAATGATATTGTAATTTTTGGATAAACTATGCCTTTAAAATAATAATATTATTTATATATATATACACCTTACAGTTCACACTATGGATAGTGGTTAACTGATATTTAAACACTAGCAATCTCAATTCTTCAAATATTGTGTTGGACAGTGGAGGGGCCTTTAAGTTAAAGTGTTTTCTCTCTCACAAGAGTACCTTTTATGAGATGGTCATTGGCTCTGTTTTGCTAAATCACTCATGTTCTATGATCTCATCTAAAATGAAAAAATTGGTCAGGCACCAATTTAAATAATACTGGTCTGTTTGACAGTGTTGACATGCAGACAGCTTCTAAAATGTGTTGGCAAAGTCCACCGACATTGTTTTTGACATATGTTGACATCAGTGTATGAATGACTGCCCTCCGTGTAGGGCTATTGTCCTGTCTCTGTATACACCAGGGGGAAATCTGGGAAAAGAATGCGTGAAGGCAGAGGGCAAATATCAGTTTCAGCTCTGAATGCCAGCAGATGCCCAGACCCCAAACACATGATCACACCGTGCTGGTATGTATGCAAAACCCTCACTTCGGTCATGCTTCTGTATGCAAGAGGTGTGTAGCTTTGAACATGAATAATAATTCATAATAATTATGGTGTCTAATCCAGTAAATACGTTAAGTTTCAAGACGGCGGGAAACAATACGTTTGGATGTCACTATGGGATTCCACATTTTTGTACTAACTTTGGGATTACGGTTAAAATAAACGTAATAAACAAGATAAGAGTTGGTCACACTGGACTTTTCGTTCCATCACAAAAAGGCAACCTATGGCCGACCTTCAATGCAAAATATATTTTCTTAATCAGTAGTTTTGTGGTTTAATAGAAGAGATCTCTAAAATGAGAAGCAATTGGCATACTTTTACTCTAGACTTGATCATAAATGTTTTAAAGCCCGCATCGTTGTTGATTTCTTTATCATAAGTTATAATTTACGGCCTCCAGCAGCCATCAAGAGATACAGATTTATCAAAAATAAAACCAGGCACTTATTTTGACAAGTCCTTCCTGTTATAATCAACAGCAAATTGAGAGGTGAATAGCCGAAAAGAAAAGGGCAAACCCCAAAAAACTGTTTCAATACAAAATTTTATTACAAGATGATAGACAATAATGGTTTAATAGAAAGTTCTCAAGTGAAACATTAAAACTGGAATGTTAACAACTGCCGTTTTCATGACCAAATATGGAAAGCAAATTCAACTGTATAATAGTAATATTTGCTTTTGCGTAACAGATAGAAACCCACATTTCAGATACATTTGAATTATTCATTTATTAAGTGGGAATTTGATTAAACCACAGGAATAAGAAAATATTTTAAACATAGATCCCAAAAGGAGGAGGTAAAAACTTGGCATGCAAGGTCGAAGAGCACAACAGCATTTTTCAATGTATCTGAATTTCACTCTAAGTAAATTTGACATTGCACTCATACCAGAACAATGTCTGATAGACAGTAAATACATGACAGTATGCTCTCAAGTACATCTAAAAATCAGCAAAATAAGATTGAGCATTACAGAACAACGTATTCTTCTTCATTGGATGGCATAGGGAATGAATCACGGGTCACAGTATAATGTTTTGCATCTGTTTGGGAACCATTCAACCGAACAGCACATCTTTCAAGACTTCATGCAGGGAAGAGAGAAGTACTTCAGAAAACCCCTGTTCAGGAGGACAGCAATCTCTCTGGCAACACAGGAACAGTATAAAACGGTTTCTCCAAAAACTGCCACCGTGACTCAAATTCAACAGCTGCTTGTATATTCACAGTGTTTGTGTAGCTAGATGGGATAGAACTGACTTTACGTGGTCATGGAGCTAGACTACTATTACAGATGCTCTACGGTAAAGATTCCTTCCCAGCAGCGTTTGGCTTTTGTAACAGAAAAAAAGTATTCTTAATTAATGATGGTTGTTCTTCATTTTTGATTACCAGAACAGGGAAAAACTAAATTAATAAATATTAGCAACAGCATTTGAAAAAAATAAAATAATAATACTGCTTAAAAAAGAAAAACCCTTGACAAGAGTGAAAGAAACTAAGAAAATAGCAAGCAAGATGAGCTAAGGACCAGTCTCTCCTCTTTTTCCACGTTTAGCAACACTCGAATGACAGGACAGCATCTATAAGAAACACAAACAAAAACCAGCGTGACCCCCATGATTGCATATTTAATCAAAATAAGTGGACGATTTTTCTCGTTAAATTTTATATAATATATGTTGATTTGTGTACATGAACAAAATATTACTGTTTTTTTTTTTTTTTTACAAAGTAAAAGTGTTTTGTGCCCCCATATTTAAAATGCCTTTGGCATTTTTGCTTATATTAATTCCTTGCTTTAATTTTTGGTCGGCAGAAAATAAAAAGAAACCACGAAAAGTTGAAAACATGAAAATATTGTCGATCACACTGTTGATCTGGGGTTATAATGTTTGTAATGTGCTCTTACCGAGTTTTTCACAGGTGTGGGCCGTCTCCTTCTCCATCACCCTGTTTCTGCATCTGTGCCTGCATCTTAGTGATCATGTCCTGCATTCGCCTCAGCTGAGAAACACAAACAGTGTCACACGCTGACCTGCACTCTCAAACATTAGTGTTAGTAGCATTCAGCTCGTGTTTGGTTTAAGAGATCATACCTCAGCCTCCTTCTCCAGCAAGATCATATCCTTGTCCATTTCCTCTGGCTCCGGAGCCTTCCTGCACGACAATCAGGTATAAAGAGATGCGCACACAGCTGTACTGAGCACTGATACGAATTAAACAGTCATTTATGACACACGCAGGATTCACAATTACTTTCTCCTGTTGTCAAAACAAAACTATCAATGGTTTAAAAAATAAATCAACTAACGAAATGTCATGGAGCTTAACTAATCTATTAATCAGAATTAAAAGCATAAATATTTGCTGGAAAAATGAATGAATGAATATATATATATATATAATTTATTTTATGGAAATATTCAATGATTATGAAAACAAAATCAACATATAGCCTACATAAATGCCAAGCATATTTTAGCATAAAAATATATGATTTCTAAATATTCGTATTTTTTAAATATTCCTGTTCCGATGTCAGGAAAACTAAAGCAGATATTTAAATAATTTAATAATAACACTATAAATCTCGTTAATATTTCTATTGCAAAAATATGCTTGCATTTAAACCATTTAAACTTATGAATCAATTTCTCAATTTTATCTTAATTTTGCAAGTACTCAATTAAATGCATATCAATATTTGCAGAGAAAAGCCTCAAATTAAGATAATACAAATATAAGAAATCATTGTGGCAGGCATATAAAATATGAATCACTATTATTACGACTAAATAGAAAAACAAAAAGTGTGTGTGTATGTGTATATATATATATATATATATATATATAGACACATACATTTCTTTTTTTGCATAATTATATTCAGCATTTAAGATTAAACCGCTGCAATGATAGGAAAATAGAGGGCATGTATTGTTAAATAAATAAATACGATCATTAATTGACAGCTCATAAAATTACACAGCATTAACATCAATTAGCAAAATATGATTTGCTAAATTCTGAAAACTGTGATTTAACAAACAACACAACAAAAGCTGTATTAGTAAACCACCAGCAGAGTGCTTTGCGTTGCAGAGTTTAGGCAAGACAAGAAAGACGAGTCCATGTTAATAGTGCAAGCCTGTGAGAAGCGGAGCAGAAAGTTGCAGAGGATGTTATATTTGAGTATTTGCATGAGTGAGACTGAAGGACAGGTGGAGCTGTGACTGAACTCCCAGCAGTACCTCCCCCTCCTATCCTCCGATAAACACGGGTCCGACAGCTCGCTGCAGATCAACAGCACACCTTACAACTGAAGCTCTCTAGAGTGTATAGAACAGTTTATCACCTGATTCAGCTTAAACGCTGCTCTTCTCCTTTCATTTCTGCTATCAAATGACTATTTATATTTGTCTTTAGCAAAAATGAGAAGTGACTATGTAAAACTGTGCTATTTTAATACATCCACTTAGTCTTGCCAGGTTTGGGATCTTCAAATGTTCTGTGGCTACACTCACAAAGCTGTTTTTTTCATGGAGGAAGAGGGAGGAGGTGAAGAAAGACAAGCAGAGCAGTACGTACGCAGGCGACAGAGGCAGAATATAACCATGGGAGGACAACCTGCCGCCCCGTTTGAGGCGCTCCGAGCGGAAGTTCTCGTAGTGAAGGTCCTGAGTAACTTCCTGCAGGTCCTGCATGTGGGTGCTGGACGGATGACAATAACCATCAACAGACAATAATGACAGAGACCGAGGAAACAGAACATTATCTCAGATTGAAAATGAGGCTGGGAGGGACAGAAGTACAGTCCATTTAATATATTTGACTGTTTAGAGGAACAACTCATATTTTATTTTTCAGTGTTTTGTAGACTATATCAACTCACATTTTATTTTTGTGTGTAGAATAAGGAATTTTAGAACATTGAACAGCAGATAACTTAAAATGACTTACATTAGCATGGTGCGAAGTTTGAGGAAGTCGTTGTGTTCTGGGTTTTCTACCTCCACCACACCCCACGGGTACAAACGCCCTCTCACTTTCTTCCCCTTAGCCTCAATCTGCTGGTTGGATCCCACCACGGCGAACGGTATGCTGGCCTACAACAGAAAGATGAAGAGGAACTTTTAAAAGGAAAGCGGCCTAGATTGGAGGCTTGGTACGATCTCCTAAAGAGCAGGAAACAGTAAAACTGTTTTGTTCACAAAATCTTTCACTCTCATGTTGGTCCAAACCTGCCTGACTTGTGCTTCCCAATTCTGTTTCAATAACAATTCCCAAACCAGTCTGAATCATTTTCACTAAATGCTTAAAAAGACTGCATTTATTTGATCACAAATGAAGTAAAAACTGTGTAAATAAAGTAAAAACTGACTATTTAAAATAACTTTTTAAATGTATTTTATTCGTGTGATGGCAAAGCTGTTCAAAATTATTCTTTGATTACCACAAGGTACTTTTGTGACATTAAAATGTTGTAATGTCATCTTTGATCATTTGAATGCTTCCTGCTTAATTATTTCAGTATTCATTTAAAAAAAAAAACTGGTTTACTGACCCCAACCTTTGAACAGTAATGTATGTTTATAGTGCTTTTGGGTTTTTTGGGGAGTGTTTGAAACACATGGCTTTAGAACAACATTAAGGTGAGTAAATGGTGATATTTTTACTTTGCCTGAACTGTCTCTTTAAATTATGTAAGGAAAAAAAACACATACCTTGAGAATCCGGGTCTGCTCTTTGAAATCTTCATCCTCATCAGACTCGGCATCAGGGAGGTGATAGATCTTGATGCCATGCTCATCGATTTCATCCAGAATCTAGAGCCAGTAAAGAAATGCATTTAGCCAACAAACCAAACATATGATCAATCCATCTTTGGAAAGAAATCTGAAATGGCTTACTCGGCGCTTGAGTCTCTCTCGCTCTCTAAGCGTCAGCGTATCTGCTTTAGCAATAACAGGAACGACATTCACTTTGTTGTGAATGGCCTTCATGAATTGGACATCTAGAGGCTTCAGCCTACAAAATTGAAGCATAGGAAAATCATCCATTTAAATCCAGAATAGAACTGTGTGAAGACTTAAACTCACACATATGACAGTTGAAGGTGTCAGAAAATGTCTCTCGGTTGAGTAAAAAAGAGCTCACCCGTGACCCAGAGGGGAAATGAAGTAGAAGCAGCAGTGCACACGGTTGTCCACTATGTGTCTGCGGTTGAGTCCACTCTCATCATGCAGGTAGCGCTCAAACTGGTCATCGATGTAGGAGATAATGGTGTTAAAACTGCACAAGATAAGACAGAGCACATCAAGAAACACTTGAGGGATTTAGAAACAACCGAAACATTCAAGGAGTTTTAACTGCCCCATGCCCTGTTTAGATCAAAATCTTTTAAAGATAAACTAGTATCTCTCATCACTCGTTTGTAATGCTGGTATCCTTCTGAAAGAATTACAGTAATGTTCTCCTTCTCTGAGTCAGTCTCCCTATGCTCTCAGAGCATTAACTTATATGTTAATCTTTACATTTGCATATTTTCCAAAATAACGACCTTATGTGTGTCTCTAAATTAAGTTTTTTAAACTAATTTTAAAAAGTGGACAGACACTGTTGCACTGTAAAACAGGAGAATACAGGTAACAATGCACTAGGAATGATTTTGACACAAGCTAGTGATATATTCTTTCTCCATAAAATGTCACGTTTCACTTGTATAAAACTTATGTGACAGAATACATTTCCTTTTTCAGACATGAGTGCTTCAATATCCTCTCTCTGCTGTTTTAGCGCTCAAGTGGGTCAGGGAACAGTCAGGAAGAGGTCACACATGTTTCCTGTCTCACCACTTCCACTAGCAGAACAGCATTCCCACAACTCAAAAAAGAAAGCCGCTTCCTTCATTCCTCCACTGCACTCTATTCTTCATGTCTCCAGTTACACCATTAAGTGTCTCTTTTCATAAAAAAGCCAAGCAAAGCTCTCTTAAAGAGACAGCAAAAAAAAAACTCATGCCATCACAGATACACATTAACACAAATTAAGATTTCTATTAAATAAATAGATACCTCTGTGAATACACTTCTGCTCAAAAGATTGCGGTCACGTCAGTAAAACTTTTTTTTATCGGACACTTTTATTCAGCAGGGATGCATTAAATTAATCAAAAGTGAAAGTAAAGACATATATAATGTAACAAAAGATTTCTATTTCACATAAATGCCGTTCTTTTGTATTTTCGGTAACACTTTAGTATAGGGACCAATCCCCACTATTAATTAGTTGCTTATTAGCATCCTATTAATAACATATTGGCTGTTTATTAGTACTTATAAAGCACATATTCTGCATGACTATATTCTACATCCTTAATCCTCCCAATACCTAAACTTAACAACTGCCTTATTAACTATTAATAAGCAGCAAATTAGGAGTCTGAGGCAAAAGTCAAACCATTAAGGTTTGTTAATGATGAGAATTGGACTTCAAAATAAAGTGTGACCATAATTTATTTACAAGGAATTCTAAAAAGAATGCATTCCAGTATCCACAAAAAAACATTAAGTAGCAAAAACTGTCAACATAATAGGACTGTCAAAAGAATACATTTGAATTTCGAATATTCGTCAAATTTAAAATAAAATCCACAATTTTAGGTGTGTGTCAGGCAGCCTTATCAGCGGCGCACGAGATGCGATGAAGATGTAGATAGGTGTCGTTGCATTTTAATGCTTTTTTTAGCCTTGAGTAGTTAGGTATCCCACTGGATATATTGTTCATTCAAAATACTGCGGAAAAAGAGAACATCAATGCGGAGATGTTGTTTACGTCAAAACTGAAACCAAGCCGTTCACACAGAACACATATTTTGCGCATTTTCTAGAGGGACATCTATATCCCATTGCACTCGCGTCTCGCAAAAGAGAGTCAGATATTTATAAATAATTTTAATAATTTAAAATTATTAGTTCAACTTTGACAAAACATGTCTCAAAACTTTATGGTGGGACGGGTCTCTCCTGATTGCTTTGTATTAAACTGTGTATATAAATTATGCTTTTTTGTTTATAATTGTTTAAACAACTTAAGTATATATGATTAAACATAGTTTTTCAAAGATAGTCGTGTTATTGTATGCTTTGAAGAACCGTAGATTAGTTATATTTTGCTTGATGCGCCCTCTTGTGGCCTCAGGAGAGAAGCCAAAAGCTTTTTTTCCTCCAACTGAAATCATGCCTTTTAAATTCGAATAGAATTCGAAATTGGATAATATTAAGGTACAAAATTCGAATTTAGTTTTTCAGCCATTTTGACAGCCCTATAACATAATAAAAGTTTTTTGAGCACCCAACCAGCATAATGATTTCTGAAGGATCACGCGACACCGAAGACTGGAGTAATGATGCGATAAATTCAGTTTTCCATTACAGGAATAAATTGTTTATTTTACAATAGGAAACAGTTATTATAAATTGTAATAATATTTCACAATATTACTGTTTTTACTATATTTTTTATCGAATAAATACAACCTCAGAAGAGCCTAAAAAACTTAGTGGTAACGCACATATAAATGCAAATGAATATATGCCAAATCGTTGAAGGTCTAAAAGGCACATCATGACTGTAATCAGTAAAACCAATGGATTAATTAATGTCTTCTGCAGCAAAACAATGAATGACTAGAAGCGTGCTGAGCATTGTTAACATGTATAATGACCATCAAGTAATCCTCACCAGTCCTGGCTGTTGATGGCATCACCGTATCCAGGCGTATCGACCACAGTGAGACGCAGCTTCACTCCACGCTCCTCAATCTCCACCGTCGAGGCTTCGATCTGCACCGTGCGCTCAATCTTCTCTGTATGACAAGAGCACATATAAAAGCCACATCAAACAAGACTGAGATCCAACCTTCTGTGCAAAACTGCCTCATAAACATCAAGCCACGTTTTGTTTAGATATCTGAACTGTAACTTCCTCAGTGTTGAAACTCTCACCTGCAGCACCAGGAATGACCCTCTCTGGGTAGAGATCAGTGAGGAACAAACTGTTGATCAGCGTGGACTTCCCCAAACCAGACTCACCTGAAAACAGCAGAAGTGCTAATGAGCAAAAATTATAAAAAAATACTGACTGCATTTCACTTTGCAAAGAATAAACAGCCTAATGTCAAAGCAAACATCGTAGACTTTATCGTGTTGTGCTGTTCCTCAAGTCAGTGTTTTGTTTCTGTGTCTCCGAGCTGTATCTCATCATTAGATAAAGCTGTGCAGCAGTGAAAGGGCTCAGAGGTTCTGCATTCCTCTGTGATTTATTTTAAGACGATGAGATGACTGTACAATGGGCTCTGCTGAGCGGACAGCTCCCGGTCACCCTCCCCCACAGCAGACCTCATGTGTGTGTCAGCAGCTGTACATACACACACACACAGGGCTGAGGGGAGAGTCCTAGCCGCCTTAAAAAACTATGACTCCTCATCACTGCGGTGCAGCCCAAGCCTCTTGTTCCCACAGTCATTTTAACGACGTAATAACCATTTAAACATGAAGTACTATGTTTTCTACTTCTACATTGTGTTTTCCCTCCAAATATGGAAGCTGCTGTCCATGATGTTTACGCTGCACACTTTATGCTATTACTGCAGAAAAAAAAAGAAAAAAGACAGACCTGAACACAGTTTCTCATAGTTATAATGAATTACATGGAAAACGAATGGTGTATTGCTTGTCTTCGAAATAAACATAACCATAAACATTAGAAATTCAATAATAATTGCAGACCGTTTATATTTACATGCACAGGACAACTTAATTCAAAACGTGCATTTGTTCTTAATCTGATTCTGATGTTAAAGTTGCGATGAAACAACAGTAGCGACAGATATTTTCTTCCGTATTGTGACATACACCCGAGAGTAACAGACTTGGTTCTATGCATCGGTTGTTAAATGGATTTTGAGACGTGGGAGATGAACACAGAAATGAAGGGAGATGAACGTGAGCTTTAATGAGATTAGACAGCTGTACGTTTTTATGCAGAGGAAACCAGCAGCTTGAACTATGACACCCCCTTTTTAATCTATGATAAAATATACTTAAATGAAATGACAGTATTAAAGAATGTGATTTTTGATCAATTTCAGCACAAAAGTAATTGGCGAATCATGATTTGTTTGTGAAAGTTTCCACAATTTTGTACACACACGTGGTTATTGAATGAGACCCATTGTGTTATGGTTGACATAATGGGAATAACTTGATATTTTATCCGGGAGAAATGATAGATGGCAGTTCAGATTATACATACATCAGTTGAGTTGTTCAAGAATGTGATTAGTGTTTATTGGCAATATTTCCATGTTTATAACAGGGCACATTCCAAGCATCACATCAATGCTACTTACCCACCACCATGAGAGTGAACTCAAAGCCCTTTTTCACTGATTTCCGATGTACCTGATTTGGCAAATTCGCAAATCCCACATACCCAGGAGTCTCTGGGTTTGTAAGCTGTCCCTGCTGAGCGTAAGAGAGCAGAATATGCATATTTAATACACTGCTCTCTGAAATACTTGATTCTCTCAAATGCAACTCAATTCAGAGCTCAGAAAGTTTCCTTGCACATCAATCTCTACATAAGACTAAAACCGTGCGCAACATCCTCCGGTCTGCTCTCATTTCCTTACCTTCAGTTTATCGGCTTGAGACATTTTGAGCTCGAACCAAACCTGCAAACACAAAGATCTTTTTTAAAAGGACTTATTTACTATGTAGATGTTACCCCTTTACATTAAATACCAACTATAGACATTTAAAAAATGGACTGTCTTGATGTCGCAAAATGAGCTGAACTTACACGCACGAGAAAGCGGTTGATAAAAAGGTTTCACAGCTCAACAGGAACAGGATGTCAGTTCCTGTCTGCGAGCATCAGTCTCACCACAATCCTGCACCAGCCATTTTACATTAAGAGCACTAAAATCTAGGCTAGGTTTACTCATTTTAATTCAGCTAAAGTTATTTAGATTCCACATAAGTATTTATTTAATTAGAGCAAAGATTTTCTACTGAGGCCCTCAATACAACAGAAATATAAGAGAAAACAAACCTTATAATAACCTTAAAATATATTTTCATAAACTCTGCAAGACAAAACCTGTGTTTTTCTCTCCCAGGGTTCCTACTTGAAAAGTGAGGTACAGCCCAATGTTAAAATCATGATTTATAGACCTGAAAAAATGATGTAAATTAATAAAATCGTATTACTTCATGTACTACTCTAGTTATAACATATTGTATCAGGTAGAAACACAGTCAAATGTAGCATGCACACACACACACACACACACACACACACACTAATAACCATAAGTTATGTTTTGAGACTCAAACATGGAGAAATGCCCCAGACATAAAGAGAAGAACTCGGGGACAGACAAAAACCCAATAAAATCAATATTAATCAGAGACTGAAGAAACGAGATGAAAGAAAGAACTTGATGAAGTTGGAGTGAATATTTACATTTAATCATTAACTAATTATTAATAGTCATTATTCTTATCATGAACATAGAATATATTTTTACAATCCGCAGTAAAAACAGCACAACAATAGTAAACAATAAAATGGCCAGAGCGGATATGATGATTTTGCGTTGTATTCGAACAGAAGAACGAGTTTATATAGTAACGTTATATGAATAGTAATGTTAGTAATTAGTAATAAGAATAGTAACGTTATTGTTTAAAGTAAATAGCACATGTGTTCTCCCAGTACGTGAACAGAAACCAACTTTGGCGAAGTAAAAACGCATTTTTTTTTAGGCTTGACGCGTAATGAATCTGTAATGAAATACTGTTGTTGGTTGATGTAGGATTGTGGGGTTGATTTCTCTCTACGCTGCGCGCGGTGACACACCTCTGTTAACGGAGCTCAGTCACAGAGGTTACGAATGACACGCTAATCTTCAGACAAGCAGAAGTCACGCATTAGATCAAACATGGCCTGTGCCCTGAAGCACAGAAGTTAATTGAGTTAATTGTTTCGATCTACCTTCCAGTCGCAGAAAATCTTGAACTCGGTACCGCAGGAGGTCGAGGAGACGAACAGCTAAAATTCCTGAGATTCCGGAAAACTCTCTCTAAACGCCGACAAGCAAAGCACAAGTGTGAAGTAAGACACGCGGAAAAAGTCTCGTGATTTCAAAATAAAAGTCGCAGCTCCAAATCGAAGATATTTATAAATGTTGTTTACAGACTTAAATTATGCACAAAACTATATTTATTTGTATAACCTACATTTAAAATTGGGTTATTGTAATTTTAGGTATCTACTTGAATTTTTTTTCAGATTGAATTACATGGAGATACAAACAGAAAAATAATGTGTGTAATATTTTGTTTAATATTTTTGGATGTCAGCTCTAAATTTTATTCTAACTGTATAACAAGCAAAAAAAAGTTTTAGGCACACTACATTTAATTCCGTAGATAATTTGGATGCTATCGGATATCATCGGAACAAAATCAATGATTTTAGATTAAACGTGTGACAGAACTCAACGACAGCATATAAGAAATAATAGCATATAATAACATTGAAGACATAATACAAACAATTAAATTATTTTGAGCATCCAATGTATCGTCAATTTTTAAATCACATCATTTTACAGGCTCTATATTCAGAATCTCGCAGATATAAATGTATGATTGGCAGGGACCTCTAGTGGTGATAAACAGTAGGCAGTTGGTCATTATGAATTTTACAAAAAAAAAACAAAGGTATTAAACGTCACATGATGTTATAGGAAATGCTTGAAAAAATAGTCTCGTTGCATTAAAAAGATATTCCGTCTAATTTATTCATAATGAATGGTGATGACTTTTTTTCTTGTTAAGAGTAAATACTAAGTTTTCTCTAACAACGGTCTTACACAGACATAAGAGTATGACAAATATCAGACATTTTTCTTCATTTATCTCTCACGCACACACAAAAACACCATGTGAGACAGAAAACTGCATCAAAAAATTTGAAACATTTTCTTTTCTTAACAAAAAGGTCTTACGCATCAAAGCAGTAACAAGGCATGATAAACAGTAACAGATATTATTTTAGAGGTATTGAAAATAAGACCTGGATTAAATATTTAACTGTAATGACATATGACCCTGATATGTGACCCCCAAAAAAATCCCCTGCATCTCTGCATTCTGTACATCCCCCATCAACTCACACTTAAAGTATTGCGATGCTTACAGGACACCTTTCACGTAAAAGCTCCGTTTAATTTGCTGTGGCACATTCGAAGTCTTCAGCCTGCATTTAGTGCGTTTGCAGAAATGCCATATTGCAAATGTCTCTAACTGACTGCTGACTTGCTGTGATTTGGGGGCTTGCAGATAGGCAGGCAATAATATTGTCCCTCGGCTTTATCTCCAGTATTAAATTCACAGGGACGAGAGAGTGGCTAGGGATAGATCATGACACCTCTCAGGATTTGAGCTGTCTCCGTCAGTCCTCCAACACATTTTTACCACCAATATTTCCATGAAAGGCTATTAAAGCAAAGCTTGACTTCTCTCAAATATGATTAAAATAAGCACAAGATTTATCCCCCAGAGCAGAGGAAATCTGGAGGATTGCTCTGGAAGAGGTTTTCAAAATACCGCTTGAAGGTGTCACTTGCTCTTTACTACACTGAAGAAAAGTCAGAGAGTAATCAGAGATTTATTTCATGCTTAAATGCCTGTATTTACAGATTTGTGCAACGTGCAAGAGAAAACATAGTGTAGAAATTGCTTGAAATAATTTTTGAGTGGTCAAATAATTTTTGGGACATGTCAAGCTGTATTTATGTATAGGTGCATTTATATAGTTTTTGCATGATACAAATGTTATATGTACATAAATGCACGCTTTACCATTTACATTTAAATACAATTTATTACAGTGTATTTTGTTACTTTTCCCTTTTTAATCCATTATATACCTTTTATTGGATATTATTTTCATATATAGATATTGCAATGATGTAGGTATTTGTCCATCCTCCTGGGTGGTAGGAATTTAATTAAAAAAATATATATATATTCTTTTCTTTCCACCCTCATTTAGTTAAATGCTGAGAAAATAATGCCCAAAAAAAGACAATAAAATAGAAGAAATTTCCTTTCATAAGCATCATTGTCTCTCCTGGACACTCTCATGTTATATCTTTTTTCTCAAGCACTGCATTTTCCATCTTCCTTATAAATTTGAAAAGATACTTCGGACATGATATATAAAGGAAGTGATATTTTGGGTCCTGGGGTACAATATTACTTTTGCTTGGAGGAAAAACAGATTATGCTGGTCAATTTGTGCTGTTGGCAACTATTGCTAATCACTCTCCACAGGGAGCATATTGTCAAATGCATTTAATTTCTCTTTCTCTCTTTCTGAGTGTAGAATGCATCCAAATATGCAGAACACCGCTATAGAAACTATATGATAATAAAATGTTACCTGGTGTATAACCAAATATTTAATATATAAACATATAAAGTTAACATTTTACACTTATGATTACTTATTTTAAACCTACATGAATTAAAATGTCATAAACATTTGTCATTTTAAAGAAAAGTGCTGTATATTTAGAGGCGAATGCTAAACTCTTTTCACAATACTTGTCATTTGAGGTGATAAAAGAAGGCATCTTAGCAGGGTCTAGATTTGATAGCTCTTTCAATGGCTATTTTATCTTCCTGTAAAAGGCAAAGGAAAAGCAATCAGCTTCACAGCATGATCAGTGCCACAGTGTCAAAAATCCCTCAGTCCAGGGAATCAAATCTCATGATGGACACAGTAAATCACCAGCTGTCCTGTGGTCAGTTCACGCTCCTCTCATTTATCTGAACAATTCACACAAGCAGTGGGCTCGAGACATACATTAGGAAGGAATCTTTCCTTTGACATGGAAGGATTATGCATGGCTAACGTGCTTATCCATCGCCAGAATATCCAGGCGTCTGCAGATGTTCCTTTTTGGACAAAATGGAAATAATTTCAGAATTGTTAAATTTTCTTAAATTCAGAAAATACCTTATTTTGTTTCATTTCTGCATTGTAAATAATCAACTGCATTATTCACCAGTTTATGATTAAAACAAAAAACAGCTGTTAAAAAAGGAAAGTGTAGTTTTTGAGAATTTAACACATCTTCTATAGATTTATAAATTCCTTTGCCATACTTGAATTTGTAACAGCTGTGCAGATAAAAGTGGGAAAAACTTTCAAATGTCATAGCTTAGCAAAGCATTGTGTGATGATGTATAAACATAATTAATTGTCAAAGCAACCGGAAAATAATACTTTTTAAATGTTTTTTTAATAAGTCTTGGTAACAGAGCCTGCTTTTATTTGATGAAAAATACATTAAAAACAGTAATATAGTGAAATATTACAATTATTTTGATTCAAAGCTAAATGTTCAGCATCAGCATCTTCAGTGTCAAATGATTCTTCACTCTAATATGCTGATCGCTGCTCAAGAAACATTATCAATATTTAAACATTTTCATTTTTTCCCAGGGTTCTTTGATGAATGGAAAGTTTAAAATAAATTATTTATTTGAAAGTAAAATATTTTGTATAAACATTATGAATGTTGCAAATGCTTCAGTATTCTTTTGTGTGTGTGTGTGTGTGTGTGCGCGCGCGTGTTTCGAGAGAGCGGCTTACCTAAACTTTTATAGGCAGCTTTAAAGTCATTTTAATTTAATTGAGTCTCTTTTTGCAGAAATCACTCTTTCTGGTGTCATTGTAACTGTATTATGTCGCTCACGCGCTGATTGGGCACGAGGTGATGATGTGTCAGAGCGCGCGCTCCTCGCTGCAAAGCTTTCTTTGGAAGTCTCAGAGATTTGAAACAAACATCTCACAAACCTTCTCACACACTTCAGTTTCAGTGGCAAAAAAACGAAACAAAATAATCATAATTCTGCTGCCTTATAAACACCGCTGCTCATTTCACCTCACCTCATCAGAAGAGGAACCCTCTCTTTTCTCAGATGATTTCAATATACTTTCAGGTGTTATAAACTTTTGTATTATTATTCCGTGACGCAAAGCAGCAAATGAGCTCGAGGAACATGATGAAGCAGCCCATGGAGCACATCAAGAGACCAATGAACGCGTTCATGGTCTGGTCGCGAGGTCAGAGGAGACAGATGGCACTGGAGAACCCAAAGATGCACAACTCTGAGATCAGCAAGAGACTCGGCGCCGAGTGGAAGCTGCTCTCCGAGTCTGAAAAAAGACCTTACATCGACGAGGCCAAAAGACTACGCGCCCAACACATGAGAGAGCATCCAGACTACAAATACCGACCGAGACGGAAACCTAAAGGACTGCTGAGGAAGGACACGCTGTTGACTTTACCGCGTCACGGCGAGCGAGAACTTCAAGCGCTCTCGAGTTTGGACAAACCTCGACTCCTTCGTTCAGCTGCGTCCATGCAACATCCTTTCATGGAGCCGAGCCGGTCAACTGTTAACACTGCTTTTCAAGACGAAAAACTTGCTTTAACCCCGGGCTCGTTGGCTTTCTCTTCTGCTTTCGGCTATCAGAGTGGACAGCGGTCCTTGGGACCTGGAATAAGTCTAGGATGCTCGGGTCAGTACGCGCACACGCACCCGTCACCTGCAAATCCCGGATACCTGCTGCCATGTAACTGTTCGCCCTGGTCTTCTTCCAGTCTCACACCTCCACTTGCCTATATAGTGTTTCCATGTATGAGCAAGACTGCGACCCGCTCTACAGCGCTGTGACTCAGTCATTAAAATAATAGCATCGCCGAAAGTGTGTTTTTTAAGAGATAAACTTTTCTCTTTTTTTGTCTTGTCTCAGTTCAAATGCAGCTTGAATAAATGTTGATTAAAACACGTTTATCATTATTAATAATAATTGTATTTATTTGTTTGTATGTAGCCTATAGGCCTACTGGATATTTGTTTCACATTGATTTATAAATCTCATTCGCTATTAGGCCTATTGTAATAATGATAAATGTTAGCCAAAGATGAATTTTAACACAGTCAAATGACAGACAACGATTAATGATTTGAATAGGCAAGTCTTTACTTGAACATTTGCATGTAAATGAATGGAGCGAATAACTCGTTCAAAGACATTTTCTACATGCTAAATTGCCAAAACAACAACAACAACAAGCGCGCGCGTATAACATTATGATGTTACATGACCTGCTGATTTGTAAAAGTGTAAAAACACTTGTTTATTCAAAATAAACTGTAAACTTACTGCATATACAATATTTTAATATTATACATCATACCCGAAATGTTTACTTAATTTCATTTGACCTAACTAAAAGGTTGCAGTATTTGACCTTTGATTATTGCTAGTTAGTTTTATGATTCATCCACAGGCTGTTATGAAACATCCTTTAACCCCATTCAAAAACTGTGACTGAAATCATTAAGGCAAAAACACATTGTATCTTTCACATTTAATTGTAAACAAATTGTCAATTGCCTGGTAAATGCTTGTCTGTTCTGTTTGGTATAATAAAGGCAGATAGCGTTGGAGCCTCATATTCTCTTGTTTCAACAAGTGCATTACCTTTGTGCTTTTGCCGTTGTTTTTCCCATATTTTTCATGTCATTTCATCTTATTGTCATCTGTCTGTCCTATGCCCCGTCCAATGTAATATAGTTATATTAAAGTTCTAATTACAAATATTGGCTTGCAAATCAGGGTCGGATATTTAGCCTAATTAAAGCTTTATGGCTGTTTTAGGATCGACCTTGTATTGTTTTTCCAAAATTCAAATTATTTTCTTCAATTCAATTTAATTTAACAGCCTATATTGAAAATCTATGAATAGGTGTCATTGTAATATGTGAATTAATATAAAGACAAGAGGTGGGGGAGATGGAAATTATTGACAAATTACATAATTTCTCTCTAAAAACTATCAATCAATCAATCAATCAATCAATCAATCAATCCATCTCTATCTATCTATCTCCATAAATAATGTAAAATAATTAATCTAACATTTGTAAAATAAACAAGCTACAACTACATGATATCATGCACAATCATAAAGGTGTTGATTGTTTTTTTTGGTCATAATTTATTGGATGATGTACAGCAGGGATAGGCAACTTCGGTCCTGCAGAGTTTAGCTCCAACCCTAATCAAACATACCTGAAGAAGCTAATCAATGTCTACAAGATCACTAGAAAGTTACAGGCAGGTGTGTTTGATTAGGGTTGGAGCTAAACTCTGCAGGATCGAAGTTGCCTATCCCTAATGTACAGTATACATCTTATCACATGCACCTTCATGCAATTAAATGCTATAACGTTTTTGAATCCTTGCTCATTCCACAAGGGCTCACGTTTTCTTGGCTGTCCTCACAAATGTCATTAATTACTCATTTTTGCACTCTTTTCATCCTCTGCTGATTCTTCGTGCATCAGTAATTGTCAAGTAGTACGCAGAGGATCAATCAGAGGTGAAGAAAAGGCAAAGACATGACTGTCTCGAGTGAAATGTTTACTCACTAAGTCAAAATGATCCAAAATTAGGTGTGCATTTTAAGGCCTGTCTGAACTGTTCAAAGATATTACACATCAAGCGAGTAGAGATGTTGCTTATGATGACTCCTTTTATATTTTTGTTGAAAATAGGTGGAACTATGACAACTCAATGCTTATCAAGCATCATTTTATGAGTGTGCATGTGAGCCTTCATGCTATAAAAACAGTGTCACTCTGTCCAGACTCTGTCCAGCCTCAGTCAACTTCAACACTTCTCACAACCAACTTCACCAGATCCTGAACGAGAAACGAAGACAGAAGCAGAATGAGTGCCACAGCACTACAGACCACAGGTTTTGTATCAGGCACCATCGGTACAGTTGGTGTTCTTGCTGCCACGGTTATGAGTGTTTGGTGCACCGAAGACCAGCAGGAGCACAAGGCAACCTCCATCCACCATTATATGGGCCTGTGGAAGGACTGCGAGGTGTCCCAGACTGGATTTACTGAGTGCCGACCTCTCTACAGCTACCTGAGCTACTCAAGTAGGTTAACATAATGCAATTTTAAATGATTCTATTGTATTGTACAAACCCAATAATAACAACCAAGTCTATTTCTGAACCTAAAATTTTAAATTTGTGCTGTAAATTATATTTTTCACTAAAACATGTGTAGTCTAAAAAAATCAAAATATCTTCTTTTGAGTTCCACAGAAAAAAAAGAAAGTCATGCAGGTTTGTAATGACATGAGAGTGAATAAATGACAGAATTGTAATTTTTGGTGAACTATCACTTTAATAATAAGTTTAGGATGAAATAAAACAAAACACATTGATTCAAAAGCATTAATATTCTATATCCCTGTATTTTTTCAGGAATCCTTCAGACTATACGAGCTCTGATGATAGTGGCGATTTTAGTTGGTGTGATTGCTGTGTTTATCGGATTCTTCTGCCTAAAGTGCCTCAATATGAGAAGCATGGATCCACTGACCAAGGGCAAACTGGTGCTAAGCGCAGGGATTTTGTTTATCATTGCTGGTAAAAAAATGCGTATTATTACTCAGTATCTAAACTAAACCCCACTAATCTTTCAATTTGTTTCTATTATGTTTACAAACTGTTATTGTTACAATAATTCCCAATAATACACATGATCCACATCATCTTTGTTCTTTTCAGGCCTTTTTGATATTTCTGGATCATCAGTGTATGCTGATCAAATAGTGCCTAGTTTCATGATGCAATACCCACCCCAATACAATCAAAAGCAGGGAGAGAAGGGAGGAATACATTGTGGGCATGGCATGGGTATGGGTGGCACAGGCATGGGAGGAATTGATTCATTTGCTTCCAGGTAAGATGAAAAAAAATAATAATTCACTCGCATATGATTTACAGGTGCCTGTGAAGTGCTGAATCCTGTTATCTCTATCTTTGTTTTGAATGGTCAGGTACACATTTGGTCCGGCCCTCTATGTAGCCTGGGTAGCTGGAGCTTTGTTACTTTTGGGAGGAATTTTGAAATGCATCGCATTCAATACAATGCAAATGTAAGTTTCACTCCAACACAGACCTATCTATCTATCTATCTATCTATCTATCTATCTATCTATCTATCTATCTATCTATCTATCTATCTATCTATCTATATAGATGTTCTGTGACACATATTAAGTTGATGGGTTTTAAGCTAACTAGCATGTTCTATTTTAGCAACACTGATACGAGAGATGGCTATATTTACAATGCCACGGCCCAGCGCAGTGGAGCAGATGAAGACGGTCACCTCCAGAGAGTGAGAGGAGAACAACAACAAATTTAATCAAAGAAAAAAAATAGCTTGTCAGCTATGTCAAAGCAGTAACTAAATCAGCATACTATCATCTCAAAATCATTGCAAGAATTAGATTTTTTGTTTCCAGTCAAGACTTGGGAGAAACTTGTTCATGCCTTTATCAGAAGCAGGGTGGATTATTGTAATGGTCTCCTCACCGGCCTTCCAAAGAAGACCATTAGACAGCTGCAGCTCATCCAGAACGCTGCTGCCAGGATTCTGACCAGAACCAGAAAATCTAAGCATTACTCCAGTCCTCAGGTCCTTACACTGTCTTAGTTACATTTAGGATTGATTTTAAAGTACTTTTACTCATTTATAAATCACTCAATGGCCTAGGACCTAAATACATTGCAGATTTGCTCACTGAATATAAACCTAACAGACCATCATTAGGATCTAGTCAGTTAGAAATACCTAGGGTTCACACAAAACAAGGGGAGTCCGCTTGTAGCTATTATGCCACCCGCAGTTGGAACCAGCTTCCAGAAGAGATCAGATGTGCTAAAACATTAGCCACATTTAAATCCAGACTCAAAACTCATCTATTTAGCTGTGCATTTGTTGAATGAGCACTGTGCTACGTCTGAACTAATTGCGCTGTATTTTATGCATAATCATTTTCTATTCTTAACCGTTTTAATTTCATTTAAAATCTATTTTTTATTTAATTTTGTTTTTATTGTTGTGATTGTTTTTTTTATTATTATTTTTAATGTCTATTTCGCTTCCTTCTATGTAAAGCACTTTGAATTACACTGTGTATTAATGTGCTATATAAATAAACTTGCCTTGCCTATGTAATGCCGTGCACTGATGAACTGAAGTAATCTTTTTGAATGCTGAAGATAATTGCAGTTAAATGATGTTAAGTGATTTGTAATGACTCTATTGAAAAGTCTTGATTGTATATGGGTGAATTGGCCAGATAAGGTGTGTGACACAGGGAGTTTCAAAGGTGCTTAAGATTCAATTGCTATAATCAATGTAAATTAAATTAAATATACATTTCTGTTTAAGATAATAATAAACTTTTGCCACAACTATAATTGACATGATGCAGCTGATTTGCTTGGTTGAGCCCAAAACTATTTCCTCAATTAACAGAGGATGGAGAAGAGAAAAAAAGAGTCAAACTAATTACTGATTTTCTGTAAGGTTGATATATTTTTTAAGACAGACGTAAACATCTTAAAGTGTATTACAGTTATGTAAATATCATATCTTGTATTTTGATATAAAGCTAATTAAACTACTAACCCTAATTTACCAATATTTCTAAAATATTACATCTCAAAAGTCAAAATATAATTCAGGCTTTTCAAAACTGACAGAAAGCTTTTTACCAACATATAACAACTTTTCTTTTTGTCATTCACATTCAGTGTTAACCCAAGAAGATCCTTACACAACGTAGAGTTAAATGTGTCAGGAATCCTTTACAGCAACTCTAAAAAAGGCCATCGAACATCCCCAGAAAAACACTGGTCTCATTGCAGACGTCCTTCGTGTGATCCCTGTAATTATTAAACGATGTTAACACACAGTACATCTGTAATATGATCATTAAAGTGAATTATTTCTTATAATACCTGCTAACAGGTGTGTTTTCCTTCAAAGCTGCATCTGTCCATGTGACAAAATCAAATCTTCTTTGGACTGAAGGTGTTTTGGCTTGACTCTGGTTTGAAAGGGACTTCATACTCATTTCTGAGCGCACTGCCTGTGAGATGATTAATAAAACCAGCAAATAGAGACTGAAACACAATTACTGTGATCTTTTCTAGTACATAGAAATACTTATTACCATATTCTTCTTGAACAATTTGAGGGAAATGTTAAAGGGGTCATATGATGCTTTTTAAAGATCATTATTTTGTGTGTTTGGTGTAACAGAATATGTTGACATGCTTTAATGTTCAAAAACACACTATTTGTATTTTTTATTTTCACATTATTGTATTTCCTCTATGCCCGGTCGATTTCTACAAAGCCCCTCCTTCCGACAAGCACAGTCTGCTCTGATTGGCCAGCTGACCAAGTGCATTGTGATTGGCCGAACACCACAAGCACACGTCGGAAATGTAACGCCCCCTTACCATAATCTCTCAGCTTTCAAAGTAAATATAGACAGTTAATAATATTCTTAGTTCAAGCCCGAGACGGGAACAGAGTCGTGGGACTGACACAGTGATGAAGCTCGTATGTGTTTGCACACAAGCCGCGGTAAAGACAGCTGACTCCACTGATGTGACCCTGTCTCTCTCTCTCTCTCACACACACACACACACACACACACACACACACACACACACACACACACACACACACACACACACACACACTAAGTATTTAAACTACTGGCATTTAAATACTACTAATAACAAAACATACTGAAACAGTCGCTGATTCAAAGCGCCAGATTGTCATAACAAAGTCAGAATTGACCCTTTTCTATTTTTGTAGAAATAGCCTTTTGAATGCACAGCCAGCCTTATACTGTCCTAGGTTCACAAAACTGTCATCCATAAAATTAACTCTCAGATCTTGTGCTGTTCTGTTGTAAGTAATCTTAATGATTCCTAAATGCATCTACTTTGAAGGCTAAATAAAATGCTTTTGCTTACAGTTTGAGAAACACACAGCCATTCGTTGGATCCTGAAAAGTAACACTACTGCAGTTACTGAAACCACGCCTTCTTTCTATATACAGTACATATATATATATACAGTGGGCGGAAATATTTCAGACCCATTGTAAATTTTTCACTCTTTGTTATATTGCAGCCATTTGCTAAAATCATTTAAGTTCTTTTTTTTTCCTCATTAATGTACACACAGATCCATATTGACAAAAACACAGAATTGTTGACATTTTGCAGATTTATTAAGAAGAAAAACTGAAATATTCTAAGTATTCAGACCCTTTGCTCAGTATTTGAGTAGAAGCATTGATAATACAGATATATATATATATATATGTGTGTGTGTGTGTGTGTGTGTGTGTTTCTTTCTGAGGCATTTGGCCAAAAGCAAAGGATAGTTCAACAGATATTATAAATTACATAGTCACGTATTACACCCACAGGACCCTAGCATAACTGCTCTTAAACATGCTTTTAATCAGTGGGAAGTGGGTTACTTTCTGGGTGATTTGAAAAATGGCCCACAAAATCAATGCAAGTATTACTGAAACACATTTGAATGAAGAGGGGTTA
Organism: Gymnocypris eckloni scoliostomus; assembly: GCA_027564155.1. Taxonomy (NCBI): domain Eukaryota; kingdom Metazoa; phylum Chordata; class Actinopteri; order Cypriniformes; family Cyprinidae; genus Gymnocypris; species Gymnocypris eckloni. Next base: position 18,388,011 of record CM050422.1, on the reverse strand, counting down.
CCTTTGTGGCAAGATAGTACTTGCAGTTCCTTGTATGGTTTGGGGTGTACGTTGTGAGGCTGAAGCCAAACCTACAAATGCACAAAAAAACACACAAACGTTTAGTATTTAAAATTCAACAATTTGACCAAGATCGAACATCCAAAGATGCATTAAATATTGCAGAAAGAAGACTATAAAATGAGCCTAACAAACCAGCATTTGAAGGTTGACCATGGTCTGAATTACAACACACATCACTAGCTTCAACCAGGTTCCCATCATCAAAATCATCCCAATCATTTACTCCCAGGTCAAAGGTCACATCAAGAGAATCAGACCAGAGGCGATCAGAGCCAGCACTGTGCTCTGGGTTTGCATGGGCAGTATAAACATTGGCTTTATTAGCACTTATTCTGTTCATCTGTCCATAGTTGTGTGGCTTGAGCTGACTGTGAATCAAAACCCTTAAAAAGATGATTTGTAACAGATTATTTCAGTTTTAAGTGAGGGAAACTGCTTTGCTATTATGGTTTATATGAACAATATATAGCAAACTTCAGATGCTCTAAAAAACATACTTTGAGGCAAAGCCAAAGGTTGAGAATGTTCTAATGCTTGGTCTCCAATTTCAGAATAAAAGTCTGCCAGCTCATCATTGTAACCTGTAGACAGTTTGACAATTGATACTTCTAAAAGCTCTTATTAAACTAGATGGAGGAGAAAGAGGAAACATTTCTCATTTAAACTTGATGTACTAAAAAGAGTCAAACTAAAATTAGTAAAATAAAAATCAATAAGAACCTCATAGACATTCAAAAAAACTAATACAAATGACTAAAACATGCTACAAAAATTGTACAAGTAAAATGAAATGAGAAAAAGTTCAAACTATTAATACAAATTATAATAGTATCACAATGATAAAACGTGACCTGTGCTGGCAAAATGAGTCACAATGAGCACATTTTCAAAAATAAGTTATTTTTATTTTCTATATTCTCCATTAAAGGCCTTCAAAATGATGTATGATTTGTTGGAATCGGGACTGAGCTACACCCGTTTAAAGTCGATAGAGTCAGGAAAGTAATCGAGTTAAAGTTTTCTGAAGGTTTCAAGGTAAAATCACCTAGCAATGTAGATTAGTTTCCTCCAGTTCTTTTCTTAATAATAATAACAACTATATTAGTAAGCACAATTTAGCTATATTTTAATTTGATCTGTGTTATTATAAAAACGCATGCAATAAACAAAAACAGTAGAACAAATATAAGAAACAAATACATTTAAAAAAAACATTCAAGAACACATTTAGCATATACATTAAAAATAAATTGATTATTAAAACTTCAAAAGCAGTTCCTTTAAGAGCATCGAATGATTCCCTCTTTTCTTTTCAGATTAACATTAATGAGACAGACGGTCTACATATTAAAACCTACTGTACTGCACGGATCTAATATAATGTTACACATCAGATGTTTTTCCCCAAATGTTCAAACTTAAGACATAACAGATTATGTTTGCATGAATACTTACATACTGTAATTCTGTGTATATGTGTATATTTATTGGGATCGTACTCTGCTGGAAGTACCTTTATGCGCGCGCTTCAGATGAGAGTCAGCGTACTCCTCTCAGAAAATGTACAATTATAGATACTTTTAGATGTTTAATTACTATTTGGAGTGTTGGGATCGCTAGACGAGGGCTTTGTTTTTAGAAAATCACATGTTTGACTAAAATGGACATTGTTTGCTTTTTTTTGCCTGTAGCTCAAAATTATCCTGTGCGCATTGTGACTCATTTTTCCAGCAAGATTCACAAATAATAAAATAACACTGATTCACTGACTTAACCTCATATTCACTGTAACTACAGTATTTTCTGTCAAACTTTGAGTGTATGTGATGAGTAAACATACCGTCATGGTAGGACTCAAATGATAAATTCTCATGTTGAGCATCAAAACTGGCATCTAGCTCCTTGATTTCATATGTACTTTGAGTGTAACACTGACTTCCCTCAAACCTTAAGAGTGAATGTCAAAATAATACAATCTTAATGTCAACTTCATTAACATTAATCAAATAACTTATGTTGCCAGCAGACAAAAAACATACTTTTTGGCAGCAGGGAGTGTGTCTTTGGGTTTGTATGAGAACTGCTGCATGCTTGAAGCTGCTGTCCCATTATTCATCCTCATCTACAGAAAGTCAAGAAAACAGGACTGAGACTACGACACATACAATACAGCATATCTTGCAAAAATTAATTCTAGCCATTCAAATAGACTATTCCTTGACTATAATGGATCATATTCATTTACGGTTATGTACATATATCCCTTGACAGTCAGAATTCTGACCTTTAAACGTTTCACAGGAGTCTCACAGAGTCTCTCATTCCTCATTTTTAGATTGTCGAGGTACGAGGTGAAATTTGACTGACCTACAGACCTTTTCATCACTCCAATTTTGCCTATAAGAGAAACTCAAACTAGAAACACGATGTAGGACAGGGTTCCTCAAATTAGTTTTCACCGAGGGCCAAATTCTGCCAACAATACAAAGGCCACCGACCACATAAGGACTAAAACGTTTGAATTATTATTATTGTTGTTGCTTCTGTTTTTATTGTTGTTAAAAGAGTCGCAAGATAAATATTAAAAAATTATGAGCATTTTTGTATTCAGATACAGCATTCAGAACTGTGCCTGTTGAATATTAAAAACAACTGAACAAACAAAAAATCTGGAAGTCCGTGTCTGCCATGCAAGTCAACAGTTCCTGCTCATATGAATCTCTTCTCTTCACTTATATTAGATCTGCCAGCATTAATTTTTTTTATTAAACTGATTAAACTGTAACACTGTGTCCCAACCATACGGTTTAGATCCTACCTGTCCGATCGCTACCACTTTATTTAAACAGGGAGGCATCTCAATTATCACCAGTAAAGTATGGAGTACTACAAGGATCTGTCCTAGGTCCTCTGATATTTTCAATATACATGTTGCCCCTTGGTAATATTATTAGAAAATACGGGATTAGTTTCCATTATGCTGATGATACTCAACTATATATCTCAACAAGACCAGATGAAACTTCTAAACTATCTAAGCTAACAGAGTGTGTTAAAAATGTAAAAGATTGGATGACCAATAATTTTCTCCTATTAAATTCAGATAAGACAGAGATATTACTTATTGGACCTTAAAACAGTACAAAGAATATCTTGGATCACAATTTTTCAACTAGACGGATGTACTGTTACTTCCTCTACAGTTACAAATCTGGGTGTTATATTAGACAGCAACTTATCTTTTGAAAATCATATTTCCCATGTTACAAAAACAGCATTCTTCCATCTTAGAAACATTGCCAAGCTACGGAACATGTTAACTCTTTCTGATGCAGAAAAGTTACTTCATACATTCATGACCTCTAGACTGGACTATTGTAATGCACTGCTAGGTGGTTGTCCTGCATCTTCAATAAACAAGCTACAGATAGTACAAAATTATGCAGCTAGAGTCCTTAGAAGGTCAAGAAAATATGATCATTTTACCCCAATTTTACAGTCTCTGCACTGGCTACATATTAAGGTCAGTATCAGCAACAAAATATTATTGCTTGCCTATAAAGCCCTAAATGATTCCTGCGTACCTAACTAATCTTCTATCATGCTACAATCCAACCCGCTCCCTAAGGTTTCAAAACTCTGGACTCTTGGTAGTACCTAGGATAGCAAAGTCCACTAAAGGAGGAAGAACTTTTTAATATTCGGCTCACAAACTCTGGAATAGCCTTCCTGATAACGTTCGGTGTTCAGACACACTCTCTCTGTTTAAATCTAGATTAAAGACACATCTCTTTATCCAAGCATTCATATAATGCATCTCACAATCTTGTACTGTAGGTATATCTGATCAAACGCACATTATTATGCTTTAGCTTGGATTGAACAAATGATTTTTGCTTTGATGGAACAACAGCTACGCTAATTATGTCTCTATTTGTTTCTCCGTTTCTGCCACAGGATTAACATCCCATGGTAACTAGGAATTACACAAGCTTCAGTCTGGATCCAACCCTTAAATGATCTGAGATGACCAAACACCTGAGAAGAGATGATGTATACAGAATTAACCAAATTTGTAGAAACTTAATTTCCTGTAAAGCTGCTTTGCAACGATTCTATCGTAAAAAGCGCTATACAAATAATCTCGAATTGAATACGTGACGCGATAAGAGATAGATACTTTTCATGTAGTTTTTGTCCTAACCACCCGCAATAGTGACTCACGATAAGTGACAGAATTTCTAAACAGTTTCTATTTTTTGCAATGTCACGGCTGAAACAACATACAAACAATGGCAGTGAAAATCTCAGGGAATGATTCTGTGCTTTATTCAGTGTTATAAGTGTCTAATGTGAGTTTGTCTATTATTTTACGTGACCTCTATAGCCATTTTGAAAGTAAAAATAGATACCTCAGATCATGAAATAAATTAAAGAAACTTGTGGTACGTTAAAATTGTTAACTCAATGTGAACCTCCACATGTATTACATAACAAAAATGGTATCAATCACTCACTCAAAATTGTTCAGTGCATTCACACTTGAATTGTCTGTTTTCTGTGTCCACTTTTCTTCACACTCGCCATGTTTTCGATGTCACATCATGTCTACACGGACGCAATGTCATGTCGTGCCACATCCAGTATTGACAGCATCACTGATTATAATGGGTTCTATTGTATTTAGTTGTGCACGCTGCACCGCCTGCGTCCTGTGTAGACACGATGTTAGTCTAATGTAGCTGTCTGATGCTGCATTAGAATTTTCATGCCACAATATTTAAAATTAGTGCGGGACAAACATTTTTCTCTCACGGGCCGGATGTGGCCTGCGGGCCGCCTATTGAGGAACCCTGGTGTAGGATCATGTAGAGTCTCTCATACTCACAGCAGTCATGTCCACAGAGCTCCTTGTTTTTGCAAACATGATGGCACTGTCTCTTAACTATATTCAGAGCCACTGGATCTATGAAGAAAGTGACTTTATTAAGTTAAATATAATCTTTGAAATTATCCCAAAAATTAAGCTGTAATGTTTGAGCCAAAAGCATGTTATATTTTATTCAGTTTCAGAAGATTAATCAGAGCATCTGGTATTAACATTCATCTTGGGGGAGAACCAAAAGATGTCTTTGAGATGGATATAACAAACACACATAATCGTTAATGTGTCGTTAATGTGTTAAAGTGCCTGCTTGTAATTTAATCACCCAAGATGGATGTTTCAAGTCTAGTTCAAATGTATTGTACTTCTATCGGAGGTCTGATAATCTTGTGATCATGATGTCAAGGAGTCTGACCTCTGTTTGACGGAGCTGGAGTTGCCAGTGTAGTGTTTTGTGTCTTCTCCGTATTTTGAATCCTCTGTACTCTCCATGTAGGGTTCTCTCTAATGCAGGACTCAGCTCCAAACCTCTTTGCTCCGGAGTAGTAGACTCTGTACTCCTGCTGAATGTCCAGTCCCACTACACAATCAACGAGCATTAATTCATCTAAAATATTACTAGATATTACCAGAACTCTAAATAGATGTGTATGCAAGACAAATATTTAACATTTTATTCTATCTGAACATCCAAAAAGCCATTATGGCTAGTTTAATTACTGCCAGACATGGGCTATTTGACCACTGACCGCATTCAGAGCTGATCAAATGAATGCTTAGCTCCTCTCCCTTAGGTGCTCTCGTCACCTCGATTCTCTTTGACCAGCTCCCAGATTTCAAGAGCAACGTGTTCCTTGAGAAAGAAATTATGCATCCCTTTCATTTATTCATATTTTAAGGAAAATAAACTTGCTTTTGATTATTCAATCACATAGACCTTACAGGATTTTCTGCTGGAAAACGACATTATTGTCACAGTCTCCAATAATGAGAGTGAAATAATGGTGGTCTGGTGCTGTCTGTTTCGATGCCAACTCCTTGAAATTCATCAAGTTCACTGAGACAGAAATCTCAGCTGTGGAGAGACTGTAGCGTGGAATCTAGGAAAATATGTGATTAAATACAATTATATAAGACATAGTAAAATGATGATGGCTCAAACGGCAGTTTTTTTATTATCATCTTTAATATTTTGAATATATCATAAAAGCTGCATTCATAATAATTATAAAAGAATTAGCAATAGGCAGTTTAAAATCATTTTTGTATGGAGAATAGTAGGTTGTCCAGCATAAAACTAAATATACACTTATAAAATGTTACCTGTTCCAAAGTAACTTCATATTTTGGGAGTTTGCTGACAGCTTCCTTAATCTGGTTCCCAAATGGAGGGTGTCGGTTCACAATCTGGCAAAAAAAAAAGTCTGTATGTAATACTACTGTAACAACAGAAAGACTTCATCATAAATAAATGTTTTTCTAAACTTCTAAAGATATATGCAAGATATATTGACTTACTAGCTCTAGTTCTCTAGGACTGGTCTGCTCAATTTTGCTGAATGTTGTAAGCCCTGCATTCACCATAGCAGCAGCAAGTGTTAATCCTAAAAAATAAAACCCCAAATATAAAAAGCACACACATTTAGCACAACAAATACAATACATTTAAAGGAAGCCTTTTTAAAATTGTAGGGATTCTGCCTGACCTATCCTCTCAAGCTGTCTGGAGACGCAAGGCGAGTTCTCCCACAGTTTAGCTCGAAAACATTTGGCAAGAGTTAAAGAGTTGAGTCGAGCTGAGAAATTCGACTTGGAGTGATGACTGAGAAACTCAGTCAGATCTGGCAGAGATCAAAAGCAGCATTTTGTTTAATCTATGCTAAGTAAAAATTGGCACGAGAAAGAATTGAACATTTGCAATTTCATGGCCATGTCATCAGACAGAGAGAGCAAAAGCTTAAAGAGAGACATGCAAGTAACCTACATCTACTGACTCTATTTCCATTTCTGAATATTTTTCCAGTGTCCTGTATGAGTCCAAACTCCTGAATGGGGATGCAGCCGAGCTGAGCTTGAATCAGACTAGGATGAGAAGATAACTGCATGCATAAATAAAAAAAACAAATACGCAAGCTATGCAATCAAGTGGCATCCAAAAGGTAATAGCAAGACCTTACCAATTCACTTTCATGTCATTACTTTTGATCTTTCCTTCCATAGGAAACCTAAAAAGAAAATATTACAACTCACGTGATTTAGTCTACCTATGCTACACTGCAAAAAATAATGGTGTAGAATTTACATTTTCACAAACAATTACGAAGAAACTACAAGTAAAACTAAATTAAACGTGAGAAAAACTGAAATTGTATTTTCTTGTAAAACGTACTCTAGAAATCTTTTTATTTTTACAACTTAAAAAAAATATTTTACAATAAATGGGTTTTAGGTAACTGAAGACAACTTTGACCTGATGGTGGTTCTGTTCTTATCCTTGTTCAACATGTTCAAGGTTTTCTTTTCATTTACTCTCAACTGCACGTCACTGAATTCTTTCCCCTTCGATATCATTTCAATCTAGAAAGTGAGAAAAAAGTGTTTATATCATTATATGATGTTCTAAAGCAGTTAATATCAATGGATCAGGAAATGCTGCAAGAAAAACAATGCTTTCTTACCAGCTCGGGTAATGTCTCTGTTCCTGTCACCATACTGAACTGCTTCACAGTGTCAAAAGCAACACAGTACCTGGCCATGAGTTTTCCAGTCTCTGTGTATCATACCATTTATTTGGACATTACAACCAAAGGCAAATTTGATAAAGACACTAAGGGCCAGTTTTACTAACAGCTTGCGCCAGCGCAAACCGTCTTTTGGCGTTAAAATTGTACACTCAGGTTTGACTAAAGACGCGCAGTGATGAATTAGCGCTGAAAAGGCGTGGACAGTTATTTTTGCGCCTGACCTTATTGAATATGAATTTATAGGAGTTTCCCTTTCAGATGCAAAAGTTATGGGAGGAGAGTATTCAAATGAATCACGCAACGCGTTTTACTAACATTTGCGCTTGTCAATTTACTGGCATTTGCACCATTATTTAACGGCCAAAAAAAGCATGTCTTAAACTATTTTGCGCTTAAAATGGCTGTTAGGAGGAACCGCAGAGAACAGAGAGAGCATGGTAGAGGATTTTTTCCATATATATTATTTTGAATGCCAGAAGAACACACTTTGTTAGCATATCATATCGTTTGCCATGCAATGTTATTTTACATTTTCTTCAGGACATAAAAGACGACTTGGAACTCTAAACTAGTAGTCACGCAATACCAAGTCTATCAAACCTTTTAGCAAACCTAAATTTTTTGGCCTCTGGTTCTTTTCAATATACTGTGGCTTCTTTATTCTTTATTTTTCTACTATGCTAATTTACGTTGCACTTGTTATATTGCGTTGGTCAATATGTAACTGAAATTTGAATTTGAAAATGAAACTTCCACACCCATCTGCGCTGTTTTGGAATTGCGCTCTCGCGCTAATTTGACCTGTTTAGTAAAACTGGCCTTTAATAATAATAAAAAGAAAAAGGGCTAAATTAAACTTCATATATTTTTATTGAAAAAAGAGCATCATCAGGAACCTGTGGGCTTGATGTTAATGTCTTCATCCATGGTAATCAGGTTGAAAGAGGCCAAAGAGTTGAGGTTCTTCAAGCACAGCTCTAAAACACAGTGGAAATCATATTTACAAGACAAGCTCCTCAGTCTAGTCAGTTTTTCAAATTATTGAACTGGCTCACTTTTCATACCTTGTAACTTAGTCTCAATTCCACATTTGTCAAGCTCAGGAGAAAAACCTGTGACAAAATATGAGAGACTAATAAAGAACAGCTAGCAGTACGTTTGATGTTTGGGATTTAAGGTTTAGGATTTACCATAGTGTTTGGGGTTTTTCAAAGCACGGATGTACAGGAAGGTGGAGCGGATCCAGTCTAGAGCCATGTTCACGTCAGATATGGTATGGAGAACTATCTCTGCATTCAAGTGCTCCACCAAGTTTGTATGCAAGCTGAAAATAATCATTTTGTTGTATTAATCACATACATAGATAACACATAAATAGACTAGCCTACCTCATATGTTTTGGGAAAATGGAAATCCTTCTGAGACTGAACAAAATGTGTTATACCTGCTCTCTATGCTGTCCATGCCACTCAAGAAATGTGTGTATTTGTCCTTTGTCTGAGATCGGGTCATGATCACAGCAGTTGCTGTAGTATCAAACTAAACAAAAACCAAATACAATGTGTGCTGAGGTCTCAATCTTAATACTGTAACAGCTGTATGTTTGTATTTCCAGTTGAGATTTAACCCGAGTGCTTGAAATCTAACCACATTTTTATACATAATAAATGCATGTCTTGTAGGTTGGTTTGATTTAATAAAATATAGTAAATGTATTTCTAGATTATTATAACCTGTACACATAAAGACTTTTGGGCCAGGAGGCAACTTCTAAAGTCACGCTCTGAATTGTGTTAGCAGTACCTGAGGTCTGCCAGCTCTCCCAATCATCTGTAAAAGGTCAGCTTCACTGTACTCTTCACATGCACCACCAACATAGTGCAATGTGGATTTGATTACCACAAGGTGGGCTGGCAGATTCACACCCATAGCAAGGGTGCTGGTTGTAACTGAAAAAGTTCAGCTATGTTTTTATATATGCTTTTTATAATACATTATGTACTGAATAATCAAAACTAAATGAGTGAAAACATATTTGCAGAACTTACATAACACTGGCAAGTCACCCACAGTAAATGCTTTTTCAATACATTTCCTGTCTGACACATCCATGCCAGCATGATGATATCCAATGCCACAAATAAATAGATCTGGAAGAGGTATAGGAAAAAAAAAAGTTTAGTCTGGCTTCAAAAAAACTGTGACCAATGTATTTATGAATGTCAAATAGCACAAGCAATTAACATACACACCTCTGAGTTTTGCATCAAGCAGAGAGTTTGCATATTTCATCAGTCTATGAAAGAGTTAATTAGTTATACTAAGAGATGTCCACATTAAGAGTAATCTTAAAAATACAGTTCAGATCCTGCAAAGCTTCTTAATTTTTGGTAGTTCAACCACAACATGCTCCTGTAAATAGTCTATGTTATGTGACTTTAGTACCTTTGTTTGTGGTCAAGGCTCATAACGAATCTTGCATCCTTGGCAAGCACAGAAGCAGACTGTTGAACTCCTTTTCTTGTGGAGCAAAACTGTTAAATTCAGACAAATGCATTACACACACACACACACACACACATATATATATATATATATATATACACATATACTCACTGGCCACTTTATTAGGTACCCCTGTTCAATTGCTTGGTAACGACAAATTGCTAATCAGCCAATCACATGGCAGCAATCAATACATTTAGGCATCTAGATGTGGTGAAGACGACTTGCTGAAGTTCAAACCGAGCATCAGAATGGGGAAGAAAGGGGATTTAAGTGACTTTGAACGTGAAATGGTTGTTCGTGCCAGATGGGCTGGTTTGAGTATTTCAAAGACTGCTGATCTATTGGGATTTTCCCGCACAACCATCTCTAGGGTTTACAGAGAATGGTCCGAAAAAGAGAAAATATCCAGTGAGCAGCAGTTGTGTGGACGGAAATGTCTTGTTGATGTCAGAGGAGAATGGGCAGACTGGCTAGAGATTATAGAAAGACAACAGTAACTCAAATAACCACTCGTTACAACCAAGGTATGCAGAATACCATCTCTGAACACACAACACATCGAACCCTGAAGCAGATGGGCTACAGCAGCAGAAGACCCCACCGGGTGCCGCTCCTGTCAGCTAAGAACAGGAAACGGAGGCTACAATTCACACAGTCTCACCAGAATTGGACAATAGAAGATTGAAAAATGTTGCCTGATCTGATAAGACTTTATTTCTGCTCCGACATTCAGATGGTTGGGTCAGAATTTGGCATAAAGAACATGAAAGCATGGATCCATCCTGCCTTGTCTCAACGGTTCAGGCTGGTGGTGGTGGTGTAATGGTTTGGGGATATTTTCTTGGCACACTTTGGGCCCCTTAGTACCAATTGAGCATCGCCACAGCCTACCTGAGTATTGTTGCTGACCATGTCCATCCCTTTATGACTACAGTGTACCCATCTTCTGATGGCTACTTCCAGCAGGATAATACACCATGTCACAAAGGTCAAATAATCTCAGACTGGTTTCTTGAACATGACAATGAGTTCACTTTACTCAAATGGCCTCCACAGTCACCAGATCTCAATCCAATAGAGCACCTTTGGGATGTGGTGGAACGGGAGATTCACATCATGGATGTGCAGCCGACAAATCTGCAGCAACTGAGTGATGCTATCATGTCAATATGGACCAAAATATCAGAGGAATGTTTCCAACACCTTGTTGAATCTATTCCACGGAGAATTAAGGCAGTTCTGAAGGCAAAAGTGGGTCCAACCCGGTACTAGCAAGGTGTACCTAATAAAGTGACCAGTGAGAGTATATATATTTATATTTATTTTAAAATACACAAGCCAACACATTTGCATTTACAAAGATTCACTTACCACAAGGGTTGGTTTTTGATCTGAGTAGGTCTGAATAATGTTGGCCATTTTGTAGTTGAGAGAAAGATCAAACTTGAATTCATTCTGATTACTTCCACAGGGGAACCCAAGCACCACTTTCCTCAGTTTCACAGGCCTGTGACTCTCATCCATCTCCAAACAAGTGGCAGGCCCTGACTTATCCGAAAGCCATTCAGATATCTTTGAAATGGTTAAAAAAACAGCACAGGAATAATCTAAATTAACCTGAAAAGAGATTTATCTCTTTGGTACTTCCTCAAACAACTTACGTCCTGGATGTTTGGGATGGTAGCTGAGACAGCCACAAATCTCGTTGATGCTTTTGATTCTGGATTTACAGCCAGTTGATATGAGTGCATGGTTTTCATTCGGCTGACCACAACTTCAAGAGTGGCTCCACGGGTTTTGTCTTTGACCACATGTATCTAGAGAGGGTATGTAGACATAAATATGTAGTTCATTAACAAAACACTGCCATCTGTTTTAAATACTGGTATTAACGATCACATGGGAGTAAATAAATCAGACCTCATCAATGAGGAAGAGACTAACAGATGGCAATAAACAGTTATCCTTCCACCTCCTTGTCATGCTGTCCCATTTTTCCTTTGAAAGGGAAAAATGTTCAGACTTGTTGGAAAGGTGTTTTATGTTTAGACTCTACTATATGTGGCAACATACAGGAGTTGTAAAAATCAGATGAGCATCCTGAATTTCAAAAATGTCATCAATCTCTGTGTCTCCAGTTAACTCCTTGCAATTTAGTCCAAGGGGTCCAAACTTCTGTTTCCAGTCTTCAAAACGCTGACTGCAAAGAGCCTTAATCGGTGCCACTAAAGCATAAAATGTTAAACAGTATTTGTTATAAATTAGTGAATGAAAAGTTTCAACAACAAAAAAAACACGTAATTATTAAGCTCAAATAATAATTGCTATAATTGTAACTCACTGTACACAGCTCTGACATTGTGCCAGGCGTCTGAAGCCTCAATCAGTTGTCGAACAATAGCCAGCTCAAAGAGCACGGTCTTCCCAGAGCCCGTGGGAGCACAGGCAACAAAATTTGTATTTGTGTACAAAACCTGAAATAGAGCAATAATCTGCTGCACACTGTGTTTATGAACTTTACATGAAATAGATATAAATGCTAGATATTTACATCATCCAGTGCTTGGGACTGCACATAGTTGAAGTAAGGGAATTCTATAAACACACTTCTGAATTTAGCAGCTTAGACAAAAATCAAGGAAAATAATGAATGTGACAATAAATGTGTCACTCACAGTCCTAAGTTATAAATGTACATTGAACAACTTTAAATTTCCCATGAATTCTGAGTTTTCTTTCCTAAGATAATATATTTCCAACTGAAACAGGGATTGGGCAGGATGTTTTGTACAATATCATTTTCTATATTCCCAGAAGAGAATCTTTCTAATTTTTGAATGTGAATATTTGCAAAAAGTGAATTATGTCAGCTTTTAGAGTACACTAGCATAAACAATAGATTAGATCAACACTAATAAACACCACAAAGTCAGAAAACTATTATTATTTAGATTTCATGAGGTTTCAAAGAGGATACGAATTTCAGAGACTGGACGTAGTGTTCCTTTTCCAGATGGCCCTTGAAAAACAACATTAACATACCAGATATTTAGTTTAAAACTACTTGTTCTCCATGTATGGAAATTGTAAAGATTGCATATTTTGCTCTATTATGCCGCAAACACACTGCATGATTTTCAAAGTTGTCCGATTGCGGTTCTTCTCACACCACACAATTGTCCGAGGTACTATTTAGCTGCTGTTGAGAGCACACTACACAAATAATCGTCGATAAGAGTTCAGACATCACACAACTATTCAAAAAGAAGACTCGCCAACAACTCGGTCTGGTCTACAAACTATGATATATACAAATGAAGTGATGAAGGGGGAAAAAATTAAGATTGAGAGACTGGATTTCTCCCTGGTAAAAAATTGTAGCCCACAAGCTTGTAATACAAGTTGCCTTTACGATGATTTGCAATGAAAAAGGAGAAAGAAGAAAAGAAAAAAACGGTTGCCTAGAGAAGCCATGCTTGCTGATGTTTTGTTGCAGGTCAATGACTTCTCCCCCTGAAATTTCCTTTATCCTGTATCTTGCCTTCTCCTTGGCTGTAGGTAATTGCCAATTTAATTTCCATTTAAAACACCTTTCACACTGCAGATTGTTTATACGACACCATTTTTAAACTAAAAACAGAAAGCTTTTTAAGCATTTTGGCCATTTGTTTATACAACATTAACGTTTTGGAGACCTGAAAATGCAAACTTTTAAAAATGGGTTTAAAAATTTTTTTTACATTTATCATCTCCTTATAAACTATGAAAATCGAAACTTGAGAAAAAAAAAAAGATGTTTAATGTGCAAATGTATTACTCTCACTGGCCACTTTATTAGGTACACCTTGCTAGTACCGGGTTGGACCCCCTTTTTCCTTCAGAACTGCCTTAATTCTCCGTGGAATAGATTCAACAAGATGTTGGAAACATTCCTCAGAGATTTTGGTCCATATTGACATGATAGCATCACACAGTTGCTACAGTTTTGTCGGCTGCACATCCATGATGCGAATCTCCCGTTCCACCACATCCCAAAGGTGCTCTATTGGATTGAGATCTGGTGACTGTGGAGGCCATTTGAGTAAAGTGAACTCATTGTCATGTTCAAGAAACCAGTCTGAGATGATTTGAGCTTTGTGACATGGTGCATTATCCTGCTGGAAGTAGCCATCAGAAGCTGGGTACACTGTAGTCATAAAGGATGGACATGGTCAGCAACAATACTCAGGTTGGCTGTGGCGATGCTCAGTTGGTACTAAGGGGCCCAAAGTGTGCCAAAAACATATCCCACACCATTACACCACCACCAGCAGCCTGAACCGTTGAGACAAGGCAGGATGGATCCATGCTTTCATGTTCTTTACGCCAAATTCCAACCCTACCATCTGAATGTCGGAGCAGAAATCGAGACTCATCAGACCAGGCAACATTTTTCCAATCTTCTATTGTCCAATTTTGGTGAGCCTGTGTGAATTGTAGACTCCGTTTCCTGTTCTTAGCTGACAGGAGCGGCACCCAGTGGGGTCTTCTGCTGCTGTAGCCCATCTACTTCAGGGTTCGACGTGTTGTGCGTTCAGAGATGGTACTCTGCATTTGGTTGTAATGAGTTGTTATTTGAGATATTATTGCCTTTCTATCATCTCTAATCAGTCTGCACATTCTCCTTTGACCTCTGGCCTTTCCGTCCACACAACTGCTGCTCACTGGATATTTTCTCTTTTTCGGACCATTCTCTGTAAACTCTAGAGATGGTTATGCATTTAAATCCCAGTAGATCAGCAGTTTTTTAAATACTCAGACCAGCCCTTCAGGCACCAACAACCATTCCACGTTCAAATTCTCTTAAATCCCCTTTCTTCCCCATTCTGATGCTCGGTTTGAACTTCAGCAAGTCGTCTTCATCTCATCTAGATGACTAAATGCATTGAGTTGCTGCCATGTGATTGGCTGATTAGTAATTTGTGTTACCAAGCAATTGAACAGGTGTACCTAATAAAGTGGCCGGTGAGTGTGTGTGTATATAATAGAAATGCGTATGTGCACAGGCAACTACTTGTCTGGCATGCATAACAGTGTTTTAAATCATCTTTGCAGATCCGTGTTAAAGGGGATTATGAGGTGCTGTATAGGGCTTAAATCAAACTTCACTCACGCAAACATACATGACACACATGCATACACATATATGAAACAGTCACACATACATGTATACTACTAACTGCTCAAACAAATATATATGAAATGCATGCACACACACACAAACTCTCCGCGCACAGCGCCTCATAGGTGATCTTTGAAAATATCTTGACAATGTTGTCATCTGTTTGTAAAACTTTTTTGTTTTTAGTATCTAATAGGCATCAGCAATGAATCGGCGCTTCCCTAAGATTGAGTCTTTGATAACACACTACACAACAAGCGATTGTCACTCACATGTACGAGCACTACTTTGCTATTGATTTTGGGCATTTGAGTGAACATCTGGGCTAAAATCATGCAGTGTGTACCCAGCATTAAAAACTACAGAGATTTAACTTTTACAAGGTAGAATTGCTGGTTAAATTTCGGCCAATTTGGACTAAATCTATAACATGACATTCCAGTTAACTAATAGTGCTACAGTATTATATTACCTTCTAAATCTGCAGGTCTGAAACCAAAATGGAGATTATGGTTTGTTTTTGAAGGTACATTGCATGTTTGTTCTGTTTGGCCCAAGTCAATAAAGGGACTACAGCTAGCAACAGCATGTGTAGTCTGTAGACCGGTGGTTGTCATGGCAACCTGACCAAGGAAACCTGTGTCATTTGTTGTTGACATCATCTGATTTGGGATACCATCTTCATCATTCCCTGAGATCCTTCTAGTGGGAGCTCGGAACAACCTAGGTTTACAATAGAATCCAGTCTGTTTACCCACTTATTGTTCTACTGCCAATATCCATTTCAAACACAAAGAACTGCTTGTTACATCAGCACATTTTGTTAACTCAATCAAGATGTAGCAAATCATACCGAGTCTTGAAGGGAGGAGCACTGGCAGTAGGTAAAGGCCTTGCTTCCACAAAACCCGTCCGGTCGACAGCTTGATCTCTTTCTCTAAAAGGTTCATGGGTCCACAAAACAGATTCCTCCAGCTCATGTGATTTCACAGTCTGCCGCTGGACACTTGCAAAGGGATTGTGAATAAGTTGAGATGGAGGCAGGAATTTCTTTGATCTCTGAGAGCAACCTTAATAAATGAGAAATAAATGAAAAATTAAATAAAAGTCACGCTCTTCCTATTCCTATATGCATGCAATATACACCTGTAGCAATAAATAGAGGTACCATCTTTTCACACCGAGGAACTCATATACAACGATTACAGAAGATTCAAACGCTAACTGATGCTCCAGAAGGAAAAACCAAGAGCATTCTTGATTTTGAAGATCAGGGTAAATTTAACTTAATTTGCCTTCTGGAAAACATGTAACTATCTTCTGTAGCTTCTGAAGGGCAGTACTAAATGAAAAAATATTATATTTAGGGAAAACAAGAAAAATATACACATCTTCATTCTGTTCAAAAGTTTTCACGCCCTGGCTCTTAATGCATGATTTTTCCTTTTGGAGCATCAGTGAGCGTTTTAATCTTCTGTAATAGTTGTAAATGAGTCCCTCAGATGTCCTCAGTGTGAAACGATGGATCTCAAAAATCATACAGTCATTAATGGAAAGGGTTCAAATACACAAAAATGCTGGAAAACCAAAGAGATTGTGGGACCTGAAGGATTTTTCTGAAGAACAGCAGACAGTTTAACTGTTCAGGACAAACAAGAGACTCATGAACAACTATAACTAAACAAAAAAACACAGCTGTGGGTCATTCGGGTAACAACACAGTATTGAGAATTAAGCGTATGTAAACTTTTGAACTCACTTTTTATTCATTTTTATAAATTCAACTATTATTTTCTCTTGTGGACTACATGTAAACAAATTTATGTGAAATATCTTATCCAGGTCAGTACTAAATAAACAATAGCATGCATTTTGTATGATCCTTCTTACTTGGTAAAATACTCCACATTTTGCAGATTCTGCAAGGTGTATGTAAACGTTTGACTTCAACTGTATATACAGGTGCATCTCAATAAATTAGAATGTTGTGTAAAAGTTCATTTATTTCAGTAATTCAACTCAAATTGTGAAACTTGTGTATTAAATAAATTCAATGCACACAGACTGAAGTAGTTTAAGTCTTTGGTTCTTTTAATTGTAATGATTTTGGCTCACATTTAACAAAAATCCACCAATTCACCATCTCAACAAATTAGAATATGGTGACATGCCAATCAGCTAATCAACTCAAAACACCTGCAAACGTTTCCTGAGCCTTCAAAATGGTCTCAGTTTGGTTCACTAGGCTACACAATCATGGGGAAGACTGCTGATCTGACAGTTGTCCAGAAGACAATCATTGACACCCTTCACAAGGAGGGTAAGCCACAAACATTCATTGCCAAAGAAGCTGGCTGTTCACAGAGTGCTGTATCCAAGCATGTTAACAGAGAGTTGAGTGGAAGGAAAAAGTGTGGAATAAAAAGATGCACAACCAACCGAGAGAACCACAGCCTTATGAGGATTGTCAAGACAAATCGATTCAAGAATTTGGGTGAACTTCACAAGAAATGGACTGAGGCTGGTGTCAAAGCATCAAGAGCCACCACACACAGACGAATTTGGCTATATATTTTAAACTCATTTTATTCAACAGTTTAGTAAATAATTAAGTTAATATTGTGTTATATTTTAAACAAGATATATGTTTTTGCTCAATTTTGCAGAGAACATAATTTAAAGCCATAGCATATAAAGTAATGGACAAAAATATCGGCACCCTTGGTAAATATGATCAAAGAAGGCTGTGAAAATTAATCTGCATTGTTAATCCTTTTTCTTTTATTTACAAAATTCACAAAAAGCTAACCTTTCATTATAAGAATTTAAAATGGGGGAAATATCATTATGAAATAAATGTTTTTATCTAATACACATTGGCCACAATTAATGGCACCCTTTTATTCAATACATTTTGAAACCTCCATTTGCCAGTTTAACAGCTCTAATTTTCTCATATAATGTCTGATGAGGTTAGAGAACACCTGACAAGAGATCAGAGACCATTCCTTCATCGAGAATCACTCCAATTCGCTTTAAACGAAATCGACCAATCAGGTTAGCATTACGCAAAGGGGTTTGGAAAAAGGAATCATCGAGCGAATCGTTTGGGAGTCATTGAGCAAATAAGGTAAAAATAAATGATTATAAGAAAATTAAAGTGTTTTTTGACCTTGGATGCATGTCAACCTATTGTTGGGGACTCCCAAAACTAAAATATGAACCTTTCATAACCCATAATAGGCGCACTTTAACACAAGGTTTAAGTAATCTTTTGTGGGTATTTTCACAGTCAAATTTATTTTGTGATTAAGATTAATTTATCGACATCATGTAATTCATTAGATTAAATTTTTAACCGACATTCATGCATACACAATCACACACAAATTAAATTAATTTTAATGTTCTAATGTACACACATCATGATTTTAGGTTGTGTCATATATATATATATATATATGTGTGTGTATATATATATGTGTGTGTGTGTATATATATATATATATATGTGTGTGTATATGTAATATGCATATGTATAAATATATATATCTTGATGGAAGTTCATACATTTGATATATATATATATATATATACATACATCTCATGATTTTAGGTTAATTTTTCTAAATACATTTTTAATTAAAGATTTTGAATAGATAGATGAAAAATGGACATGATATACTCCAACTGACTAAACCTATAATCTTATTTTAGCTTAAATCCAAACAGGACTCACTAAGTGAGAAAAGGTGTGCTGCCTCTCCCTGGATGTCTTGTGTTGCAGGTATTTGTGATAATGAAGGTGGAGCATCAAATGTCCAGGAGCCCTGTCCCTGACATAATGGTTTCCTAAACAGAGTCATATTAATAACCAGTTTCTCGATTTATTCATTCTTATATATCTGGCGTGGTTCTGATCATACATAATGTGTAAAGGCCTAGCGTTACTCACACTTTATGAATTACTGGCCCGTCATAAAACAGGTTATCCACTGACGAAACGCCTTCTTCTGAGTCTAACATCTTGTGGTGGCCACTGGCATCCTAAAAGAACAACTGTGATAAATAACATTGAAATATGAAGCTGTTATTAGGCATTACAACATACATCACACGTTATTTACTGTGAACCCTCGAGTTTAGCTTTTAGCTAACGTTAACGTTACTGGCTATCGTTTCTCTGAGGTAAAATAATTAGCTGAGCGCTTAATGTTAGCGGTAGAATGTCTGTTGGTACACTCGGTTTGCCAAAAATAGTAAAGTGACAATTAAAAGTCTAAAAACATTCCATATACGTACGTTTTATCTAACAAAACAGTATTTGAGAGGAATACTTTATAACCGGCGCTATCTTGACGGCGGCAAGTGAACCCCGCGAGCTGTGACATGTGTGGATCGCGAGCAAGGTCACGCGATCATCATAACTGTATTAAACATTGTCATTTTATTACAGAAAGCAGATCATATCTGCTGAAATGCTCATTACATTGCCTTTAACGGATTTAAAGAACAGAAAGCCACAATATTACAATTACAATTCATAAATACAACGCATTTACATTCTTTAGTATTGTACTGATAACGTTATCTGTCTGACTAATGTTAGACGTATTTTTGTGGAAAAACACCTTTGATGGAATTTGTTGTGTTTCCCAGTTCAAACTTGATGTATATATGCATACATGACTTTACGCAAAACGTTTAGCTGTGGTATACCGGGCTATGGACGTTATTTTGTTCCTAATAATTGGTTGAGAGAGGCATTGCCATTCTTCCTGCTTATCATCTTCTGTTCAGTGTTCACTTTACCGTCAGTACTTCTACTTGCCACCTATTTGGAATAGTCCACTTTTTGTTTGGGGGGCATTATTTGCATGACTCATAAGAATAATGCATTTTCTCTCGACTAAACGTATCCAACATGTTTATATTATGTAATATTGTATCATAAATAAGTTGTTGCCAGTGGGAAATCACAATATTAACATTATTTTTAATACATTTTATCAAGTTTTTGGAGTCCCCCTCCTTGAGGCGCAATGCCTTTGTCTGTGGACCATCGAGCAAATATGGCGGCTTCGCAATAAATGGAAAGCTTGAGCGAGCAAAAATGAAATGATTACACTTCAGTGTTATTGTCCACAATCGCACCTGCAGAAAGGTAGGCTAAAATGCATTTGGCAACAACATTAAAAGGTGAAACCGTCAAAGTGCCCCCAATATTTCGATAGGGGCAAGTGGTTGTAAGCTTCATGTTGAACATAATGGGGCTTGACTGCTACCTTGCTAGCACACTCTCATAGTATGTAGTAAGAGGATTGCCTATACAGAAAGATGTCAGTGGTATATATGTTATTAACGCACGTAAATCTTGATCTGTACTGCATCTCTGAATTATAAAAAAATACTGTTTTAAAATTTTAATTTGTTGCAGGTTTGAATGCATGTTATGTTTTGTGAACCACTAATTATGCAACATAGAACTTGATCCAAAAATATGTTAGTTTTTTTAATAACTTGAATCACAACAATAATATTATGACAACTGTTAATGCCTTTAAACGTGTTGTTTATACACCCAGACATAAATGTTTTACTAAAGGTACTTTTCTCGGTGCATGTGATTTACATTTCATAGTCATATGAAAAGATTTCTCCTGCTATCTGTTGGTAATTATTTGTACAATGTTGTCAGTAGTTTAATTAATGTATTTATTGTACAATGTGTCTCAAAGCACATACACAATTTGAATTCCTTCTCATATTTTAATGTATGTAGTTGGGATCTTTAGTGTAGTTAGCTAAAACACTGTCTAGTTTTTTTTTGTCATTTCCACTTTCACTTGTGTAAGCATGCAAGACCAACCAGTTGGGGGTGCTTATCATATTGCATGTAGAATAGGGATTGATTGGCTTACTAAATTTATACATGTTGAAACTTACTTTGAATTTTGATGACATTGGTAATCAGCTGTCAAATGTAGCATGTATTGATGTTGTTAACCAGCTATAGTACTGAGCAGCCATGATTAGCCACATTAATAATTGTATTTTTTTGTTATTATTAATAATATAATTTTTGCTGTAACCTGGTGGTGTATTTATATTTTACCAAGTAAAAAATGTAATAAAAAAAATGTATTTAGGGATGCACCGAAATTAAAATTCCTGGCCGAATCCGGACAAAATGAAACACTGGGCTAAAGGCAGAACACCGAACACAGTTTTCCGCACAGTTTTTGTCCCCATATATTTGTGCCAATTTGTTTTCACCATTGCATAAATTGAATAGCCAAAATGTTGGCTAGCTTTTCAAAGAAAAAATTATTTACAAAACAACAATTTTAAAATATTTACTTAACACTGAAATTTTAACACCCTAGCTGACAATACCAACAAAGCACACTTTAACTTAAAATTAATAAGTTAGTAAAATATTTTTTGGCCATTTTTGAGACCCCCTTCTTGAATCAGTTATGTATTTTGTACTGTACAAATAAATGCTGCCTTGCTGAGCAGAAGATAATTATTTTAAAACATTGGAAAATGTTACAGATCCCAATTTGAACACTATGTGTGAGTGTTATAATGTATTTAATGTAAAATGTATTTCAAAACTATTAATTAAACTACTTTTTGCGTCTTTCTCAGACAGTGTTTAAATGCTTCCTCACTGCCGACATGTTTGCTGCATTAGTGCGCGCCTCTATTTGATTGCGTCACATCATTGTTCAGTACGATTTTTTCGGTCTTTTTGCTCATTCAATTTTGGTTGCCAAACATTCAGTGCATCCCTAATGTTACTGTTATATTATAACATGTAACATTATTTACTGTTTAAATATTACCCATAAGCAAGCAAAACCGTCTTTATGACCCATGTACTATTAAGTCCATAAAGTGTCTAAAACATTTAAATTTAATTGAATTTTGCAGTTGCAAATATGCATGTTCATGCGTGGATTTTTTAAATAAAGACATCAATATACTTATTCAATTTATTTTATTAGGGGTAGACTCAAACCAGAGTTCATTGATATAATTTACAGTTGCCAAATAACTTTGTAACTAGCCACAATAATATAGCATACAGACTAGGGGTGTGCGATATTGACAAAAAAAAATATCTTGATGTTTTCTGGGATTTTTAACGATAATTAGACAATATTTTGCTGAGTGTGTTATTCTGCTGGTATCTTAAGGATGATAGAAATCAATCTTTCCAAATAAGTTTAAGTTAATTTTTACTTTTATGGGAATTTATTTTTACCTATATAAACCCATTTTTCTAAAAGTATGCATTAACTTTTGTGACAAATTCTTACATTTAATCAGTGAATTTGCTGTTACCAAGCAAATTAAATCGGTATACATTTTTTTACTTTTGCTATGCAGAAGAAACTCAAAATCTGCATCTGAAGTGACATTTAGATGTATACACACTACGGTTTAGTGCAGAACATGAATACATTTGACCTGCAATTACAAATGCATAAATAATGTTTTGAGATATTAAACATAAAACGTTTAATGCTGTTATTTGAAATCATTTAAATAATAAAAATAAACTTTAAATGTTAAATTAAAACTGCCAGCAGGTGGCAGCAAGTCACTGTTAATAAGTGAGTCATTGCGATTGAACTGAATCATTTAAACGGCTGATTCATTCAGGAACGAAACACCGTCCTGTTCTTCAGAGACAGAAAGCAGCCTTGAACGTGCCATCTACTCCTCAGATTTCTCTGCCGAAAAGAACCCTGTCGGCAGCGTGAGGAGCTTGGCAGCGAACGCAGCGTCTCGTTCCCTATTAAGAGAACAAGGGTTACGTGAGTAACCCGAGACGTTCTCTATCATAGGTTCACTTACGCTGCGTGAAAAGCTATTCACGCTTTGGGAACGATATACCAAACACGCCAAGCTAAAAACGCTGCCTATCTGGTCCAGTAAAGAACCTTTCAACATACGGTCGGTTCAAACAGACAAGATCTGAGAACCTGGAGCCGTATCAATGTCAAGGTTGTAAAACCTGACAAAGTTGTGCGGAGAGGACCATCCTGCCGCAACACAAATATCCTCCAGGGGTACCCCTCTAAAAAGAGCTTGAGAGGAGGCTACGCCCCTAGTAGAATGTGCCGAAGACTAAGAGGTGAAGGAAGGTTCCGCGCCTCATAAGTCAGCGAAATGGCGTCTCTCACCCAGTGAGAAATCCTCTGTTTCGATGTGGCAAGCCCGCGGCGGCCAGCACCAAAACACACCAGAAACTGGGAGGATTTTCTCCAAACTTTGGAGCGATCCACAGCTTCAATGCCCGAACCGGGCACAGCATGTGAAGTTTCTCATCCTCACTCGAAGCAAAGGGAGGAGGATGGAAAGTGTGAAGTGTGACCACCTGAGAGCGAAACGATGTGGACAAGACCTTGGGAATGTAACCAGGCCTAGGCGGCAGGGTCACTTTGACTAGACCCGGGAAAAAGTCCATACACATCTCACTAACAGAGAGGGCCTGCAAATCTCCAACTCTTTTTAGTGACGTAAGCACCAGCAAAAGAGTAACCTTAAGAGTCAGTATCCGCTCTGAAGCTGACTCTAAGGGCTCAAAAAGGGCCGTCACCAGACCTTCGAGGACGACTGATAAGTCCCAAGAAGGAACTGCCGTGGGGCGAACCGGCCTAAGCCGTCTGACTCCTCGCATAAAGGCGGAGACCATCCGATTTCTCCCCAGGGGGATCTCATCCAGCTCTCTCCGAGCTGCAATGGCCGCTACGTAAACCCGAAGGGTGGTAGCAGCCGCCCCCGCTGTCAGCCTCTCTTGCAAAAACTCCAGCACTGGACCAACAGGGCAGTTAACTGGGTCTATTGCACGAGCCAAACACCAGGATTCAAAGACACCCCACTTGGTAGAGTACTGTTTCCTAGTAGCGGGGGCTCTGGCACTGGCGATGGTCTCCTGAAACTTGACAGGTAAAATATCCATCACGGTCCTTGGCCCTGTATGGGCCATACCCAAAACTTCCAGAGCTCTGGTTGAGGATGCCAGATCTTGCCCTGAAGCTGGGACAGCAAGTCCCGCCTGATCCGAATCTCCCAAGGAGACCGATACAAGAGGGGAGTTAGCTCCGAGAACCAAGTCTGACGGTTCAACATCCATTCCCCCGGCCTGAGCTTCTGCCGCGACAGAAAATCGGCCGCGAGGTTCAGTATTCCCAGAACGTGAACTGCCCTCAAAGAAAGGAACTTGTCCTGGGACCAAAGGAGAAGACGGCATGCAAGCCTGTCCAGGGTGCGCGACTGTGAACCTCCCTGGTGATTTATGTGGGACATAACCGCCATATTGTCCGCTCTGATTATGATATGATGCCCCCCGAGAACGGGGAGAAAATACATCAAAGCCAGGAAGACAGCTCTGAGTTCCAGGCAGTTTATGTGCCAGGAAAGGAACTCTCCTGTCCATTCCCCGCTCGCCGGTCTGCCTTCGAAGACCGCGCCCCAGCCCGTCATTGATGCGTCCGTCGTGATCATATGGCGACGGTGGATCGCACCCATTCTCACTCCGCTCCGGAAAAAAGCGGGGTCCCGCCATTGTAAAAGGGGTTGAGAGCAACTGCGCGACACCCTGATATGGCGAGTGGCTGGTACAGTGGGGTAGCTCTTTCATCCACCAAAGGAACGCCCTCATGTGAAGCAACCCTAGGGGCAACACAGGAGAGGCCGCTGCCATGCGGCAGGTACCTACAGAGACATGACGGCCTAGCTTGAAGCAGGCCAGACATGCTGTAAAATTGGATATCCGGGCAGGAGCAAACCGGGCCTGCATCTGAATGGAATCCAAATGAACCCCCAGAAACACGGGAGGAGCCCATTCTCCTTGGCGTTCATTCTGAGGCCAAGAGAATGGATGTGGTGGAGAACGATATCTCTGTGACGACTTACTTGCTCCCTGGAGTGAGCCAGAATGTGTCAGTCTTCCAGATAGTTCAGCACACGAATGCCCTGGAGCCTCAAAGGGGCCAGTGCAGCATCCATGCATTTTGTGAATGTTCTCTGCGCCAAGGCCAGGCCGAAGGGCAGGACCTTGTATTGGTAAGCCTTCCCTCCAAAGGCAAACCGAAAGAACCTCCTGTGTCGCTGAACGACCTGGATGTGAAAATATGCATCCTTTAGGTCGATAGTGACAAAGTAGTCCCCTCCCTGAATCGGAGACATGATGGTTTTCATTGTCAGCATCTTGAACTTCCCTTTGTAAAG
Organism: Gymnocypris eckloni scoliostomus; assembly: GCA_027564155.1. NCBI lineage: Eukaryota > Metazoa > Chordata > Actinopteri > Cypriniformes > Cyprinidae > Gymnocypris > Gymnocypris eckloni. Next base: position 18,362,402 of record CM050422.1, on the reverse strand, counting down.
GGAAAAATTCAGACACCGCAGATCCAGAATGGGCCTCAGGCCACCGTCTCTCTTTGGAACAAGGAAGTAGCGGCTGAAGAACCCTCGTTCGATGTCCGACTGAGATATTTCCTCTATCGTTCCTTTTTGTAGGAGGGAGGAAATTTCTTGTTGTAGAACAGAAGCCTTGGAGGCGCTGTTTACTACTGTCAGCTGAACCCCGTTGAAGCGGGGGGAATTTCTCCCAAGCTGAAGTGTGTAGCCGGACCGAATTTTACGGAGAACCCAAAGCGATACCCCCGGTAGACGCTCCCATTCGTGAATGAAATGCGATAGAGGAAGCAGAGTGTCGTGCAAGGGAAGATATACCTGAGATGGGGTGTCGAGAAGGCCTGGAAGCAGAGACGCCCTCCACCACGAAGGAAAGCCCTCGGCGTCCTTGTTTGGGATGATGGAGAGTGAAGTGCTGGACTGACAGGTGGCCGGCACGGGGTCCGTACGCTGCAGGAGAGAACCGACTGTGTCCTCCTAACACATGGCCCGCTGGTGGCAAAAGGACGGACTGTAGAGGGGGAAAGACGAACGAGTCCCCCAGCTGTCAGACCGAGGAAAAATGAGGGTGAACTCGTTCTGCACACCAAGCCTCGAGGGGTGGTTGTGACAGATTTGAGCGAGGAGAGCGCGTTTGAGGCTGGCAGATACGCTTTTGCGGTCTGGTCTCGCCTCGTGGTGGTGAAGCGGCTCTCCTCATTCCGACCCGAAGGTCAGGAATGACTCGGAGGAGCCGAAGCGGCAGGCCTGTTGTGCCGCTTCAGGTCAACCCGTCTGCGTGGTCGCTGGCGAGGGAAGGACCAGCCACGGGCTCCCCCAACCGTAGTTGGGGGAGGGTGCATAGCCTGGGCGCCACTCCCGCCAGAAGGCTCCTTTCTGGGAAGCGATTGCTCCCTAGACAAAGAGCAGGAGGGAGTGGAATGGTCCCTCGTCCTCCTAGGCATGAACTGCTTAAGAGCAGCCGATTGCGTCTTGGCGGAGCGGAACTTTTCCACTACCGAGCTAACCGCCTCCCCGAATAACCCAGACTGTGAGATGGGTGCGTCCAGCAAGAACACCTTCTCCTTCTCATGAATCTCGGTTTCGATTCAGCCACAAATGGCGTTCTGCAGCCACTGAACCCGCCATAGAGCGCCCCACGGCGCGTGCGGTATGCTTAGTGGCTCTGAGAGCCAAGTCAGTGGCTCTGCGCAGCTCCTTCACAGCCTCTGGAGTCAGACCAGTCCCCTCGTCCATCTCTTTAAGAACGTCCGCCTGGTAGGCCTGAAGGATGGCCGCTGAAGGCCGTGCCTCCTGGCCGCTAGGCGGGAGAGCATCCGCTAAAGCAGGCCCGAAATCCTCGGAGTCCGAAGGAAACTGTGTCACGTGCCCTCGGGCTCGGAAAAAGATAATCATGCGCGAATTCAAACAGTGAATTCGCGCACACGCTCGGGTGAGGGAGGGAGAGAAAAGGCGAGGCCTGTCTGCTCACTCTCCATCTCCTCGAGCTCAACATCCGAACCCCAGGTCGAGGACTCACGAGATGCCGCGGAGGCCTCTGGGGCACGACGGGGAAAAATGGATGACTCCTTTTCTCAAGCCGAGAGCGGAGGGTTATGAGACGGAGATTTTCACAAAATGTACATTTTGAGATTCCATAAACCGCTTTGCGTGCATTCGAAAACCCCAAACAATTTATACACTTACTGTGTGGGTCATCACGAGCGATTGACAGGTTGACAGCAGCGATTGACAGCGGCGATACTCCATGGCACTTCACCGCAAGGAGAACAAAGTTCCACTGTAGGCAGTCGTCGCGCCATCAGCTAATGAATTGGCGGATTCTATAAGGGCTTCAGACATCGGTCACGCAGAAGGCGTTCCCAAAGCATGAATAGCTTTTCACGCAGCGTAAGTGAACCTATGATAGAGAACAGGTAATATGGTGTCTAAAATGTTAGTCTGTTAATTCTTGTTTATTGAACTGTTGTAAACAATCAATATTACATTTGTAATCATTTTTAGAGAAAAAAATGATAAAAGGGGTCTTATGGATTTCAAGTTTTATTTTCTCTTTGGAGTGTTACAATCTGTATGGTCATAGATAAGATCCCTGAAGTTGCAAAGACTAAAGTCTCAAAACTACGGTGGCCGAGAGAGCTCAACGCATTGCAAATAGAAAAAACACCTGCAAATTAAGGAAACAACTTCCTCAATTTTACAACGCACAAGCTTCAAATGCTCACAACACAACCAAAAACGAAACGCGCTGCAAATAGAAAAAAAATGCCTGCAAATTAAGAAAACAACTTCCTCCAATCAAAAATAACGTGCTGAAAAATGTCTGCAAATTAAGAAATAACGGTTGTGTTGTGAGCATTTGCAGCGTGTTTCTTTATTTGTCTGTATTGTGAGCATTTGCACCATCTGCTGTCAAACTGATGAAAATATTTTCTTGATTTGCTGGTGCTTTTTCTATTTGCATGTGTTTTCTGAAGTTGCTGCGCGTTGAGCTCTCTCGGCCACCGTACAAAACCAAATAAATATTCTTTATCAAAGTTAAGACTTGTCCACCCCCCTATAAAACGGCTCATTTAAACACACCCCCACATGTCTTCGTAACGATGTGGGGAGATTTTATAACACTGCCCAAACGTATAAGCAAATGAAAGAGGGCGTGATTTCTATTCTGGCTGTAGTATTGTTGCTGCTGCCGGTGCCATGTCGTGGAGATGCTGTGTTTCATTGTGAAAGTGAAAGTACTTCATTTGGGCTTCCAAAAGAGGACACAACTAGAAATCAGTGGTTAAGTTATATTTACAACACTGTTCCAGAATAATACAATGCAAATATTCGAGTGTGTGCAGCACATTTTAGGGAGTACTATTTGCTGAACCTGACAGGAGAGTAGCCTACAATGCTGGGCTGGCTTGCACAAAGGCTATTTCTATAAAGTGCGGCAATTGACCGTTCGCAAAGAGCTTGATTGACAGGCGATCTGACCAATCAGAATGCAGAAATCATGCGGCGCTGCTGCTATCCGCCATCTTGCCCGACAGCTATGGCTGTCTCCATAGAAATACATGTTAAAACGGGGTAAAAGAGGTCAAATGAATTGAAACTTTTTCAATATAACTAAATATAAAAATGTGTGGAGGGTTAAGCTGTGCTGTTGTTGGCTGCCACGGTAACGGCAATAAGCTAAGATATTCCTTTAAAATACCTGTTTTGCATACCATAAAATCTGTCATGTCCCACGCTGTATGCATAGCTTGCAGTGCTTAAGTTAAAATACTGAGTGTGAAATAATAAAATAATGCTAAAAGGTGTGCTCTTATCAATCTGTGGACACAATCCTGTGAACTTCGCCCCGATCGGGAGCTTTATATGCACATGTGTACTCATCTGTTTTCAATGCAGCTAAACTTGCATCGCTTCTGTCATCTTAACACTCAATAAACTATGACCTGTCCTTTATTGCAAAAAGACTGTCACCGAGACACTGTAAAGTGATGAAACTATGGCGTTTTGTGCTTTTTAAAACCATTTTCATAGGTTTTCATATATTGTCAGCTCTGAGTCTGAAACTATGTAAATGCGCATGCCCAGTAGCCACAGCTGTATCCCTTCTAGCCTTAACCACAAACCAGACAGGAGAGTAGATTAACTTTGGTGGACTTAAACTTGAAAAATACAGTTGAAATAAAAATATTTCTGATGTTTATATGTTCATTTCATGCTTTAAGTAAATATGAAAAGAAGATCGGTTTACGTGTTTGAACTGAGGCAATACAGTGATCTGTCAGGACACAATGAAGAGCCATAAAACATTATTTATTGTTTGAATTTCTTTAAAAATGTAATTTAAAAGTGTAGCTTTTCCAGTTGCTAATTACTCTTTCCAGCAAGTAATGGTGTAGCACGACCAAAAGTTACATTCTGTTTTGCGTTCTGATTAGGGGTCGACCGATATGTGTTTTTCAGGGCCGATACCGATTATTACAGATCAAGTAGACCGATAACCGATATTTTGAACCGATATACGTGTCTGGTGTAAAAATGAAAATGAATGCCAAAATTAATAATAACAAGAGCTCTGACAAAAAAGTTATTTAAATGCTTTTAAACATGTCTTTAATTCTGAAAACTGTTAATAACAACAACATTAAATAAGCAGTAATATTAATAATAACATAAGTGCAGGGATAACCCAGAAGCATTCTGTAAACATTTTTATAAAACTTAAAGTAAACGTATTTAGCGTATGGTGTGATTATTCTCAACAAAAGTTGTAATAATTGTTGTAGTTGTATTACGTATACAGTAATATATTCGGCTAAACCGAACTTATATTTTGACAGGTTGCCATGAGGACCTTTTAAGTTTCTGTAGCCTATGTATATATGATATGACGATCGTTTTACTCAAATGAAACGGTCAAATGCTCATGAAGTGACTCTCTGAGCAGTTCTGGGGATGTTGTTCATGTATTTATGTCCTTATTTAGTGAGACGGCAGATGCTGAAAACACCGCGAGCATCACACGCTCTTCAGTATGTATGTGTGCAGTAAATTAAACCGCACGTCTGTGTCATTCATTAACAGAGATGCAGAACATGCAGGATTCATATTTAAATAGTGTTTTTGCGGCTTAATATTTATAGATACTAGTCCATAGCGCGAGTCGATTTAAGTGTACTGACCTACTTTTGATTAATTCATCCAAACTTCGACAAATAACGGTAACAGTCAACCATTATATGACTGCATTCCGCGATTCCGCCCGCATTTTCCGCACCGCGGACATCATAGGTTATATTGAGGTGTTTTGCAACTTCAGTGTAGTGGATTGTGATTTATTGCAACTTCAGCAACATCTGCTGCTGAGAGACAACTGATGCGTGATCACTGACGCAGCTCCAGTTAGCAAGTGCTTTCGGTGTGAGACTGCCTTCAGTTTTCCGCATGAATTGTTCGGACTCGTGACTCCCTACATATCAGATGAGCGGTGGGCGGAGATTGCTCTAGGGCAGGCCACAGAGTGTTGAGCTCAGACAGGCTGCATCGAGCCAAATAGTGCATTTAAACATTAAATAATTTCACCTGTATTATTTATTCACCAATAAATAATGTCACCTAAATAGTATGTTTGTTTGCATAATAAAAAAAAAAATAATTCGGCAAATCTTTTTTGAAAATGGCCGATATCGATAATCGTAAAAATGCTTAATATCAGCGCCGATAATCGGTCGACCCCTAGTTCTGATGAGTCACGAGCCCGTAATGAAGAACTACAGTAAGATCATGCTCACAGCGCACTGTCAGTCAATAATGGAAAAAAAGTAACTCAGATATTTTCTAGTAAATTAAAAAGTAATGCATTACTTTAGTAGTTACTTGAAAAAAGTAATATTATTACGTAACTCGCGTTACTTGTAATGAGTTACCCCAACACTGCTTATCACTTCATTATATTTTACTTATAACTTGTTTATAAATATTTATTAACAAGTAGTTTCAATGTAGCTAGCTACTTTTTCAGACGGGTAGCTTGAATCTAGCTTATCTACATTAATTTATGAGTAGCTTGTAGTTGACTAATCCTCATATATTGAAACGCAGATGCTAAAATCTTTGCGAGTGTTAAGTGAATTGAAAATTGTGTATCAGAAAAAAATGTGCCATTCACACAAAGACATGCAAAACATTCAGACTTAGCCTATTAACGACAAGCATTGACTGGCTAGTGTCACATTTATTTCTTCTGTTAGATTAATACATATCAAGTAAAAATGTCCAGAGCTTATCATCGTTAGGGTTTGGTATCTTTAGAATTTTATCGATTCCGATTCTTTTCGATTCCAATGTGATTAAATAATGATATCAAACATTTATCCTGTGTCTCTTTTTAGAAAACCATTTATTGGAGCTGAATACCATGAAAACTGGACTTTTTAAGAGCTGTTTGTGTGCAAAATATAACTGCATGATTCAGGATAAATTTAATTGTTTTCTTTTTTCCCAATGGAAGTTGTGGTTCTCTCATGATTCTGAAGAAAAAAATATTAGACAACTAAACAAAATCACATGTAATTTATGAATTACTCACTCAAGATGTACTTGTTTCATTACTGGATGAATCAGCATCCTTGAACGAATCTCTTGTATGATTCAAAGACAAATACATTTTAACAGACACTTTTCGCCACCCACTGGCGTAGCAATGTAATCGATAAATCTTCATTTGAAGTATCAAATTACTTACAAAAGGATTTTAATTTTAATCTCTACCGTACATATCAAATTTTATTTCTGAACTATAAACTTTTATAACTGGGCTTATGTAATTTGAATGTTTGTAACACAGAAATTATGATACTGTGTGGTTGAAAAGACTGTGAAGTACATACATGCATGCACAGTTTGCAGCTTTAATCACCTTTTTGGTAATTTCATGACTTAACTGACGACAGAACTACTTCGTATGCTCATAGTTTCTTGTGCGCATATTTATGATGGCTCGATCAGAGCGTGCGCCGTGAGCATAGTTACGGCTGACAGGACAGGAAAGTTTGTTTTACTTACATATAGCCTAACAGCATCTCATTGTTCTACCGAAGCCCATTTGGCTGGTGTACCTTTTCCGCGCTCATTTGACTCGTGCCTGGTGCTGAGGCAAAGCTGCAGTGCGCGTCTGAAAAGTCTCCCGTTTAATTTGGATGCAAAAAAATACACCGGTTCCACGTCTTAATAAAGGTATTTCTTGTTAAGAAAAATGGGACAAAAACTGCAGTTTTGAGCAGGGTGGCCAAGCTTAGATCAGTGGTGGCCACTGCCACCCCCTAGCTCCGCCACTGCTGCGCTGATGAACCAAGTGATCACAAGATTGTGATCGCACACCTCAAAGGTTGAGGAATGAAACAAATCATTTTAATTTAGGAATAGAATCACGTTGGTGTTTGAATCATGTTCGCGATCTTTAACGATCTATTAAATTCATGTCATGTTGGTGGTGACACCTCTCTTGCAACATGTTTAGCTATCACAGATGTTTTACTTAGCTTTTTTGGCTTCTGATCGCAAATGCACCCGAACTTTCGAGCGCTTAGATTAGCGAGCAAGGTCCTGGTAGATCGCTAGGTCACACCTTTCCTCACAGATGAAGAAAAAAAAGCGCATAAGAATCGATTGGCGGAATCAAAATTTTAATTTGACAGCAAGTATCCCATTCCTGACCGCAAGTATCTGATTCTAGAATTGGAATCGATTTTCGATTCCCAACATTAATCATCGTTATGCACAAAATTATGGAGATCTTAATATGATATCGTTTATCACCCAGATCTACAATGGCAACTGTTGCCCTCTGTCATATTGTCTATGCTTGACTGAAGTAAGTTGTCTGTGGATTTTTTAATGGTTTTATATAGAATGTAGCACATCATATAACAAAGTTTCTTTTTCAAATCCTAAAGGCTGGGACACACCAAGCCGACTTCAAAGAACTGGCGGCTATAAAAACCAACGGTGTTGTCACCTCGCACCGCAGCATCGGACCAAAAAGCCGTGCTTGAACACACCAAACAGACTACGGCCAACTGCAAACTAACACGTGCTTTCTGCATCTGCGTAAGAGGAATTAGCGGTCTATAATAGCAGCTATCAATAGTATATATTCGTCATTCAAAAGGAGAAGCTGAAAAAATGATAGGCCTATATGAGATATATGCAGATATGCAAAATGTAAACAAAGCAGCGCTTGCTTACCATTTTGAATATCAGTTGTGTTGTTAACTTTCTTAAATTTTAGCGGCTCTTGTTATGAAAATATTTGCATATTGAAATGCTTGGGAAAGATCTCCGAACATTGCAACATAACTTCATTTACTTACTCGTTTTCATTAATTTCAGTTTAATTTTCCTGCACTGACCCCTTCGCTAAACTGGTCATCCAATCAGAGTTCTCACTTTCGTCTACAGTCCTGATAGCCCCGATGCCGATTCAACATGTACAATCGGGCAAACTGCAGACGACGTGAGCCAAACGAGAGCCAACAATTGGAACACACCAAACAAACTAGCCCGACAGATGCTCTAAATAGCCCGAATTGGCTGACTTGGTGTGTCCAGGCCTTAAAATTAATTATATAAGATGGGCATGCTATGGATCCAACTGTGCCTACAACAAGTCTCTAAGTTAAAATTAATTCATTTTTGTATTGATATGCATGCTCATCTATTTTTTTTGTCCCCAGAAACGGTCCTTAGGCCTCATAGGAATGTCTGGTTTGGAGGAGAGTGCCAAAGTAGAGGAAAATTACACCTCAATGTCAAGAAATTCTCAGGACCTTTTGAACAGCGAGACATTCTGTGCAGAGGGAACTACATCAGTGCATTGTCCTCAAGAGACCATGGCACTACTCGGTGACCAAGGAGACCTCCTGACCACTGTTGGTTTTATGGACTCCATCTTCTCCGATGGACCAGCCAAGGCTGCTTACGTCAATGGATCCACCTCACCCCATATCTCAGATGAAATCTTGTTGGATATTTCAAAAAATGTACCAGGATTCCTTCCCAAATCATTACATGCTCCTAATTCAGTCACAACCAATGTCCACTTTGAAGGACCTGATCCACTCAGAAAAGAGGGGGAAATAACAATCAGGCAAACGTTGACTGCGGAGGATGTGGAGCATAGGGGCATATGGGGCTTTGATACAGAATCTCCAGAAAGCTCATTAGATCATTATGATGATGGAAATGACCTTAACTGGAATCCTCAAAGAGAATTTATGAAGTTCCTGTGGGATGATGATAATGGCCTCGAAATGGAGGGAAAACTGTCCCCTGTTCCTTCACCCATCAACCATAAAAGAAGAGCTCATTCACCGCTCGGCCATAAAAGAAGAAAACGTAAAGAAAAACTGGTGTTAAAAGTTGATCCTTCAGAGGACATCTACCCTGAGTTGAAATTTGAATCAAAAAAATATAACCTGGGTGAAGGAAGCCAATTAGAATGCAGTCCTGTTAAGAAGACACGTTCCCCAAGGAAACCATCCAAATTACAGTCACCCATTGTAAAACGTACCAAGTATTTTAATGGAGCTGCTGAGGCAGTCAAACACCTGTTTGCCAAACCAGCAAAACAGCCTATTAGCAAGACTCAAAAGATGGCATTAATTAGAGAAACTTTGCCATCAGACTCGTGTTCTATTGAGGAACCTACATTTTTTCCCCGTAACAGTGGTTTTAAAGAGAAATCTCAAGAACACAGACAAATTACATGTAATACAGACACAACTAATGCAAAGCCATTCATATGTAAGGAATGTGGACAGTGTTACCATGATCAGAGTTCGTTGTTGAATCACATAAGTGTTCACCGGGACAAGCGTAGGAAAATTACGGAAGAAATAAAGGATTTGCATCAAATTAAAGATGAAGGTAAAGATGCAAATTTGCAGTGCCCCCAATGCACCTTTGGAACGAACTGTCCGAACACCTTTGTGCAACATGCTAAGACCCACGAGAAGGACAAGCGGTATTATAGTTGTAATAAGTGCGATTTTGTAGAAATGAATGAAGCTGACCTCAGACGCCATTTGCTTCATCAACATGGCATTAGTGGGTCTGATCTGACTGTTTGGAAATCAGATGGATTTCAGGAGCGTAAAGTTAATAAATCAGTATGTCCAATTTCCTTTTCCCATTCGTTTCAAAGAAAAACTAAAAACATCCTTGGAAATCATGTTGAGGCTTCGTGTCGACCGCAGTTTATAGAAGAACAGGCATCCTCACATTCCCTTGACAATTGTGATGAAGAACCATCTCCAACTGAACAGTCATTCTCTGTTTGCAATGTTCTTACATCATGTGCAAAACCAACAGCAAGGTCGCCAAAATTGTCAGTGAAGATCCGAGCACCGGACAAAAACAAAAGCTTGTTGTCCAATGAGAAGTGTGGTCTTGTACGGAAGAAAAGATTGCGGATGAATAAAGGTGTCCAAAGCCAATCAAAACTTGACAAATCAATTCACACACTTTTATCCAGAAAGAAACGTAGTAACCAGAGTGCATCCGAATGCAACGCTCATCAAGAGCCTAATGGAAGCAGTACAACAGAGAGTCTTAATGATTCCTTCAATTGCGAGACCACGTTCTCTGGAACAGGTGCTAGTTCGCCCCCCTTAAAGTGTCTGAAAAGATCAGCTCATTCTAAAGAAGGGAACACTAAAGGAACTTTTAAATCTGATGAAACCATTACTTGTTCAGAAGGGGTTGGAAACACCAACTACATGCATATGAGTTTGGAAAAGGAAACATTGAAGAAGTCACCTTCCAAAAGGAAAATGTCTACTCCATTCCACAATATGCAGGGCCAAGATATTCTTTTAGATTTCCCAAAATGTCGACAAAATTTGAAGAAACCTGAAACATCCAAGAGGAGTAAAGAAATGATCAACAACGGTCATTTTAATTCTAATGATGATCTTGGACCAGAAGAATGTGAAAGTAATGAGAATGCTAAAGCACGTTTAGTTAAAAAACAGACTTCAACTGCAAAAGCAAGTCTTGGTGCCTCAACTGGTCACAATGGGAAAAAACACAGTTCCCCAAGGATGCTTTCCGTCAAAGATGAATACAAGGATGAAGAAATCTCAGAAGCGATCACAGTTGTAAAGCGTGAACCGAGCTCAGATGTTGAGACAGATCTGAAGGCTTGTCCGTACTGTCCTGCTGTATTTGAGTCAGGAATTAGCCTCTCTAATCATATAAGAGGACATTTGCACAGAGTGGGCCTGAAAGTACGGAATACTGCAGCTAAGGTGAATTCTCTTAAAAACGTACCTCAAGTTCGACGACGAACACTGCCACAAGTCAAAACAGGTGATGCTTCTCTTATACTTGACATCATTTCTTGCATCTATACAGAGGTTGTTCAGATAAAGCTTTATTGTTGGCTAGATATTTTATTTAGCAGCTGGTTTTCCAGCTAGCGAGCATAACTACGAAAAATAATTATCGGCTTATGCATATTGGCCAGAATTGTTTATTTTAGTGCATCCATAGAATATTTTGTGTACTATATTCTGTGATGCTTTTTCATAAACTTACTATACAGTCTATTCGATTTGCAGAAACTTGATTTTATCAATTACAATTTAAAAAATATATATTTTTATATAAATTGTGAATGTGTTGTCCAAATTGTATGTATAATTATTACATGCACACAAAATGGGCATTGAAAAGTATTTTTAACATTCAGAACCGCTTTTGCACTCAATTCAGACATTTCAAATCTTTCCAGATGTTTCTCAAGCCAATTATAATTTAACCAGATTTAATCCTCCTGTTGAAAAGGTATTACAGTATTAATCTCTTGCAAAATGGAAAGATTGGAGATTCACTGAGAAAAGCTATGTTCCATTGCTAATGTTTCAATTCCTCTGAGCTGTTGTTTTCATTCCAGGTGTTTCACATGCTGTCAATGTACTTGATTTGTTCATAGTACAGGATCACAGCTGTGTGTTATTAGCATTGATATAAAACCCAAAATGGATATTTAAAGATACCTTTAACTGTAGTAGCTTATGCAAATTTGCACAATCGGTGTGTTATTTAGTTAACATGCAGGATGGTTAGTGTAGGCATTTTCAGTTTTATATTTTAGACATTGAATTGGCAGATATCTGTTGTTACTGAAGCTGACTACATATGTTTTCCCTGTTGCAGAAGAGACCTAAACATCCCAGTTTGCTTCATCCAGCAGAGCTGAAAACTGAGTGCACACAACAGACAGAGCTCATCTGTCCTCTCTAGGCTACTTTATCTGTTTGACCAAGAACTGGGCTGTCAAACCATGTACGAGGCCACCAGCGCCTGGCAGCAAACCCTCTTCCACCACGTCTAAATCTCCAGTGATAATATTGAAAGAATTGATGCTACAAGAAACAGTTTCAGATGAAGCTACAGGTTCTTGATGAAGAAGTGGTAGCCGCCACCAATTCTTTCCATCCTATTAGGTTGAGTAACCGGTTTAACCTTTGCATCTACTGTCCAGCAGAAAGATGGGGAGGAAAAGAAAAGATAGACATTAGGAAAGGCTCACCACCCCATCTGATTGGAATTTTGAAGAAAAGAAGAACCCATGAAGAGACCAAAGCTAAGCACCCACCCACTAGAAAGGCTATCCTTTTATCTTCAGGCAGTGACTGGAGACACAACCTTTCAAAGCAGTGCCAAATTCAATGTATAATTATTACATGCACACAAAATGGGCATTGAAAAGTATTTTATGACACCTCATTTATGGTATAAAGCACTCAATTCAGACATTTCAAATCTTCCAGATGTTATGACAATTATAATTTAATAGATTTAATCCCTTCTAATTGAAAAGGTATTACAGTATAAGCTGCAAAATGGAAAGATTGGAGATTCACTGAGAAGAGCAATGTTCCATTGCTAATGTTTCAATTCTCTGAGCTGTTTTTCATTCCAGGTGCTCACATGCTGGCAAAATGTACTTGATTTGTTCATAGTCAGGAAAGCTGTGTGTTGGAGCATTGCCGATAGGTGTAAAATATGGATGTTTAAAGATACCTTTAAGGTAGTAGCTTAAAATTCCCACACAATCGGTGTGTTACAAGTTAGTTAACATGCAGGATGGTTAGTGTAGGCATTTTCAGTTTTAGTTTAGGTAAATTGAATTGGCAAATATCTGTTGTTACTGAAGCTGACTACATATGGTTTCCCTGTTGCAGAAGAGGATACATCCCAGACTGATCATCCAGCAGAGCTGAAAACTGACTGCCAACAGACAGAGCTCATCTGTCCTCTCTGTAGGGAGTGGTTTGACACAAGGACTGGGCTGTCAAACCATGTACGAGGCCACCTGAAGCGCCTGGGCAAACCCTCTTCCACCACGTCTAAATCTCCAGTGATAATATTGAAAGAATTGATGCGTGACAAGAAACAGTTTCAGATGAAGCTACAGGTTCTTGAGAAGAAGTGCCGCGCCACCAATTCTTTCCATCCTATTAGGTTGAGTAACGGTTTAACCTTTGCATCTACTGTCAAACAGCAGAAAGATGATGGGGAGGAAAAGAAAAAGATAGACATTAGGAAAGGCTCACCACCCCGCGATCTGATTGGAATTTTGAAGAAAAGAAGAACCCATGAAGAGACCAAAGCTAAGCACCCACCCCACACGGCGAGAAAGGCTATCCTTTTATCTTCAGGCAGTGACTGTGGCATGGAGACACAACCTTTCAAAGCAGTGCCAAATTCACTAGCAGGTAATGTTTCATTGAAGGGACAGTTCAGGTAAAAATAATCTCTAGCTATTTACTCACTCTTGTTTTACCATACCCATATGCTTAAACAAATGCAGAAAATAACACGCATACATGTTTTGAACAACATGAGGTAGTTAATAATGACATAATGATTTTTTGAGGGGAGCGATCTATTCTATTTAAGCAACATTAAAAGATTAATAAACCTTCATATTTAGCAAATAATTGATGTTTCAAATGTAACTCTGACATTATATTTCTTTTTTGGACCTTATTTTGATTATGGATCACAGTTTTGAGTTTCTCAGAAGCAGAAGTCATTCTAGTTGAGTAAAACTCTATATCGATTAATGAGAGACTACAACAAATTAAATGTTGTCCTTTCATATTTGGTCATATAGCAAAAGACAAAATTGACAATAGTGTTTCCATGACGATCCAAACCAGAAAATATTTATAGAGATTGTTTACAGTCAAAGATAAAATGTTCTGTTAATTTACTGTTAGCCATGAGCAATATTTTAATTTTACACAAAGTATAGTCTCTAAAATGTACAATAATTTGAATAATATATATTTTAAACTATAATGGTCTTAGAAATGTACAATAATAAAATAATAAAAGCATTTTATTAAACATTAACATTTTATATGAATATAAATGGACATGTATTATAGTATCTATGACTGTTAGCGCTTCCTTTTATATGTTGCGTTTCTGTTACAGAGAAAAGTGAACTCAATAGAAAAGTGTGTGTGCACTGTAATACCACATTTCACAGTGGTGTAAGTCTCTCCAATCATTTGAGGGCATATGCACATAGAAAGAAAAAAGCTCTTCTGGACGGAACTAGTATGTATCTTTCTTTCCTCCTATGTAAATGCATGTTTGTACTTATATTTGACTTCCTGTTTATGAAGGAAGCACCTCACCGTATACTTTGATCTACTGTCTACTGCAGAATGCATGCCGCATGCTCACTGCCTTTACTAAACTTTGCTTTAACTGTGCCAATTTCTCATAACAAGTAACATGGAAGAAACTGAACAAGTAACTTAAAATACATATATATATAAAAAAACAAGTGTAATGACTTTTGATAATCTGATTCAGGTGCTTTTGGTAGCAGACATTTATATTAACACCTGATGGTTTTTCAGATTATAGTTGCTGCATGATGCCATTGTAGAAGTATTGTTATAATGATATTTTATCTATTCATACTCAACTGTCCAATAATAGAGGGTTACTGAGATCAAGTGAGTGTTATTCGGCTGGTCATGTGATCTCAACATGGCGGCCAGTTGCTCACCACAAGGGAAGTGATATTTACATTACATTAGTTATGAACGGTATGGAACATGGTGCAATTTTGGATTAAAGATTACTGAATGTAATATATTGAATAAGTGCTTTATTTATATATATAAAACAGATTTTGATTAATTATATTACAGATAATAAAACAACTTTGAAAGTCTATGGTGTGCTTTTTAAAAATGCCTTTGTTTTGTTTGTATAATTTCTAATAAAAACATTATTATTGCAGCTTTTGACTGTAAACAGAGAAAGCAAAGATCAAGGTCTGGGTCGAAGAAGAAAATGTACCCTCTGCTGCACACACCAGAAGAAATCTATAGACTTACTTGCAGGTAACCTCTTTGCTACAAATGTTACTGTATATTTTATATATTCATTTAAAAATGTTGATATACATGCATACATGTCTACTATGATTTACAGCCACTAAAATGTAATTCAGTGTAACAATAGTTCATTCAGGCCCAGTTCTACAGGGGTCCTAGAGGGTGCTAAGATCTGGCAAAATATCAGTGCGTATTTGTGTTTGCACTCTGGATTAAACATTCATTGTGCAGTTTAGTGAGCTTTATTTGTCATGACAGAACTTTGTGAGATCGTGATGAGCTAAGACGACTGACAGCTTCTTAGTGATTATAAAAGGAGCGCTCTTTGGGTGCTTTAAAGGCTATGATTCATTCAAAATTTGTATGAAACTTTAGTTTTTTGGAAACGTACTCGCTGTAAAATTTCAGGAATGATTCCGCAGATGAAATTAAAAGATTTTATTTAAGGATCACACAGCATAGCCCTCCAAAACAAACTAAATGTTGCTTTAAATCTTTACCTGTCTTTACTACTATCCTTCAAACTACAAGGTTTTACCCATTTGTCAGCGAGACAATTTTTTTATTCATTTAAAGTATAATTAAATTCGGTACAACCACTTTTTGTTTGATATATTTTAAAGCTGCAGTCCATAACTTTTTGTTGTTAAAAATGTACTAAATTTATATAAGCGAGTACACCATGAATCCATTTTCCAAACCGTGTTTTGGTTTGTCCTGAATCACTACGGTACACCTATAATAAGTCTTGATATTCTGACTATTTTAGACTGGCAGGCAAGGCGTCAGGCATGCGAGTCACCTACTTGCCCAAGGACTTCCCCAACACAATACCACAGGCACAACCTTCAGTGATGCAAATACCTCATGAGCCCAGGAACACACAAAATTAGTCCTTGGAATATCACTTGTATGTGAATTGTTTGGTTTCCATTTGAATTTTATATTGCCATCAGTAAGAACTTCAGTTTTTACTCCTATTGAGGATCCATTGTTATCACAGACCGCTTTTTAGATGGTGTTGTGCTGGTGTTGAACATTTCAATTAGACACTTTTACGGTGGGTGAATATGTTGAGATTTCAGTGAAACCCACCAAAGACAACCTTTACCTCAGATCCTTCTTACACTGAGCTTAACACTGAGTTTAATCTGTCAAGGCAGATTTATGCTCTACAAAAACTGAAATGATACCCTTTGTAGATTTTATATCAAGCCATTTTAATTTGAAAACCAACACAATTTTTTTATAATCCATGGATTTTAAAAGGTGCATATATTGTAATGTCTATATACATTTCATACTATTTAAATATTGACAACATTTAAATCCAGGGCCCTTTGTCAGTGCAGGAGGACTGGATAAAGCATTTACAGAGGCACATCATGAATACTGCTGTACCGCACACAGGGGCAGGGATGGTGGAAGTCACCTCCTTGCCCAAGGACTCTTGCCCCAACACAATACCACAGGCACAACCTTCAGTGATGCAAATACCCTCATGAGCCCAGGAACACACAAAATTAGTCCTTGGAATATCACTTGTATGTGAATTGTTTGGTTCCCATTTGAATTTTATATTGCCATCAGTAAGAACTTCAGTTTTTTACTCCTATTGAGGATCCATTGTTATCACAGACCGCTTTTTAGATATTGTTACTTTGTGCTGGTGTTGAACATTGTCAAAGAACGTACGAACGGTGGGTGAATATGTTGAGATTTCAGTGAAACCCACCAAAAGACAACCTTTACCTCAGATCCTTCTTACACTGAGTTTAACACGGAGTTTAATCTGTCAAGGCAGATTTATGCTCTACAAAAACTGAAATGATACCGTTTGTAGATTTTATATCAAGCCATTTTAATTTGAAACCAACACAATTTTTTTGTCCCATCCATGGATTTTAAAAGGTGCACGTGATACATACATGTAGAAATGTAAGTCTATATATATTTACTTCAGAAGTTTGACTCAGTCGTTAAGTGAAACAACCCATTCTATTGATATTAGCAGTTCGGACAGTATGCATGTCATAACTGTGTTTACACCATTTCTGGTAACATTTTGGTTTTTCATTTATTACCCTGCTTTGATTTTCTTTGGTCTGTAAATTTGCCACGTGTGCAGAAAAAGAAAAATCGACTCTTACTTGTGTTGGCAATTTTTTACGGTTCAAATATTGTGTATTTAACCTTTTTAGGTAATTTATGTGAAAAAATGTAAATCACTATAAACAATTTTGTTGTTCAGAATAAAATGTTCTTGTCGTCTTCAGCTTGTTGGTATGTTCAACAATGAATGTAACAATTTGTTTGCAAATGTGTTTATCAATTTGTGACACAATCTATAAGTCTGAATGCAAAGCTAAAATCAGCTGGAGTTCAAAAACAAGACACTACATCTTACATTCATTTATGATATTTTTACAGGTACTGATCTTTGTAATATTAGCCCTTAGTGCTAAAACAAAGTTAATTAATTGATTATAAAAACATTGTAATGTATCAAAGTCTTGTTCTTACACAACATTTAATAACAATCAGAGAACAGAACAAAATAAGGCATTCATAATTACACAACAGAGAATGTTAAGGGCAGTTCTAGATGCTTTTTGACAAGCGTTTGGCATTTAAGCTTTGATTTGGTTTTTTATTCCTTGTTTTTAATTACTATTTTCACTTCCTTTTATGTAAAGCATTTTAAATTACCACTGTGTATGAAATGTGTTATATAAATAAACTTGCCTTGCGATATAATCAATGACAGTGCGTAAGTAAACCGACAGCTTTATAAGGTCACTGTGGTTCTAATCATGAGGTGCAGGGTGTATACTGGCATTCTATTCTGGCAGTTCTTAGTCCTTCATATGCCCCTTATCAGCACAATACAGCAAAAGCATTTCATATGTTTCACTGTTAACAAAAGGAAATACAAAAACACATTCTGCGACTCATAAAACGTGTTGCAATATTGTAGTTATTGCTAAAGAGAAAAGGTGAACTTTCATCAAATCTTTCATCATGTCAGATCTTGTCTTTTGGAGTGTATAAAATGCTGAGAAGTGCTGCTCCTGAACTTAAAGGACAAATCTAACAAAATACATGATACATTTACAGGTGAATTTGTGAGGTTTTGTTAAATGTGAGCCAAAATCATCACAATTAAAAGAACCAAAGACTTAAACTACTTCAGTCTGTGTGTATTGAATTAATTTAATACACGAGTTTCACAATTTGAGTTGAATTACTGAAATAAATGAACTTTTCCACGACATTCTAATTTATTGAGATGCACATATACATATGTTTGATGTAGTATAAAAAAACATAAAATGTATTCTAAGTTGGGATTGTTTCCATAAGTAACGAGTTAAAGAAAAAACCTCACTGAAAACTGCTGTTGATAGACACTTTTGAAAACAAAAATATGAGAACTACTGAACTTTCAGGGATAGTTCACCCAGAAATGGTCATTCTGTCATAATATTTATAGGTATTTTTGTCCATACAATGAAAGTCAGTGGGGTCGGATGTTGTTTGGACCCCATTAACGAACAAAAAAATGTATTAAAAATATTCAAAGTCCAAAATATTATTTTATCCAAAATATTCATTTTTTCTTCTATAGTAGTAATTTAGTCATTCAAGTAAATAATTACAGATTTAAAATTTTGGGTGCACTGCCTCTTTAAAATATGCACCAGCCAGCATATACAATATGACAACAAAAAATGTATGTAAATAATAATATACAAGTATAACAAAACATAATTTAAACTAAACAAATGGCAAACAGAAACAAACACAAACCTGTTGTTTGCAATGTTCCTGTTGTATGTTGTAACGTGTGTATTTGCTTCCTTTCTTTGTGGCCCGTTTATAGACCATATTGTTGATGACAGGCCCATATACATTTTTGCAGATTTCTGCAGAATTAAAATGTCCATCAGTCCATTAATCACTACTGATACTTTCCTTGACCTCCTGAGGCAGTGTGTCGAAAAGATGATCCTCCACAAAGAGGAGGTTTTTCCGAAGAAGGCGACACTGGCCCAGCTGGAATGGAAGGCAATCTAAGCAGTTCCCCTTGAGCTCTAGATGGGACAGCTGAACTAACTGCCCAATCGCCTCTGGGATGGAAGTGATGCTGTTATGACCCACACACAAAACCTTTAGTTTCGAACATTTAAACAATTGATTAGGCAGAACTTCTACCTTGTTTCCAGTGATTGCAAAATGCTGAAGGTTCTGAAGGTATCCAACCTCCACTGGTATACTTGAGATGCAATTGTGGCTGAGGTCAATGTACCTCAGTTTGGGAAGATGAAACAAAGCTGGAGGAAGGGTCTCCAGTTTATTTTGACAGATAATGAGGGACTCCAGACTCTTCACTAGGCCTATCGATGGTGGAATGGCAGTGATCTTGTTGTACCATAACTTGAGGCACATCAATCTTCTCAGGTGCTGAAAGCTGATGATCTCCTCAATGGTCCGGATATTATTATTCTTCAAATCCAGTTCTTGCAAGTTAGCCAAGCTAAAGATAGCATGGGGGATCCTCTCTAAATCACAGTTCTGGAGCTCCAAATCAACCAGGCTGGTCATCTTCTTGAGACTGTTCAGTACCAGTAATTTAGTCCCATCATTGTGTATCACCAGTTTGGTGAGATGTGGCGAGAGTTCTGTTAGATTAGTTGGCATTTTGTTGAGATTGCTTTTGAGGTACAACGTCCTCAAGTGTCTCAGATCTCTAAGTGACTCCAAACCGATCATCTTGTTGTGTTCAGAGTTCAAGTTCCCAATTAGATTCAGTTCCTTGAGGCTTCTCAACAGATAAATCCACGGTGGGATTTCTGCAACATCAGTAAACTTAATGTGAAGGTATTGCAGATGGTCACGGAGAAAAGTGAAAGCAGTTTGTTCAACTTTAGCGGGGCAGTGATATAGATGTAGTTCTCGTAGGTTGGTCATCTGAGAAACTTTGGCTGAAATCCTGACCTCAGGAATAAGCTCTAACTTGACGACTTCCAGATCGGTGAGGTCAAATACGGCATTAGGGAGTCCCGACAGCATAAAAAGGTGAAGTTCTTGTTCATCCTGAGCATTGGATGTCACATGCTGACGTAGTTTTTCAAACGTCCATTCGTGGTTAAGGCTTATTTCTCGTAGTTTGTTCTCACTCACCTCGGAGAGAAATACGCCAAATCGCTTGGAGTACAACTGGTCATATTGGTCGACCATGTGTAGAAGAAATGCAAAGTCGTTTTTGACATCAGGAATATCACTAAAGCTACTTTCCTCTCTGACTTTTTCAAAAGAGTACTCCTTAAGTGGTCTCCTGAAGAGCCAGTAGAGTGTATACAAACACACCAGTCCATAGAGACATATCATAGCCATGAAAGTGAAAAGAAGTTTCCTCAACATGAATGCCATGTTGTGCGTGCAGACGAACCGATCATACCCGGTCAAACTTTCAATTTTAGGTTGGCATATATGGCAGAAACTGATCTTCGAGGCAAATGTTGATGTATAGCTCAAGATCAAAATGATCTTTAGTGCTTTTATCGCAGTCTGAGCCACGTAGAGTTTATAGATGAAATCACTGTCTTCTACATGGGCTCGAAATTTTCGCACTTTCTCAAAAAGAGCCTTGGCTTGTTCTCCATCTTTTTTGTCCAAGGTGGTCAGGCTAGGAGCTTCTGCAATAAGCTTTTCAGTTGGAAACTGCACTGTTGGAGTTTCCATCAATGGTGTAGACTGACTGCTGTCCTCCGAGGATACATGTTTCTGGAAAAACCCACCGCCTGTGAATCTCTGCTTTTCCTCAGAATCTTCACAAGCAGTTTCAGACAAAGCTTTCGTTGTCCATGGTGATTCAAAGCACCGCCCCAAAATGGAAACAAAGTGTTCAATCTTTGAGCTGGTCTTTGGGTACTTGAACCAAAAATTGCTGCTTACCATTAGCATTATGGTGTGTATGAGGGCAAGGTAAGGGAAGTATTTGTTGTACCATGGTAGGGCATCATGGTAGCATATTTGGTTGACAAAAACATACTGCTGAAAGTCCAGATTTGTTTTTCGTCCTCTGGGTTGAGGTGGAGACCCCCTATCTTCTTCTTTTAAGGAGGTAGGTTGAGTGTTAAGGAGTTCATGTGCAACACTGTCAGGAAGATCTCTGGTTGTTGAGGGTGCGGTGCTCAGAACGGATGTGGAACATTCTAGTCCATTTTGTGCTGCCTGAGGGTTTGTGCTTTCCTCAAGAATGGGAAGACAAGCCACTTGGTCTTTGGATAACTGCATAGTCCCAGAAAAGATGGCTAACATCAACATTATTACTCCAATATAATCCATGAACACATCCCACCATGGTTTCAGAATACGGTAGTTCGGCTGGATGTCATTAAGTGAGGCAACTTCAGTTAGACTAAACATCCCTGTAATAAAGAGTAGTGCAGTCAGTGCATATGAAAACAGTGCATGTTTGAACAGAATTAATTTGAGTCTATTACATGTCTCAACATTCTTCAAAAGGTATTGGGTGTTTACTCCAAGATAAAGTAAACAAACACTATTTTATTGAGATTTACATTTAGTCAGATTCCATGCAGAGCGCATGTACTGACTGCATAATTTGACACCTATCTGCTAGCCACATGTGGATTCAAGTTACAACATGAAAGGTACGAATCAACTCAAGAGTGTGTTATGTTTGAAATAGCACTTCACTGCGATGACTTGCATGTTTGTGTGGCATGAGAAACACGGGTCCATTCACTTCAGATGTGATTCCTGATTCTAGGTTAAAACATTTTTGGCTACCAGCGTGTTATTAATAGCACAATTATGTTCTAAACTCCCAGTGGCATGCACACAGTTCTGCTTTATTTGATGCCTGCAATTTTCTCAGAGTAGTGCGTGAGAAATAGAGTCTGGAAACACATGGCAGCTGTTAGTCATTAGAATTGTCTTGTGTTAACCATTTAATGGATGTAAGAACTATATAAGCAAAGAAGCCCACGGTTCTAACTTTGCGTTGATTGCATCGCTGGGTCGTTCCACAAAAAGAGTATTTATTTGTCTTTATTTTGACTTTAACACATAATGCTCCTTTCAGGATAAGTGTTCATGACTTCAATTAATATTTTGTTACATTTATCAGTAAGGAGCGACCTTACAAATACACAAAACTGTTTTAATATATGTCAACATTAAATTCTGTTAAGAAGTGCCTTGTAGAGCCAAGACAGCACAAGGCCAAATGGCTTAAGTTTTTATTAAATTATTATGAGTAAACTTTTTAATCACCAATTCAGAATGCAAATTTACCAATTTAATCGATGACCTTGTAAATTTAAATTGAAAACGTTTTAGGTTTGAAATGGATATTATCCGGTTAATGAAACGTCTTAAAAATATCAATATTCTCATTCGTTTAATTTGATGTCAGGATTTACGAGGCTGACAGTCTGAACTCACATAACCCGCAGCCCCTGGGAATTATATATATCTAAGTAGTAGGAAGAAATAAGCCTCAAAGACCCAGATAAACAGTAAAACGGTCTACTTACTGACTCTGCTGTTTTTCACTAGGATGGAAGAGTGCGCGCTGTCCTTATCTTGATTGTCATATTGCTTTAGACGCTAGATTTGTCAAAAGTTGTCGTTGAGCAGGAAACGGACTACAAAAGTCAAATGCATAATCCCTACCAGTCTTGTTTCAGTATAGTAATGTAGTGTCCGTCAAGCACTGTACACGCTATCCAGAGCAGTCTGACTCCAGCGAGGTTAAAATATGCGATTCTTTGTCCGACCTGCTCCGACTTGTAGTTCAGCAGTCAAGATGACGGAGCTGTTCCGTCCCGTTCCTCGGCTGCGTAAAGTGCGTATTTCATTGGACGTTGAGCGTAGCGTTTATGAACGCACTGGATAAAGGTGAATTATCACAAAAAGGCGTTTAGAGCTGCAGACGCGCCACGTACACAAAGCAGTGTTTACTTTTAGATAAAGTATTTTTTTTTTTATTAGTCTGTGAAGTATTACAGTTCTGACAGCCATAAATGTTTAATAAGACTAACCCCGATCATGCTTTCTTATTCCCTTTTCTTCTTCCTTTTTATTATGAGGAAACTAGGACCCGGATGCTCAAACTGTGGAGTAATGTTTGGTTGGCACAGTGCGCATGAAATGTCTTGGTTACTAAACCAACCCACCCCAAATGTTTTTTTTTTCAAGTTTCAGCTAGTTTGTAAAGAGGAACATAGATTTTCCTTTGCTGTCTGGCTGAATCATGAACACGTTTATTTGTCTTCCTCTTCTGTCATTTTTTTATTTTTACTTTTTTTTTATCCCACCAGTGTTTAGAATACTTTTGATTATACATAAAGAATCATAATATAGTTTATAGCATGCATACTTATTTCCCTAAATTACAGAAGTCCAAATGATCTACACATTTCTACTATTTATATAAATTCAACACATTTTATTTTACACATGCAGCTGCCATAAAAATATATAAGATGTCATCACCTGTTTATCAGTGCATTTGCTCCTTTAGTGCTCTTGAGTATCATTAGAAGAGAACAGATGATCCCTTGTGAGTTCAGAGAGATATGAGTGTTCTCAGCATAGCAAGATTATAAAAGGGCCCAACCCTTGGGTTTCCACTGAAGGTGGAATTAAACCAATAATAACTTTGTATGAGACATCTGCGTTATTAGGCACAAATGATTAATGCATTTAGGGATGGTATATACTTTTTAAATACAGCATGATTGTTGAAACTGTAAAGGCCTTGTCAGTAAACTGTGGAATTAAAAGGAACAAATACTGACACATAGTTTGAAAATGAGACTTCAAATCACGTGCATTTTCCATTGTAGACAAATTAAAGCCATGTGCAATACTGCGCCTGTGTTATATATTTCAGACCAGACATTGTTATGTAGGCCAGGCCTGTTATTCAGTACTATTTATAATCGAAGTCCAGTTAAAAAAATAAATACAATTAGATGCATATTGTGCTAGGGTTGACTCTAACATCTAAGTTGGGCTGTTGTATGCTATATATAATACAACTGTTATATTTTTTTTATATTAACCTTATAATGAATTCCTGGAATGTCAGATAAAGAGAATGTGATACATTTCTGTATTTTAAAGTTGAAACTGTACCTTTCAAATGTAATGGGGGAAAACGACGTATCTTAAACGCAAGAAACGACTTCACGTGGTTTTGTACATGAATGAATAACGAATCATAAATGTGTAAGTTTGGCACTTGTGGCTTTCCGTCTCCACCCTGTACACGTGACCTAGAAAACCTAGAAATATGGGTAGCGAGCGTCCATTGTGTTGTTCACTAGACAGTCACTGCCGTGGACAACAGAGTTTAACAGTATGGCGTCGACGAGCCGGTTAGTTACCATTTCTGCGGTTTTTTGTCTCTCTGATATCGTTTTATAAAGGATGGCGCAGATGACCTCTGAATATGTCCGATGTGGGCCTCTATAGGATTTTAGTCGTAGTTTGTTTGTCGGTGTGACGCGTATAAATCAGATCGTGTATAATGAATATGCTGTCATTTTCTGCTAGCGCACGTTGGCTAGCCGTTCGCATCGTATGAAATAAGACACTATGAGAGCTTATTGCCGCAAATCATTTTTAAAGACAAGCCGTCAGATATGTTGTTCAAGGTCTGCGTGGACGGTTGAGATGCCTGTCAAAACCAAACAACACAGTCACCACAGAGCTAACAGCGCTAACTGCACGTAACTTACATCACTAACAAGACAGGCTCTTGAAAACTCGCAGGAAGTGATTTCCATTGATTATTATCTAATAAATGTTTCATTATTTATCCTAACTCATGTCTGCGTTGTTAAGGCTATAACATCAGTGTTTAGAAGCAGTCACTTGCTGTAACAGTCCAAGTCACTCTTTATTTATATAGTGATATCTAATATTTATATATTTTATAGAGATTACTCAAATATATAAATTTATGCACAACAATAATGGATAACTTAATTCAATAGGGGTCAGGGAGGAACACTAAAATTATGTAATGTTTAAAGTAAGTAAGGTTTATATTATTATGTGTATATAAATATATGTATGTATGTATGTGCACATGAAGAAGTTCATATTTACTATATTATTCTGCTGTTTAAAAAATAGTTAAGAATAAAAAAAAAACTAAGAAAAGGAAATTATGCAACAAGAACTTCTCTATGTAATCTGTGTCCAATTTAAAATCTAACATGCCCCTGCTTTATATGAGTATCTGTAGTGGTTCGTTTGGCATCTTCCTGTAGTGTTTACTGTATCGTAATCCACAGAGAAACAGTTGTTTTCTAATGTCAGTAGAGTTCAAGAGTTCATGTGGATTTTTCCTGACCTATGGAATTTTGTCTGTTTTAGTGGAGACTCTTTTCCCAAGGTGCAATGCCCCAATCACCCCGATGCAATACTGGTGGAGGACTACAGGGCAGGAGACATGATCTGTCCTGAATGTGGCCTTGTAGTAGGTATGAGTTTCCACCAGCTTTAAGTGGATCTTTTTCATCACTAACTTAAACATTAAGACAATAAGCTTGCATTTTCTTTCTTTCTTAGGTGACCGTGTAATTGATGTGGGGTCAGAGTGGAGAACGTTCACCAATGAGAAAGCAACTAATGACCCGTCTCGTGTTGGTGACACTCAGAACCCGCTCCTCAATGGAGGAGACCTCTCCACCATGATCAGCAAAGTAAGGAATTTGTCTACCTATTTACCATGCATAAATGTGTGTTCTCATCGTGATTTTTTAAATTTATTTTCAATATGGTATTTCAGGGAACAGGTGCAGCGAGCTTTGATGAGTTTGGAAATTCCAAATACCAGAATCGGAGAACCATGAGCAGCTCAGATCGAGCCATGTTGAATGCCTTCAAGGAGATCACCACCATGTCCGACAGGATCAACCTCCCCAGAAACATCATCGTAAGTGTCCCAGCCTACAGTAATTTAATTGGATGGTAACGTAATAATGCATCATAATGTCACGCATTCAAGTCAAAAACACAACACAAGTAAACTAAAAAATGATATTGTAAACCGTAAAGCCAATTGACTACTTCAGAATTTTGTATAACATACATGATACAAAATATTTAGTTTTCTTTTTTTAGCAAACCATGAAAGCTGAGTGATTAACTTTACACTTTTTGTCTGTAAGCTGCTTCGTAAATTACACCATTAAAATGATTGACATACAGGATGTTAATTCACAATAATTAATGCACAATCGTTCACTAGAGCTGGCTTCGCTAAATAAAGTTTGTACATTTAAGATTTGACCAATTATAGATAAGCGTTTCTGTCATGTTTTACATCAACAAATCTGATGTCACAACTTGGCAACATATGTATCACTAGACTAGAAGAGTTTTGCACTATTAAAAACATTCATGGTCATTCATTAAAGGGGTCATATGACACGATTTCATGTTTGTCTTTGGGGTGTTACAAGCTGTTTGTGCATATATAAGATCCGTAAAGTCGCAAAGATCAAAGTTTCAAACTCTGAGATATTCTTTCTAAAAGTTAAGACTCATCCATCCCTTCCTAAATTGCCTCATTTAAACACGTCCCCATAAATCAATATTACTGTGTGGGATGATTTGATAACGCCGTCCAAATGTATACGCAAAGAAAGAATTCGTAACTTTTATTCTCGCTGTAGTAGTGTTGTCACCGCCACAATGTTGTAGAGATGCTGTGTTTCCAAATATGGTAAGGGGCGTAACATTTCTGTCACACGCTTGAGGTATTCAGCCAATCACAACACACTTGATAGCTGGCCAATCAGAGCACACCTCACTTTTCAGAACGATGAGCTTTGTAAAAAAGCGTCGCGTTTCAGAATTGCGGGGCAGAGAGGAGCAATAATAATGTACGGTATGCGGAAAATAATGTTTTTTTTAACCTTAAACTGCTCAAACACATCCTCTCCGTTTCCTTTCTCTGTTACAGGACCGAACAAACAACTTGTTCAAACAGGTTTACGAACAGAAGAGTCTGAAAGGCAGAAGTAATGATGCGATCGCTTCTGCCTGCCTTTACATAGCCTGCAGACAGGAGGGTGTCCCTAGAACATTTAAAGGTATAAACCGCTTGCTCTTTTTCATGTTGTTGTTTATTAATAGACTAAATTGTACTGAATTTACTGGGTCTACCATCAAGATTGGCTCAACCAATAAAGGGCAACAGTCGGGTTCCAAAAGTATAAATCCCCTTCATTTTCTTCATAGGGCAATTGATTTTGAACAATAACTTATAAACTGTTAAAAACAGACTTGCTGTGAGCTACGAGGTTGTTAATTGATGGTATTTGCTTTGTTAAAGCTAATAATTATTTAACAGGGCAGCAATACCGGATGCAAAACTACATTACCCTTGATTCTGCTGAGAAAGAAATTTGAGCCAAATTTTAAATGAACACCTTTAAATCAATAGTGTTATATTTTACCATCAATTAAATACTTGATAAAACATTT
This sequence comes from Gymnocypris eckloni scoliostomus, assembly GCA_027564155.1. Lineage (NCBI taxonomy): Eukaryota > Metazoa > Chordata > Actinopteri > Cypriniformes > Cyprinidae > Gymnocypris > Gymnocypris eckloni. Next base: position 18,334,902 of record CM050422.1, on the reverse strand, counting down.
TGTGGCTTCTAAGTTTGTAATGTTGCAAAGCACCTCATAGCTGGTTGTTTCATAACTCTTAAGACTTTTCTTAATCCCTGTGGGAAAAGTCAAATTCTTCCAGAACAAAGGCTGCTGAAAAAGTGGGTGGGCACTGTTGCCCTCAATAGTGCGAGTTTGCTTGAGTGACCAGTGGAAGGAGTGTTCTGGAAAACCTCTTAGTTTTGTAACTCCATTTGGTGATGCTTGTGGTGCAGAAATGACACACTTCACCTTTAGCATTATGCTAGATAACTCTACCACTGAAGATATTTAGCTATCAATATTCCAGCAGGTCTTGATATATAATTTCTATCTCCCTCCACCCCAGAAATCTGTGCCGTGTCTCGGATCTCGAAGAAGGAGATTGGCCGCTGCTTCAAGCTTATCCTAAAGGCTCTTGAGACGAGCGTGGATCTCATAACAACCGGCGACTTCATGTCACGTTTCTGCTCCAACTTGGGCTTGCCCAAACAGGTGCAGATGGCGGCCACTTACATCGCCAGGAAGGCCGTTGAACTGGACTTGGTTCCAGGGCGCAGTCCGATCTCAGTGGCAGCCGCAGCCATTTATATGGCCTCTCAAGCGTCTGCTGAGAAGAAGACACAGAAGGGTAAGAGAAAACAAATATATAATCCAGTCAACGTCGAGTATTGCGATAATCAAAAACGAAAGGCGGTATGTTAGCGTCCTTGATTTATGGAAGTAATCTTTCTCCTGTGCAGAGATTGGGGACATCGCTGGAGTGGCAGACGTCACCATCCGTCAGTCCTACCGTCTCATTTATCCCCGCGCTGCCGATCTCTTTCCTTCAGACTTCAAGTTCGACACACCAGTGGATAAACTGCCTCAACTGTGAACACCCATGTGCCCCACACTCACTGCTCGTTATACTTTCTGAATTTTTGCCCTTTTCTCTTTGAAATTAGCAAGTTTTGCTTTTCCCCTGTGAGGGCACAGGTCTTTTGAAAAGACGAAGGCAGGGATTCGACAAAGTACAGAAGACACATTCCAAGTTAAATCGCAGATTGCAGGCTGTACTTTAATTTGTGTGTATATAAATTGTACATATGTCTAAGTGGGAATTGGTGGTTGCAACTAGGCATATTTCATACTGTAACATTTTCTTTTGTAGGAAATGATTTTGTTTGCTTGTTTGCATTATATTTAGTAACTTAAATAATAAATGCTTTTCAGAAAAGCATGGTGAACATCTTGGAAATCCCCAGAACAGGTGTACAAATACCATGAGCTCTGAAAGCGTGTAACTAAAAAATGGTTTCATTTCCCCCTCTTTTTTTATTTCACGAGGGGAATGGTACGAAGTAGAAGTTTCTGTTCCTGTATCCACAGCTCAGTTATTATAAAGATTTCATGAAACGCCAGAGAATCCTTTTTGAAGTGACAAATGGACCATTTGTTGACCAACCTGATTAGGTCAACAAAATGCAGAAAGACTCACGACTTGCATAATAAACATTTAATTTTCTCATTCATTGATGGCTGACAGTTTTTGCAAAACCTGTTATTTACACCATTGTCAAGTCAAGCTTCACGACTGTACCTTTGAAACTTTTCTTCTGCATCATGCTCCGACATACAAGTAGTGGATAGAAAACTTCTGTACACTCCTTTTGTTTTTTCACCATTTAGATTGAATATTTTAGACAAAAATTAGTGCTTGATAGCGTGTTATGTAGTGTAGCCTATATAATACACCAGACCAACTAGTATTTACCCCACCACTTGGATGCTTATTACACATATGAAGCTTCAGGCCTATTTTTGAACATCTAGACCAGTTATTAGTATATTGATATTTGGTGTCTAGCATATATTCCAGTCTGTCATGTCCACATATGAAACAAAAAACATGAAATGGAATTTCAGTAAAGAACAACTAGGTAATGAGGTAATGTGATTGCCTGCCACATACACTACTGTTTAAAAGTTTGAGGTTGGTAAAATTTAAAGTTTTTGAAAGAAATCTCTTTGATTTGTGAAATCAGTAAACAAAAATACAGTAAAATATTGAATACATTGAAAGTAATAATATTATTATTTTAAATTACTCTAGTATTTGTATATATTTTAAAATAAAATGTATTCCTGTGATGGCAACGCTGAATTTTCAGTGTTGAATTACAGCATTAACTTAAAAGCTCCTACTGACCTCAAACGTTTGAACAGTAGAGTAAATCCACTGACAGCTTAAGTCTGGTAAAAAAACATGACCGTATCCTGAAACTTGATAGAAGAATAACTTACTGAATGGAAGAAAATGCATTTCCTGTTTCAAAGCACTGACATACATGACTAGATTTGTAACTGGTAGTTCATATTTGCGGATTTCGTTGTAACTTACAAACGTTGTAAGAATTAATACTGTAAAGGGAAGATTATGGACTCCATTTCATAAAAATGGCTAGATGTTTTGGTAATAATGGCAAACTTAACATTCATTGGATGAGCTATCGCCTATTATTTTGGTCTATGGCTTTAAAACGCTTTCTCAATTAACATTTACAGCTGACACATTTTTTTAAACCAGTCGCATTTTAAATGCTTCAAAAACAAACCTACAGATCGAGGCTCATCATACTCAGTGTGACTGAAGAAATTCTGTGGGCAAGCTGAATGTGGATGTGGCCTGCGGACTTCCTCAACACTAGGGGGTGTCAGTGAGGCACCTGATCACATGGTTCACGTGTCATGAGCTGTGGTAAGTTGTCAGAACAGTTGGAAACTACTTCTCAGTTTATGTTTTTCATGATCAGTGCTTACATCCTGATGAAATGGAATAATTATCCCAAACCTGAACATACTCCATTTGCTCCATCCAAAAGAATATCAAAGTTTCTTAATCATGTTAAAACGGAAAAGGGGTTGTGGTAATCCTAAAATAACACTGATGACAAAAAAGGGACATTTGCAAATTATCTGATTCACATTTTCTGTATCTGTGTGAGTGTGGAGAGGGAGGGATGTCAACACGTGGCTAACACCAGTCTGCAATATAGTCAAAGTCTTCAAACAGGTCCTGCTCATCCTGGGTCAAATGCCGGGGCTCTCTGGGTGGTGTGAGCACCGGAGCTTCTGAGGTAAATTCATTGTCAAAATTACTAACGTCACTGGAACTCTGGATTGTGGGTACAAATGGTGGCTTCACTTTCTTTGCTAATAGTCCATCCCAGTCAATATTCTAGAAAAAAAATAAGGTACAAATAATATTAATATTCAGAGAAAGGGTAAAAAATAACACAATGCTTGGAATGAATTAAGATGTAGCCAGATGGTTCCGAAGTTACCCTGAAGAATAGATGTTTCTTCACATCCTCTGCGTCACGTTCACCGGCTCCAAGTCGTCGCTCGGGATTCCTTCTTAATAACTGTGTGAAAGTTAAAGATATTAATAACAAGACTGATATTCATGTATACACCTGGTAAATTCACACTCTTAAAGCTGCTCTTAGTACCAACCCTTCTCATAATGGAGATGGCTTCTGTTGAGAGGAATCTTGGGTAGCGAACTTCATCATTCACAATGCTGTCGAACACCTCTTCTTCATCATCACCGGGAAATGGAGACTATGGAAACATGAATTCACTGAATAACACAAAAATACTGTCGCTTTAACACATTTGCTTGTATGAATACAAATATGATTATCTTCTGATCCAGGTTATGAGGTACACTCAAAAGTTTGAGGTCAGTTAAGATGTTTGTTTTTTGTTGTAGAAAGACATTACTACTTTTAATTCAGGAAGGACTTTTTTGTAAGAAATTAATACTTTTATTCATTCTCAAATAAATGCTGTTCTTTATAACTTTCTGTGCATCAAATAATCCTGAGAAAAATGTATCATGGTTTCCACAAAATTATTAACTATTTTAAACAATAATCGAAATTTCTTGGACAACAAATCAGCATATTAGAATGATTTCTGAAGGATCATGTGACACTTAAGACTGGGGTATTGTTTTAAATATATTAAAATAGAAAACTATTATTTCAAATTGCCAATTTTTGTGTTTTACTGTACTTGAATGAAATTATTAAATTAAATGTAGCCTTGGTGAGCATAAGAGTCTCATTTAAAATAAAATAAAACAAAACACTGACCCAAAACTTTTAAGGTAGTGTATTTAGAGAGATGTTGAGAAATGAATAAACCAATGTGGATGAGGTCTGACCTCCCCGACCAGCATCTCAAAGATCAGCACGCCGAGCCCCCACCAGTCCACCGCACGCGTGTAGGATGTTTCGGTTAACACCTCAGCAGCCAGGAATTCTGGAGTGCCACAGAAAGTGCTCGTTCTGTCCTGGTGACCCATTCCTAACACAGAAAACAGAGCATTTGCCTCTGGGGCTTGTACAGAAGACAACACCACAACAAACATTATCCTTACCTTCTTTACAAAGACCAAAGTCAGCAATCTTGACGAATCCCTCTGTGTCAAGCAGTAAGTTATCCAACTTCAGATCTCTGAAGAATACATTAATCCTCAAATGAATTTAATGAAAAACAATGAAAATTTGTCTCAAAAAGTACAGATTTTTTCTAATACCTGTATACAATCTTATGCTCGTGTAAAAATTGTAACCCCAGGACGACACAGGCTGCATAAAACCTGCAACAATCAACAACAGAACATGTAATGATGATAAAGCCTTGATTACTATTATCTAAAAGCATGACTTTTGTGTCACTCACGTGGCCCGTGGCTCTGAAAACACATCGGCATGAATGTGCATCATCAAGTCTCCTCCTGCCGCATACTCCATCACAAAACACACGTGCTCCTTGGTCTGGAAACATGCAAAAAGATTGACAAGGAACGGGTGCCGCACGCTGTTCACGGTCTCGAATATCCTCTTCTCACACATCAAACTGGGAGAATAGAAAATAAGACGGGATGAAATAAGACCAAACTGCTTGTAGCTGACAAGTGTCACTCACAAATTATCGTATATATAACAAAGAACAATTTACCTTTCAACCTCATCACGGGCGACAATATCTCCCTTCTTAAGGGCCTTGATGGCAAACATTTCACCTGTAATACTGTATTCCGCTAATAAAACCTAAAAGGAAAAGAGACAGATGTAATGACAAGATTATGTGAGAGGTGTTTTCTGCTGGAAAATTCACAGTCACTATTTTAGGTACTTGTCAAGGTATATGCAGTGCTATGTGGTTGTTAGTGCATTTTGGGTGTTTTGTTTTCTGCTCTGGGTGTGTTCACGGTGTGTGTGTGTGTTCACGGTGTATGTGTGTGTGTTCACTACTGTGTGTGTGCTCTTAGAATGGGATAAATGCAGAGCACTAATTCCAAGTATGGGCTACCATACTTGGTCACATGTCACGTCACTTTCACGTCATGTAAGACCACCATGAGTCTCTATGATATCTTGGAAAATATATCATTGAGTCTCTTCTTCAAATGTAAATTAATAGCTTTTTTGGCAGCTGTATGATCTGTGAAAACAAAACTTAGCTGACACTTCACTTAAAGCCTTTATGTATAATGCATTGTAAAGGGTTATTACAGGCTATAATGCATTATTCAAAATGTGCATTGAAATACATTATATTTTGTCGGAAGTAATTATAGCTGAATTTAAAATCCATATTGTAATAATGAATTGTATAAGTGTTATAATGTGTTAATTATTCATGAGATCGTACAATGCATTATAAGGTGCATTACAAGGCATAATTAATTCATTATATCTACTTTTATAATGCAGTATTCATAAACGCTTCAAGTAAAGTTTTACCTAATGTTAATAGCAAAAAATTAGGAATGTCATATGCTAACAAACTGATCATTATTTTCATGAACAATAACCAATAAATGGTCCATATTTAATATGAAAATAAATATTTTATATTTATAATACAGAATATTTGACACAAATGTATCTAAAATAAAATACTGAAATCTACAATCAAACATTTTAAATGCGACATAAATTAAGTCATCACAATATTATAATGCTCAATATAAAAATCTTTGATTTTGAGATTATTTGTTTTTACAGGTGAACTTTATCTAAATGGAAATGATCAGCACAAAAACCAGCCCTAAATATCAGAAACAATTTACAATAAGATTCCTTTTGTTTATATTAGTTACCATGAACTAATAATGAAAAACTTCTCTAAAGCATTTATTAATCATAGTTAACGTTAATTTCAACATCTACTAATACATTACTAAACTCAAAGCTGTATCTGTTCATATTATTTAATGGACATGAGCTAACATAAACTAACAATGAACAATATATTTTTTATTAACCAATATTAAGTGCTAAAAATTTTTATTATTTTGGTTATTTAATGTTAACTAACATGAACTGATGGGACCTTATTGTAAAATGTTACCTAAAATTATCCTAAAATGATATTGCCTTGATATCATTAATGATGATTTCACCACTAAAAAAGGAAACTGTAAGCATAAATAGCCTCATACCTTCCCAAAATGTCCACGGCCTAATACTGCAACACATTTAAAGTCTTTAAGACTCAAATGAAACTGTTCTTCCTCCTCTTCATCCCTACAACAACAAAAGTCCTTTAGAAATGTCCAGTGTATACTTGCTAATACAAGACAAACTATAAACAGAACTATAACAGTTCACCTTATTGCTGTGTTCTTTTGGACAGTTATGAGCTGTAACGCTGACGGCTGAGTCTCGTGTTCCACGACTTCTTCAAGCTCAGACTGAACAATGATGCTATTTCTGTCATTTCGGTAGTCAAATGAAGTCAAAGTGTCCTGTAAAAGAAGAAAACAAGCCTTTCAGCTGCCGCTGTTTATACAAGATGAGCTGTTATCTTTATCTTAATAAAGGTAACAGTGAAGGCATTTCCTTTTCCTTTCAAATGCAAGGGGAAGATGAGAGACTAAACATGAATTACACGTCCGCTTCAGATCTTTATCCTCAGAGTTTAAAGGAGTCTAACTGTGCTTTCAAGGAAACAGATGACATCAAAACAGATGCCTAAATGGCTACAACAACCACATGATAGTGTGTGATGTTACCTGTTCTTGCGCTTTGTTGGGGATCTTGTCCTCAAGCAATACTTCTCTTATACTAACAGAAGAGTAATGCTTTGGTGTAGCGTCTAAGTGCAGTTTTGTCACTATTGGGTCACTAGAGAGAGCGGACAAATACAAACAGACATGTGAAAGCACTGCCTAATGTCTAGTTTAACAAAGTAAGTGTGTCAATTCATTATATTGTATACTCATACTTTACCTCCTCAGAGCAGGGGTTCCTGGGTGACTGCTGTGTCCAGTCTCTGCCACATGAGGACTAAATGAGTTATTGTGAGAGGGAATGGCCCTACTCACCAGCCGGCCCCATGTACCGATGCTCATCTGAGGGGCCCCCAGGAACAGTTTCCCTGCAGACATGAGAGACGAGCAGAAACACGTTTATCAGACCCCTATAAACCTCTTTACTTAGAAATCAGGGTAATATAAACAAAAAACTACAAATGCAACAACATAAACTAAACCAAATGGTGTTTCACAAAGGAAAGCTTTCAGAAGTGCAGGTGCAGGATTGGGACTGAAGCCCAGGTTTGTTGACAGGTGGGAATAAATCACGGTTTTGCTTTAGTACAAGCATTATGCCTTTATTATGAAAAGGAATTTGATTTATAATTGGCCCATAATTAGTTTTTTGTGACATTTAATATTTATTTTGAATAACTGCTTTTAAAAATCAACATTTTCTTTTTGAAATAAAACAGTTTGAATTTCTATGTAAACATACTGTAACTTTCTCCCCGGCTTGCTGTGAAATTTAAGATTTGGTTACATCACAAAAATAAATACAATAAAAACCGCCTGCCCAGTATTAGACCCAAACTCAAACCCGTAGCCAGCCTACACACCCATTAAAAGGTTGGGGTCAGTAAGATCGTTTTTTTTTGAGAAATGTATACTTTGATTTAGCAAGGACGCGTTAAATTGATTAAATTGAAGAAATGTATAATATTATCCACCTCTTTACTAATGAGCCTACTGCGTTTTATATTATGGGAGGCACATCCGGTCCAGTCAAAAAAACAGCAACAAATAATTTCAGATCAACATATAGAAAACATATACAGCACATTTGTGATCTGTTCTCCTACTTTAATTTATGATATAAACCATGAATAATTCCCTGGAATGCACTAAGATTCTTTCATTTTTCTACTCAAATCCTTATGCCTCTTTCTAGGTTTGTTTTCACACGGATGCTGTAAAATGTCATAGTTACGAAATATAGACATATATTACTATAATGATATTTAACACATACGTAATATTGCTGCAGATCTTTAGGACTTATTCGTGTTATGTTGAAAGTGATTTGTTGATGCTTTTTCACTTATACATTTCCTTTTAATGATCGATGGTTGAAGGGAGTAAAATAATGTCACCTCTCACTGTACCCAGTTTTTGAAAATGCTTATTATTGCATTTATAGAGTGGAAATTTTGATGATTGTTGACAATATAAACGGAAGTTACTCCCATAATTTGCGCAAAGCATTGTGGGGCGTGGATAAAAGATTTCTAATTCAAATAAATGCAGTTTTTTGAACTTTCTATTCCTCAAAGAATCCTGAAATAATTATTACATTTGTTATTAAGTATTAAACTTTCCAACAAAAATATTTATGGCACAAAAGTTCTCAACTCTAAAGACTGGAGTAACAGCTACTGAAAAATTCAGCTTTGCATCAGGAATAAATTACATTTTAAAATATATTACAATATAAAGTTTTATATTGTAATAATGTATTTTAAATTGTAATACTTCTCAGTATTTCTGGTTTTGCTGTATGATCTGGTAAGCATAAGATACTTTTTAGAGGAAAATGTGCATACTGTGCACATTACATGCAATTTTGGTGTTCAAACACAAATCTTGAATGTGCACCACCAAAAAAGGCCACAATTTAATTCTATAGGTCTGTCAAATGGTCCTACAAAGCTATTCTTCAAATGTTATTTAGTTTTTTGTCTCGTGCTCAAGAAACCTTAATATGACCCTTTGATGAATTGTCAAATTGCTAAATTTTCATAATACTCTACCGTGTTGAAGAAATGCCCTCACCTTGTTGCTTTGAGAAGATCTTTTTCTGCCTTTGGAGTTTGGTTCTTCTCTCAATGACTGGATTAAAAAAGGTAACCTGTAACAAAAATGGCGTTTAGATCAAGCTCTGTAAACTAATCAAATTCCACTTCAGATCTACTAGGCTCGGTTTCTTTAGAGAAGCAAAGGTGGGAAAACCTGCCCGGGGGTTTCAGGGGCCACTGAGCGTGAGGAATTCCTCTTTGATTCTCTCACAGAGCTCCGGGCTGCTAATCAAAGGGCTCTTTGTGGGAAAGTATTGATCGCTGAGAGACAATATTGTAAAGGTACCTCTGCAAACAGAGTCCCTTGTGGCTCAAGGTAAAGGCACATTCCGTGCCGCTGGTTGTCCAGGAAGTCCTCCAGTCGCAGGAATTTCACCGCACAAAGGGACCGCCAATCTCTCCAATACACCGAGATCTCCAGCTCACGAGACTGTGGTAAACAAACATTTGCCAAAGTACATATAAACAAGACCCAGAAGTGTTTTATGCATAAATAAACATCATGTACAGTGAGTTTACCCGGTCTAGCTCTAATGTAAACTTCTGGTCCCACGACTGATTACTGACAGGTTTCCAACTGGTCTGACCAACTACAGTGTTGTCAAGCTTCAGAACAGCACTAATCTCATCTGGAGACAAACATACAGACATGAAGCTTCTCAACTGCCACAGCTTTGCTTTTAAATTGTAAAGTCAAATGAAAGGCTGGTGAAAAGCCACTTGAAAGTAAGCACTAAGAACTACTCAACTGGACAAGTCGTCATTTTTGGAGAGATTCCGAACGATGGTTCCTCTGCGGTTCCCACGGCTCATGAAAGAGGAGCGCGTTTCACTGGGACTCCTACCGGGCAGCGGCACTGACGTGGCTTTAGACCGGCCAGGAACATTGTCTAACAGGTCCTGACATCCCATAAGCCGAACCTCTAATTTGCCTGTTTTAGTCAATAACAATCACCATTAAAATGCGCTGCCATTTGAAAGTTTGGGGTCAGTATAATTTTTATATGTTTTTGAAAGAAGCCTTATGCTCACGCAGCCTAAATTTATTTGAAAAATATATTGAAAACAGTAATATTGTGAAATATTTTTCATACATAGTCAATATTTTAATACATCTCAACATGCAATTTATTTATTTGATGAGAAAGCTGAATTTTCAGCAGCCATTACTCCAGTCTTCTGTTTCACATGATCTTCTAATATGCTATTTTGATGCTCAAGATACATTTCTAATATGCTGAAAACAGTTGTGCTTTGACGAACAGAAAATACAAAAGAATAGCATTTATTTTAAAAAGAATCATAATATTTTGTAAGATAATAAATGTCTTTAATGTCACCTTTGATCAATTTAATGCATTCTTGCTGAATATCTTTTTTTATGTTAATCTTACTGACCCCAGATTACAGCTTCATATAACACTTTACTAACATTAAGGTAAATCTGAAGGTAATAGGTGTTGCTCACCTGTGAGTGCAGCAGGTTTGGTGCTGTACTGGTTTTTAACAGTGCTGTTGTGGTTCTGTGTGGATATGAAGCTCTGGCGAGGACTGAGGGCCGGAGAGGACATAAGAGATAACTCCTCCATGATCAGACTGCTCTTGGGGTGGTTCTTAGGAAGCTCATTGAGTCTCTGCTCCAGGGAATACTTCAACAAATCCAGCTTCTGACTGGACTCATTTAACCTGGCTTGGGCCTGGAATTCACAGAAATACAGCAGAAAATGAATGGTAGTTGGATGCATAGATATGAATCTAAAGGGGCAGTCACATTTACTGTTGTTTGTCGAAATGTTGTGGGAGAAATTCAGTCATAGCAATCTGTTTTTTCTTCTTGTACTCCAGTTGATCACGCAAATTCACAGCATGCATGAACAGAAACCTGCTTGGTTTGAAAGTAACTTCTTTGTAAGCTGTGCTTCATACATCTCTACACTATTGACAACAGTCTGTGGACCTTTACTGCATGCAAATATTCACTGAACTTTCCGTAATGTGGCCACACCTTTACCTTGTAGATTCTTAAATTAAAAAGGGCATTAACAGAACAGTTCACCAATAATGAACTTTGTCATTATTAACTTATGTTGAGTTTTTAAAAGCTTAGCTTAAATGTTTACCATAATGGTGCTCATAAATGACTGCTGAGATATTGTCAATTGAAATGGTGTAGAGGCTTTGACCTGGAAACAGTATTCATTGTCACAATTTAAACATTTAAATTATTAATTTTAGCGCTGCAACTAATTATTATTTTGATAATCGATTAGTTGGCCGATTATTCTTTCGATTAATCGGATTAAATAAAATATTTTATTTTATTTACAAAAAACACACTATTCCACATTCTGCTCAATGTCTTTCAAACAAACTGAATGCTATGAAAACATACAGTGCTTAATTTATTAGACCATCTGTCATAAAGAGAAAACAAATATTTCAGGAATCGGTCAAAAATTGTTTAAATCTAAAAATGTTTTTGTCATTTATTGGGCAAATTACAAACAGAAACAACTAATTAGAATTTATAATAACAAAAATGGCCTCATAACAGCTTGCATTGTTTATGTACTTTTTGACTAATTGGGTATCTGAAAAAAAACTCTATAAAGTGCTCTGCCTTTCTTTCATAGATAACAGCAATAATTATATTATAGCATAAGAAATAGCCTACCACTGTTACTAAAGAGCTTACGCATTTTGGAGGACTAACCAATACAGAAAGGTAATCACCAATGCTGTTAGTTTAGAGCAGCAGTGAAACAAACCTTACATAATCTGTTAAAGCATTTTTTAATACATTTTTTAAGCATTGTATATAGAGAATATAGTTTAAATCTCTTTTAAAAATGTAAATAATAAAGATTATAAAGACTCCGTGTTAACCAACAGGTGAGGAATGTTCTGCAGGAACACGCGTTGACTTTGATCACAGTCATGTCTTACTGTCATTTATTTATAATGTAAAAGGCGGTTATGGAGTGCCTCATATTTATATTCAGAAAATGACATGCTGTTATACCTTTAAAGTTCCTACTCTCATAAAATATTCACCCTGCAGGTTGAATTTTAAACCTTGAATTAACTTTCAACAGCAGATATTTCAGCACAATGGATGTTTGCGCTGTATATCCTGTTAATTGTCTCCCTCTCTGTGTTCCGTCTGTCTGACGCGCGTGCACACGCCCGCCACGCCGGTGCTCATTCGGTATTTTAAACTTAACACAGGCTGTCAGGATGGACCTTTATGCAAAAATGGAAATGCTTGCGTGAATTTGTGACATTTATAGATAAGGATATGACCGTAAACTGAACGTTTTTTGCACCGAGGACACACACGCATGTGTCACAGCACCTGACAGGGCAAGCCTTTACACTAATGCATTAACTTAAAGCTCAAAATAAAGAATTCTCATGTTGTGGGCAGCTTAGATCACATACTTCTCCCGCAGCATCTCATTCGTTTTCCTCCACTATTTTTTAGATGCATTTTGTCAATAGAAATGCGTTATCCAGTGCTGTAATTTGAGCAACGGCTGAAGTTGGACATGCACTGTGGGCAGACCCGACTAATCGATAATGAGAATCGTTCATTGATTAGTTGTTGCAGCCCTAATGAATATCAATTGAATTAACAAACCCCTATATATTATTAGATTTATGTCATTCATACAAGCAAGCAAGCTTACAAATTAAACCCAATTATTTGATATTTATCTCACACAAATAAGTTTATTATATTACATTGTAAGTGTGAAATTGTATATAAATGACACACACACACAAACAAACACATACATATTAGAATATCACGAAAAAGTTTTTTTGTTTTAATTTTGATGATTAGAGCTCTCCAAAATAACCCGGTAGACTGCTGCATTGAATTTGGACTTGATAAAACACAATAGACCAACACCAGCAGACATCACGGCACCCCAAATCATCCCTGACTTCAGAAACTTCACACTGAACTTCAAGCAGCTTGGATTCAGTGCCTCTCCACTCTTCCTCCAGACCAGACCTTGATTTCCAAATGAAACGCAAAATTTACTTTCATATGAAAAGAGACTTTGGACCACTGAGCAACAGTCCAGTTATTTTTTCTCTTTAGCCCAGGTAAGATGCTTCTGACAAGGTTTCTGTTTCAGAAGTGGCTTGGTAGCCCTTTTCCTGAAGATGTCTGAGCGTGGTGACTCTTGATGCACTGACTCCAGCTTCAGTTCACTCCTTGTGAAGTTCTCCCAAGTGTTTGAATCGGCTTTGCTTGACAGTATTCTCAAGCTTGCGGTAATCCTTGTTGTTTGTGCACGTTTTCCTACGCAATTTATTCCTTCCAGTCAACTTTGCATTTAATATGCTTTGATACAGCACTCTTTGAACAGCCCCCCCCTTTCAGTAATGACCCTCTGTAGGTGCGTTCACACCAGACGCGAATGACGCAAATGACGCGAATCGCGCAAATGATTTACATGTTTAGTCAATGCAAAGACGCCAAAGACAATCCTGCGGCGCGATTGGTGCAAATTGAGCGGTTTTTTTGTGCGATTCGCGCGAGTTGAAAAATCTGAACTTTGGCGGATATTCGCGCCGCGTTAACCAATCAGGAGCTTGCTCTAGCAGTGACGTCATTACGAGCGGAGGCAGAAAATCCGAAACAACAATGGAGGACAAAGTAATTGTGGTTGTAAGTGGGTACCCGGAGCTGTATATACATCTTCGTACTTTTACAAAAAACAGGAATACATTTTGCAACGAGACTGGAGCTGCCTGGCAGAAGCCCCTCCCATGACACGAATTCGCGTCTGTTGTGTAGTGAATTTCACGCGTGAATGAAGCAAGTAAACTCAAAATGTTCAAGCGCCCAACTTCGCGCGAATAGCGCGATTTATTCGCGTCTGGTGTGAACGCACCTTGTGACTTACCCTCTTTATGGAGGGTGTCACTGATCGTCTTCTGGACCATTGCCAAGTCAGCAGTGTTCCTCATTATTGTGGTTTCAAAGAACAAGAGATACCCAGAATGTATACTGTATGGATGGTAATTTATTGAAACTCAAATGTAAATATTCTAATATTTTGAGATACTGGATGTTTTACTTTCTAATCATAAAATCATAAAAATTACCCCAAAAATAGTTTTTATGTTTTACATGTAATGAATTAGTACGTTTATTAACTTTTTCACTCATACACTGCTGGTGGTCTCTCTGGCCACCTTCTTTTCCAAGACTGCAAAGGTCAAAGGGTTAAAACTTAAAAATAGTGATAAAGGTCAGATGCATCAACGAGGTCAGTTCAGAAGGTGATGATGACGATAGTACAGTTGAAAATACCTGAGTGAGTGAGTGAGCCCTCTTCTCAGCCAGTTTACCAGAGCCCAACAGCTTCATGACATTCTTGGCCCCCTCGGCCACAGCGTACTCGATCCGTGTGTGATGGCAGAGTTCCTCCACCCGCAGGTCCAGTGGACTGATGATGGGTTTGGCTGCACCACAACACCACAGATATATTTATTGGTTTGTGTTTGTTGAACTGTGAATGCTAATGCTGGAGGAACTACGTGTGAATGTTACCAATGACATCATTGTTGTCGAAGCTGAGCTCGCTGGTTTGGCTGGCTTTGAGAATCTGCATTCGGATGAACTCGATCTTGGTTTTGCTGTCTTGAAGCATCTGCTGTGCGGTTGCAAGCAGTTTTCTGTCCTGCAAGGCCAACATAAAATCAAGTCATGCAAAAACAAATACAGATTTTATGTGGTGATGGGAAATTCTCTTTATGCTAAACTCAGTTTTGATTATCTTTTAAAAGTGTTTTTTTACTTCACTTTATTTAATTAATTTATGTAAAATATTTAACACTGGTCGCACTCTTGTGCAAGATAGTCAAAGGCTAAACATGTTCCAGGGCCTGCTACCGTGCCAAGAGTGTGTGAGCAGGAAAGGCCTCCGTTTACAAGTCATTTCCTGGTTGACATCAACCCTTGCTAATTTCCCATAGGGCTGCACCGTGTGTGTGTGTGTTGCCAGAGAGGATAAGTTCATCACCAGCACTACTCCTGTGACCAAACAGTGCAATTGAAATGTTTCTTGAGTAGCAAATCAGCATATTGGAATGATTTCTATAGGATCATGTGACACTGAAGACTGTTGTTACTTTAACTGGAAAATGTAGCTTTGCCATCACATAATAAATTACATTTTAAAATACATTAAAATAAAAAGAGACATTTTAAAATGCAATCATATTTCACAGTCTTTACTATTATTCATCAAATAATTGCAGTCTTGGTGAGCCTAAGACGCTTCTTTCAAAAACATTTACATTTTACTGACTCCAAACTTTTGACTGGTTCAGGTCCAAGATGGTTATATAGTGTTCTCTTATGTGCTTTGAAAACAACAGAACCAGGATTGTACATTACTGGTAAAAAAAAGAAGCCTCAAGCGAAAGGAGTCATTAAATAAAACCAAATGGTGCACTACCTTTGAG
Source organism: Gymnocypris eckloni scoliostomus (assembly GCA_027564155.1). Taxonomy (NCBI): domain Eukaryota; kingdom Metazoa; phylum Chordata; class Actinopteri; order Cypriniformes; family Cyprinidae; genus Gymnocypris; species Gymnocypris eckloni. Next base: position 18,319,242 of record CM050422.1, on the reverse strand, counting down.
GAGCCATTTGAATACATCTGGATCATGTTCTCGGCCCCCTGTTTCACCTTCAATTCAATGTCGTTCTGTTTTTTCAGGGCTGCTAGTCTGCTGCTGATAGTGCATGTTCGTGCTTCCCTTTTAGGGCTGTCCAGCGTAAGAGGGCACTCTGGGAAAGAAATGGCAGAAGTTAGTAGGATCCGAATAGATTGTAATGACAGGCTTCCTGTAGCAATTTAGAATTAGGAGGACAGTTCTCCCAAAATATAAAAACTATTTTCATAATTTATTCACCATCATACCACTCAAACCTATATGAGGTAAAAGAGAATTTGAGAAATGTCTTTGTGTTTTTTGTCAATTCAAACAAAGTCAATGCGCTCCAATGTTGTCTGGTTGCCAACTCCTAACTTTAACTACTTCACAACACCAGCACCAACTTAATAATGATTCTTTGGGTCAGACGAGAGAATCGAGTAGTCTGAGAGCAACAGAAAATGTATGCAGAAAGTTTATGCAGTTTTCTGTGGCCACTTCCAGATTTTTAGCTAACTATAAAAAACAGGAAGGATGTTGCAACAAGAGTACCTGATTCTTCGTGTGACCTTTGAGTAACATTAAGAGTCAAGCTTAGAAGCTGCACTAATTCAAGCGAGTATATTTAGGCTTTTGATTCATTTGAAACTAATTTTTATTGGTCAAAAATCTGGCCATATGTTACAAGCACCCTTATGAGGGTGATTGCTTAATTCTGTAGGTTTAGCAGTTTTCCAGGAATGTTTTTTGGTTGCTTAGATGAAGCACTACTTTTCCTGTCCAGACAAGTATAAACTCCCCAATCTCTACAGATAAATGAAATGAAACCTGTTAGACTTCTGCTAATAACAAACAAAACATCAGCTCTCACAAAGGCACTTATGTGACTGCAGCGGTGTAATAAAAAAAATATGGTGGTAGGTAAAACACACACAAAGAAAAATATTTTTTGGTAGCAATAATGCAGCTGGTAAGGTCAATTCTTTAACATGAATCACTTTTCTCATCTCCTAGTTTTCAGTTAAACCAACATGGTCTCCGTCCCATGTAATAAAGGCTAAATAAATTGAAAAAGAAATCAATATTACTGTTGGTGCATGAAAAATAAATATATATATAGACTGATCATTTCTTTGTCAGTGGGCAAACGTACAAATCAGCAGGGGTTCAAATAATTTTTCCTCACTCAGTGTGTGTGTATGAATACTAAAACATTTCAGCTTTTTTATCAAATTAATGCAGCCTTGGAGATTTGCGCTTAAGAGACTTCTTTTAAAACATTGAACACAGTAGCGTATATTTTATATCATTAAAATATTGAGATACATTTTTGATTATTATTTATCAACCAGCCATATATGTGGATGAATATCAGATTCTAATCCCACCAAACTCAAAATATAACATATCTCCACAAATGTATTAATCTAAACAAAACTGCTGCATAGACAACACACACAAGAGTATGAACACCTCTCTTCTTGATGATTTACCCCATTACAAAACCTCTACAAGGTTGTTGAGCTTCAGAGTGGAAGCGAGAAGGTCGTCTGTGATAAATAAATCTTCACAAAGCACCTTAGTGTGGAAGCACATGTTAATAAAGAACAAGTGTTTTTTGTTCAGCACCTGGCTCCTGAATCACATCATTACGTAAGGCATAAATACAGATGCCTCTGTTGTGGTTATTATAAACAAAGTCCGGAGGTTAAGGAATAACGCACCCACACAGTAAGTATTACAATGAGACTTCAGAGGTGCTTAAATATAGATTAAAGCCCTGTAACATACTGGTCTAACTATATATTTCATACTTATTTGCTATACACAAATACAAACATATGTGTCTGTGTAATGGATGTAATAAGAGCTGATGATTTAATGAGGTATGGCTTGACCCATCAGCATCGAGTGGAACAGCCTGACCAGTTCCACTGTCTGGACTCCCAACCAGTGCTGCGCAACTATGACATCACCAGTGAGGCACGGGCACAGGAGCGCTGTTGTCTTCCTGTGGCATCTGCTGATTTCAGCTTAGCCGACACAGACTGAGGAGGTCAACACAGAGGTGTGACACGCAGAGACATTCTTCTTGCGCTGAGTCACCAAACAAAAGCCCCTTCTCATCAGATCATTTCCATGCCAGGCTACAGCATGTCCCGTATAAGGATGTGGTTAGTAGGGTGAGAGATCTGATCACGCTTCTGGTAGATATTATCCTCACAACTAAATATTATAGTCAAGAACTGCTACACCTTTAGTGTTACTGTTACTGTCAAGGCTGACATATCTCACATTTAAAAGCTATTTATCTTCAAAACAATCAAAAAGGGATTCGTGGACACCGTGGAGAAGCACGTTATATAAAAATAGCAAGGCTCAAATGAAAGGATGACCCACAGGAAACTGCAAGATTCATTTGTAAAGTCTTGCCAGCATCAGTAAGAATGGGTGAAATGTAAGATGCAGCACCTTCATAAAGAGAAACTGTATTAGACTTCAATTTATATATATATATATATATATCATACACACACACACACACACATATATATAAAGTTGAAGTCTAATACGGTTTTCTCAGTTGTTACCAACACATATGGTCTTGTGCTCAACAAGGCTGCATTTATTTTATCAATAATAGAGTAGAAACAGCAATATTGTGAAATATAATTACATTTTAAACAGTTTTCTGTTGATGTATATCTTAGTACAGTGAAGTCAAAGCTAAATTTTCCTCAGCAATTACTCCAGTCTTTAGTGACACACAATCCTTCGGAAATCACTCTAATTTGCTGCTCAAAAACATTTATTTTTTATTATTATCAATGTTGAAAGTTTGTGCTGCTTAATAATTTTGTAGAAACCATGATACCTTTTTTGGACTCTTCAAAGCATTTATTTGAAATAGAAATATTTTATAACATTAGAAATAAGGCTGTGCAATTAATCGAATTCGATTATCATGCGCATCTCGACAGTAAAGCCGGTTTCTTGATTAGCGGTAAATCTCCATCATCTGTTTTCAGATGGAGCGGCGGTTAATACACAGAGCCGTAGTTCACTGGCAAGCAACGCAATATTGCGTTCATAATCGAAGGCGATTCATCTGGGATCCATCTGGGATTACCGCCAATCACGGAACCGGCTTTACTGTCGAGATGCACATGATAATAGAATTCGATTAATTGCACAGCCTTAATTAGAAATGTCTTCACAGTCACTTTATGCTTCCTTGTTGAATAAAAGTACACTCTTAAAAATAAAGGTGCTTCACGATGCCATAGAAGAACATTTGTGTCTGGTTCCATAAAGAACCTTTAACAACTGAAGAACTTTTCTGTTTCACAAAAGGTTCTTTGTGGCGAAAGAAGGTTCTTCAGATTATAAAAAAGTAAGGAAGACCTTTAAAAATCTTTGACTGAATGGTTCTTTGTGGAACCAAAAATGGTTCTTCTATGGCATCGCTTAAAGAACCTTTTGAAGCACCTTTATTTTAAGAGTGTATTACTTTTTTTTAAATATATCTTTCTGACCTCACACTTTTGAATGGTAGTATGGGTGTACAAATTGATGGCACTTCAGATGGATAAAGTTTACTTATGAGAGCTTTGCTCATACCTAAGAGAAGATCCTCTGGATCCTTCACCACAATATGAGCGTTGAGCTCCTGCAACTCTTGATGCAGCTCCTCTAGCTTCTTGTTGGATTTCTTGAGCATATTATCAACATATGCCAGTCTCTTTTTTTCTGTGGTGACCTTTCTAAGGTTCTCCACCCCTTCTTTGATCTTCAGCTCTTTGCGGATCTCCCTCTTGATCTGCTCCTTGATTTCGTCTAGCTTCTGCTGCACCATGGTATCAGACAGGTCAAGGTTGTGCCCCAGGCCCAGCTGGTCCGAAACCATGTGAGCCTGTACAAAATAAACATATATTCACATATTTTGATGTCAATATCCTTACCGTAGTCTTTGAAAACAAATCCAAAGACTTCATTAGGTCTTTTTTTCATGCAAAAAAATAAGAATCTTAGTAAACACCTGAAGGAAATTCCCACCCAAAGCATAGTCACCAGTATCATGATTCATATTGCATTCACATCTCCCAGCGCACCCTGCACACTAACTCCTAAGCATGAACGAAAACACACAGAGGCACACATACACATAAAGAAACACAGTATCCCTGACATCAGCAGGGAGGATAACTGGTCTGAGTGGGTGAACCAAATCCTGCTTAGCCCAGCTCTTCATGAGCTCACTGACTACATGTAAGAGAACTGACAAGGCTCCTCTAATTCCTCCAGGGGAAAGTGGAGCCATAAATAAAGGTTAAAAACAAAACTTTCAGCAGAGTGTGCTCATTCAGGTCTAAAGGAGGGTGAAGGTAAGGTTCATCAAGCATGCACAGACAATAAACTAAATATATCTGAATCCATAATGGTCATATTATTTAAATACATCAACATTGAAATAGTAAAAATAGAGATGCACTGATAATATTACTCTGGAAGATACCAATAAGATATCAACTGATACACGGCTGACGTTACATTTTTTAATCAGTTTGTCTAAATGCAAAAAAAGAACAAACTAACAACTAAAATCAGTCATTTCAATGCTACACGTTTTGCAGCATTATAATGCACAGCATGAAGAATATAGTTATTTTGAGACTTGCTGACAATTTACATTTAACAGTTTGTTTTTAAAGATTAACTTTGAGTAAGCATTAGATGACAGCAGAGGAAATCTAAATGACCATGTACATTTAAAAGGTATGTTTTCCAATGTCAAACCAGCTTTGTATTGTTACAATGTCTGTAGTTAAAGTAAGTTAACAGTGTGCATTATTTTTCCATTCTACCAGGACCAAGTTATGCTCTTATATCTGCCAGCAAAAATTATGCCAGATGACATAAATCAATTTAAAAATATATTTTTACTGCACAGACTGCCAACTTTTTATTAAAAAACCCATCTTGCCAGCAGTGAATTACACCTTTAAATATCCAATAATAACAGATACATATCAATTGAAATACCTCCGATGTTTGTGTATAATTGATATGTTAGTGATATATTGTGCATTCTTAATTCAAAATATAAAGTTGAACTAGAGTGAATGTTCTGAAATTTTAGCTTTGGTCACCCTTTTGTTTATATCATTCATCCATGACTTTGACATCTCACTGTCTGCAGAAATAAATAAAACAAATAAAAATAACTGACATGTTTTGACACTATGAGTCTACTTGCATGTACAGCACTGACTCATGGGTCAACTGAAGGTCATGGAAAAGCAACTGTCCTACATTTTAGGAGCCAGCTGTACCTTATCTCTTCCTCACTTGTTCCGCAACACTACACAAAACCAATATCAAAACACCACAATCTGTGGGACTAAAAATGCTCCATTAATAATGTGTTTTGCTCATTAATACTCAAACTGATGAGGGTTAAAATCTCCCTTCATACAGTCCTTAAGAGCACTTTAACCAACAGCAGTGTCTCCAGACCTCTCATTCGCCATATAAAACCAAATTATGCAGCAGTGTTTCTTCCACTTTCCATAATAGCTAACATTGGACTTATCAGTTCTGAGAAAAAGGCTGACAAAACATGTTTCAGTAACAACAGTGTCATTTCCAGTTTACAAAAACACAACAGATTCCTGGTTGTAATTTGAATGCACTGGCAAAATGACATTTGACAGGACATGGTTTTGCAGACAACTGAGTTCACAAATGGTGTCACTGTGAATAACATAAAAAGTGAAAATGGGTAAACGGCTACATCTAGAAGTCGCTTTCCAAAATAATTCATTTTAGTGAAGTAAAGTTATAATGCCAGACACCTTTTTGCAGTTACTGACATCCATTTACCAAAAAAACTAATGTTAATGTTTAAGACATCTTAAAAGGCAGATAAACATTTTAACAACTATTTTATTGGAATAGCTTATTTATAAATTGTTTGGTTTGTTAGTTTACTTTAAACAACAAAACACTCAAAGACAAATTTACACTATCTTGATAACTAGTTTCAAAGTGTTAGAAACTGCAGTTCAGCACTGAACAAAAAGACGAGTCCAAAATCATGTCTACAAACACAAGCATAAACCAATAGAACAGAACAGAACTTACTTCTAAACTTCCCAGTATAGTCAACTTTACTATACTACATCTCACAGAAGGGATGCTGTGGTAATACCACGATAGAGGCAGTGGACTTACTTAACTATTGTCCATTAGGTTTATTTAAAGGTTTTAGTTTACCTCTTCAACCCGTTTTGTTGTCTAGGTAGGCAGCTCGCTGGGTTTGGAGACACCGCCAGTGTGTACAATTCCAATACACCACAACTCCGTTTTTCCACTAGACAACATGGCATAACATCTAAATACTATTTTATGTGGAGACGCTAAAATGACTGTACGGGGGGAAATACAAGCTCTAAACTCCTGCCATACGCGTTTTCGGGCCACATTGCCCGTTTTCCCGTGGCATAAGCTCCTCGGTGGAGGGAGCAGCTCGTCCCAAAGGAAGAAAACTAGTGGTCTGAAAGTGCGCGAGAGAGCTGCGCTGAGTGCGCATACTATGTTTTTAAAGCATAAAAGTCGCCGTGCACATTTAAAGATTCTTTACATCTATATTGAATGAAATAAAAAACTTTTCCTACCTGCATGGGATCGGCGGCCATCTTGGTTGGGAACTCTTTTTTAAATCAAACTCTGGGGAAGGGGAGGTGAGTCACTCCCAAAAAACAAGCCTGTTATGTTTTCGTCTCAAGCGAAAAGCGTTTTATTTGGGGAACGATCCACAGCATGGCCGGGGTACGGAGGGGGTCCCATTGTTGAGCTGTCGGTTTGTTGTAAACGCAATGGATTAGACCCGGGCTCAGGGAGAGATCCGCGGTTTTGGGGTGAAGGCAGAGCTGTGCTCAGTGTGCTGCTAATATCGGAACAACGGGAGGCGGGTGGCAGAGCGACCCAAGTAGTTTCTGTTCCCGCATCCAGTTCAGCCACGACCAGTCCACCCTCGATCATGTGATCAATATAACAGCTTAACCACAGAGGCTTCAACACAACAGTCTTCTATAGGAGCAGGACCACGAATTATATTAGAGGACTTGGATTTAGAAGGACTTTATTCTGTTAAAAACAGCACAAGATATTCTACTGCGATAATTGCACTGGAGTTTATTTTACATGAGTAGCATACTGGAATGATACATTCTGTACGTACTTTTTATGTAGAAGTTTCTGCAGAAAAAAATAGTTCTAGGAGTAAACGTTGTATAAAGCTGTTTTTTATGTATTCTAACAGTAGTTCCCAACTGGGGCCGGGGCCCACAAGGGGGCCCCAGTCACAGAATGACTTGTAATTATGTAAATTGTAATAAAAATAATGTAAACTAAAAATCAAGATGCCACAAAACATAAATATACATAAATAATCTGAATAAATAAGCTTTCCGCTGATGTAGTGTTTAGGACAATATTTAGCCGAGATAAAATTATTTGAAAATCTGGAATTCGAGGGTGCAAAAAAAATATCATACTTTTGTGAAAATCGCCTTTACAACTGTCTAAATGAAGTTCTGAGCAATGCACATTACTAATCAAAAATTAAGTTTAGATATATTTACAGTTGGAAATTAACAAAATATATTCAGGGAACATGATTTTTACTCAATATCCTAATGATTTTTGGCATAAAAGAAAATGTATCATTTTGACCCATGCAATGTATTGTTGGCTATTGCTACAAATATACCCCAGCGACTTAAGACTGGTTTTGTGGTCCAGAGTCACATTTGTCTTCTTCAATAATGATCATTTTTATTCAATCACAACATAATTGGGTGGGGGTCTTCAAATGTGTTGGACAAAGAGGGGCCTTATTTGACACAACACTCATTCTATTGTGATTTATTCTGTAGGAGTAGCAGCGCATATGATTTTTACTGCAACTTATTCTATAGAAGCAGCATTATTTAATCTATAGGGATTTATATGGAAGTAAGTAACACATAATTCATATTGTGGTTCTTTGAGAGTAAGACCACATTATATATTTTATTACCACTTCTATAGGGATCTTATAATGTCGAAGCAGTGCAACTCATTTATTTTACATTTATTTATTTTATAGTATCATAAAAACATGTTGTATTATTATTATTCTATAGAGACATAATCTGTTGAAACAACTAATTCTATTCATCAATAGGCGCAGGACCACATTCGTTTCATTGTGAGTTGTTTGCAGGTCAAATAATTTGATAGTCCTTCAATAAGGATTTACTTTATAAAACCAGCACCTCTTATTCTATGAAGACATATTTTATAACAGTTCCCAATGTATTTTATTTTACTTATATAAAAGACAAATCCTTAATGAATCAATATTTCTCATCAGAAACATGGAGTCAGACTAGTTAAGAAGGCAGAAACGTAGGAGTTACAGGAATCTTTTACAAGAAAAATATCCATATTACAATAATTAAAGATTAGGACATGATAGAATGGTCTTAAATATGACATTCAGCACAACACTGAGGCTTTAATAATGTATAGTGCATTTTATTATTTATTCTGTAAACTATAATAAAGTGTCTAATAAAATGTTCTCTGAGTATTTGTTTTTTCTAAATTGATAATTCCACAGATTAATTCTGCACATAGCTATCATGTTGATAGTTGCTTTTACTGGAAAATGCTCTCATTTTTTAACAAAGGCATATAAAAAGAGTAACTTTAGTTACTACTGAAAGTGACAGAATTACCTTCAGCCAACAGAGGGAGGTGTTCTCCATGAATTCTGTGTCTGTCAATATATTATTTAGAAAATATCACAACTGAAAACACATCTCACATCACTGAAGAGATCTTTAATGGGGTTTTTAAAGGCGTTTAATGATTTTTAATAGAGCATATATTACTTGACACACACAACACACTTTAAAGATTGTTTTTTTACAGCAAGCTCAGAATGTTTATTTATTAATAAATAAATAAATACGTTTTCTAAGAGATGATCTGGAGATCTGCTTCCAAGGATTCAGAGAACTTGGACTCTCTGGATGCTTCCAAGATTGATTTATGGACAGGTTAATTGCAGTGATAATGTTATTATTGCAGACCAGGAAGGAAAGCCGTCCCGTGACACACACCAGTGGAAGGTGGTGTGTTTTCACTGCCTGAAAGTAAAGTACACAGCACTATATCAAAAATAACAGACAGCACAACTAAATTGCAGGTCCACAACATATAAGAAAGGTCATTCTGTGCAAAACCAATTCATAATTGATTATGATACGCAAGGATGCTCGCTGATATTGCTTTTAAGCTCCAATGGTTAACCTCATTTAAATTGCCAGATATTACCATATATGTTGAATTTCCACGATATTAGACCTTCACAAAATAGCCTGTACCTGACAAAGCAACTACTGGGTTATATGAGGTCTTGAATATGAAACTAGGTGCTCTATTAGTGTCTCGTTCCCAGAGCTCAGCAAAAAAAGTGATGAACTCAGGACTTCTGTTCGGATATGTGGTGCTCCCTGAGTGAATCCAAGTGGTCGCTAGTGTACGCAGATGCTGTTGGTCTGTCCCGCTCACAGTACAGTTTTCCATTTGTGTAGTGAAAACGGTCACCAGGTACTAGCTGGTTATGGCAGATGGAGCATACAAAACACTACAAGAGTAAAGAAAGAAATGACTGTGAGGAAAACATATTACAAGGTACCCTGTCCCCCCCAAACACACTGCAGAATATCAGTCTATAAACCAAGAGTAAGAATGTAGATCACTTTTTAATTGACTGGATTTAAATGGGTCAGTTTAATAGAGTAAATTACCTTGACATGGAAAACATTGCCCTGTGCTCGCATAACCATTTCATTTGCTGGGATGGACTTACTGCAAGCCCTGCAGGCTCCGCTGTGACCGAATAATCTGTAGTGAACATAATAATCACAAATATGTCTTTTAATAAGCAAGTAATTATAACTTAATAAGCAAGTCTTTTCCCTCTCTAACACAGGAAGGCATTTAAGCTTTTAAATCTATTTATGGTATACTATTTTAACTTTTGCTTACTTTATTTCCTCTATCAAAAGGATAGTACAATCAAAAAATTTAATTCTGTAATTTACTCATTCACTTTTTTTAACATTACAATGAAAATCAGTGGGGTCCATTGCTGTTTTGGGCCTCAATTACTTTAATTCTATGGTCAAAAACAACTGAACCATACAGTATTTTAAAATATCTTATTTGTGTTTACCTTAAAAGGATATTCAGACAAAAACGAAACTTCTGTCATCATTTATCCACCCTTACGTCATGTCAAACCAGTGCATTTCTTTCTTCTGATGAACACAAAATAAATTATTTTAGAGAATTTTGATAACCAAACATTTTCCTTTCCTTATGACTAACATTGTATTTTTTGTCCATACAATGGAGGTCAATGGAAACTGAAAGTTCCTAACATTCTTCAAAATATATTTTGTGTTCCACAGAAAAAAGAAAGTTACACAGGCTTGGAGCAACATGAGGGTGATTAAATGATGACACTTCTTTATGTTTGGAGGACTAACTCCATTTTCTTTACTATACTCCCAGACGGCTTATTATAGATGTAAAAGAACTGCTCTCATTTATCTAGTATATTTGTTCGCTCGGGGTGTGAATGATGGTAAATTATCGAAGATGACGATAAAAAAACAGAGTGTTGTTCCTGTAGTCTGACCTTATATAGTCACTTTTGCAGAGGATCAAGCCACGCTTTGTGAAACACGATGAGCCAATTTCTGCCAGCTGGGCTTGACAGCAGGAGCACTTGAGACAGTGGTAGTGCCAGTACCCATCCAAAGCAAACAGGAGGAAGCGGTCTGAAATCTTGCATCCACATCCTACGCACCACTTCCATGCCAGGGCCCCCATTCTGACATGAGGCGGTTGTGCATTACAAGCAGCGTTTACCATAATAGATGGGTCACTACCTGGAATAGAGTGCATGTAAACTGAAAAAAAGGTTCATTTAACTAGACAACAAATACAAACTGTATTCAATTAGTTTATAAGTAGACAATAAATTAACCAGGGGCCTCCATCTATATGACACTGACAGATACACAAACTTGTTAAAGTAAACAAGTTCAACTCACCTGCTTCACTATGCTTTCACAGATTCATCAATACAGAACAAATGATCCGGTTCAGTCTGTCAGTTTGGATAGACGCAGACACCCGTCCATTTCTTGTCTTTAGGCAAAAGGGAGATAAACAGGAATATAACTTCGTTTACCTACATTTAAACGACGTCTCGCTTGCATCTCCTCGTGAGGTCTGAACGCAGTAAGTTAACGGCGCTCGTTACGCTGCTCTTTTACAAGACTTCTGTCCGCTTTAAGCATCCGCGAGGTGACGTCAGGCGCGCTTCAGCCAATCAACAGGCGCTTAAATTTCTTCTGCTGCTGAAGCAGCCCAGCAGATGCAGATGCTAAATTATTGATGCTATCAACATCTGAATGGCGCATTCGTCACTTGCACTGGCATTTCACCATATTTAATGTACTATTTAAAATGTTAATTGTAAATCACAAAATTAACGGCAGAAATTGATTTGTCAAAGTGACTTGAAGAAGTTTAGAAGAACTGCCTCGCGTTTCTCATTCGGAGTCATTTACAATGGGCCTTAATCACCCACATTAAAGACCTAATTACAGCACACACACAGCGTCATGGCCAAATCACTATGAAAAGAAACCTTGACAGGAGTCTGATTGGGTGGTAATAGAAAATCATCCGTGAGAAAAGGATCCTGGCATTCTTATCATCTGTCTGTCATTTAGCCATGATTACCACCAGATTAAATACAATCAAAGCAGTTTGGCTGAAAAGAGGTAGTCATGGGAACCAGCAAAAACTGTTTATCTTGTCAATTGATCTTAATTCAAACCTGCAAACTCTAGATTACAGAGATGTAGGAGCTGAGAGGGAGGAAAGAGGGGAGAGGGTTGTGTTTGTCGGCTTCTGTCACTCATTATGGGGTATTATGTCACTATTCAATGCAGAAAATTAGTCTCTGATGACATGACGAAGCCGTAAGGGGGGCTTAGTGGCTTAGTGTTGATATATAGTGTGCTGTTTGCTTTGAGGAACTAAAACCTTCTAACTATGTTTAGTTTTATTTTGAGTCTGCTAATAGTTGCCACATATTCCCTGTTGTATGTGAAGGTTAGGTGTTGGTTGCTAGCGTTTAGTTGGTTTTCTCTGTTCTGGTTCTTGTTTGCTTTCTGATTTTGTTCAGTTTTCTGGACATATTTTTTATTATTTCTCTTTAGTTTATCTCATTTGCATCCAGTTCTCCCTTGTTTCTGAGTTCACCTCTGTGTTGTTGTGGTATTATAAAAAATGTATTGTACCTCCATAAAAAAACGTGAAATTCACTGTCAAAAGTATGTGACAATGTTATTAGTATATATTAGTGCCTGAATATTAAATAAAGTGATGTTAACATACCAAAATCAGCTTTTTACCTTAAAATGTACTGATAACATAATAAAACAGGTCAAATAGAAAGTTACATGTTAAATCAGAGTTGTAAGTGGCCTGTCATTGCTATAAAATTAGAAGCACACAATTCCCTAGAATATCATTATATTCTTAAACATTAAGATTTGTACTCATGGAAATGACTAAAGTAATCAAACCTTTCATTAGAAGGGGGTGAACCAATACTTTTGGCAATATAGTGTATGTAGATGCGAATGAACCAGACTGGTTCACAAATGAAACTATGACTGTTCTGCATGAGCTATTACTTTTTTCAGCCCTTATTGTTGGTTTTGCCAGTCTAGATTTCCTGTAAACGAGACCAGCAACCCCCCATCTCCTGGATCATTATGTTTATGTAATGAGGTCACACTCGTTGATCTAATGGCGGAGTGCAAAGTTTGAAATGCGTGTGGGAAGGGGGTGTAATGGAAAATAAGTAATTTTCTCCACAGCTCCATTACTTTAATTGTTTACTGAGCAGAGGCATGTTGTGATGTTTCAGGTAAAGCACAGGAGTCATATTAACAAAAGAGCGTGAGCTGTCTGAGCACATACAGTTAGATAAACATCAGATGGAAAGCGTGAAACAGAGGCCTCATTATTTAGAGCAGGAACCGGCCAATGTCTTTTGAGCACAAGATTTTCCTCATTGCTCTATAACTGAATCTGCGAAACATTCGACAACGATGTGCATTTCTGTTCTGGTAATTAGAAGGATATTTCCAAACAAATCTACAGAATTACGTTAGCTGGTTATTTTAACGAAACCATGTGTCCCTAATTAATGTATCCTTTCCCCACTGACAATAGCCAACAATTATGATGTTCATTAAAAATGAAGGGAAGCTCGACTGTCGATCAAACACAGAAAGGGATTGTTTGAAAGGCCCTTTATTTGTTGCTGTGACAGCTCAATCCCCCCTCATGATCTAACCGGGGGGAGGTAAAACCCCCCGACAATGACCATCAGAGGCTACAGACAGCCCTTCATTTGAGTGCTAATTAGAAAAATTATATCTCTGAAAGGCAGCCTGGTATCTGTTCCCAGTGTGTTGAGAGAGACAAGCTGAAGAGACAACAATGAGTTAATAGAAAATGAATTATTTACACTATTATCTAGGCCAGGCCATTGAAAGAATAACTCAATAATGCTTTAATTGTGTTGCTGATTACATTTCCACTGAGACTCGAAAGCATATCAGAAGCTTTGTTTATTAAATGTGCTCAGATGAGATAATATGGATATTTCAGCGGTGCACAGCTTTAGCACATCTTGTGTGTTTCTCTTTAATATAATGTCAGTGGTGAGCACTTCTGTGGAGGAGGAAAGGTTAGACCAATGGGTTACACAGTTATTTTAGAGCAAATATGTTTGTGGTGGTAATGTTTTTTTCAATGAAAAGACCATCAGTCAACAGTTGGGGGTCAGTAATCTATAGTTTTAAAGAAATTAATGTATTTATTCAGCAATGAATTGATCAAAGGTGACAGTAAAGAGTTTTAAAAAATGCCGTTCTTTTAGAACTTTCTATTCACCAAAGAATCCTGAAAAAAGGTTCTAATAATATTAATCAGCCCAAATGATTTCAACGTTAGACATTAAAATGCTTATGAGCAGCAAATCAGCATATTTGACTGATCTCCGAAGGATCGTGAGACATTGACATTGAAGACGGAGTAATGACTGGAGTCAAAATTCAGCTTTACCATCCTAGGAATAAATTACATGTTAAAACAGCCATTATACAATTTTAATATTTCTTGATATTACTGCTTTTACTGTATTTTAGATCAAATAAATGCAGCATTGGTGAGCAAGAGCATAAGAGACTTCTTTCACAAACATGAAAACAATTAAAACCTTTTTGTTTTTGTTTTATTTGTGTTGTTAGTAACAATAAAGTGAAGTATATTAAATAAAATATAAGTCTCCATATGTTTGTTTCTCCTTTGTTTAAAAAAAAAGCGTACTTTTAAAAGACAGAAACAGTCTGATATTTTATCAAAATTATAATAAGGGAAGAAAAAAATGTTGCTATTTTTTATTATGACCGACATATCTAAAAATCTATTTTCAAATCTGCCTCGACAATGTCAGCAGAAATGAGCAAAGCTCCTTAATTTGAAACGAAAATAAAGAACAGAGTAAATCAGGCTCACGTGGTGCACTTTGAAAAAAAAAGATCAATATTAAAACCTATATATTTTATATGTACAGGTTACTCAAGTGTTTCATATACAGTACAGATTGGTTTTGATACTCTAAAAACATTTAAGAGAACCTGTACAATGTCAAAATATTATTTTGTAGCAAGTGAGAATCTTTCACAAGACCTACGGTCTACTTATTTTTTGTTTTGGAGATTTTAAGGGCAAAGTGCAATCCAGCACTCATTTCATGCACAAACGTGTTTAGTAAAGATCATGTAAACACTGGACTTGTATAATGTACTCAGGAGACACATTTCCATTTTCAAAAAGACATCAGTTCCAGTCTTGTACCATCAACAAGCAAACAATTTCACATGATGGTATTCCACATTGATGTTAATAATGACAATCTATGCAACTGTACCTACATTTCACGTTGTAAAACAACTCCTCACCTATTCATATGCTGAGATATCAAGTCATATTTACACTGGCTGTAATAACAGCTCTGTGTTACAGGGAAAAGGCACTGTAGGCACAGTCTCAATGAATTTGGAGTCATTGAACAGATTTAACATCCATGATCTCTAAATCAAAGCAGCAGACTAATGATATGTTGCCATGAGAAACAAAGTATGTTTAAACTACAATTAAAAAACACCATAATTCAGTCATAAAATATATAAAAGCAGATTAAAACAAAGCATATCCGTTTACCGAGAACAAGTAACAGTACAATGATCCACATGCAGATAAACATTTCATCTTCAATTCTTTATCCTCCCATGTTTAAATGTTTTGGTCCAGCTGTAACTGTAATGACCGGTATTTACATATATTTGTAGATAAAAATATATTATCTGCAATTGCTGAAAAATGCAGGACTGAACCCCAAGCAGAAGGTTCAGTTTTAAAAATGGCAAACAGAAAAATGTGGACAGTTTTTTCTGGTATTTCAAAGACAAGATATGTGTGTTTTTAACCATGTGAAGTGCCTCCACATCTGTGTTTTTCCAATAAATCCCATACATAGCCAAGAAATAAAGTATTCCTCTTTTTACTATATTGAAAAAATGACTTTGTCAGCTTGATAAGAATGTTTAGTAGTCATATACTTTTAAGATAAGTAAAAACTCCCAGCATCAATCAGTCCAAACACAACAAACAAAAAAACTAGAAGCATTAACGCATTAAATAAGTACAATAACAAAACGTTCTGCAATGTGGCAGCACCTGTATCAAATCCCTATGGCAGAAAGGTGACGGTTGCCTCGAATAACGACACAAACAAGATCTCAGTCACTTTTAAAGCTCATTAGAGAGCTTTTAAGCCTTCTTTGAAATGATATGTATTGGGGGGATAAAGCTCTTGACAGCTATTTGGCCCCAAGACTCTTCCCTGTGGCACGGCCTAGTTTCAGTTGCTCTGCACACATCCAGATGGAGAACAGTCGGGCAGAATGGACTGCGTCCTCCCTCCAGTGTTTCCGACCACAGCATACAGTGTTATGAAGCACCGCTGAGTCTCAGATAGTCTTTGGATAGATTTTCTCATAGAAAAAGTTCTGTGCCAGTAGGTACAGTTCTCCATCTTTTTCTCTCACCGCGTGAGCCCGAACGTACTGGAACTGCTCTAGTGCAAACTCATAAAACTCATTCTCCATTTTCCAGATGTCTGACAGCTGCAGTCTGGCTATAGACTCTTTGGTGGGCGGCTTCTTCTCGCTCGTTTTCCGTAGGTGTGATTTCTTCCCTTTAGAAACAGACACAAACATTTAACAAAAATACCCACCATCTAATAGACTTATTAAAACATTTTCTCTGCAGTCGTACCTGTCCGAAAGAGCTCTGTGGCCCCCTTAAAAAAGCGAGGAAGTGCCGCCTCCAACATCATAACGAAGTCTTCCAACTCCTCTGTCACTCCAACTAACATGTATTCATTCACCAGGTTGTATTTGGCTTGCTCCAAAGCCCATTTGCTGCCAATGTTCCTGTGAAGAAGTGGTTGAAATGTAGCAAGAGTCCTAAAAGTGGTAGCTTTGAATTACGCATGAAGACAGTGAACAGCCTACCAGCACTCAGAGTAATGACCACAGAAGAAGGGAATCTGAAGCCACAGTTTCTCTGGAGCACAGTCCGATCCTCCAGCAGAGACACACTCATCAAACGTCTGGAACACACACAGATCTCAGAGTTGAACAAAATACAGTTTCAGCTGTTATTAACAGCAAAAATATAATTATGGTGGCACAAACTGTGGTTATAGTAATGGATGTAATAGGTTTTATTACTATTTTTATGTTTTTAATGTCATGTCATCTTCACAAATAGAATAACAAAAGTCATACAAATAAATAAGACATTTACGATTAATACAAGACAAAAACTCTAAACTACATTTGTTTTTTCTACTTTTTAAATGCAACAGACTCTGAATAAAAACACATTCTAGTAAAATGTCTAACAGTCACTGGACAAAGAAACAATAATATTTGTACTATTTACATAATACATAAATAGTTCCATTCTTTATCATACATTTTACAAAATAATATTTCAATATTTAACATGACATTTTCCTAATATTATTATTATGTAATGATTTTTACTAACACAATAACTTTTATTTTGTGAACTTAAACTTGGGTACTTTACAGTCATGAAATTCATGATTAAAAACAGGATAAAAGTAGACAAAACAAACATCTCACCTTTTTGTCCCCTTGCTTTCTGCGTCGCAGGCCTGGTCTGTAGTCATCACCGAAGCGCAGGAAATAGTAGTAAGACACCAGACGCTCAATAGGGTCCCGGATAACATTGATGTAAATAGGCTTTTTCTTCACTCCAAATCTGATAATGAGATGGGAAAGGAAGTGCAATTAGTAATGTATTAGTATAGTAGTATTAACACATGTTTTGTGCATTTAGGCGTAATTAGATAATAGCTTTATGCATGAAGGTAAGTTATAGGGAGACCCACACAACTGGAAACTAACATTATGATTGCTTGTTTAAAATGAGCTTGCTGCAATTCCTTTCACAGCCACCAGGAGTCAGCAGCATCATACTGCTTTATGGCTCGTTGGGAATATAAAACAGCATTCTTTCAATAGATTATGAATGAAAGAGTGGCTAGTTATGCAGAATGTTGGCTAATCATCTTTCAGAGATGTTGGCAAAACCTGAAACCACTCTAAACAGCATTACTCATGCAAAACACATCGACCACAACAGATTGAGGAAATCTGAACAGAGAAACAAAATGACCGAAGCACATAATACATACTTGCTGAAGTCCAGAAAGGAAACATGTCCATGGTAGAACGCAGGCTTCATCTCCTTCCATACGGTCACATTCTTTACAAACCGTACCTGAAACATGAATAAATAAATCATAATTAAAACAATTAAATAAATCACTTAAGGATTTGCTCTGAAAAAAGTCACCCTTTTTAGCATTTAATGACAGAAACTTGCCCTCAAGATAATATAAAGCTATCAAACTATAACATCTGTTGTATTGCACTGTTAAGGAAATGCTTTGTGCCTTTTAGAGGCTGCTTGGTGCATTTCAGTAAATGGAAACATTATAATGTGTTGTTCGGATGGCACTAACAGTGAACATGCACAACTGACCTGGTCCTGAAATAAATCACTTAAAGAAAAAGTCACCCTAATGACAGAAACTTGCCCTCAAGATAATATAAAGCTATCAAACTATAACATCTGTTGTATTGCACTGTTAAGGAAATGCCTTGTGCCTTTTAGAGGCTGTTTGGTGCATTTCAGTAAATGGAAACATTATAATGTGTTGTTCGGATGGCACTAACAGTGAACATGCACAACTGACCTGGTCCTGAAGAGACATGACGGGATTGTTTTTGGTGGTATTGATGTGCAGCACATGGTAGCGGTTCTTGTTGCACAGGTCGTAGGCGATGTTGGTGAAGGAGGTACTGGCTGTTTTGGGTACTCGGTTGTAGATGACCACCAAATCGTCCTCCGCTACCAGGGCTTCCTTCGCCGCCTCTTGAATGTGCCGTTGCTCAATCTCTCGTACCTCATGTCTGGCAATGGCTCGTTCTGCAATGAACGAGAAGATAAAATACACATTTATGCTAAATTAATTCAATAATTGCAAAAAAAACCTTGCCATTTACCGGATTCTTAAAGTACTGCATTTTGAGGGAACAAAATAAATATCTGCAAAGAATACTTGAAGAATAATTATCTCTTAAATGAAAATGAATGTCATTTATTAGATTTCAGCACTTTACACTTAAGGTACTACAGAATTTTGAGCTTGTTGCCTTAGTGACCCGGTGCTAAAAGGCTTTAAGATTTTTTTTTATAATAATAATAATAAATAAAAAAAACTGTGGGAACATACAATCAACAATACCAATAATGTTCTAATATAATTCATACATTTAATAATATTTTCAAAAATATGTTTTTGAAAAAGGTAAAAAAAACATCTTAATTGCCAGAAATCTATATTTTGTATTTATTAATAATATCATATTTATTTGTATATGATATTATTAATAATTATTAGAAACGAATTCATGAACCAAATTTTCTCTAAAGTTGAAACAGAAAAGTGTACACGATGTGATGACGGTAGTGTGTGAATGTGAGCAGGCCCTCGCTCGGACAGCTGCTACTGTGAGGTGATGATGTCAAGCCAAGCACAGCACATTCCCACTCATCTCTGACTGCTCTCGGGTCAAAGAGCCCAGTCTACAACTGTTATCACTCACCAAATCTGACGCTACGCCACATGATGGTGTCCCAAGGCAACAGAGAATACCTTGTTACTGTTACAAAAAACATTTTGACATTTTAAAGGAATAGTTTTACATTTTCAAAAAATTCTCTCACTCTCAGGCATCCAAAATATAGATGAGTTTGTTTCTTCATTGGAACAGGTTTGGAGACATATTACTTCACACAAGATGTTAATTGATGGACTAGAGCCGTGTGGATAACTTGTTGATTATTCACAAGTTTTTATCTGTTTGGACTCTCATTCCGACGGCACCCATTTACTACAGAGGATCCACTGGTGAGCAAATGATGTAATGCTAAATTTCTCCAAATCTGTTCAGATGAAGGAACTAACTCATCTACATCTTGAATGTAAAAAATTGGAAAATTCATTTTTGGGTGAGCTATTCCTTTAAAATTGTGAATAGAAAAACAATATAAAACAATAAAATATAAGAATCTACTCTTTATATTAGTAATCACCACACAAAAGATTTTTATATTATGTGATTTATATGTGATGCGCTGTAATGGGAATGATGGACTCTGAGGTAAAAGTGTCGTCTGGGTTTATGTGTAGACGTGCATGTTGCAGACTGTTTCACCATCTCATTACTGCTGCAATACCCAGCCTAATGTAATAATATAATTGCAAGTTAATGAGAAAAACACCCTGACTCAATTCCTATTTCCTACTTGATAGGCACACAACTGCTGCATTATGCTGAGTGAAAGCGCTCTTTTAAAATGGGACAGGCAGCAGAGAGCCCTCAGGCTGATGCTGTGGAAGACTGCTGATTTTCACTTCTACACGGTGTTCTTTGATAAGAACCTCTTCAGATGTTCAATGACTTATTAAATGTCACAGAATCTTCTCGTACCCGGAAAACATTACTTAAAATCAATTTCTGCAGTTACTGTAGTGTTTTTCCAAGCAATTCACATCTACACCTTTCCTGAGAACAGCAAAAAAAAAAAAAAAAGAAATATAGTCATATAATAAGCATTTATTAATAGTGCTGTCAAAAGATTAATCACGATTCATCGCATCCAAAATAAACATTTTCTTTTATATAATATGTGTGTATACTGCGTATATTTATTATGTATATATAAATATAAACATGCATGTATATATAAATATAAACATGCATGTATATATATATTTAAGAAAAATATGTTGATTATATATGAAATATGTATATATAATATACAATATAAGAATATGAATATATAAATGTAAATATGTTCTAAATATATACTGTATGTGTGTATATATATATATATATATATACATAAGAATTTAACATGCATTTGAAACTACTTTATTTAGTTTAAACATATGAGCATAAGGCTATCTTCATGGCAAAAACGTTGAATGATATATTTGAAGAGTTCAGATCCAAATAAACTAAATTATCTGATTTTCTAATTAACATATGAGCATATAGTCACTAAACATCCTATATTTATGTTCAGATGTTTCTCTAATTGCATAGAAAAAAGAACCTACATATTGCCTTAAAGTAAACATTACTGAACCTAAACATAGGAACCTGATAAAAAATGCTAATTTTATATGAAAATTAGATGGCTCTAAGAGGCTTTTGCATCTGAAATCTTCATTTTCAGACCATAAACAGATATAAAACATGCAACATAATAATGCATGTGAAATGACAGTGCAAAAAGTGTTTATGGTAAAGTTGAGTGTCTTGTTCCAGTAAAGATGAGGGAATGAAATGTAATATCTACAAGTGTCAAGCTGCTCAGGAGGAGCAGAGGATTTATTACAGTCAGCTGCCAGACCTGACAAGTTATACTCTGACTGATGTCTTTTCAATGATTCAAATCAGCTTACAGTCTTTCCTTAGATGGAACAAATCATCCTCTCAGTCATTTTTGCCTCTGCGGCTCTACAACATGTCACTGTGAGGTCATTTTATGTTCATGCTTGTTAGCTCCAGAAGTGCATTATCATGCCACAAGAACATTTACAGCCTTGGCAGAATGACTAAAGCGGAGTAAGAGAAATAGAGTAGTGCAGTTCAAAAGAAAAACAGACCTGAAGTATGCCATGTTTATACAAAGTGGCCATAAAAATCGACTAAGAAATGCGAGCAGCTGTCCGCCTCTGGCTTTGAAGTTTAATAAACAGTTAGTAAAGCATTAAGCTCATGATCTGCCACAGCGTATGTACCATCTGGTTAAACACACCAGGTCGCACCAACTGACACCAAGAATTGTTGTTTGTGTTAGACTTGCTATTTATAAGATTAGAATGCAGAAACTGAAAGGGCATTACCACTAATTTGAAATTATCCTAATTAAAAGTAGACTAAACTGTATTGATTTGTCAATAAAATGGATTTACAATTTAAACCTTGAGGTATGAGAAACTTATGTAACTTCATAAGTCAAAATTCAATTTTACACAGTATTTAGTGTACACTACCATTCAGAATATTGGGATTTCAGATCCTGAAAAAAACTGCATTATGGTATCCCAAAAATATATTTAGCAGCATAAAAGTTTTCAACATTGATAATAATAAGAAATGTTTCAAATCAGCATGAATGATTCCTGAAGGCTCATGTGACACTGAAAACTGAAATAAAGGCTGCTAATAATTCATCTTTGCCATCACAGGAATTAATTATATATTTTAAAAAAATTCACAGTTAAACTATAACAACACTTCACAATTTGACTGTTTTCACTGTATTTTTTGATCAAATAAATGCAGGTTTAAGAGACTTCTTTCATACATCTTACCAGCCACCAACTTTTGAATGGTAGTGTAAACGTTGAGACTTTTAAATATTAATATATTTATTAGTCCGATTAATAAACCAAACATTAAAAAAGCACACATCTTATCAATCTATTATATCAGAAAGGCTACAAAAGTATTTGTTTAGTTTATATGTCATCCGCTGGCTCTGAAACCTTCAACAATCCACAGAGCTTTCAAAGTCTTTAAGCATCATAAACACGGCTATTTTGGATCTAAAAATGTATACAGTAGTCAATGTGTTGGTGCCAAGCCATAGCACATAGGCTTAGCTTCTTTCACAGTCCCATCAGGGCTAAAAACAGTACCGACCTGAAACATGTTCAAGGGGAATCCTAGGACTTCCATTAGCAAATGGAGACAAATGACAATCAGGTTAGATATCACATAACTTTCCATGCTCATGAACCGTGAAAGTGCATGCCAGATGCCATTAGAGCAAATGGAACGATAATAAATCAGCAATCAACATATCGAAATGTGACACGAAATACAATCAGTAAAAACACTGTTGAAGTATTGAGTCAAATTAATAAAACAGTTTACACGGTATGTGCTAAAGACTCCATTTGTTCAGTCAAACAAGATGTGCAACAGGTTCAAAAACATCATCAATTTATGCAGCGCCGAGACTGACAGCTTTCTCCAGGTCTAACCAGATGGAAACCTTCCTTGCACCTTTCCACCTGCTAACAGGTCTCATATTCCTCTGCAGTCGTGCAACTATTCATAGAGCAAAAAGCTGTTAGGTGATGTGAGTAACTCAGCGTGGATGGTGGGAACCAGCTAACCCAAACAACAGCAGCTTGCCAATTTTTAATGGAAAGAACGTTGCTTATTCAAACAAAGCATTATAATAACTTGAGCACGGAGAAGCATTCAGAACAGTCTGTATTGGACATGAAATAGCCTATATCCGATCGCTCTAGGCATGTGGCTTTGACATGTGGCCTGTGTTTGGAATCACAGCACTTAACCAAAATACAAAAGCCCTGCTGGCGCGTGTACTTCGCAGATGTTTAAAATAACTGATTTTGTTCATTTCAATAGATTAGTTGTGATAAGCAGAAAATATTTGACTTAGACAGACATGCAAAAGGTTTGAAGGTATTTTTAACTTATTTGGATAATTCTTGATATTCTGTCAACACTGTGAGATATTAATAAATTATCGTATGATAGCATTTTTGATAAAACAGATTATTTCACCTGCGTCACCGATTCACTCAGATCTCGTGGGTTCTACAGTTTTCATAATCGTAGGTAATTATATTTTGTCAAAGACAAAAAAGGGTTTGAACATAAAAACAATGAGTGTAATACTGCTTTAAATTGTTGTTGCCACACCAAAGTTTTCTGTTTAATTTAATTGCAATTTTGTTTTTCTGAGCAGAAATAAATTTAAGACAACTAAATTGCCATTCAGTGTAACAATTTTGTCAGGCATATTTACAACAAAAATCTATTTATGACATATTAAAAGACTAATTACTTTCACCCCAAATATTAATTGTAATATTACATTTTTAAATGTGCCACTATCCTAGGTTTTGCCCATTTGTCAGTAAGATTTTTTTTTATTCTTTCATATATTTTAATATGTACAAGTCAGAATAAGCATGTTGTTAGAATCTTTACATAAATATTGTGTTACACTGAATGACAATGTAACATTATATTTCATCCAAATGTTGACATTTTATTCTCCAAAAACTTATTTGAAACCTTAAAAGTAGACATTTTACTTACATTTAATGTGCTTTCTATGGACATAAAATCACGTTTTTACATTTCTATTCATGCGGACACATTATTAAGTGCTAAACATCAATATTTCCTCCTGAGGCAAAGCCACGGTGTGCAAACTCACGTACACTACTGTCAAATGTTTGGGGCTGGTAGGAGGATTTTTGTCTTTAAAAAAGACGATCACCAAGGCTGTATTTCATTCACAGTAAAAAAAATATATATCGTGAAGTATCATTGAATACAATTTAAAATAACTTGTCTATTTTAATACATTTTAAAATGTAATTTATTGCTGCGATGCCAAAGCTGAATTTTCAGCATCATTACTTTAGTCTTCAGTTTCACATGATCCTTCAGAAATCATTTTAATGTGTTGATTCATGCCACAATAATTTTTAATTATTGTAAATGCTGAAAACAGTTATGCTGCTTAATATTTCTGAGATTCTTTTTTATGAATAGGAAGTTCAAAAGAACAGCATTTATTTGAAATATAAATCTTTTGTAACATTATAAATGTATTTTTTGATCAATTTAATGCATCCTTAATAATCCTTAAAAGCAATTTTATTGAAATTCTCTCTCTCAAATTTGAACCCCAATTTAAGATAATAAGATAAGAATAAGATTTCGAGATAATTCCCCTAATTTTAACCAGGTCCTGTTAATAACTAGAAAGAGCATTAAATACAAGAAAAAAACACTGAATGGTTTCTCGGTTTAATATTTGTTAATGGTGATAGATTTTCTGACTGTGGTAACAATCTTTTGAAAGCACAGTTTCAATTCATTCATTCACTTAAGTGATTTTTATTTTTTTGGTCAGTATTTATAATAATGAAATAATGACATGCTTTTATATCTGACAGTGTTGAGCCATATTAATGGGTGAGAAAAACACACAGTAAGTGTAAGATATTGAACGGATTAATCTAAAATAATGTCTTGGTTTAGGTGTTTTGTCTCTGAAGACTCGAGCATAAGTGAGTGGCATGTCTGATGCAGTAGCTAGTAGTGCAACAGATACATGCTTGAATACTGACGAAGGAAAATATCCTTTGCACAACTAACTTAGGTGAGGAAAAACTGATACTGGATCTTGCTTGAATGAAAATGCAGCTGCTGCCTGAGACAAGATGGACCATGTTGTCCAAACACAAGAGTGCTCTTTACCTCCCTTAAAATAGCACGGAGGAAAACAAATCACACCATGATAATGTTGACAAACGGGCACAAACCAGACTTGGCTGGTTTATAGTTTTGAAGATACTTTATTGGAATGGAAAGATTCTTACCCAGCTTCCCCCGTGACTCCTCAAGCTTCTGAATTTGGTTTTCCAAAAAGATCATCGCAATGGCGAAGGCCAACAAACCCAGGAGCTGAAACTTCGGCGGCATCTTTAACCTTGAAAGCCCCATTAAAAAATCCAGCACAGAGAGCACATGCCGTGATCGAGAACTTTATAACACACGGTTCATGGATGCAAAGAGCAGTGCTACTATTCCATGATCCCACAATCGAATATAATCACTCACAGCAAACTACAGTGGACACTTATTACCGCAACAAAAACAGTCCTGCATAGAATGTTGTATGTTTATCGAATACGAACAGCTCAGAAGCTGTGCTTCGCTTGAGTAGCAGCTGTAGTGTACGTTCAGTTGTTGACAAATCCTGGGAAGTATAGGCTTAGGCACGTTGTGTCAGTGCGCATGCGCATTCGCATGTTTTGACGTCAGTAGGTCAGCTGTCGCTCTATGACGGGATAATCTCACTTCACTCAAAAACGACTTCTGTCCAGACAACAACACATCACATTTACAGTCACCTGTTCATGTATACATACAGATATTTTCTGTAATTGTTTTAATATTAATCGCATATAAATGAGAAAAAAAATCACATATAAAATCCCCTTATATTTCCAATTCTGCACATAACACAACTGCCATGCCATAAAAGCGTATTGATAAAATTGAGAAAGAAAAATTCTATGAGGTATGAAAAGAAATTCAATCAGATTTGTCCAAACTCTTTCTTAGCCATTGCCATTGCACGTTTGAAGCATAGACTGTAAAAAAAGAAGTGATGGTGAATGCATGACAAATCTAGACACCTTCAGCTTAGTTAAAACATTATATGGCAATTATTGTTTATTATTTTTGTTGCCAATTGTTAAAACAGTTTGATCTTTCTTTAAATCAAGGGGGACCCGTTTTTCTTTCAAGCAGCTTGTTTTTTTGTGGTAGGACTTTTTTAATACGTTCAGAGTGTGTGATGTGACGTACTTCCTGCTGAACTCGGTGGGTGAGTGGAAGAGAAACACTCATGGCGGTTGAGATGTACCTGCTTTGGTTACTGCCGTTATTACAAACGGTAGGTGAATAAGCCATATCTGTGCATTTTCATCTTTGAACGTAGATACTATACAATGAAAAGTAGTCCACGTGTCTATGTAAAATAAGGAGTACTTCCGTTCAAGGAGCTGGTTAGCCGGCTCGCTAATGTTAGCTAATGACGTGGCTCAACCGGCTGATAATGTAACTTATGCAAATCTGTATAATATCACGGATTTAATTTCTAACCGTAATATTTACTAACTTTGCACCTACTGCAAAAGCCTGAGACGGTTTTCATATGATCTGTAATGATTAACGTTACATTCTATAACTGTTAGCTAACGTTAGTTTATCTGCATTTTTTTAAATAAACATTACGGTGATGTTTTTACTTTAAGTTTTAATTAACTATAATTCCACTGGTCTCAAAAGTTCAAATCTTCCTGCATGTTCATTTCTTTTTAATGATTGTGGTTATTCTTAAATGAAAATGTATCAACTATACTATTTATATTATCATTGTTTGTAACTAGGAAGTGAAGTGTCAACCACCAGCTATAAAAAGTATAGTCTTGTTATCATAGCTGTGTTGCCAAAGCTTGCAAATTCCTGCGCCTGTGCTTTACCCTCAATTTGCCTTGTTTTTGTTACCCTCAATTTGCCTTGACATTGCATTTGAGGGTCATTTAAAATCAAAGATGCTCTCAGAAAACAGCTGAGAATTTCCAACAGGTTTGAGGTATTGACTTAAAGGTCAACTGGTGTAAGTGCTTAGAGCAGTGCTTCCCAAACCTTTCATGAAGCCCGCCCTGTCTCCCTTATCTAACACGCCTGATTCCACTCATCAACTGAAAATCTTCCTGGTTTAGCTGGCGTCTTATGGAGCAGAGCTCTCCTCTGAGGCCTGCAGGGAGATGGGCTTCTCCAGCAATCTCCTGTGCAGCTCCTGTGATCTCCTGGGTCAGTTCAGCCTGGGCCAGATAGACCTTCCCTGCAGGCAGTGCTGCCAAGAGGAGGCTCATCTGGAGTCTAGGAAGGTGAGTTCAGCTTCTGTCAAATCACAAGGTCATTTTCTTTCACTGAACATAGTGCTGGAGCTATAATGGAGCTTTCCTGCAGTTCTACTCTCCAAACAATTAAACATTTGGCACAAATATTTAGATACAAGCCAGAGGCCACAGTCTTGATTATTTTGTGTCATATCACTTGACTTTAAGCTCAAGTCCAAGGTAGGTTGAGGATTTGGCCTCAATTTTGAGTAATTGACACTTTTCACTTTATAATTTTTGTGCTGCTTGATGGTTATACAACAATTGCTTAAAAATTTAGCAAAAAAGTTAATATGAAATGCTTCAAAGGGTGTTTTTCTTGTAGCAGCTGTTACAGCAGGCCAGCTGTTGTTTGTGGCATAGACTATCAGTGTTACCTTTTGCACTCCTGTTACTAAACAGTCATTTTGTGACCATTTCCCTTCAGCTTTTGTCAAGGGTGACAAGCCAAAGATGTTCAGGGGTCTTCAGATCAAGGTAAAGAATTTGTATTTTCTGAAAACTTTTCGGTTATAAAAAAAGTGTATATATATATATATATATATGTATGGTCATACACTTCTGTTTAAATGTCTCTTTTCTTCTGTTCAAGCCTTTTTTTATTATTACTTATTATTTAGAAATTATTACTTTCATTCAACAAGAGTATATTACATCAATTAAAAGTGACAGTAAAGATGAACAAATTCCATGTCACCTTTGAATTTAGACGTTTCTTTAGCAGCAAATCAGCAAATTGGAATGATTTTGAAAGATCATGTGACACAAGACTGGAGTAATGATGCTGAAAGTTCAGCTTTGCCATCACAGAAATTACATTTAAAAATAAATTTAAATAAAGTAAATTTTTTATTATAATATTTCGCAATATTAGTTGTGAATGCTGGTTTTTTAAACAAAAAGACACTTAAAAAGTAAAAAAATAATAATCTCAACGACCCCTAACTTTTGGACGGTAGTGTATGTGCATATAAATTTATTTGGTACAAACATAACATTTTTCTAAAAATAACTGTACTGCTCTTATACTCGGTTTAAACACTGGTTAATTTTTTTTTCCATTCATTGCAGTATGTGAGAGGCTCAGACCCTGTTCTAAAGCTGCTGGACGATAGCGGGAACATTGCTGAGGAGCTCAGCATCCTCAAGTGGAACACCGACAGCGTCGAAGAATTTCTTAGTGAGAAGTTAGAACGAATTTAGACTCAGTTTTCTATTTAAAGCCAGATTTTCACTATTTGCTTTTTTTTTAATCTCAAACTGAATCAAAGGACCACAATCAATTTTTGTGCTCAATAATTGACATTAAAACATGCATTCAATCTTTTTTTTAACGCATCAGTATCTGGTTTGAGGTTAAGTGATCAGGACGTACTGTACTTATTGTTTTGTTGATTTTTCTGCTGCATATTGTTGAATCGTTGATGTGCTGTGGTTTATTCATCTTGTGTCGGAGTGAAGCCTGTTGTGTGCTGGTTTGGTAAGGCCTGTGGAGACTCATCAGAAGCACATGTTTATGTGGATTTGCACGTTAGTGATGGCCTGACAGTAAACCAGTCCATGGCATGTGAGGCCTGAAGACCCTGTGTAACTCTCTGAACATGTTGTTATGGTGGGAACCTTCGAGCTCTACCCCAGTATGAGACAGTATGATATCTCTTTATTAAATGTTCGTTTAAAAATTGAATTTAAACTCCATTTCATTAGCACACAGACAAATAAACCTGTTTTTCATATTAATGTTTTTGTTTGACTTTCTCCATAGCATTTCAGTTAAATGTGTGAATGATTTAAATAATGTGACTGTATTTGTGACAACAAAAGAAAAATTAGATATAATACTCAGTGTTTTCTCTCTCCCATTTTAGGGTATTTGGAGAGGTTATTTTGTTTATATTAGATTTCTATAGTGCACTAATAAATACCAAACTGTTAGTTGACTGGATTTTATTTCAGAGTAAGTGTTCATTGACATAATTATTTACTGTTCTTGCTCTTAATTTACTGGCATTTTGAGCAGTTACATTATCTGTGATATTTATATTTTCACCACTAGATGTCAGCAAACTTTTTAGTTGTATTCATATTGGATGAGTTTCAAAGATACAGTGTCTAAACAAAAATACTGTATAATTGAATGTTAATTTAATAATAATTTAATGTCAGTCTAATTTGACAAATGTGTGTGTGTGTGGGGGGTGATTACTTTTATTTAGCAAGGGTGCTCTAACTGTATCAAAAGTGGTAACATTTATAATGTTACAAAATATTTCTGTTTCAGATAAATGCTGGAACCTGAAAAAAATTATACTCTGTTTTCAACATAATAATAAAACATATTTTTTTGAGCAGCAAGATTTAGAATGTGAATGGGGTATGATGTTAAAAATTCAGCTTTGAACTCACAAGAATAAAGTACATTTTAAAATACAAAAGTTATTTTAACATTTCATAACTTTACATGTTTCAAATAAATGCAGGCTTGGTGAGCAGAAAAGACTTCTTAAAAACATTAAAAATCTTACTGTTCAAAAAAACTTTTCCTGCAGGGGGTGTATTTTTATGTAATTTATTCCTGTGAAGCAAAGCTGAGTTTTCATCAGCCACTACTCCAGTCTTCAGCGTCACGTGATCCTCCATTTTAATATGCTGATTATTATTATTTTTGGATGAACCGAAAGCTCAAAAATAGCATTTATTTGAAATGATATATTTTGTAACATCATAAATATACTGTTACTTTTGATCAATTTAATGCATCCTTGCTGAATAATTTTGTTTTTAAACTGACTGCTCCCTAACTTTTGAACAGTAGTGTACATTTCTTCTAAATAATTAAAGTAAATTTGTATAGTCTGCAGAAGTCTGCTAACGGATAGCTCTTAATTGCTGATTAATGCCACATGTCTGGCACATCATGCTCTTCACGGATTTACACAATGTGTTCAGTCATTATTTTTGAATTGGTCCTAACAGCCAGTTAGTCACCAGTTAGCATTGAAAAACGAGCATGTTTTAATAGTCTGGTCTTGGGCAAATTGCTGTGCCATTCATCCATTTCCAGAATGTCCTGTTACTTATTTGCTTTCTAAATCAGCCCTAAATCTGACATTTAAATCAGCATCACAGTTTAACAGCAGTCTTGTGGAAAGAAACTGATAGGGAGAGCTTGCTGATTTGCTTTTGAGTCGCTTTACATGTCCACGCCAGCTGTACACACAATCTTACTGCATATAAACATGATTCTAATGGTTGAGACAAACAGTCTATCTAAATGATCATTAAACTACAAAACTAATTAAATACAGAACACTCTGCTTCATCTGTAAGGATTAAATATCGTAATTTAAAAATATATCTAAAACTTCAACGTTATCATGTCCTACTACAATCAAGTCCTGGCACACACTGAACGTCATCGACGAGGTAAACGATTCTGCTAAAGTTACTTCAAAAGCGTACACAAAAACAATATGCTAGCTGTGACTCATTGTGCATGGGAAAATTGAACTGATTTTCACGTCTCCTCCCCCCCTCTCAGGTTGAGTGAAACCATACCAGCCCTCCCGGGGTCCAGGGGCAGTAGTTGTGGCAGATCCCTTGCCAAGCACAGGACAGCAGACCCTCCTCGTCTCTGATGAATTCCATATGCGCTCCGCCTGCAGTTACTGCTGCTCTTAAAACATAGCACATTTCTTCCATTACACCTCATTATCTATCCCAAAAAATAACAGATGCGAGCACACACTGGTAGATGACGATCTTTCTGTAAACATTCAGAGAACATTTTGTGCGGTGTTCCTGGAAATATTTAAATCATCGTAATCTAGCTATAATATTTTTTTTGTTGCGAACAATTATTACGCCCACTTTGAAACACTCGAGTCTCATTGGTCAATCGGGGCATGTTCGCTGATTTTTTATACATTTTTTAAACATACAAACACAACTGGCGTAATCTGTCTCCATTATCCATTGTAATGAAAGTACACTTCAGTTTTATTCATATCACTTTTGTTTCATTGTTCGTCTTGTTGGTAAGTTGTACAGTTTGTATTTTTAGTTTATGTAAAGGTAACCACTTTTATAGATAGCATATGTATAGTCAAAATCTGGCAGTAGGTGTATAGGTTTATACTGTTTTACTTCATTGTTGTATGTCTGTATTGATGTAGCACCGTGGTCCTGTGAGGCACGATATTTCGTTCCACTGTATGTCCACACATGTAGCGAAATGACAATAAAGCTCAAATTAATCTTGAACTTGGAGGTGTTTTGTATATAGATTACTTTTTTCTTAGAAGGAATTTAAAAATAAAATACAGGTAAGATAATTTCAACTCAAATAATTATTATCCACCATGTTAGCAGTTTTCTTATTAGAATGTGGCTCATTCATCTTCCGATTCATTAGACCAAGGTAAATAATTAAGAATAACAAAGTGCAGTGACATGTAAAACTATTTGCTCTACAAACCAGTGTGTTTATGATTATGGCAATACATTTAAATTATGTGATAAGAAATACAACTTTGAACTCTCAAGCAGCATAACGGACTGTTTTTGTGCTATGACTGAAAGCAAGACACCGGAAGTCTCGCACATTAAAGTCACAAAAACCTGCTCTTACGTTTGTGGATACAGTATCTTTCAAAAATTTGGGGTCAGTAATATTTTACAAAACATATTAAGCAGCACAATTGTTCAACACTAATAATAAGAAATGTTTCTTGAGCACCAGATCAGCATATTATAATGATTTCTAAAGGATACCATGTGACACTCAAGACTGAAGTAATGACTGCTAAGAATTCAGCTTTGCATCACAGGAATAAATGAATTATTTTGATCAAATAAATGCAGCCTTGGTGAGCATAAGAGACTTTTTTGAAAAACATAGTACTCTCTATTTAGGCCTGTATTCATGTCTGGAAAAGGTTGGTGCTTTATATACACACTAAATGGAACATTGATATTAAAAACAGCTCTTTACACCCGACAACTCATTGCACTTTTGTCCCAAACACGTAGAACACACACAATACAGCAAACGCTCGGAGGGGGTTTCTCTCAGAGGAACATATTGTAGGATTAAGCTACACAAGAACAGCAAGTCGCTCCAACTGATATTGGCAAAATATCAACACCCCTTTGACCTCTCTACACTGCGCTGTGAGCATAACCCGAAGCCGACCTTTGTTCAAAACACCAAGTGGGGCTGACTATATGCACTGATTCTGATTTTTCCTGACAAAGCCTTGCTTGTGTCGGCCAGTGTCCGTCGAAGTGATGCAGATGCACAGAATAAAAGCTTTTTTGTACTCAGTATTGCTGAATAAGAAATTCTGACTCTCATATCCCTCACTGTTTCTCCGTGCATCTCTGTATTTCGCTGGAGCGTTTCAGTCTCCTGGCTGGGCTTTCAGTAGACGCTTCCTTCCTGCATGAGGGCTCATCGGTGTCGTATGATCATTGAGGCTGCTGTTATGAGGAATGTGGATTGAAACAAAGCATAAACAGTGAAAATGAGGCTTTCTGTTTCTATAATCCTCTCATTTATCCCAATCCGCTCACAGAGTTCAATTGAGTTCATGCTTTCCGTTCTCTTCTGATCATGACCTCATGCACATTTATTTCTTGTTAATGTCCTCAGGTTTGAGGTCCTATTTGTTTCGTTCCAGTTGTGGGAACGGTTCGACACTGAGCTTGAGTTGAAATCCCTTTGTGTAGCGAGAGCAAGAGATTTTGTGGATGTGCCAGTGCTCAAACAGTCTTTATGAAGGGTGGTGGGAACTTGACCTACATAGTGTTTTGGATTGGTTGCAGATGCTGCCTGTTGAAAAGGGAATCTGCAACTGATTCAGCAAACGCTGAAGATCCACCAAGCTTTATCCATCATACCTTTAAATAAATCCTTAAGTCATTATTGATATTGATTGTTCAATATTGTGGTAGCAAATGTTCCCTGCTGCATTTCATTTAGCACTGCACATAAACAGTTAGGCTGTATCATATTTTAGACTAAAATGGGGCATTTTACTGACTTTTTTCAAAGTACTCCAGGGATATAGAGAAGCAGATTGGTGTGGAGAATCAAACCAGTCAGTCTGCATAGCTCTGGGTCATTCTGTTTTGAATAGAGCTCTGAGATGACTGATATATTCGGAGCTTCACTGCAGCTTCGCCACAACGTGTGGCCCAGAAGGTGGAATAAAAACTAAGCAGAGGAGAACATGGCTCCTTATGGAGGAAAATATAGTCCTTTCTCTTCATGCATGACTCAGTGAGAAACTACACTTTTCCACTTGTGCGGTTTTCCAGCGGATTAGCCACTCAGTTCTTCTTGCATGAATACATTTCCACGGGTTTAAATCACATGAGCATGACTCTAGTTGTGGTATGCACTTCAAACTAACTTGTAGTTTGTATGTAAGATTTTGTATTTGAATCATTATTATTTTTTTGTATGCATTAAATTGCCCTATATCTGATTTGTGTAAATTTTCAGCTTTATATTCTGTTTTCATTTTCTTATTGTATATTACATTTATTTTATAATTTTTTTTTCAGAATTTTTAGATCTCTCTCTGGTATGAAACAATGGCCTATATGCAGTATGTACATACATATATATAAATATATATATATTATTTTATTTTTTTCTGCACAAGTGCTTTTGTCACATCTGTGCATCATTACACTGTACACGTACCTATATGCACTCTCACATGGTGTTCATGTGCCTTTACAGTGTAAAAATGGCAATAAACTGCTAATGTGTTGGACTAAATCAGATTAATTTAAAAAACCACATTGCATTTCAGGAGCTTGGATTCAGGCATGTGTAATAGTACTGGCGGCTGGTTCAAGAGTGGGTCAGCTAGGGCTTTGCCTCATGGGACTGGAGGCTGAATGTCACTCGTAATCTGCTCTCTCAGTGTCAACACAATGTCTGGCGGCTCCTTCAGCGCAGCATGTCGTTCTTTTGGAACAACAAACCTACATACGGAGAGCATATGCTAATGCCTCACTCTGCATTTACAATGAGCATATTTAAGACTCAAAGCCTGATGAAGACAGAAAACAAGTAAAATGAAGGTGATACAATATATTGCATCATCATTCCATAGCTGGTGTAAATAAAATAGGTAGATAATTTATTTTGTAACATGCAGAATCAGGTACTCGTTGATTAGTGTCAGAAAGGTAGGGCAACAGTGGTCCTTTTGAGATGAGGTCATTTTTTCTTAGTTTAGTTAAGCTTATATGATTTATTTTTCTCATAAATGAAAACTAGGATTTAAATACAACAAAGGGATTTCACTCTTTATGTGATGTACTCAGATTTCTGAAATGTGCAACAATTGTTGATATGTCTTGAGTTTAGTGATGTAAAATGATGTTGAGTCTGCCTCTGCCTGACAACAAGAACTCCAATTTTCAGCTGTTGCTTGGTAACAGGAAGGTCTGTGAAGTGAAACCCTTTAGAAGCCTGTGCCACTAACAGTCTCCCTCTGAGAGTGAAATATCACTAATATCTCTTAATGTTGAATGTTTTCCTCTTTGAACATGTAAGGAAAACATAAACGATCAATTTGTTAAAGAGGATTATTTGATGACAGTCATATGTTACATGCATTGATGAATAAATGATGAATAATCACAGTTTCAAGGACTTTATTGAGTAGTTCTTCAAATTGCATGTGACAGGAACAATAGCAGCAAATGTTACAATACAGCATTATGGATTCTGCTACAATTTTACAGATCCCATCCACCCTTTTATTCTTAGTGAAAGTTTCTTTGTTTAGAAGATGAGATATGATGAGGTGGGAGTACATGAAAAAAAGAAGCTTAGTACTTTAAACAAGCTGAATGTTCAGACTATTGAACAAATATTGTACTCTTGTTACCAAGGCCTTAACATCTCCAAGCCATCTGCTCCATGATTTAGTGGAGCAGTCGAATCTTATGGGTCCACAACGCTTGAAGTCACGTCATCCCTTCTCCTGACTTGCAGTTAGGCTTGTGAATTCACAGTTTGACATATGTGAATCATGGATCACCGAATGGCAACAGGTGTCTTTACCTGCACATCTGAACATAGCCCCTGACACAGCCCTACCACCTGGCGCTGAGCTACCAAGGAAAGAATGGGTGTCCTTGAATCGTCTGCGAACTGGTGTTGGTCGCTTTGGTGTATTCATGTACCGCTGGGGACTGCAGCAGTCAGCTGCCTGCCAATGCGGTGCTCCTGAGCAGACCGCCCAACACCTGATGGATGAGTGCCCCATCTTCTGTCCACCTGTGAACCTGGGCCCTCCACAAGGGAGTGGTTACGGCTACTAGGGGATATTATATAATGCTGTCTCATACGAGAAGAAGAAGAAGAAATATTGTACTTTATTTATAAATAGTTTTCACTTTTCTTGTTAAAGAGCTCATCCCATCCAATCCTAGCCTATAGATGGCATGTCTTATAATGAGTCATGTTTTTGGCAGACGCATTACAGAGACTCTATAGTAATACATTTAATTTAATTAAATTAAACTATAATATAATAAATAATCTAATCTTTGTTTAATTTTGTAGATGGTCCCTTTCCAAATAATAATAATAATAACATTTTGGCAATTAACACTTAAGGTAAATAGTTAAACAGTGAAAGTCTTATTGTTTTTAAATATTGTCTTAAAAAATCTTATCAGGTATTTATGCGATTGTTTGTATTTGGTCTGTTAGGCTGTAATAATTAATTTTGTTTAATGTTGATTGTTTTGTTAAAAGGTGTCCTTGAGTGTCATGTAAGGTGCCTATAAACAAAATTCAATAATAATAATATTTTTTTATAAAAGTAACATAGGCCTATAATAACCATTACCAACACCTTCTAAACATACATAAACATACATACAATAGTGTCATACATTTAATTATTTTTAACACATTTTCTTAAAATATTAAAACATAGCGCACAAACAGCGGAAACACCTGTCTAAAAACATCAAGGTGTTTAATACTATTAATTTTACCCAGAGGTCAAGTTCATTATTTACGTTTGACATTTCATGTAACGGACCGCAAACTGCGCTCGTCAGCTGTATGTGGTAACCGTAGCGGTCCCTTTAAGAAAATCGGACTGAGGTATTTTGAAAACGGGGAGAACTGTTGATTTAGAAGTGAAAAGTCAAGTACAAAAAGTGTATATACTGCATATTGGATCTATTAATTATACAACTAAATATTATTTCCTATACTGTAAAACTGAACATCAGCTAACGTTAATGATATTAAGGGGAAATTACAAAGCCTGTTTGACCAATCCCCCCTTTCGCACAACGGTCTATTCTGGATCTAAGGCTCATGATGCAGTGGGATTCAATAAACTGATAGGTGCTGCCCAACGCAAGGTTTTCTGCTCCAGTCGACAGCGAAGGAGGACGGAAATATACCGCAGCATCCCCTTTCGTTTGAAGTGTTTACGCGCAGATCATAAAGGTAAGTTTTTGTTGTAAATAACGTTTTATTTAACGCTGTATTTAGGATGCGTCAGTGTCTGTTTAGAGCTCATAGAAGCCCATTCAATAACAGTCTAGCATCCCTCACCTATTGTTCAACTGCACACATCTAAATTCCATGGACGTGAACACCGCCAATGACATGTTGCATGTGATTTTGCTGTGTCGCTTTTGTCTTTAATGTATACGCAGCATATTTAAAGAGTCATATACCCAATAAAGCTAGTGTTTGCATTGTATTCTTCTTCGTGTAAGTGCGTTTGCAGCAAAAGCTGGAATTCTTGCTGTTGTCATGAAACCGCATGGATTACAGAGCAGGCAGACAATACGCTTCAAATAGCAAGAGGTTTTTATTTCACATATTAGTTTGTTTTCTGATAATGTAGATGCTTGACTCTGGCTTCTTGTAATGTGTTGATTGGGCAATTGATTGTATATCAGGACTGTTACTTATGTAGTTCCAGCATGCCAAACACATAGTCTCATAAATGCCTTGTTCTTTTAATTCCCTCCATATGTTAGTCCCTTAAATATTATAATATTTTTAATATTTTGTCTGTCTTGGATCATTCTAGGCTTCTAATAGAGGTTTGAAGGGTATCAGACAAGCCAAAATGACAACTTGCTTAAGTCATCCAGACATGCAAGGTTTGATAGGGTGCCTGTCATTGCAGTGCAAAATGTGGCTCTGATGACCTGTTGTGTTTATGAAAAGTACTTGTATAAAATACAGCTGCTCAAACCAGATTTAAGGGCTGTTTGTTTGGAATATGCTGTCTGTTTGGATTAGGATGGCTCCTTAAGGGAATGGTCTTAAGAACTTGCTTCTCAAAATTCTTGTTTCGAGCATTAATCATTTGCCAAAATCTCACTATATTAGGTAATTTGGTCTGAGCAACCTCAATCTAATGCCTGTTCGGAACACAAGGAACTAAACATAACTTTTTAATGCAATCTTTGTTAGTCTCCTCAGTAAAGTAGTTTAAACCCAACCGGTAGGTCACAGGTTATGGATAGGAGGTAAACAATGTTAAATGCAAATAAAAACACCCCTACATCTAACAATAAAACCTAACAATAAATCTCCATCACCTGTTTTCTGATGAAGCGGCAGTTAATACACAGAGCCGTAGTTCACTGACAAGCTAGGACAATATCGCATTTGTAATCCCAGATGAATCGCCTTCGATTATGAACGCGATAATGCGTAGCTTGCCAGTGCCAATCACGGAACCGGCTTTACTGTCGAGATGCTCATGTTAATCGAAATCGATTAATTGCACAGCTTTACCTCATATTCCGATCTTCCAGTAAACAACTTCTCTCTAGTGATGTATGCTGGACTTCAATCATTTAGTCCACTTTTTAGTTCTTACAATCAACTGCAAACTTAATTCATATCTGCATTCTTATCTGCCTTCATCCAAATAACAGCCAATAAATAAAACAAAGTCACTGCCTATATTTTCAGTTTTTCGCTATCTGCTTAACTCAGATGTAGCCTAAAGAAAGAGAAAGCATTTTTGAATGTGTTCTATCATAAGTTGTGTCCAGTTAAACTCCATTTCGGCACAAATGTCATTAATATTTTAAATATTGTTGGACCTATAAAGTTCATGGCAATATATTAATACATGCCATGTTTGGTTTAAGAACATTTTGTTACTTCTATTATACGCCAAACTATTTAGATTAGTGAGTTGGGTTGCTAAATGCTAGGTTTTAAATCAAAACAGCTGGTTTAGGCAATGTAAGTGTTTTATACAATTTTTGATTAGCT
This sequence comes from Gymnocypris eckloni scoliostomus, assembly GCA_027564155.1. Lineage (NCBI taxonomy): Eukaryota > Metazoa > Chordata > Actinopteri > Cypriniformes > Cyprinidae > Gymnocypris > Gymnocypris eckloni. The sequence continues at coordinate 18,280,504 of CM050422.1, read as the reverse complement.
TTATGCGTTTAATTAGTTCATTTGCACATTTTGCATTTTGGTTACAAGCTACATTGCATCAAACTTACAGAAGTCTGTAATAACACAACAGGAATGCAGCGCTCTGTCTTCTTCGGTGGTGTAAGAAGGGATGTGGAATGAAAAGAGCAGAGCTGGAACAGTGTCATGGGATTGTAAAGCCATGATTATATGAGGAATGCCATGATGATTTCAGCAGAGATGCGGAAATGAACTGCGTTTAGAGGTAACAGATGAAAATGCAGTTAGAGTTTCTTTTAGCACTGCTCTCAGGGCTTGAGGAAATAAAGGACTTTATCACAGTCTCCACTTTGGCTCAGGGATAGTCTATGAATAGCTGACAGATTTTGACATCATATTTGGCACCTTGCATTACATGGTCGAGCCAGCTGCGATTGGAACATAATTTAAGCTGATGATCCAGTGGGACATTCAGGGTGAGTTTTGTTGTTGACACGTGGAAAGTCTTGGACATTTTCTGTCATTTCTCAGTATGAGCAGTGTCACATGATAAATCATGAGAGTGATTAAATCCAGTAGGTATATCAGCCTTTCGAAGCCTCTTTTTACCCTTGCGAAAGCTGAGGCTGAATTCAACCATGTTTTATTTTAGACGGTGGCTTTGTTCCCTTTCTGCAGCATAGTTCATTTGCGTCGATCATTATATATTATATGCTATCATTGCGTATATCCTTATATGCCTTATATATGTATTATATTTTGAAGTATATTTTATCATGCCTTAAATTAATATGCAGAGACAACTATAAACATTTTATTTATTTAAAAAAAATCTAAATAAAATAGCTAATTTGTGACTCATTTTGACAGCACAGGTACATAAGTAGCGGACAAATTCTATACGTTGTTACTGTACTTAAGTACATTTTTCAAGTAGAAGTGTTTTTATTTTGAGAAACTTTTACTTCACTACCTTCCAAAGTATATAATGTTGAACAACCAAGCACTTGATGGTTCCTTCCCAGATCTAGTTTGAAATGGAGGTGATTGCGCTTTCACTGTATTTGGCCTTAAGCTTTTATTTATTTATTACAGATAATCACATAACATAAATGTGATCCTGGTTCAGAGTTTTGAAGTAATTGGCTTTGTTCTGTGAGATTTTATTATAAGGATTAATGAATATCCACCAGGGCCTGTAGCTTTACCGATTTCACAACAATGCTGAGTGGTTTGGATGCCCTCTGACCGAGTAGTTATTAGTGGTGATGAAACACTTTTGTTCCCAGGTTGCGTTATTGTGGTTTCATGTTGCCTTTGTATTGTTTATTCTCCTGGGGCAGTTTAGGCCCATCTGTCTGATTCTTCACATCAATTGGGGCTGCAGCTTCATAGCCTGACCCCCAGCAGGCCTTTGTAATGTGCCCTGGTGTGGCGTCTGTTTGTGTCTGGGTACGTAGGCACCATACTCTTCTGTTCAGGATGTGCCACTGGTCTGCTCCGGGTCCTCGGAGAAGGTGTTTTTTCTGCTGTGGTGCTGATCCAGTCAGGTCAGATTTGTACTTGCCTTAATAATATTATCGGCCTCACTGCCATACATTTTATGTTTTATTTTATTTATATAATTTTTAGCAATATATTTGATGTTAGAAATAAATACATTTTGTTTTCCATTAAATAGTTTTCTTTATAAATCAAATAGGTGTACATAATATATTTGTCCTATTAAATTTTAAATAAATGCAAACACCCCTTATTTTGTATTTAGATAATCTTTCCAATCATCTTAAGCTCACTTAAAGTTAATTTTCAAAAACACAAAAACTTTAATAACACTATTAAATATGATATTTACCAAATCTCAGAATGAACATTTCATAATGTTCATTATAGTATTTTAATTCCTAAATTTGAGAACTTCTAGAAAATTGTTTAGTTATTTTTTATTTTGTTTTAAATATAAATATAGATAATTTGTATATAATAAAATAATATTATAAATAATAATAATTATTAAATAATTATATTATATTATAAATGGAGATATTTCAATTATTTAGACAAGGTATTGTATAATTCTACAGCAGTTATTTGTTAATGGCAAAAATAATTCAGAAAATGTAACCCATGTCCATGTTGTTGTTCTATGTGAACTTCAGGAATGCTAGGTTCAGTACAAACTGTCTAACAGTAAAATCACAACAAACTGTTAGCTGCTAATTCAAGTAGCAATGCTGAAAATATCAAAAGTATTCAACTGGTCAGCCAGTGTGACCCATCGGTAGTTTTATAAATCTCAGAAAACCAAATGCTACGTTTGAAAGGCATAAAACATAAATAAATAATGACCGAACATAACATGGCCCCAATCCCTGTCTCAGGCCATCTGGCTATTGGTCCATTCTTATTGTCCTCGTCATGTAACCCTAGTGTGTGGCCACAAGCCCAAACCATTATGGCTTATTGCTTTATTTAATGTCCTGTTTTGGGCTCATAGATAGAGACCCTATTCTTACATAACTGCTGCAGACATTTTCCAGGGCATGTTTCTAAATATTGCTTTGATTTTACAGAAAGCATCGACAAAATAAAATCCTTGCGTAAGCACAGCAGGCCTTTATTGAATCTCTCAGCACATATTCCAGCTCAGGCCTTGTCGACTCACATCATAGAGAAATGCGATTGCATCTTGTTTACGGGCTACTGAGAAGTATTTTTGCAGTTAAAGTGGCCCAACGCTGGGTCAGCTGATGAAGGATTAAGGCCACTGCTGTGAGTGTGAACCGCTCAACAGAAGGTGTTGATGAAAGCAGCACTATGAACGTGCTCCACAGCAGATGGCACACACACTGGGAACTGATGTTAGGTGCCAGGTCACATTCCTTCTCCCACTTCCGGAGGATTATTAGAAATCATTCACTAAGTCTCTGTCTGGCTGATGAACTTTATTTGAGGTAGAATTCTAATATATGGCTAAAAGAGGTGATGGATGGATGCAGAGCAGGGAATAGCTGTCACTGTGTTCTCAATAATCAGTTATAAATGTTGGTACTGTTGTTCACAACTTTAAATATTTTGCCCGTACATGCTTCCCTCATAATTCATTACCTAGGAGTTGCTTAGATATTGGAATAATATATGACAATCACATATAAGGGTGTTTCTTTAACTAAGAGCATTTTTGGGGGACTTACATAAAACACATTTCTCAAACCTAAGTTAAATAGTCAACTAACAATGTCTGAAAATATATGAATTTTTGTATGATTCAGAATCATTTTCACGCTTTGTGTAATTTTACAGAATTGTAGCTTGATTGGAATATTTAGTTAGAAATATTTAGTAATATTAATATTCAATTGAAATGTTATTGTGTTCTTGATTTGACTTCTGTTTTCTTTGCTCATATTTAATTTTAGGCATGCTATTTGCTTACACTGCAGTCACATCACATTGGTCAAATAATAGTAGTAGTAATAATAATAAATAAATAATAATAAACAAATAAACTGGGGCCAAAATAGTAGTTGTAGGACTGTTGAACTTTGATAAATAACAAAAATTGATAAATAACACAAGTGAAAAAAAGAAAACCCGAATAAATAAAATTAATTAATAAAACAATAAAATATATATATATTTTAATATGCATATGCGTTTGAAATGTAGCAGAACTAAATGAAGACTGGGTAAAATGTTTCTTAGATAGTTTGACCTACCTTTATATAACAAACAGAAAGATGTTGAAATCTCTCCGTTTTGATAGAAATCAACCCCTGGGACATTTAAATGTCTGTAGTTGAAGAAGCACTCATAAATGTTTCATAACCGAATCAACAATGAAATATAAGTGTTTAATTCATTATAATACAATGTAATGTCTGTTATGTAGATAAACAGAGTGCATTATAAAAGTAATGTTGATTTAAAGTAATTAACTGCTGAACTGCAGGATTAAAATGTGACCTTAATCCTCTAGACAGAATGAAAAGCATGCAAAAACCTGTGATTTGTGTTCGTATTTAGGAAAGGGGCTCTTAATTACAGTTAAACATGCCATGTTCACGGTAAGATCCAAGCAATTTCTGAGATTCATCCACCTAACGCTATCCATGTGGAGAAAAAACATCGAGCTTGTATGGTTTTTTGTCATATTATTTCTTTCCTGTTTCAGTCTCCAGGATAATTTGGACATTTTCAACACAAACAATAGCATTAGTGTTACACACGTGAGAGAAGCACAATTGCCCTCCATTTTAGGAATGCTTAAATTCTCAAGGCTTCATCCAAAAATGAAGAATCTTTCCCATCACTCATTTATTAGTGCAACATGTCTAGAAGAATTAATACAATGTCTGCAGTTTACTTCATCTGTCATCTTGTGTTCATAAGACTGCTTTTACAGATCAACAATAAAGGAATAAAACAGAGAAGCTGATGGGTGAATAGTTGGGAGCATTGGCGGAGGGCCAAGCACAACACTCAAACACTGACCTATTTCACGTCGTCTAGAGTGTGCTAGACTAGAGAAGAGATGAATTACTGTCTCTGCTGCCATCTCATTTCAGGTGCTTATTCACTTGGCACTGTTTGTGCTATATTTGAGCATTATTTCTCTTTTTTTGAAATTATTACATCAGCTAGTTGCTAACAGCTGCTTTACATTATATGAAATATGCTGTATTCTCCCGATGACCCGGCTGTTTTATGATGGGGTTAAACTGTTATAGTAACTACTAGCTCACCTGCTGGGCATCTAACAGCAAATGTGTGGTGGTGTGTCCAGTTAATGCATCCTGGAGCTTGTGCAGACATATTAATCACCTCTGTCTGAGTCATACTGTCCAGGGTAAAATTGTGCCCAACCCCCAGGGTGTGTTCATGTGGCAGTGCATTAGCAAAATCAATTCTCATGGTGGCACATCCAGTTCTCTCTGGTGGCACAGTATTGGCAGAAATGCAGATGTAGCCTGTGTATGTACACACAGAAATGTTTGTTTTTCTGTAATGTTGGAAAATTTTATTTTTATTTTGTTTGTTGCTGAGATAATTATATATTATATCCCCAACCCTTTAAGTCATAAATTATTTCGCCCAATATTGTTTTATTTAGTTTAGTAAATTGTGACTCACCATTGTGATTCATGTTTAATAAAGCAGAGTGTCAGCAAAAAGGTGAATATAGCACATAGGGGTGTTGAAATTAATTGTTTCTACATTGCATCCGATGCAGATGAGGATGATTCGGTATCGGTTTAGTAATAAACCATAACCGATTATAACATACTGATGCTTTTCTGCCATCATTTGTCACATACATGCTTTGTCGTGGTAGCATACAGTGGCGGATGCACCATTGCGTACTTAACACTCCAGTTCACTAGGTAGCAAACTGTACTACTGCTGTATTTAAAAGGAAAGGAAGTAAGGAAAGGACGTGACGTGTGGCCAGAAATTTGTGCTCTGCATTTAACCCATCCAAGTGCACACACACAGCAGTGAGAAGTGAACACACACACACACACACACACACACATGGATCAGTAGGCAGCCAATTCTGCGGCGCCCGGGTAGCCGTTGGGGGTTCGGTGCCTTGCTCAAGGGCACCTCAGTCGTGGTATTGAGGGTGGAGAGAGCGCTGGACATTCATTCCCCCCACCTACAATCCCTGCCGGACCTGAGACTATCCCTTTTAACAGAGCTTTTTATGTTTTTATTAAGCCATTATTTATAAAGGGTCCGAAATACTTAAAGCTAAATTTGAGCAGATCAATTTTTTTTTTTTTTTTTTAAGCAAAAGTTTGCTCTGATCGCTAAACCCTTTGGAACTACCATTGGTCCATGGAGAATAGGGTTGAGTATCGTTTAGGTTTTTTACAAAACCAAATGGATACTTTTAAAACTGACGGTGCTTAAACGGTGCCTGAACTGATACTTTAAAAATAAATAAACCCAAAATAGGATGGATTGGTCATTAGTATTATAAACATCTTTAAGTCATGGCCTAATGGTTAGAGAGTCGGGCTGGTAACCCAAAGGTCGTGGGTTCGAGTCTTGTAGATGGGGGGAGTGAATGACCAGCGCTCTCTTCTACCTTTAATACCATGACTGAGATGAGACCCTTGAGCAAGGCACCGGACCCACAACTGCTCTCCGGATGGGCGCACTTGGATGGGTTAAATGCAAAGCACAATTCCAAGTAGGACACACCACATATTTTACTTTTTTAATACAGAAGTATTTAAAACTGATGATGATCCCTATCGCTGTAACTGAGTAAAAAGAAGATATTAACATTTTGAATGATGAAACATAAAGACAATAAACACTTGACTGCGACAATGTTTATCTGTGTTCTTCAAGCCATCTCTGGTATTTTTAAAATTAAGGGTGCTATATTTATAATCCATTGCTAATCGACATAGCCTTTATTACAGTATAGAATATATGTTCTGCCTTATTCTGTGACAAGAAGCCACATCAGTGTCATGAACTGGGTTTGCTTCTCTGTCTCTCTCTCACACACTCAGTATTACACACACACACACACACACACATACATACACTATCATACACATACACACTCAGGCACGCCCATGTCCTTTCTAGCTCTCCCTCGCTTTCTGTTCACTGTCATTCTCTGTATACACCTGCTCTCACCTCCACCTGTTTGTCATCACAATCAGCGCTCGTGCTGCGTTGCAGTGACACCTCTTCTCACTCTGATCTAATAATTCCCTCTATTTACAGCGGTTGTGCTTGCTGTTCTCTGTCGGATTATTGTGTGTCATATGTTTGTTGTTGTTGCTCCCTTCATGACGTGACTTCAGAAGTCTTACCATGTCTTGTCGCGCCTAGAGTTGCTGTGTCCATCCAGTTTTCTCGGTGTCCTGTAGCTGCTACCAGTGAGTCCAGTTCCACGAGGTCTCTCCAAGACGGGAGTCCCCTGGATCAGACCACCATCTGTTGTGTTTGTTTTTCATCCAGTTCTGTCAGTGTACACCAGACTGCCTTGTTTTGTGTCTTCATTAAAGACTAACTACCATTGCACGTGGATCCTATATATCATCCGTGATAATCAGATCACAAAAATAACCATTTGACTGGTGTTGTAGAGTAAAAACGCTATAATGTTCTCTTTTGTTGGACAACAGGTTTCCAACACTTCTCACTGCAAGTCATTACAAAGGAAGTTTAGCTTTAGGCATTTTAATTTAAGCAAGTTTAATGTTGCTAGCAAATGGTAGGCTACCTGTTTCTATCAAAGCAAGTGTAACTGTAGCATTCACATGATCCTCGGGTGGTCTCATTTCCCGAGTTGTGCTTTTAAATCAGAATGTGAAAACAACATGGACACTAACTTTACGACAAAGATGTTAGAGTTTGTATTATCAGAGCTTTCCAACTTGGGTCCACATGATTTTTCTCAGTCAGTAAATTATTTTCTGATTATTCCAACACCACATGAATGCATTATTATTAGTGGTGGGCCGTTATCGGCGTTAACGTGCTGCGTTAACGTGAGACTCTTATCGGCGATAAAAAAAATATCTCCGTTAATCTATTCTCAAAGTTGGGTTGGGAGCTGGGTCTATACTACGCAAGCTATGATGACTTTCACCCTGATATTTTAGCGGATGTATACCTAGCCGAATTGCACTGTAGGGGCGAGAGAACGAGTCTTGAACTAGAGGCTCGCAGTCCGTGATGGACAGATTGTTAATGGCTGGTCTATGTGGTAATACAATCGGGCAGGACATCCAAACGCCATCTATCATTCATCAACCTCAAATATGGCTTTTCATCTGAAAGATGTATGTAGTAGCAACTTTACATGGCCGCTCAATATGATGTTAACCTAGAGAAATGTGCGCTATTGAAGTGTTTGTGTGGAAGCGCTTTGCTGCAAGACAGGCTCCGGTGCGCTCACTTGCTCTTAAAATCTCCGTCATTTTTGGTCATACAGATAAAAGTAGCCTAATACATCTTTCCAATCTGTAAAGACTCTACGTTTATTTGTGTGCACTCAGAATAACAACAAAACGTTATGCGCTTTTAAGCAAACAGGATGCGCTTTAGGTCTCATGAACTTGAGCGAGAAACTTCAAACTCGAATATATCTAAAAATACAGAACATAAAAATATATCTATAGAGAGTGAAATGTCAAAAAAAAAAAAAATAGAAGACGTGTGTGTTAGCATGGATGATTTACATGAAATTTAATCTGTGCAACATAAGATGGCATTCTGTGCATAATAAGATGGCTTTTCAGTTCAATATAATAACAAAAACGACATTTTGGGTTTTTATTCAACTAATAAGGTGGGCACGCCAGATCTGTACTATATTTTTACTGTAATTGACAGTTATCGGCAAAAAAAAACAACAACACGGGAGTGGAGGGAATGGGAGTCATTCTTCCGGGAGTGGAACGGGATTTTCCTCCAGTTTTTCGTGGGATTGGGACGGGAAGAGATTAAAGTTTGTGATGCATTTTGGAAACAGGAGATGAGCCCCTGGTCTATCGCGCCACCTGGCTTGAGAAACCTTCTCAAAGACTTACTTTAGTCATCATGTGGGTAGCACACATATTCTGAATGCCTTCGGCAGAATTCAAATGAGCCATTTTAATCTAGATTAATTCCAAAATTTATCTAGATTAATCTAGATTAAAAAAATTAATCTATGCCCACCTCTAATTATTATCTAACTAGCGATCACGTGCGTTGATGATGCTTCTTACGTCCGTTTTGGAACATTATTCGGAAAACGTTACAATAGCTCAGGCATTTAAGTGGCACTGAAATCTGCGTTCTGATTCGGCCATACCGATCATACAGGTCATAAGGGTTTCGGTACCCAACCCTAGTGGCGATTACGTAATATGCAGCTGTGCTCTGGGGCTCCACCTTCTTTAACATGCAAATCTTCTACGGTTTTATTTCTTCTGTTCAGGCCGTCGAGGTCACACTTCTAGAACACAAACTGCATTGACAGATATTAGGCAGTGTTTCACTCAGTTTTGTTTCACACATAAAAAACCTTATAATATTTGTTTATGGTCACCAAAAAGTCAAATTCTCACAGTTTTCAGAGCAGCTCTAAGTGACTCACTAGCTGTTGTTAAACATAGCATGTGAATCACTATCTTTGATGCCAACGTTTTACCAAGTTGCACGGCCTTATATAACATCATAAATCCTAAAATGAAATTGCTTAACGCTTCATCTCAACCTGATTAGGCACATCTTTCCTCTCATTGGCCAGTTACATTACAGTCTGGCTCAAGGTCATTAAAAAGTGTCCTTGTATGTCCAGGTTCTTTTTACTGAACTTTCTGTTTGCAGTGAGAGCAGCGATGACACCGTAATCCCTTTGAAATCTGGCCTACAATCTCCACTGATGCGATTAAGATGTTTCTATACTCTTTATGGCTGTAGGCACTGTTTCTGAACAGCAATTAGGCTACATCTCTGTGGGCCAATACATGACTTGTACATGGTGGTCTTGTGGCAACATATTGCACTTTCATAAAGTTTTGGTTATCACAAGCATGTTTTTTGAAGTGCTGTCCTTAAGGAAAGAGGGTAAGCAGTTTAATGTTGACCTGTGATTAAGGAAGGCAGTCAGACTGTATTAGACTAATAGAAGTTGATTGAGAGCTAACTGCCATCCTGGCTGGTGTGTCAGTCTGTTGTAAAATTTAGTTTAGTTTGAAGGACGCTATCATTCTTCTGCCACCGTTATGGGACGAAACCCGCCAATTAAATATGTCGAAAGATGTGTACTGTGATTCTGTGCTTCCTTGTACGCCAGCTTTGGAAATGTGTAATTTATGTGTGGATTTCAAAGAAATTTTCATCATGTGAGCATCTTTTGGCAGTTTTCTGTAGCTTTTTAGTGCTACTGTTGTAGTATTATTACAAATGAAAAACATAAAGTTCCCAATGTCATAAATAATAATAATTAAAACAAAAATTACAGTAAACAACTGTTTGAGTGAGAGGGCTTCTCTTTGTTATTCGCTACGTTTGTAGTTCAGTCTTAAATATTAAAGACTGATTTGGGGCTTTGGGATTGAAGGTTGGGCAGCAGAGATACTTCTATTATTGTCTGTCTGGATGCATGACTGCCAGAATGAATCTCTTTATAAATGACCATGAGAGGATTAATCAGATTCTGACCCATTTTATGTGGAGAGCAATAAATCACCTCCACAAGCGATAGGAGTTTAGAATTGAACAGACCCAAATGATAAAATGCTAAGTCCCTTAATGACGAATGAGGGCTTTCTTGAATGTAATTAACTTCCTGTTGGGGGAATGAATATCTTCCCTGATTGCCTGATGTAAATTGTTGCTAGGGTCAAAAATGCTCAATTTTCTTTTGTCCAGACCTAGTTATATTCATTTAAAAAATACATTAAAATGCTATTCATGCATACAGTGACTGGAATAAACATGTTCTTCGTTGAGCATGTTTTAATTTTCGAATTTACATTTATTTAGCTTAATAGGAAACTTTTGTCCTCCGATTTCGGTATGCACACACTACTTTTACATAAACTAATGGTGTATGTAAAATATATTAATGTTATATACTGTAGTTTAAACATTTGTAGTCTTTTTAATGCACTGGGTGCACTGGTGCGCCTAACTTTCTTGGGTGCACTGGCACAAAAGTTAGGTGCACCCAAATTTTTATATAGGCAATATTGACTAGTAAACGACTAACTAACAATCTGGTCAACATAAAGTTCTTTATTTGAAGCACAATTCTACAAGAAAGGTAACTTACTGAAAAGTATTGGTGCTTAAAGTGCTTCACTGAGCAGAGATTTAAACTTAAAACATCTCAAGATAAATAACATCTAAATTAAGTGTTTTAAGGGCGTCAAACTGAACATCTCATGGCTCAATGTATTATGGACTATCCTCCATTGCAGTTACATGCCCCTCGAATGGCCAACTCCTGTAGTTTAGCTTTCTTGATCTTTGGCCTCGGCTAAACCAGCTGACCACACTCTCTAGCATCAACATCTCCCAGACTTGGCCCTTCTACACTGAGTCTTATCAGATCTTCCACTGTGTCTGAACGAAGGGATGCTCTAGTGCAGTGCTTCTCAAACCCCCTTAAACCCATAAAACAATCCTGCGCCCCATCCCACCACAGACTACTAAATAATTGCACTAAACATAATGAAAAAAATAAGTATTTACAGTTTTTATAACCAATTTTACTATGCAAAAAGGAGTATAAAGGAGTATACATAGGCCTTTAGTGTTATGTTAGAAGCATTTTTATACTCATACCTTTCTTGATTTAATATTTAGATTTTTTAGCTTTATTTTCATTTAAATGTTTAGTTTTGAAATGTTGTATGCATTTGTCATGTTTATTTCATGTCTTTATCTTCTTAAATGTGTGTATATATTATGTATAGTTTTAACTTTTAATTTTAGTTACTTTTTCTTATTTGTAAGTCGCTTTGGATAAAAGCGCTCACTAAATGACAAAGTAAAGTAAAGAAAAAATAACTGTTCTGTTCTGTCTAATCGTCTCTCTGTGCTCATACTGTATTTTAATGCAGCCAAATTCTCAATAAAACTGTTTTACTTTATATATTTGACTGTTTATGTTGTCAGTCAACAGGATAAATATGAAATAATGACTGAAACACGCCCCTTTAAGAATTCATAACCAGCTCTCCTTTCCAAGAAGCTAGTCTGCACAAAAATACTAATTTATAATTGTATTGCTGATGAAATCAAATAAGAATATAAGACAAGACAAAGACCATTCCAGTGCTGTGGTTTCTTCTATATTTGCATGTACATTTAGAGAAGCAATAATATCTGTTTTAACTGAACGGGCTCCCGCTGAACAGAGCAGATGCAGAGATCACAGAGACACTCTGAGAGACTCGATTTGTCACTAGTTGCTTTTTGGAAAACAAAAGTTGCTATGGGGGTCTACAAAGGCGCTAAATGTCGCTAAGTTGGCAACACTGCACGCATTTCTACTACTCACCTCTTTCTCTCTGTCTGACTGCAGCAGCACACGTGACGCATTTGTCAACGCACACACATCATACAGGAATATCTGGACCACGGCCAATCAGAGGGGTCCGCCTTTCACTATCTCTGATTGGTTTAGACCACGATATAAGCTAACGGGGTGTCTTTTGTTGAACCACAGAGTTTCTAAGTCGCGGATACTTTTTTCTTTTCTCGAATGGCTGGACGCACCAGTGCGCTAGGATTTTTGTTAGTCGCACCGAGAAATTATGAGCACGTATGTAAATTGGTCGCACTCTAGAGCCCTGTTAATTGAAATATAAATTTTATTATTTCACACGATTAGGTTTTTTCTGAATTTGATCAAATTGTTCAGCATTAAAACTATTTTATTTTAATCTTATCGTCCCCAAACTTTTGAATGATATGCATAGTGCATATTAAATTTTTCTTTATATTGGACAGTCTGATTTGTCATTGACCCACTTGTTACAGGACAAGCTGTTCATGGTAGTCATGAGTCTTAATGCATTTGTCTTGTGAATGCTCTTAAACATTTTGAATGGAATTCCAACATAATAGCAAGTGTGTTTCAAAACTGCACATGAATACGGCTGAGTAAAGTCAACTTTAGAATATTTCCTAAATGATGTATGTTCTGTGATGTAGCGGGAACAACATCAAACAGATCAGCAACAAGCTGGATGTTCTTTCTCTGTGGAAATTACATTCCCCTGTACAAAAGCTTGCTGTACTTTCTCAGCATGTTCTCACAGCGTTCACGAAGCACAACTTGGAAAAAGGTGAACCTGTGCTTATGGAGGGATTAAGAGCTCTGACTCACAGTGGGCTTTTTTGTGAGTCAACCTTCCCTACTGTGAAACTTTGAAGGAAACATCTACAGGCCCATTCACAGCCACTTTATATATGATGTTGAAAATGCACAAATTTGAGTCCTATTTTGTTGCATGTAGCGAAGGCTAACAGTATTTGATGAACATGCCTTTATGATTTACAATTCTCCATTATGAAAATAAGTTGTAGCTTCAGAGAGGTTTAAATGTCATTTTAATGTCACAGCAGTAGATTATGTAAACACTTCATAAACAGACTTTAAATATTAACTGATGATTCTGTCAACTCAAATCTGCAGACTGGCTCTGATCTTTAGCAACTAGTATCAACTTTTCCAGACTGTAAATCTGTGGAAAATCTGGGCAAAAACCGTGTAGTGTATTCCAGCCTTAAGAGACTATAGATAAGTTGAAATCCATTTAACAAGAGTTTTCATAATGAGGCTAGTTTCTGTGTTCATTCCCATTAATTAAATGATTTTTGAATGTGTTACTTAGCTGAAGGTGGACTATAGGCTAGATGTTGTTTAGATGACACTTCATTATGAATATATAACTGATCGGTTTGAATGCCTTGTTGCTTGATTTTAGTGTTCTGGTTTTTTTGTGATTGACAAAATATATTTGTACAATTATTCTTAACTTTTCCATAAAATAAACAAGAATTTTTAATAAAACATGATGTGGGCTTAATGGGAACAGAGGTGTGCTTAAAGGGTACAGAAATGTGCGCATTAAACACAGCCAGACTTTTTGAATGTAATGATGTATATCTTAAATGAAATGCTTTTGCCATTTAAAGTACATATTTTTGTGTGAGAGATTAATATTTTTGTGCACTAAAAATGTCTCAATGTAGATTTTGGTGAGCTTAAAAGGTACGTTTACCCTAATCACAAAATGAATTAATACATTGAATAAATTAGCACAAACTCATTCAAAAGACTCATTTAAAGGAGCTGTAAGCAGTGTTAACTATTTTGCCAACCTACACCAGACTTGGCCAAGGAGTGGAGATTTAGCTGGATAGCACGGTAGAGTTAGCCCATGAGGGTAGATACTGTAGCTACACCGTCTGGACCCAAAAAGCATATTTTCCCCCACTGACAGTAATTAAAAAGTTGCCATGTGCTCTGACAGTTTTTCCAAGCAGAATATAAATTGTAAATATTTCATTAAAGTTATTTTGACAGTGACCAAATTGTCTGCTGGTTTGCACGTCACTGCTTTCGCTAGATGCTAGCAACAAATTGAGATAAATGGAAATGCTAACGGATGGCTTCATAGGTGTTGCTAGACCTTACTTAAGGGAATTTAATCCAATAAGCTCTCTCTCATCCAAACTGTCCCTTCCAGTGAAATCGCAAAATAAAATGCTACCAAATCTATTCACATATAGATGCAATTTCTGTATTTTTCTTGTTTCATATTGTCAGTCAAGCAAGATTCAAACTCATGACCACATCAGCTCAGGCTGAGCCCTCTAAGACTCGAGTGACCCAAGTATACCTTTATCCAGGTATTACAGACCTCTTAGGACTTAAACACTGAATTAAACCCCTTTCTCCAAAATCCCACCTTAAGACATGTTAGCAAAACCGTGTGAAATGACCATCAGGAAAAGAGCATCTCAAAGACTTCTGACTGGCTGAAAAATAGCAGTCAGATTGTTTTTTGATGTCAGTGTTATTAATGTGATGCTTTATGCACTGGTTCAATTTATTTACAACCCTTTTCCCTCCAGAATGTTCATTTTTAGAAGCATAAAAAGGTCAGTGTCAACATGCAATTGTTACATGGGCAACCAGGAATACCAGAAACGGTGACTGGTGGTGACTTACAGTGACAAAGCTGCTGATGGATGTTATGCACGTCATAATTAAGTTTTGAAAGGATAGTTCACCCCAAAATAACAAAAGATATTTAGAAAAATGTTGTTTAACAAAAGGAAAAATACTATGGAAGTCAATGGCTACTGGCAACTATTTGGTTAATAGAGCTGGGTATTGACACAAATTCCACATTTCGATTTGATTATCGATTCACATGCTTGCAATTCGATTCCGATTTATTTAGATTAGATTCAGTATAAATTATTTTGGATACAAATCATGTACAGTACATGACAAATTTTCTCAAGGAAAAAAAATCTCTTAACTAATGCTGTAAAATATACATGAGAGTCAGTTGGTACTACATTACTATAATATTAAAGTTTAAAATGTACAGCTTTGTATACAACACTTGAATTACACTCAGTGAAATTTAATAAAGCACTAACTTTACAATTACATAATTATAGTTTTACTCAAATTCGTTTTTTGAAATCTAAACATTTAAATGGTGGCTGTCATATTCTAAATATTGAAAAACAGTAAATATTATAAATAATATGTTAGATGGTGCATATATTTAGCAAAATGCTCTTCTCTAGAGTTCATTTTTCTAGCTGATGGTCATTGAATATGTTTTTTTCTTGACTGTTACATATGGAAGCCAGTATCCGTCACTGAATAAAGAAAAAAAAGGTTATTGCGACTTTTTATCTCACAATTCTGACATTTTTTCACAAAATTGTGAGATATAAACTCTCAATTACGAGTTATAAATTCAGAATTACATGATATAAACTCGCAATTGCGAGTTAAAATCCAGTTTTGAGGGGGGGAAATACTTATGTTCTCAGAATTGCGAGTTTATATCGTACAATTATGACTTTATAACTCATAATTTCGAGAGAAATTTGTGAGAGAAAAAAGTCAGAATTGCAAGATATAAAAAGGTTATTGCAAATTGTATTATTTATTCAGTGGCAGAAATTGGCTTCCATAGTTACGTGACATTGTGTACAGGCTATACTAATCGAATAAGTACAATAAGCACAATAAAATAAGCACAATACCAACTTTTGAAAATGGGTTTTAATTTGTAGGTTTTTGAAAACAATACCATTATCTAGGTATGTGCTCAGAAGTGTAGTGTTTCTTTACAGGTGACGTCGCCTACTACTGGCCTGGCATGCATAGTGCAGCATTCTTAGTCATTTTCTTAGAGTTGTGTGAACTAAGTTTCGACAATGTTGTCGTCTGTATGCAACTCTCTGTATTTTGGTACGTTGCTGTCATGTAAATGTACCCTAATGTCACAATGAATTGCTGTCTCTTCTGAGTCCTGGAGTATGCGAGTACTTCTTCTAGTGACTTCGTAACAAAGTTGCTGATGGTGTAACCTGGGCTCAAGGCACTCCGTGATGTCATGGAAGAGGAGTATCTGACACCGCTATTCACGTTTGCTGTTCCTGCTGTGTTTTTTAACTGGCCAGAGCTGAGAATCCAGTGTGTATGGCTCAGTGTTCATGGAAGAATGTGGTGTTGTGCTGAATGCTCTAGTTTTTGTGTGTGAAGGCATTTAGAAGGTGAGGTTATGATGATGACTGTGGTTTTATTGAATAGACTGGGTGAGGTCTGAATCCACAGTGCCTTTGTCCAGCTGGTCCACTTATTAAAAGAACAGCAGTATCAGGTTGTCTTCGAAAGATTTAGTTTATGAAAATTTAATATAGCTGATACTCTGCACCGGCCTCCGTCCTGCTGCTGCTGTTTGCCGACACAAGCAGCTGGTTAAAGGGCTGTAATTAGATTAGATAGGAGTGGGTGGCAGTGGGCAGACGAGTGTGTTTTATCTCTGCTGGTGTTAGAATCACGCACACGGCTGATGTCACGACTGGCTGGCTGTAATCCGGCACCATATGTGTGATAACATCCATTACTCTTGCTCTCTTCCTCTCTCCTATATCTTTTTTTTTCATTCTTTCAGTACATGGTGACTTTTGAGACATTGCTTTGTTTTTATTATTTTCTATAAAGAAACACACGCTGGAGAAAGATCATTTAATTCTTAAATAATTGCTAATGTACTTCATGACCCCGGCCAAATGGAATCTGCAGATTCACATTTCACATTTTCATGTTTATAAATATTTATTTTTAAATATAAAATGTCTATAAAATATATATTTTAATATATATATATATATATATATGTATTATACATACATAATTTACATTTAGTCATTTAGCAGACGTTTTATCCTAAGCGACTTCCAAATGAGGACAATGGAAGCAAACAAAATCAACAAAAGAGCAATATGCAAGTGCTATGATGAGTCTCAGTTAGCCTAATATAATGCAATACATGTAGCAATTTTTGTTTTTTGAATTATATAATAAAAAATAAAACAACTGAATAGAAAAAGAATAGAGCAAGTTAGTGTTAGAGGCCTTTTTTTGCTTTTTGTTAATTGTATAATAAATAAACGAAAACAAATCGATAGAATAGAGAAGCTAGTGTTCGTTTTTTTAAGAAAACAAGCAGTTAGTAAATGAATAGAGTGCAAGTCTAAAAAGGGGCACTTTTTTAAGAATAGAATTATAATAGATCGTGCTAGAGTTAGAAGGTCAAATAAAGATGGAGATGTGTTATTAGCCGATTCTTGAAGATGGCTAAGGACTCCGCTATTAGATCAATTATATTTTCTATATATATTCAAATAATTAATAATAGTAAATTATATGATATTTATAACATGGCTAATTATAGTAATTTATTATTTAAAAAATATGCATGTTGAAATAAATAACACATAATATGCTAATTAATCCATCTATCTAGCTATATATCTTATATAATATATATATATATACAAATTTTGCTAACTAATAGCATAGTTTTTGTCTACTTGAATGTTCACAAAATGTATTCTTTTCACACAAAATAAATCAAACAAGGAACAAAAAAACATTTGATACTGATATTACGTAAGTATTGAAAAAATATAGCATAAATCTTGGAAGTATCCAGATTTCCAGATCGATCCTCCCATCACTATTTCACGTCATCTGATCATTCATGTGTAGAAGTATGTGCTCAGATCATTTTGAATGATGCAAGATGCATTGGTGTTTGCTCTTGAATTCTTTGGCTTTCCATCCTGTCATATTGTTGTGATTTCAGTGGGTGTTTGTGTCTCTCTCTCTCTTGATGTGTTATTGAGAAATTTTGGGTAGCTGAGTGGGCGAAGCAAGGAACGACGTTGAAGAGTTATTTTTAAAATTGCCAGGCAAAAATTGCTCTAATTACGTAAATTTTCAATTAAATGAATTCCCATTATTTGAACCAGCATTCCTCCGTAATGATGGCATAGACATAAAGCATGATGAAATACCGATTAGCTGGTTTATATGATGCATTGCTCGGAGAAGCTTTTGTTTCTAGTAAACAAAGACTTAAGTGCCATCATTCATAAGAGGATATTGTGCACCACCCAAAATATCTCACAGTGAGTTCTTGAAATCAGTGTGAAAGTGAATAGGCAAACACATTGAGGATTATACAGGCACACATGTGTCTCAGCGTGCACACGTCAATGTTGCATTCGGATTGTTTTGTTTCTGTCGGGTCTCCAGCTGGTTTTCACGTGGCATGGCTATTTGATATTCCATCCATCATTGATTTATCACAGCGTTACATAATACCAGCACTGTCTATGCTACTTCATCAAAGATTAAATGCATTTTACAAGATCAAATTTCTTCTTAAAATCAAAGATGCTGGCAACAGATTGAGCAGGCAGAAAAAAATCCTTGTCTGTATTTACCTTTAGTCCTCTGTCTTTTGACGAATCTAAAAAAAGTTATTTTGCAGTGACGCGAATGGTATCAGAGTCACTGGAGCACTGAATGGCCCTTTAGCTGAGTTTCCTATGGAAAAGCTTGTGCTGTAGTCCATGCCCTTGGTCTGTGTGAGAGAGACGAGGGCCGGCTGAGCGTTGACACAACCTTTAGAGATCGTGAGGCAGCAGACGGTCACTGCAGCCCTCCTTACTCAGCACTATGTCCTCTCTCTGTCTCAGCTCCCACCCGCCTGTAGCTTTCCAGCGTCTGCTGCTGTTCTGATCCTTCCCAGACTCCTGTGTGTCCGATTTAATAATGATGAGACAGCACAACCTCCCTCTCTATAGAAAACAAACAGTGCTCACCTTAAATTCCTTCGCTGCTCCACTGACATTCACATGTTTGTATGATACCATTCTGTATTAGTGGCCGTTCATTGATTTTAATGGACAAGATTTGTCTTGTTTTTTTAAGATGTGCAATGTCCTTAACACAGAATGGCTCAACTCATATACACTACACTACCTTTAAAAAATGTGGAGGTCATTACAATCATTTAATGTTTTCCAAAAAACTATCTTATGCTCACCAAGGCTGCATTTATTTGATTATAAATTCGGTAAAAAAATAGTAATATATGATGACCCTGCACCACAAAACCAATCATAAGGGTAATTTTTTATTGAGATGTATACATCTGAAAGCTGAATAAATAACCTTTCCATTGATGTATGGTTTGTTAGCATAGGGCAATATTTGTACAACTACTTTTGTGGTCCAGGGTCATATATTATTACAATAACTTAAAATAACAGTTTTCTATTTTAAAATGTTATTTTTCCTGTGATAACAACAGCTACATGTTCAGCAGCCATTACTCCAGTCTTCAGTGTCACATGATCAGAAATAATTCTAATATGCTGATTTGGTGCTCAGAAACAGTTGTGCTGCTTTATAATTTGTCGTTTTTAGCAGAAACCATGATTCATTTTTAAATATTTTTGCAGAATAATTTTTCAGAATTATTTGCTGAATAGAAGGCTCAAATAAACAGCATTTATATATATAAAAAAAAACATATTTTAGAACATTATAAATCACTTTTTCTAAATCTTATACTTCCTTTCTGAATAAAAGTTTCAATTTCATTCCAAAAAATATATAACTTACTGAACTCAAACCTAGGTAAAGTGCAGAGTACACAATAAATATGCAAAACCAAAAATCACATTGTTATGGGGATAAAAAAAATACAATTTGATGGCTGGTATCAAATATTTTCCAAATTCACTCGTCATTGGGATAACGGTAGGGCAGAAAGGTACATTTTGACTTTGTGTACCAGTGTGTGTGTGTGTGTGTGTGTGCTTATGTGTTTCCTCCCTCTCTCATTAAGCTGTTCTGGGTGCCGTCCCATAGCTTGGCCTCTTTCTCAAAGCGGAGCTGCTGTGTAAAGATGTTTTAGTGAAGAGACACTCCTTGTTTCCGGCTTTTAACATACTAATAAACCTATTCATCTCCCTCCTCAAAGGAGGCCAGCCTCTCCCACACTGGGCTTGTTGGTAAACAAAAGGGCCTGTGCAAAAGCTGCCATACTTCCAACCTGTTTGGCCCCATTGGGGCCTGTTTCCTCAAAATAAACCTCGGTGAGTGGCAATGGGGAACGGAACGTTCCTTTGGTGATTTGGGACTGTCCTGCTTTTCTGTGTAGGAGAACTTGAGTTAAAGAGAGCCTCTTAAAGTTGGTAATATTTCGTTTTTTTTCCCAACAATCAAATGTCCTAAGAGAAGCAGGGATGGATTCCTTGTGAATTGTTAAAATGGTTCCTTTTATGTTTTCACTTGGTTGGACCCTTTTGTTTCTTTAAGTCACAACAGCCTCTGCAAGGTGGAGCTTCTGATTCTGTGTGGTCTTCCAGGTCCATTCAGACTGTAACTTCATCTCTTTAGTGCAAGATCCTGTCTGATGTTCTCTCCATCTCTGTCTCACCTTATAAATCAGTGGTTCTTAACTGATTGGTCACAACTTAAAAACTAGGGTAACACTTTAGCATAGGGACCAGTTCTCACTATTTACTAGTTTCAGTGTTAACTTTGGCAGACATTTTTGATTTAGTCTTAGTCCTTATCTAGAGACGAAAATGCTTAATAGTCTTAGTCACATTTTAGTCATTTGAGTCTTACATAGTTTTAGTCGACGAAAAGTCATTGCATTTTGTCAACTTTTAGTTATAACTTTGTCAAACTGCAGTTACCAACATTTATTTAGGTAGCTATTTTATATGTAGTCTTCAAACAAAAATAGTCATTAATTATTCTCTCTTTAGACCAAATCAATTAAGCTTATGAGAAATTTGAATCAAGGATTGAATTTGGGAAAAACTGGAATACATTTTCATTTTTTGATACAAATTTTATTCATTTTTCAGATACAGTAAGTTTACTTTACTTTTTACTTTTTGTTTTTACTTTTTAGTCATTTAGCAGACGCTATTATCCAAAGCGACTTACAAATAAGAAAAAGTAACTAAAACTATAAGTTAAAACTCTATAAATACTATTTATACACATTTTTAAAAAATTCATGTTATTTCATTTCCATGTAGTATGTTGAAATAACGTTACTAAAATAACTCCAATTTATTAAAACATATTGGTAGATAACCAATAAAACGGCAGTAGTGTATCTGTAATCCTAAAAAAATAACACTGTCAAAAACACATGCTAACAAACAACAACTTACGCATAGTAAGAATTGGTTATAAAACTAAAACAGAAGTGAAACAAGCTGTAAGAAAGAGGATAAATAAAAAGCGATACTTATATCCTTTGGCAGTGTCCCTGCCCGGTGGAGTCGCACGGTAGAGTTGATGGTCTTTACACTCTTCGGTCTTCACGCGAAGGGTGCCGCGGTAAACTACGCTTTTTATACCCATCTAACAAAATACTACTCCAATTCAACTGAACACACTTTCCTGTTAATCACAATAAATGGCCAAGCAAGCGCCCAACACTGACAAGGGACGCGATACAGTACGAGACCAAGTACTTAATAGATACAGATACAGTACTTAAAGTATACATTTATTTAACATCTTTTGTTGGTTAACATTGATGACACAGATGGGTATTTATTTAGGAACGCTGTCTCGACATGTAATACTGACACACATTCAGTTTTCATATATATTTTACCATATATATGCTCTTGTGTTGTGTTACTTTTATATAATTCTTATTTTTTATTCTTTTGCACTGTCCACTGAGCGGACCTGATTTGATTACATTTCACTTCTGGTTATACCCTGTATAATTTATTATGTGACAAATAAAGAAACCTTGAACCTTGTTTTCACCCACCTGTTCACTTAAGCCATAACTGACTGTATTTACATGAGATGCTCAACACGATAGACATTTGGACTGCTGTGTGTGTATTTGAGCAGTGAGCACTAACTTTCAGTTCAAAGATAACGAATTGTGACTCCCGGGAAAAACTGGATGTCTGGTCACCCAATCCCTTATCCTTCAGGTACTGAGGCCATTGTTTCAGATCGCTAGTTCGCGTTTTGGTAGTCTATCCATCCACTGCACCTGCCATACTAAGGCCGTTACTCAATATGCGTTCTTGTCTGTACTTGTGGACTTGTAAAACTTCATCAGTCATAGCCCAAGTACTGTTCCAATTCAAAGTTCACGTCTAGCCAAGTACAGTTAAAATCCCCGGATGTGTTCTTGCTCAACCACTTTTATCGAGGATGCATCAAGAGGTGACTTGTGCGAACTTGAGGCAGCCAGGTATCCCAGAATGCATTTTGCACCAATCAGCGAGTGTTAATGGCGGAGGGGAAAACCCATAAAATTACTGTTACAGTGTCATGAAATGCAGTTCTAAGAGTATTTCAGGCGAGAATGTAGTTGTTTAAAACTCAAATATGCGGTTTATTTTAAATATAGTGCCTACTTGAAAATGTGCTTCGCTGATTTTGAAAGCGTGAGCTTCACGCGATCACCGGGTGCTCAGTGTTCATGTATCTGCCAAGAGCTGCCTCACCGCGGCTAGTCCTTCTGACATCTGCTGGTCGCTCTGATGTTTCTGTAGGGGTTAAATATGAGGTAAAATTAGTTTTGGGTAGATCTAACCGGCAATCTTTGGTCTCATGAATCTATTATTTCTTCCAGGTCATATTGTTTTGACAGAGCACAAAATTGTGTCGTAAATTATTTATTTATTAATCATAATACAGCCCTGTCTTGTTTTGTTTTTTTACAAACATTTGACTGAATTGTTTGCCTTTGTCTTTATTTCCTATTAAATAAGTCTCTTATTATACTTCTACTTTTATAATGGCTATTATTGTTCATTAAAACTGACATTTAACAAAAAAGGTAGACTTGTGCTTGTCATATTTCATTTTATTGAATACAGTAAAGATAATCCGAGTATATGTGCACATATTACCTAAACCACATATTAATGTTTTATATTTTTAAATTATAACGAAAAGAGTTGTTTTATATTTTGAAGAAAACGAAAAGGCAGTGGTGTTTGATATCATTTTTTGTGGCTATTGATATTTTAATTGAAACAGAAAAGAGGCAATGCTGTTTGATATAATATTTTGTTTCACTGAAATGTATGTACGTTCCCTGAACTACATTTTTGCGGTTATTCATATTTTTACATGAAAACAAAAAGAGGCAGTGGTGTTTGATATCATATTTTGTCATATTGTAATACAGTGTAGATATTGGCGAGCTGACTGACATTATCAAGTATGCTGCTGTTTTGCAGAATTACCGGACTTGTGTCCTCCCGTCCTCAGGAGTTTGCACTCCCGAATTGAACTTGCGAAGTCCGAACTACAGAGGACGCAAGTCCGAACTTTGCATACTTGGTATTGAGAAACGGCCTAAGAGTCTAAGACTAGATTTAACGCCCCTCATTAGATTGTAATCCAATGACAGGGATGCACATTTTGAAAGACAAGGCAGTTAATTTAGCCTATAGGATCTATTTGTAATGTCCTGTAGTCTTCAAATAACATTTTAGTCCCATCTCGTCTTGTTAACGAAGATGCAGCATACATTTCGTCATAGTTTTTATCATCAGATATTAGTTTTAGCTCGTCAACGTCTAGTCTTAGTAACAGAAAAAAGGTTAATTGACGAATATTTTTCATTGTTATTTAAAAAAAACAATAAGGAGGAAAATATGCAGAGGAAAAATTCTAAATGTAAATAATAATATTTCATTTGTTTTAATACAGCTAACCATATTTATAATTATCTGATTGCAAATTAAATGAGTTTATTGGCTCAAAGTATGGATAAACTGTGCCCTGTGTTGAAACCACTAAAATTTAAGACATTTCAAAACCAAAATTATTATTATTAGCAGTAGTAGTATTAGTGTTGTTGTTGTTGGTATTTTTACTGAAGTTCATGTCATTAATTACATTTTTGTTAAACAATACTGTTTTGGTTTGCCATAAGATGTCCAAACAGTTGACAGCTACTGATGTAAAATCTCCCGTCTGTAGCTTGTTCACTCATTAAAACTGGAGCTTTGAGATATACGTGCTGATTCTGCAGCTGCTGGTGGCAGAACGGCATGATGGGAGTGCCATCAAAGATAAGTAGCATCCAAGGTGAAGCGTTTGTGTCGAAAGAGACACACTGAACATAAATAGCACTTGCATTCAGCAGTATAATGGTATTCTCGATGTCTGGCTAATGAGCGCTTCACCGCGCTGATGTTTGATGTCTGAAGTTTTAGCTTTACTGATGTCTACAGATCGTCTCAGGGACATTACTATGATCGTTTGCTAGATCTTTGTTCTTGTTTCGCAGCGTTTGGTTCTGTGTTGTTCTGCAGTTTCGTGCTGAAGTGGAATACGAGTGTTGTAGTAAGTGAAGTTGACACTGTTGGCTGTTGATTTGGGAACTGACTCACCCACATGCTGTTGTATCTGATTCATGGCTCGGGACTCGTTTGGAATGATAATGCAGGATTTGGTGTTTGCTCACAGATGAATGAAGCTGTGAAAGTCAGCGGTTGGCTCTGTAAGGAGTGCCGTCTGAACGGAATGCCAAATGTCCACTAGAAAAGCGAAGGCTGTTTCTGTGCTTGAGCAGTATCTCAACCAGCTTTCAGCGGGATTTATGTTCCTCTATTGGACATTTCTGAACATGGTCACCCTTAAACCTAGAATGCATGACTTAGAAAAACCTACGGGTCAAAAGACTATTGGATTTAGTTGCTAAATCCATCTTTCACTTTATTTTCATTGAATTTCTCAATTTAAATATGATTTCTTGAAGTCAGTATAACATTTAATTTTTTCTCCTGTTGTGATATATATATATATATATATAAAATTTCTACTCAAATTGTGAAACTCGTGTATTAAATAAATTCAATGCACACAGACTGAAGTAGTTTAAGTCTTTGTTTTTTTTAATTGTGATGATTTTGGCTCACATTTAACAAAAAAAACACCAATTCAGGAGGAAAAAGTGTGAAAGAAAAAGATGCACAACCAACGAGAGAACCGCAGACTTATGAAGATTGTCAAGCAAAATCGATTCAAGAATTTGGGTGAACTTCACAAGGAATGGACTGAGGCTGGGGTCAAGAGCAACCACACACAGACGTGTCAAGGAATTTGGCTACAGTTGTCTGCGAGGACTGGAATTGAGAACCTCTGGTGTATGGGGATGATTAGGAGGCCATGATGGTCAGAGGCCAAATGGCAAATTTGGCCAGGATGCCAAGGGTACACCCCTACTCTCTTTTTCGAAGGACATCCTTGGATTTTTAATGACCACAGAGAGTTAGAACCTTGGTTTAACATCTCATCCGAAGGACGGAGCTTTTTACAGTATAGTGTCCTTGTCACTATACTGGGGCCAGGACCCACACAGACTACAGGGTGAGCACCCCCTGCTGGTGTCACTAACACCTCTTCCAGCAGCAACCTACTTTTCCCAGGAGGTCTCCCATCCAGGCACTGACCAGGCTCAACCCTGCTTAGCTTCAGTGGGCAACCGGTGGGTTATATAATTGAGTAATAATATATTACATAATTTAGTGTATATTCAGACCCCCCTAGCGATTTTGATTGTTGGTAACATTACTGCCGCAACGGCACGAGATCAGCGCGCACGCAGCTCTTTCTCTGCATCTACTCTGTACAGTGAGCATCTGAGAGGAGCAGCCCGTTCAGTTAAAACAGATATTATTGCTTCTCTAAATTTACATGCAAATATAGAAGAAACCACAGCACAGGAATTGTCTTGTCTTATCTTCTGTGTATTATTTGATTTAATCAGACAACAGTTCAATAAAATTATAAATTAGGATTTTTGTGCAGACTAGCTTTTTGGAAGGGAGAGCTGGTTATGTATTCTTAATGGGATGTATTTCTGTCACTTTCATATTTATCCCATTGACTGATAACAGAAACAGTCAAATATATAAAGTAAGACAGTTTGATTGAGAATTTGGCTGCATTAAAATACAGTATGATCACAGAGTGGGTCGCAACCCACAGTTTAAAAACCCCTGGCGTAGGCTATAAGAAGATTGCCAAGACCCTGAAGCTGAGCTGCAGCACGGTGGCCAAGACCATCCAGCGGTTTAACAGGACAGGTTCCACTCAGAACAGTCCTTGCCATGGTCGACCAAAGAAGTTGAGTGCACGTGCTCAGCGTCATATCCAGGAGCCTACGTCAAGTGTGTAAGAAAGGACCCGGCTGGAACGATCCAATGACGGCAGTCGTTCCGCGGGTGAAGGGCTTTGCGTGTTAGTCTTTCCTTTTCACGACACAACAAGAACATTAAAATGGAACACTTCTTCTTATATATTTTATCTCGTTATTTCATCTGACTCCATAAAATGAAAGGGGTTTTAATGATATCTGTGCATCATTAAAACAGGAACGAATGATTGATTATTCTTATCAGCTCTTTTTCAATACTTTACCCGTCCAGATATAGGGAAGCTATATCGCTCAGAGGTCCTGTTTTCCACAGGTCTCACGGACACAATCTCGTCAGGCCCGGTCATCAGTCAGAGGTAAATTATGGTTACGTATTCAAGATTTGCCGTAAATTCACACGTGACACAATCAGAGACATCAATAACCCTCATGGGGCACCCTCAGAACTCGAGTTCAATCGCTTTACTTCAGTAAAGGGTTTTGGCCACTATCAGATATGTTAGCAGATCAATATACTACACTGTAATAGCTTTGGGTTGGCCAAATCTTTGTTTAAAGTAACATTAAATCAAAGTCAGAGGTGTGGACGCACCGAATTCAGTCTGATCAGACGGCGCTCACCGTCACTGAACGGAATTAGCCCGCCCCTACACCCAAGCACACTTAAAAGATGCCGGATATTAGCCGTCGCTAAAACTGGACGAGGCTTCATGGAAATATACGAATCCACTAATCTAGTAGAGAGAAAGCACTCTTCAGAGGCAGTTAGAATAGAATCAAACGTTACAATTTATTGACCAGGTAATCAAAACAATAATTCAAAGCTCCAATGTTACAAGAATAGAATCAACGGTTAACCATAACATAACAATAATTCAGGAATTGAAGAACTTGTAGAAATTGCTACCTGGCAATGAAAAACTACACACAAGTGACATGTGCGGGCAATCAGCTTACTGACTCCCAGAACTTTCTGTCCCTTTCCCTTATATACCCAGATAATTCAATAGACCCACCAAGGTGGTATCTTGTCATTATAATTAGTCTTTAGAATTCGCAACCAAAGGCTTCTGGAGATCCTGTGGCCGGGATTACTTATTTACATACAGGAGGTGTTTTGAGTAGGAAATCAGGGGGAGGGCACGTCCCCCTGCTGTACACTATTCTTCTCAGATTTTAGAACTTCTTTTAGCTTTTCATTATGATTGGGAGGATGAGACCATTTTACCAGGCGCACTGAGACATTTCAAAAGATATCAAACATGTATGGTTACCTATTTGTACATATTACATTGCATGGATTTTAGGTGATGAGGGAGGGAGAATGGCGACTGCAGCCGGTCCGTCAGGCGGACCGTCCAGCACCGGTGTGAAACCCCCAGTGTGCTGCGTCCTGATGTTGCTGCTATATGCAAGAGATAGCTCCTGCTGATTACTGACACCAAGCCCACAGTTCTTCTCTAGGGGCCCAGACATTTTGGCACCGGCCCGGCTTACAAGTGTGACCTTTTCAACATCATTACGTGAAGTTTGGGACGCGCATCGTAGAACAGGCGAGCGTTTGTGTTTATAACGCAGCTACATCATTTTTTACATTTTTTTTTTTTTTAAATGGCCGATCGCTAGATAAGACCCTTATTCTTTGTCTGGTATCGTTTCTAGCTCTTTGAAGCTGCACTAAAACTAATTTTGACCTTAAACTGTTTGGAGTCCATTGAAACTAACTATATGGATACAAATCCTGGAATGTTTTCATCAAAAACCTTAATTTCTGGCATTAAATAAAAATATACTACTACTATTTGTAATTTGCTTAATAATAAAGTACATTTATTTGGATAAATATTTTCAATAAATAAGTCTATATTTGTTGTTAGAAAGTATGTTGTAGTTGCTAACTATTTGCTAGTTTATCACAGAGGAGTCTTCTCATACCAAAATCAGGTGCACCTTCTCGCACACTGTCAGAGATCTTGTATTCTAGCACATCCTGTGAGACGCCCACTCATGTCAGGCATCTGGACCTGTGCCAGTGAAGCAAAACCTCCATCTCACACCCAGGAAATATAGACCTAGAGCCATTGGTTATCCTCTTAATTGTTTCTGTAAGCTTCTCAAAGTAGATGCCTTGTGTTCTGTTGATGAATCTGTTGTCTTAACTCAAACTGCGTGCAACGTATGGAGGAACCAGCTGACTGTAAAAGGGAGTTCTGCACCTTCATATCATTCATCACATGAACTGAGCCCTGCGTTGAACTTTCTAGGGAGGGATGACATGATAAATATGCCTGTTTTACATCTCATATGTGTGTCTTGATTTGTCTTAGGAAAAACTTTTTTGCGGAAAAAACTAAATAAAATGGAGCATCTGAATTTGTAAATTTGAGTTTTGCTGTTAGGTTGTGTACCAGTCATAACGCTGATGGAGATAATAATGTGGTTATTGCTTCATTAAAGTGCTGAGCCCTAAGCAGCGAGTTTGTACCCGGGTTTTCTCATTACTTGGATGTCCACGTCATCGGGAGGAACTTCCCGTAACTGTAGCCCTGTGAGCCTGTGAAGTTCCAACATCTGCTGCTTTCTGTAGTGTCATGATGATTCATTAACACAGTATAAGGGAAGGGTCGCTGTGAGCTCAACACGCGAACACTCATCATTCACTCTCTGCATTTATGCGGCCCACTGTAAATTTCCATTTACTCACAGCACAGCGTGTTAGATAGAGAACGGTATCTGCAGTAGACTGCACTGCTCAACAAAACCAGCCCTTTGACCCCTCATAACACTCCTTTGGTCATCTTTGTAAAATGACACTGTACTAGATAATGGAAATTTTGAAAACTTTTTTTTCTTAGAATAATTTGGTAACAATGTTGATTTTTTGAGTTTGATGAACACACAGTGAACTAAATGTGTTTATATATATATATATACTATATTATATAGAAGAAAATATAATATTATAGTGATTTACTTATTTTCTCACCTTGATATAAATAATGTGTACTAATATTTTTATTTATTTATTGCATATCTATATGGTTTGGTTGGTATGGTACACTTCTAGTCCTCATTTCTTAGAATTCCTATTTGCATAAAAGCTTTAGTTGAGGTGTAAATGTCACAAAAACTCACCCTGATTTGTGGTTTGTTACCATTATTATTTGCATAAACTAACATTTTTCTCGTCATGGTAATAAAACAAGTTTTATTTACTGTTTACTGATTATTTACTGTTTTACTGAGTTTACTGTTGACTGATTTGTGATGGCTTCTGTTTTCTCTTGCCCAGGCATCACCCCCACTGACAAGAGCAGCTCGGACCGCAGCTCAGAGCCCGTTAAAACCTGAGCCACACACAGGTTCGGTACGTATTTGCTATTTAGCAACTGCTTTTCCATCTATAACTTACTAGTTGCAAACAGCCGCCAAGCTTCTGTCAATACCTCAACAAACATTTCATATGATATCATATGATATTCACAGTACTGGAGGCAGAGAGTGTTTTTCCTTTCCCAGGTCCTTTTAGTTTGTTGTGTTTGTTATTGTGCATTAGCAGATGTTCCTTCACAGAAAAACACGAGTTACCTGAGGGAGCAGCTTTTAGAGCAGGATAAGTTTTTCCCATGTCAGTTCCTCTTAAGATTATGGGGTGTACAAGCCGACATGTTCCTTTGATCATTCCCAACCCTTCAGAAGTGCAGATCTCAGTTTGGTCATCTGGGTAAAGGGTAAGGAGACGATGAAGTCCAGGGGTTCCAGATTTGCTAATAAGCAGTTAAAATATAATCATATGATGTTCTGGATGCCATTTTTCATTGTCCACAATCAGTTAATACAATTAATGAAAAGAGAATGATAAATTGTTTGTTCACATCTGTGACGGTTCTCTCACACTTTGTTTATTTTTTATTAACTTTTGATTATTTTTCTAGACGGGTCTAAAAGTTGGAGGTGTATTTGTGTTACAAAATGCTCCCGAAATTGCAGAAGGGTTAGGAACAGCTGTCTAAGGCTGCCAAACCAGTTAATTTACAGTCACGTTACCTTTGTTACTTAATATTTTATTTCGGATTGTTTTATAATTTTTATTTGTATTAAATACGCCAAGCAATCTAATTTACAATCACATTACCTTGGTTAAAAAATGTAAGTTAATATTTATTTTATTTGTGATTTTTTTTGTTTAAGTATGAATGCAAACCGATATCTTTGGTCATTGCTTTTGTTTAGATTACATACAAATACAGACCACTGTCTGTGGTCATTGTTATTAAGTGTCCCCCACTGTGAACCCTGTTAACACATACGCTGACACCATCCTAAGTTCTCCGTCACCGCTGTCCTCTCGCTGCTCCTTGAATAGCACTAACAGGATTATTTCTCCTGTACCCTGGACGGATAAAGCATTAAGTGCATGAAAGCTTAGGCTTTTCAGTGAGGACACCATCCACATTTTAACTGATGAGTCTACTGTGGGTTCCTCATTGTGAACGGTTAAACTGTATGCATATGCTCATTACTCATTCACTGTTCTACGAGTGATCAAAGCCCCTAAGCTTTGGGAGTGGTGAGGGCAAGAGTAAGGTCACGAGTGATGAGATTTGTTCCATGAGCTTTAGTTCAATGGCTTGGCACTAAAGGAACCTCAGTCTGGGGTAGTGTCCCTAGCATCCGTTTACACCAATTCTCATTAACTCACAGATCAAGTTAGGTATTGCTTACTGCACAAACACCCACAAGTAAACTTTGCTAATTGTTTTTACATCCTTGCTTTTTATGAACTCTACAATTAAAAAATGCCATCGGGAAGATGATGTTTCTAATGAGAAAATTAACAACTGTATGATTTTAATGATGTTACCAAATCTAAAGAGGTTTCACTGCACTTGTATTCTTCTTAATGTAAAATCAAGTAGTCAGCCTCCAAAATGAACACTTAAATGCTTCTCTGTTAGCATGATCTTTGAAAGTGGTTTAAAGGTCATTCCTAAAAGGTGTCCCATAGTGAAGCGAGTACATTTAAATGTGCTAAAAGCCGAAGTTGCTCTCTAAAGAATACAGAAAATTGTGCTTGTGCTTTGAAAAGCTCACCATAGAAGGCCAAATTCTGGTTGTGTGCAGTTGTAATTTAGTGTTTTGCAGACCTCCCCAGAATAGATGCACTGTTGCTACCTGTGCCTGCCAGGTATCCCCTGACAAAGCACAGTACGCTCTGTTTGGTCTGGATGTCAGAATGATGCCTTTTAATAGGTTCACTATTTACCTTAGGCTTTATTTTCAGAGCCTTTTTTTTCTATCACAGAGCCCTTATGATTTACAGGGAAGAAATTGAGATCACAAATATCCTTGCGAATGCTGTGGACCCTTTAGTGCAAGCATCATAAATACAATTAAAGTGTCTAAGACAAATATGTCCTCTCTCTGGATATTTTGGCAGAGGCAGTGTCAGATGGTGAACTGGAAGTGATGCCAGAGACTGATTTGTGGCTCTTGATGTCTGACGCATATTGACATTTCTTCCAGATTTTTGGGATGTCTGGTATTTTTATTATGCTCTTTAAATGCATGAGGGCTTTTGAATTTGAGCATATATTTGTTTTTGCATGAATGGTAGACTCTAAAGGCCTTACCAACATGAATGGCATTCGCATGAATGTTTAAAAAATGGCAAACGGGCTAAATAAAATGCATATTCTCTCTTTGAGTGCCCCTTTACAAACCCAGGTTACCCAGGTCACAGAGAACAAAGGATTAATTTGGATTAGATTACTCTCTTTAATATAGTATATTACTCTCTATATACTCTTTATCATCCATAGGCAAGCTGTTGCTCCGTGGAACAGACATTGCGTGACACTGCGACTAGTTTTTGTAGCTTCTATACATTATGTTATTATGTAACAAGGGCTTGGGCACATTCACACACACACCTGCTGTGAGGGTGGGCCCGTGTCTGGATGAGTGACAGGAGGAAAGAGCCAATGACCTGCTGTGCCCTGAGGGACGGGGCTCATCTGCTAACTCTAGTCTCTAGTCCAGCCCACTGCACACCGCACACAACCAGCTCTAAAGTCACAGCCTCATGTTGCTGCTGCTGGTGAGTAGATAACAGATGGACACCAGAATATGTTGCTTATATAGCAGTTCATCAACACACTGACACTCTCAATATTGCCGCTCATTCTTTTTAGCTCTGTGCCAACACTGCTAGCTGTGGTGTAATCTTATGAAACTATGCGAATATATGAAAATAGAGTTGGGCCAAAAGTCTTGCTTCCTCTACAATCAAGATGCTTTAAAGATAATCTCAAATCAACCTGGTTTGCATATGTATTTTTATGACAATGATAAAGGATATTTTTCTTTACAAAAAGAAATTTAAAGGGACGGTTCAACCAAAATGAAAATTCTGTCATTAATTACCCTCAGATCGTTCTAAACCTGTAACACCTTTGGAACACAATTTAAGATATTTTTTATGAAATCGGAGCACTTTCTGACCCTGCCTAGACGGCAACGCAACTGATACGTTCAAGGTCCAGAAAGGTAGTAAGGACATTGTTAAAATAGTCCATGTGAAATCAGTGGTTCAACATTCATTTTATAATTATCATGTCTATCGCACTGAAATCATACGTTTAAACCATATTAGTTTAAACTTCTGATATAGGGTCTTCTGAGAGCACACATCCCAAGAATGTGCACAGAGTAATAAACTCCCATTCTCTTTCATGTCTGATTGTGCTTAAACTGTCAAATGCACAGTTTTATGTTAAAACACACTGGTTTTAAACACTCGGTTATGCCTGTGAAGAGAAGCAGCTGGCAAAATCTAAGTTACTCGTTTTTTTTCACAAGCTAGCAGAGAAAGGCTTACCAAAAAAATTATCACTTTTTGGGTTATTAAATGCACTGGGGACCTGATTATATCACTTAAAGAGGAAAAAGTCAGGTTTTCATGATAGGTCTCCTTAAAAATATATGTTATATATACTTATTTATAAATAATTTTTATTATTTCTATTATTTATTATTTATAAATAATGGTAAATAATTTTGTACGTTTATTTTTAGACATTATATCAAATATTTGTAAAATAAAAGTCAATTTATTTTGACACTCATACTGATAGTCATCTCTCCCAAGAGAAATGTTACTAGAGGACGAGCCTTTAGGCAAATGTGATAAAAGGATTTTAGCTGAAATCCAATCTTCTCTTTGTTTTATACACTACTTTGTAACCCAATACACCCAGAGGGACATTAGAGCTTAATATTATTATCTCAGAGTTGAGAAACGCAACAGACCTGCATGAATCTAGAAGTAGCATAATGTGGACATTTATATTGTTCAAGTAGTCACGTGGACTCAAAGCAGCATTTTTTGTTGTTGTCAGTTTCTGTTTTAAACTGCATGTTCCTGTGATCATCATGTTTGGAGTAAAAAAAAAAAAAGTTTGGCCTTAAACAAGATGGATTTAATGACGGTGTTGCTACATTGTAACGCTATTGCTACGACCCGAGGCGCACTAGGATGTGGCTTACTTGATACAGTTGAGAGCACATTCCTAATATGGGAAACTCACTCATTTATGTTCTTTATAGTAGTTAACTGTACATAGGAAATGGTAAAAACCTTGTGAAATGACGAACAGTTTTACATATTTATTTAATTAAATATTTATGTATGAATGTAATAATGCACATTTATGAATTAATACTATTGTGTTTACTGCTAAAAGCCACAGAACTCATCGTGGTCTTTTAAGGGTAGAAAGGATTATTTGACATGACGGGTATGTTTCTGATAAGCACATGATCACATACAGAGGTCTCCATATGTATAGAGGCCTGCATGGGTTACTAATCCTGGAGCAAGTCATTCTAATATCCGTTTACAAATTGGGAGTTTAATTTCAGCAGGCCAACTCGCAGGGATGGTGCGATGAGGTAAAGTGTTGTTCTTACATGGACGATAAGGGTGAGCGGGTGCGTTGAGAAAGCTGTGGGGATTGTCTTTGGCTCTGATAATTCAGAAGGGCTTTGGAGGGAGATGAAATGATGTGAGATGGCTCTTGGCTGGAGTCCCACAGCTGGGCTTACTCTGTTTTGGGGGAAGGGGCTACAGCACTCGAAGATTAAAGGAGACTGGGGTTTTTCTTTGCGGGGGTGTTTAGAGAGATCGTTACAATTATTACTCTCTGCATGACCTGTGTTGTAGACTCCTCTGTTCTGTAATTATGTTTAAAGAGAAAGGCCCATTGCCCATATGCTGTTTAGGCTCATAATCACTGACCCCTTCCTGAAACATATAAACAGTCATTGTTGATAGCGTTATTAAAGAACTGAAAACACAGTTTGCATCACAGTCTGCTCATATTATGTCTAGCTGAATCTCAGGTGGCTGAAAAGTTGTTTGCTGTGTATGCTTGTTTTTGGCAAAATGGGTTAGTTTAGAGCAGCGGTTCTCAATTCCAGTCCTCGCGCCCCCCCGCTCTGCATATTTCGTATGTTACTCTTATCGCTTCAGATGTTTGTTCTATTCGAACGTAAGTGCCCTGCGAAGTGGACATCACAGGATATTCCGCCATGATTCCAGTTCGAAGCGAATGTATATATTCCATTCAAAGTGCATTGAAGTGTGCAAGACGTGAATTAAAATTGTATATATTTACAGAGGTATATGATGTCACACTCGTCCGTGCGTGAAGATGTTGCACAGCGCAAATCCATGAATGAATGTTCCGAAATAAAGTAAACTTCAGCGGATTTCCTCTGCTCAGGGAGTAGGGAGCAATGGACCCTGTGTAGGGAGCATGTCAATCGGAACACAGTTCATGCATGGAGCGCACTTCTAACAAGCTGATTATCTGATTCAGGTGTGTTAACAAAGAGAGACATGCAAAATATGCAGAGCGGGGGGGTGCCAGGACTGGAATTGAGAACCTCTGGTTTAGAGTGTAACATTTCTTAAGATTACTCGAGAGCAGTGCTTTTATGCTATCACTCTCTGACTGGAACATATAATTCACATGCATTTAGTAGAAGATTAGTTGTTGTTTTATGTTTATGTCTGTGTTTTTTTCACTAGCAATATTCTGTCTTAAACACACATTAGGCTTTATTAATCTTTGGCATGCTGTCAATTGGAACTAAATGTATACAGTACAGATTGCCCTTCGAATTTTAGAATCATTAGATAAGCTTAAGTGTACTTTTCAAAATTATTTTCTGTGTGAATCAACAGCATTCCACGGTTGAAGTGTAATTTAAGCAGAATTGTTCTTTTAAAGGCCATCTTATTCTGTTTTCTCTAATACTTCCTTTGACATTTCTAAGACTTTGCAAAGCCTGTATGGCTCTATCTATCCCAAAAGTGACTCTGAGGATGTTTCAAGTGCTTGGGTGGGAAAAAAAACAGTGCTCTTGTGTCCAGTGAGGTTCACTTGCTAATGGGAGTTTTTTAAATTAAATTATATGATATTTCTGCAAAGCTGATTGCTATACAACAGTAATATCCCTAGTGAGCTTGTAATCACTGGATTTGAATGGCTTGAGGTCGAGATCTACAAAAATGATGAAATACTAAGTCTGATATGGGTATCATTGTAAGATTATGTTTCACACAAGTTTGACATTAACTAATGACATACACTGTTATGTCATGACACCAATCTGGACTGCCTGACAAAGATATGACTGGAATTTTGGAAATAATTGAAAAAATGTTAAGGTCGAGCTATATAAGCAAGAAAGGGTATACCTTTGAACTAAATACCATAGGCTTGTGATGGCTTAAAATAAATGGGCCTGAGCACAAAGAAGAGACTCTTGTTTGCTGCCTCAGTAATGGCCGTGCTAATGTGTATTTTTTTATTCATCAATGCAGCCCTTAGAATGAATCAGAAGATTGTCACATACTGTTGTGCCATAAAGTGCCTTGTCATAGCAATTTCTAGAACTATTGTGGCCACCACCAACACTCTTGTCCAAGAACATCTGTAATTACTTTTATTTATGAGACCAGGAAAGTTTTCCACCATTTTATGTTACCTTCTCTCTTCGTTGTGTTTTTTATTTCTTGTCCCCCTGCAAACAGCCTCAGGGTTTTGGCAGGAACATGAGCCCTGATCATACACTCACACGCAAATTGCTGAATCATTGTTTCTTTGCATTTGTTTGAGAATAATTTGCCTGTTTTCACTTATATGAGAGTGTATAAATGACATTTTGATATGAAATAATTATAAGCAATAAATAAGAAAATGGGTAATCAAATTTCACTTTTGCTTTATTGGATGAGTATTCAAATAAAACACGGTAATATATAAAATGAAGGATTTTCATCAAAGGATAACCGCTAGATACATTATAGTATTACATATGGGACCACAGTGCACTAGGCTACATAAATATTCCTAGATTAAAGTCTAAGATTGTCTCACCCACACTCACTACCACCAACCAAATTATATTAATTCCACTGATATTGAGGTGTGCATGTGTTTCCATTAGTTGTTTTCTAGTGCTACATTGGCCAACAGCATGCCAGAGTTGTAGCTCTTCCTGTTGTTGCTAGGAATGTGATGTCACCTGCTCCCTTAACAGGGTTGGTTCTTGTGTGTTTCAGATTCTCAGCCTTGGCCAGGAACAAAGGAGCAGCGACAAGGCTTTTCCCCACAATCCTCTGGTGCTCCCTCCCAGCTGGCCGAGCCTGACGGGTGTGCTGACACTGACTGGATCAGAGTGCTCTCTTTTTTTTCCGCCGTGTGGGGTCTGGTTGCGTGGAGGAAGCAGGGGCTAATTAATGAGCTGTGAGTATGAGGCCTCACTGCTGACAGCCAGTGGAGACCGGATTAATAGTCCAGTCATCTGGCTTGATGTGTGTGCCTCCAGGCTGCCCCTTGACGAGAGTCCACTGCGGAATCCACCACGGCGGCCGCCGAGAGACCAGCAGAGATGCCCACCGAGACGCTACAGGCAGATAGCAAGCCCGCCAGTCAGGGTGGGGCCTTTGCCTCCGCTGTCCCGCTCCGCATCCTGAACAAGGGGCCTGACTACTTCCGCCGGCAGACCGAGCCTAACCCAAAGCGGTTGAGCGCCGTGGAGCGGCTTGAGGCCGACAAGTCCAAGTACGTGAAGAGCCAGGAGGTCATCAACGCTAAGCAGGAACCCATCAAGCCACAGGTACTTGCTAAGCCCCCCGTCTGCCCGGTTGCCGTCAAGAGAAGTGGCGGTGTGGGATCTGGCTTGAAAGCCTCCAACAACAACGCCAAGTCAGACACTTGCGCAACCACCATCAAACGGGAGAATCTCAACCTGGAGATCCTGAAGAACATCTTGAACAGCTCCTCCTCATCCGAGGGGCCCGCCAAGGGGATGTCTCACAAAGTCGGGGCACGTAGCTGGGCTCCGCTTCGCTCATCCGAGCTGTCGGAACCTGGATTTCGTTCCTTTGCAGACTCGCTCAAGGTACCCCCTTCCACGCAAGGTCGACACAGTCCACAGGGAGGCAACTTGAACCTGAGTCGCAGGCTGCTGGAGGAGAGGTCGTGCGAGGCCGATGGTGAGCGCTCATCGCTGCACGCCTCCCACAGCTCCTCAGACATTCGCCGCATGTGCAATGGCAAGCCAATGAGAGCGGCCCGCAGTAGCAGCTCTTCCGCACCTCCACTGCCGCCCAAGCCTAGCGCCAAGGCCTTGGCTGCTTGTGACAATGCTCCCTGCTCCTCTGAAAGAGAGACACTATCTAGTGCTACGGAGCTGGAATTGGGCAGTTCTGTGGCCCGCAGGCCCTCTCTGCACCGCTCCAAGTCAGACCTGAGTGACCGCTACGCTCGGGCCGGTGCAGACGTGGAGCGCTTCTTCAACTATTGTGGGCTGGATCCCGAGGAGCTGGAGAGCGTAGGTGTGGAAAGCTTCGCCCGAGCGAACTCTGACATCGTGTCGCTCAACTTTCGTAGTGCCAGCATGATCAGCTCGGACTGTGAGCAGTCGCGGCATAGCAACGACGACCTGACCGACGAAGAAAACGACGCTGGGGAGCGCGTTCCCTATGGTATTTCTGCCGTTGAACGGAATGCCCGGGTCATTAAGTGGCTCTACAGCATCAAGCAGGTGCGGGAGTCTCAGAAAGTCTCCCATGTCTAAAAGAGGGAGCAGACCTCCCCAACCAGGTCTGGACTTGGTACCTGCTAACTTTTGCAATCCATGCAGTCTTTGAAATCTCGAAAGATTACATGACAAAGCATTTTGAGTTGACGGCACTTTTTAGTCACTTTTTGCATTCAGTCTTCGCTGTCTTCTGAATCTGCATGACTCCTTAGACACTCAGCCTCTTTGCGGCCTCAAGGTAATGCAGCTTATGTTGGAGCTGCATCAATGCCATCTCTGTGCAGA
Organism: Gymnocypris eckloni scoliostomus; assembly: GCA_027564155.1. Taxonomy (NCBI): domain Eukaryota; kingdom Metazoa; phylum Chordata; class Actinopteri; order Cypriniformes; family Cyprinidae; genus Gymnocypris; species Gymnocypris eckloni. The sequence continues at coordinate 18,241,853 of CM050422.1, read as the reverse complement.
GAACAACTCATATTTACTTTTTTCTTTTCTTTCTGCCTCTGTCTGTCAGATGTTTTGATGCCAGCACCTTTTAGATGCTTCTTATTTCACTTGGGCGCACTGAGCCAGGAAGCCATATCGGTATGAATGCAGAGCTGCAGTGCGTTTAGACTTCTTTTGATCATCTCTTTCTGTCACTTTTTTCTTTATGTGTTCTTATGATGAATACGAGCTGTATGTATATAAACCTCTGTGAATAGACGCAGCAGAAGCATGTTTTAGTCTATTCTCGAGATCTCCCCCATCCAACTTCTCTCGGTCAGCCTTGCACTGGTCATATTGTTCCAGTAGTATCATGACACCATTCAGCTTCATGGGGTTTTTCACTTTGTCTATCGTCCATAAAGTTCCTGTTTGGCGGTTGATTATTTTGTGGTACTATTGTTTCAAAAGGTGTAAATGCTGTAAGAATATGTATATAATTTTCAGAGTTGCCGGAAAAGCATTGTGTAATGACGAGTATGCTATGTTCCTCCATCGCTCCTTGTCTGTTTGTTCCCTCTCTGGGCTTGCTGCGTGAGACATTGTCCATAAACAAATCTGTATGACACTGTTGTTACAATGACATATATGTTTGGTATATTGAAGTTTGAGCTGTTACTTAAAAAATGTATCAAGATGTTTGTTCACATTTAGTTCTTTTTCATTTCAATAAATGGCTGATTTTGCCAACTTTTGCCATCAACCTCAAATGTTTGAATACATTTGTCTGTTATATATTTGATGCATGCATATGATATTTTTTCCAAATATCAGGTTGTTTTGTGTTTTCCTCTGGAAAAAAGAGATGTCAAACTGGTTTGAAATGATATCAGGGAGAGTAAATGATGAAAAATTCCACACTTTCCTTTTAAGCAGTCATAGAGTATTTTTTAACTGGCTCACACAGTGGATAGATAGTGGTGAAAGAATCACAAAGGCCAGTCATGTGATTCTCCTATTGCTGACCCTGTGAAAACAGCGGTCAAGTCTTATATGCTCACAATTTGCGCATAGGCAAGATCTTCCCTGTTTTTAAACCCTATTGCGTTCTCTCATTGTAGCCCTCGTCTTTTTACAGAGCATGGCTGTCTGCAGGAGGGTGAGTATCTGTCATTTAGTCATCTGTGCTGCCTGCTTTCTCAGGGCAAGAGGAAATGATCTAATTCATCACAAATGTTTAGAAAGGGCAGACCACTACACTAGAGACCCCTCGCTCCCTAGAGCACCTAACTCGCTCCCATAAACAAGGTCAAGGGATCTACGGTCACAAGCTGGAACACTTACGTGAAACCTTATGTTTTCACCCACTTTTCTCTGCATTTTAGGAAAAAGACCTTCAGCTTGATGCTTTTGAAAACACTAAATTGGGCTTTGTGGTGCTTGCTAGTTATAGCAAGGCTTGCTATAGGCAAGCCTCAGTATAACTACATGCTCATTAAACTTTGGTGCTTAACTAGTCAATTGTTTGTTTGTGAATGATACTTCAAATCGCGTGGCTTAAAGGATTAGTTCACTTCCAGAAAAAAATCCTGATAATTTTTCTCCATATAGTGGACTTCAATGGGTTGAAGGTCCAAATTGCAGTTTCAATGGTGCTTCAAAGGGCTCTACACGATCCCAGCTGAGGAATAAGGGTCTTATCTAGCGAAACGATAAGTAATTTTCAAAAAATAAATAAAACGTTTCTATACTTTTTAACCACAAATGCTCATCTTGAACTAGCTTGACTTCACACCTTAATGTAGTTGCGTTGGAAAGGTCACAAGTGACATAGGCAGACAGAAGTACAGTGTTTACAAAGCAAACATGCAAAGAAAGTCAAAGGCCCTTTAAAAGAAGGTACAAATGTCGTCAGACGATTTTGAAATTGGAGGAGAAATGAGATGGAGTTTTTCATACTACCCTACCTTTTTGATCCGAGATACACCGATGAAGAACTAACCATGAGTGACCTTTCCAACATGATTATGTAATGCATGAAGTTGTAGATGCTAGGGGTGGCACGGTACACAAATGTCACGGTTCAGTACGTACCTCGGTTCGGGGGTCAAGGTTCAATATGATTTCAGTACAACATGAACAAAAAATAAATCTACTATGCTCTTTCTTTTTATTTATTTTGAACAGACAGTAACGTTAATGCAAAATTACTATTTTTTCCACAATGATGTGTGAAAATATTAATTATTAATACTAAAACTATTATTACATTGTTATATTATGTATAAAATCGGTTTTATTTTCATTGTGAGTGTACACAAATAAAAGCAGACCTTTATCCAGTGATTATGAATAAGACAATAGGTGTTTAAAATGGATTCTGCTGGTATAAGGAAACAGTTGAAGTGATCGCTGGAGCACACACACACTTTTTTATTGTATATATTTAACATTCAAAATGATTACAAAATGTTACAAACATGATCATGTTTCCTAACACACACACACAAAACACATCAGTTCCAGCATTGCTAAAGTTGGTAGGCTACTTTATCAAAATAAAATACAAACATCAGCGCACCTGCCTCTGTGTCGCCGTTGGAACGCGACTGAGTTAACGTAACTTACAAAGCCTATAATACACATAATAAATAAACATGAAAAATTCTGGAATATTTGGATTTGTGCCGAATGAGAGAGGTAGATACACGAGCACAAGCTCATTCTCTCTTGTTGTGTTTTATCTTGTGTTTGTATTCCAAATAATTGCACTGTCCATTGAGCAGACCTAACTTACATTTCACTGCTGATTATATTCTGTATAATTGCGTATGTGTTGAATAAAACCTTGAATCCCTTGAATCGTTGTCAGTCCATGTGAGAGACGCGTTCAGAATCAGCACATGGTCACGGTCTCAAGCACAAAACTCACTGTATTTTCTGTTATTCTGCTGGGGGTTATCAAACAGCGTTGCATTACAGTGAGCGCCACCTTCTGGATTGGGGGTGAATTGCCTGTATTCATCGTAAGGCCTCATGCACTGAACCAAGAGGTCCGTACCGTGACGGTCACAGAGCGAGCGCAAGACAAACATTAGTGGTTAAAATGTATATACATTTTGTTTAATTGACCAATCATTTCACTAGATAAGACTCTTATTCCTCAGCTGGGATCATATAGAGGTCTTTTGAATCTGCATTGAAACTGCAATTTGGACCTTCAACCCATTGGTCCCTATTGAAGTCCACTATATGGAGAAAAGTCCTGGAACAATTTCCTCATAAACCTTAATTTATTTTCGACTGAAGAAAGAAAGACATGAACATCTTGGATGACACGGGTGCGTAAATTATCAGGATTTTTTTTATTCTGGAAGTGAACTAATCCTTTCTTTTGCTTTTATGTTTCTAGGCGATTTTAACCTGGTGGACAATGTAATCGACAGAAAAAAGACTTTAAAAGGAGAGAGCCGAGTCATATCTAGTGACCAGAATATCATAGACTCTCTTTCTTGAATTTGCCATTTTCCACACAGAAACACCCTAGTGATCACATAGAACTGCATTAAAATACACTCTCAGTGACTTTACACAGCTTATTTACTGTTATACTGAACAGCTATTATGTGACTCTTCATTTTAGCAACTAGAATAAGGCATGTGTTATTTAAGCCTCAAAATGGCTGCCGACTCTTGTTGTTTTGAAATTAATTGTTGTTTTAGGGTAATTATGAATGACTTGTTATAGCATTTGAGTGCCTGTTAATTAAACAATATTTATACAATGCACGCTTCTTCGCTACTCCCCTTCCCCCCAGAAAAAGTGTGTAATGTAGGATTAGCCAATCCTCCCTCTGGCTTTGCATGACATGAAGATAATTTCTCAGTAGATCTAATGACTAATGGGGGTTTATCTGTTCATGTGAGGAAAACACGAGACTGTTGAGCTGTGACAGAAAACAAAGCCTTACTTTCCCTGTCAGGACCTGGATTGAAACAAAATGGCACCCTGGGCAAAACCAAGACTCAATAAAAATGAGGAGGTAAATTGAATTTTCCGTTTTGTTTCCTGAAGTTACACTATAATAACATCAGACCCCTTCATGAACACCTTCATTAATTTCCATCTAGCATGCCTGACAAAAGAGGCATGGATGAATGCACTTTCTATAGCCTCTCTCTTTCCGCAGGAGCGGAGCAGAACATTAAGCAATGAAAGCAAGCCATGTTTGAGCTGTCTCTCTCTCTCTCTCTCGCTGGAGGGATGCTGCGACACGGTTGTTGGGGTTCATTGGCTGTCATCATTCCCCTGCATGACTCGCTCAGCAACACAAAGGCTGCAAGTTTCTTCATCCCTTTGACTCATGCTTTTCTAATGCAGCAGTTTAAGCCCAGTGCTTACAGCTGTGTGCTAAATCTGTTGCATTAATAAACAGAGATTCCTTCAACACTACATCTTTTATCAATATTGAAATAAAGAGCACATGCCCCTCAGATTTTCAAACCAAGTGATGTTTCAATGTAGCTTTCAAAAGGTTATTTTTAATGGTTAAATGCATTCTGATCTGTTAAGTTCCGTTTCAGTTTTGCTTTGTTCACCCTAGAAAAAAAGCTATATATTTAAACATACATTATATCATAGTTCAAGGTTCTCAGGTTCTTTATCAATATTGAAAATCATACAGGGTATAATAGGTAGTGAAATGTTAGTCAGGACAGGTCCAAGTGAAAGTGCAAAGAAAAAATAAATAAAAACATAATAATAAAATAATAATAACATAAAAGCAATAAAAACTATGAAACAAAACACGAGAGTATATATATATATACAAATATGGTGAGAATGAAATAAACAATAATGAAATAAAATAAAAAGATGTGCAATGAGATAAAGTGTGCAGTGCAAGAGAATGTGCAAATAGGTTGTTCAAATATATTAACATATTTACTGACATATCACTTGAGACTTACTGATATACCATTTTTAATTTAACTTTATTTGGAGTAGTACTTGTACTAATATTAAGCCTAAAATGTGTTTTAATGTCACTATTTATGAGGATTTTATGATCTTTGAATAATATTGGTATTTCAATGCAATGTATTTCAAGTGTACCTGAAGTATACTTGCAATAGTTCCACTTTAGCACAATCACATATACTTTAGTATATCTTTAGTTGGACTCCAGCACTACTTCTGCACAATTAAAGTGCAGTATTAATTGTTCCTGCTTAGCAGACTTTAAGTATACCAGTTTAGTTTAGTTAAAGTAGAATTGCAGGGTATTTTGATCAAATACACAAATATGTTTTGTAGTATACTTAGCATGAAATAAATATATTTCAAATACGTTTTAGTATATTTATTTTTACTAGGGCAGAACATACAAAAATATATTTATTGTACCAAGCAAATAATAATAATATAATATAAAAGACAGATGTAATACTGTAAATCTGCTAAACGGCCTGATCTTTGTGCAGTCTGTTTTATGTGTACATTATCACAAAGATCATGAAAATAACAGGACCAAAACCCAGCGATACGGTAAGAATGCTGGAAATAAATGTGATACACATCGTAATGTTTTCCTTATAAAGTATGTTTAAATGAATGAGTGCCAAATGTATAATTAGTACTCCATTTATTACCATCATTTTTGCACATTTATTCATAATGAATCTCAATCTTTTTTTTAATGTTTGATTATGTTTAAATGTCACACCATAGTGGTTCAGGGCTTAATTGTGTACTTCATGTTTCTGCTACTTTTGTTTTTAGTCAGGATATACCTTCAAGTATTTGAACAATACGAGGAACCCGTCAAAGAGAAATATCACTAGAAAGCATGTGAGGACCCAAAAAATTCCAGTAGGTTGGTAAAAGCATTCACTTGTGTTCAGTAAAGAGAGTAAGAGGGCACTGTGTGCAATGAATGCTCCTGAAATTGGAATTCAACTGTAGCCCACAGCTAACCAGCATCAGCTGCTCTAAGATCCCTCGAGCCTCACGTTACTGAAGACGCTTGATGAAAGAAGGTACAAACATCAATTAGAGCATTATAAGTACATTTTATAACGTTCTCGATTTATGGAAGCATGACTTCTAACATCTATAGTGGACTGTTCTACCTTTCCCTCAACTACACATATGACCAACAATCAGAATCATCTGATTTAAGAGTTTTCCTTTAATGGGTATTATACTGAGATGACTTGCAGATATTGTTACAGTATTTGTAACAATTTAGGGAACAGATTAGGGAATACTTTTAGGCCTACTTGGGCCATGTGTTGAGGACAGTGTGCAACCCATCTTATCTGGGCCGACAGTATTTGATTGATTTAATCATTGTTAAGCAGCACTTTTTTTCAGCATTGATAATAAATGGTTCCTGAATCCTGAAGGCTCATGTGAGCTGCTCAAAATTAAACTTTATAATCACAGGGACCTTAAATGGAACAGAATAATTTCACAAAATCAACTTTGTAATATCGATAAGAAATAATTCTGCATAAAAATATCAGTTTCATATACATACGTGCTGTCTCAGGGACACAATGCTCAAGTATGTTTGTGGTCACGGCACTGAGGAAGGAAGGTCAGTCACGCAGGTCTATAACTGACCTATAAACCTTTCATTTCAGTTCTCAGTTCTATATCCAACTCTTCGCACATCTGAAATCCCATCTGGATCCTTATCGGTTTGTAGTGAAGGTAAGCCATAGTGATTTTCAAACATGTTCCTCACATTCAGATTTATTTCACTATAAATAGTGCATTTGGGGTGCGACAATTGACATTATCTTATCAAATTTGTCAAAAACTAAATATACAGTGGTTCATTGTAGGTGCTCGATGTCAGATGATAACAATCATTCCAGACCAGCCTAAACCATAACTTCATGACAAACAGAGACTGTCCCCTAGTGGTGAGTTCTGCTTTCTACATTGATAGACTATACATAGAAACACTTTTATAATCTAATTTCACTTTACTAAATGGCAGTGTTTTTATAATGTGCTTAATCTTTTAAAATGTGCTCAATTCTGAACTAGAACAAAATGACAAACTAGTTCAACAGTTTGACAGTCCATTCAAATCTCTACACACTGGGCCTAAAGGGGGCAGCGTGTACACACAGAAGATCTTAATGTAAAGACAAGATGTAGATGTTTTTTGGCTGTTCACAAGGCAATACTAGCTCATTGGACACATACAGCATACACTTAAAGTGTGTTAAACCGAGTGAGTTATAATAATAAAATCAATAACAGTAAACAGTAACTTGATAGTGACTTGATTCAATGTTTAGTTTGAGTTTGGAAGCTTTTCAGTTACACCTGGGCTTTTGGTAGCTTTTGCTTAGCTGAGGGTGGAAACAGAGAAGTGTTTTGTTGTTTTACCCAATAGCATTTATTATTTGCCATGCTAATTTAATATTTAAAATGCTATTGCTTGCTATCGGTTTCTTAGCTAGTAAATCCTGTCAGGGAATCATAAAAAAACAAGTCAATTCAGGTTACCTTTATTTGCTTTATGCAATACAGATAGTTTCAAAGCTGTTATCAGACTGTTAAGTAACAATCAATGGTGCAAACTTGAAAAAAGGCTAAAAATAGTGTCATTTATTCAGCTGCAGCCAGTTCAGTGTTGATTCAATTCAGTTCAGTTGTTCAATAAGTGTGTAAAGTTTATTCATTATGAAACAAGTTCTGTTCAGCTCTAAGCAGCTCTACTAAAGACAGCGCTGTCTTGATTCAGCTCAATGTTGATTCAGCTCAAAATCACCACTTCATTCACATACTTCACACTTCATTCACATGAACTTGATTAACATAGATGTACGTGGCTACATACAGATCATGTAAATCCAACATACTTTTTTCCAGTGTTGTGCGCTTATACCACAATTTCATGACTGAAAAAGTATAACCACACACTGACTTGAAAAATACATTTATCATGTAGTAACATTATGTTGAGCTGAGAATCTGACCATTTTCAGACTCTGAGATTTCTGCATCCACCAAAGTTGGCACAGACCTACAGGCTGTTCTGCTTAGTTTTAGTGACTTACGGTTCAACACATTTCCCAGAGATTACAAATTATTTCATTATATCAGTCTACCAATCCAAAACATCTGCCTAGCAACCACCTAGCAAAGTCTAAATGCTGTCAAACATTGCTTATGTCTGCATGTGGCCCAAGTATTCACAATACACAATGCTTCTAACCTTCAAACTTCAACTCTCTTTGCAAATTTACAAAATATTAGAAGTATAGACAGTTAAATAACCTTCACGCTTCAAACAAACTTTCATACAAGGCTTTGTCAAGACAACATTCAAAGTTTGCCTTGACAGACTTTCTTTTCTTGTTTAACTTCAAGATTGTTCTGCTAGGAGCAGATAAAATGGCACATTGTTCCTACATTAGGCACATCCGCTCCTACAAGAGCACACACTGACACTTCTCATCCTTTAAGATTGAGTGCTAGAGCAGACGTTGTGTTCTCCTGAGGGACTTGGCTTTCGTGAAAGGCAGGGTATTTGAAAATACATGAGGGACAGGTGGATGACAGTCAGCAAACTGTGTGGACAGATTAAGGAGACTGAAACTAATTACACTGAAAAGGAAGTCATTCAGAGACTCCTGTGCATTATAAAACCATGGTGAGTTCAGAACAAGACTCCTCAGTAATGATGATATGACAGTAGCCAAGCATAGAAAAGTGTCATTGCATCACATCAGAATAAGAAAAGCGGCACTACATGCATCAGACCTTAACAATTACTGTATTAACAGAAATGAAATACAGGGCAAGGACTAGTCACATGTTTTAGTTCAGACAGGGATGTGCTTCATGCTCTAGTCTAAGTTTCCACTTTAAAGCCATTTTCCAATATCACAAATTTCAAAACATTTCTTTCTTCAATGTTATTAATTTCATCAGATATGTGTTTTAGAATAATTACAGAAATATACTGTATATGAATACAGTAAATTAAATGTACTGTATATTGCAACTCTTCCTAATTAAATTGTGGGCTTAATTTCAAGTTATTCAGCATTTTGCATTATTTTGAGTTTTTGTTTTTGCAAAGTATTTACACATTAACACTAGCTAAACTCAAGTCTTTATCATATTCCATGCATTATTTTTATATAACTTGCGTTATCTAACTAACTGCGACTGAGACTCAGGTCTTAATAGATCAGGAGCAGTACGCTACCTCTGCGCCACAACTCTGACAAACTCGACTGATTCTGACTTCCTTCACCTTTCTCTTTTATATCAAATAGAACCACAACTGTGGATTAGTAATGTGACATAACATAAACATTGAATGAATTCTATTCTACAGCACATCTAATGGAATTGTGGACCCCCTTAGAAACGTTTCTATCTTTTCCACCATTATATAGGCAGTCCTGCTGAAATGAAAGGGGATGTTAGCACGAAACTATGTAGAGATTAAGTATAGACATCCAGAATGTGTAGATAATGTATGCACAATTTATCAGGGCCTAACCTTGACCTAAAGTGACATTCTGTTGACTGATAATACTTTTGCTATATGTAGCAATAAAAATCTAAACAAAACAAAGCAGCTATTAAGCTGATAAAACAGTGATCACCACTATGAAGGATGACATAATTGTTTTCCTTTTAATTAATAAACATTTGTATTCTAATACATCTCTATTCAGTGCTCAAAAATGCATTTATGATCTTCTTGCCAATGGTTGGATTGTACAATCAGAAACTACTATCATGAGTGTCTGAGAAAAGGATATAAACCAAAGTCCCTTTAAGCATTCTGTAGTTTTTGTGTACACGCATCTGCAGCTGCTGAATAATTCAGAAACCTGCTCCAGACATGCACTTTACCTCTGATCTGCACACTCACTGGGGTCAGATTTCAGCTGGAGATTATGGTAGAGGGAGTCATCAGGAGTTAATTAATAAAGCATCATGTATCTTGACAGTATTTATGATATGCGCGTATGACTGAGTCTCAGGAACCGTTGCATGATTGCAAATGTCAGTAGAGTCAGTAGAGTTATTATCACTCATGTTCCAGCTTGACTTAGCCCACAGATCAGTCAAGAAAACGTAAAAACAAATATGTGTATATAATATACACCAACCATCTTGGGAGGTATACTAATTGTGGAAATAGGACAAGAAACCAGGACAAGAATCCTATACATTTTGAGCTTTGAAGTTGAATATATATATATATATTGAAGAGGCCAGGTTTTTCCTTCACCTATCTGCCTCATTTCATAGTTCAAACACAGATAACAGTAGCCCGTCGTATTTACAGGATCATGAATTCAACATACAACACCGCCAGGAAAAATCAATGCTTGAGCAGAAACTCAACTGTCTCTGAGATAGACTAGCATGTCACAAAGTGCACTGAAATGTAAACTGACCTTCAATAGCTACACATTACATGATAAGCGCTGGTAAAGAGAATTGTTTTTGAGGTTAAGTTTGCATCAACTATGCATTTAAAGTTTTTCTATGCACGCCTCTGCGTGCTCCGAGACTAAGGGCAATGGCTAAACAGTCAAATACACACAAAAATATGTTCATATACCCTACTTGGAAAATATTAATGGAAACACAGTCGGTTGAATGTACACAGTTGGGAGCAAATTGGATGTGTATCAGTATATTGGATTCACACAAGAGGTCTTAAAGTGACAGCTTTCTAATTTACATGAAGCTTTCTGTGTCCTGCTGCTGTCTGTCAATTAAGAAATTGAGATTTTGGTCATATCAACCACCATTAATCATGTTAAATAAATGTTATTTCAAAATAATATGGATTATGATTTGAGCAACCCTAAATTAATTTGACAGGTTTTGGGGTTGAAAATGAATGAACAAGCCCCCGACTCCCTGGGCTGCCCAAACAAATTCCAGTTTGCTGACATATCAGCATGAAGAACAATAAGAGTATTGATGTTGGAAGCATATTTTGGCTGAGTGTTTTAATAGGCTACAGTAAACCATTGTCCTTTTATCTCTACATTACCAGTCCAGCTTCAAGGTTAGTTAGAGTTTTGCTTGAATCTCATGAAGTTTTTTTTTCCTTTTATGGCACTGTGAGGGTCATAGTGCATGTCGTGGATGTATGCTGACACACACAAATGCCGTATGTTAATCCAACATAATCCCAAATGATATTGATATTCAAGTAAGGAACAGTGGAAGCAATATAAGAGCCAGTGCGTGTTTAAAGTATAACTTACATGAATTAAAAGAGAAGTTAAATGTGGAAAAGAAGAGAAAGAGAACTGTTTGCAGTTATTTGATATATTTGTAGTTATTATAATAAATGCCTTTATGGTTTTTGTTTGAGGACAAGATATTTTTTGCAGTAAAGTATAGCCTACCTGTAGCATCGGCAAGATCATACGTTTGATTCACTAGAATTGCGTGACTTGATCAAATATATAGCTTGAATGCAATTTAAGTTATTTCGGATCAAAGTATCTGCCAAATGTAAACAATGCAAGTATATGCTGTTAAAAAAAGTATGATGTATGAATGTCTGATGACAAATACAGTGGGGCAAAAAAGTATTTAGTCAGCCACCAATTGTGCAAGTTCTCCCACTTAAAAAGATGAGAGAGGCCTGTAATTTTCATCATAGGTATACCTCAACTATGAGAGACAAAATAAGAAAAAATCCAGAAAATCACATTGTAGGATTTTTAAAGAATTTATTTGCTAATTATGGTGGAAAATAAGTATTTGGTCAATAACAAAATTTCATCTCAATACTTTGTTATATACCCTTTGTTGGCAATGACAGAGGTCAAACGTTTTCTGTAAGTCTTCACAAGGTTTTCACACACTGTTGCTGGTATTTTGGCCCATTCCTCCATGCAGATCTCCTCTAGAGCAGTGATGTTTTGGGGCTGTTGCTGGGCAACACGGACTTTCAACTCCCTCCAAAGATTTTCTATGGGGTTGAGATCTGAGACTGGCTAGACCACTCCAGGACCTTGAAATGCTTCTAAGCCACTCCTTCGTTGCCAGGGCGGTGTGTTTGGGATCATTGTCATGCTGAAAGACCCAGCCACTCATCTTCAATGCCCTTGTTGATGGAAGGAGGTTTTCACTCAAAATCTCATGATACATGGCCCCATTCATTCTTTCCTTTACACAGATCAGTCCTGGTCCCTTTGCAGAAAAACAGCCCCAAAGCATGATATTTCCACCCCATGCTTCACAGTAGGTATGGTGTTCTTTGGATGCAACTCAGCATTCTTTCTCCTCCAAACACGACAAGTTGAGTTTTACCAAAAGTTCTATTTTGGTTTCATCTGACCATATGACATTCTCCCAATCCTCTTCTGGATCATCCAAATGCTCTCTAGCAAACTTCAGACGGGCCTGGACATGTACTGGCTTAAGCAGGGGGACACGTCTGGCACTGCAGGATTTGAGTCCCTGGCGGCGCAGTGTGTTACTGATGGTAGCCTTTGTTACTTTGGTCCCAGCTCTCTGCAGGTCATTCACTAGGTCCCCCGTGTGGTTCTGGGATTTTTTCACAGTTCTTGTGATCATTTTGACCCCACGGGTGAGATCTCATGGAGCCCCAGATCGAGGGAGATTATCAGTGCTCTTGTATGTCTTCCATTTTCTAATAATTGCTCCCACAGTTGATTTCTTCACACCAAGCTGCTTACCTATTGCAGATTCAGTCTTCCCAGCCTGGTGCAGGTCTACAATTTTGTTTCTGGTGTCCTTTGACAGCTCTTTGGTCTTGGCCATAGTGGAGTTTGGAGTGTGACTGTTTGAGGTTGTGGACAGGTGTCTTTTATACTGATAACGAGTTCAAACAGATGCCATTAATACAGGTAACGAGTGGAGGACAGAGGAGCCTCTTAAAGAAGAAGTTACAGGTCTGTGAGAGCCAGCAATCTTGCTTGTTTGTAGCTGACCAAATACTTATTTTCCGCCATAATTTGCAAATAAATTCTTTAAAAAATTTTGTTTTCTTATTTTGTCTCTCATAGTTGAGGTATACCTATGATGAAAATTACAGGCCTCCCTCATCTTTTTAAGTGGGAGAACTTGCACAATTGGTGGCTGACTAAATACTTTTTTGCCCCACTGTATATTGACAAAATGTTCTAAAATGTCTTTCCTATTAATTTGCTCCTAGAGACTTGCATTACAGTTCCCTTTTCTTTTCACTCTTGGTAGTTTGGAGGTGCACGAAATGCTAATCATTTAAACTTTTTCTTGTGCTTGTCTTATGATTTTTTTTCAGATTTGCAGCTCATTATCCATGCATCAAAACCATTCTCATGTTCATTTCCCAACCCTCCTGGCAGTCATCCATTCAAAGTGACTGTTGAACGCAATGCAGAGTTTGCCTGGCTATCTCCTCAAACAAACGTTTGACAGGACACCCATATACAAGCCCGTGAACCAAATGCAGTGTAATGATAACATATAATATATATATTGTTATAAGGGAAACAGGTCAATTTAGCTCAAAGGGAATCATTAATGATTTTATAGGGAGTTTGAACAGACTCACTGTTTCACGGCGATTCACTGAACCAGAGGTGGAAAGAGTACAAAAATATTCTACTCAAGTAAAAGTACCATTACATTACTGACATTTTACTTAAGTACAAGTAAAAGTACCAGTCTAAAAATATACTCAAGTAAAAGTAAAAGTAGCTCATTTAAAATTTACTCTGAGTAAAAATTACTTAGTTACATTTTAACAATGGGAGGGAGGAAAAAATGGGATAGAAGGTGTCAAACTCAGTACCTGGAGGACCACAGCCCCACACAGTGTAGATATTACCCTAATTAAACACATCTGATACAGCTAAACTAATCATTTAGGCTTATTTGAAAACTACATGGTGTGTGTGTTGGAGCAGGGTTGGAACTAAACTCTTAGAGCTGTGGCCTCCAGGAGCTGAGTTTGACACACCTGGGATATGGGCCTATAAATCTCAAACTAGGTGTTTTTAATTAAAGGAATCGGTTAATTAGAATAATAACACATTTAGGCTGTTACCAGGCAAATTAAATCAGTATCAACAAAATTAATCTTTGCAATGCAGAGGAAACGCAGAAGCTTCATCTGAAGTGGCATAGATGTATTACACACTGACATGAATGCATTTAGCCTGCAGTTACAAATGCAGAAATAATGTTTTGATAAATAAGACATAAAATGTGACCCTGAACCACAAAACCATAAGGGTCCATTTTCCTAAATTGAGATTTATACATCATCTGAAAGCTGAATAAATCATATTTCCATTGATGTATGGTTTGTTATGATAGGACAATATTTGAAAATCTGGAATCTGAGGGAGCAAAAAATCCAAATATTGAGAAAATCTCCTTTAAAGTTGTTCAAATTAAGCTCTTAGTTTTGATATATTTACAGTAGGAAATTTACAAAATATATTAATGGAACATGATCTTTACTTAATATGCTAATTATTTTTTGGCATAAAAGAAAAATGTATAATTTTAACCCATACAATGTATTGTTGGCTATTGCTACAAATATACCCCAGCGACTTAACACTGGTTTTGTGCTCCAGGCCAGGGTCACAAATGTTAAATAGTCATTTGAAATACAAAAATAAAAAGATACTTTAAATGTTAAATTAGAACCACCAGTAGGTGTCAGCAAGTCACTCATAACTATATCAGTGAGTCATTGTGATTGAACAGAATCATTTAAACGCTTAATTCAAGGAATGAAACACGTCATTGCTCAGAGTCAGAGATGCAAAACTGTGTATGGTGGCTGTGTTTGGTATTATTTTTGTTGTCGAAATAGAGCAAAAACAGGCAATATGGTGTCTAAAATGCAAGTCTCTTAATTAACTTCTTGTTTTTTTAACTGTTGTAAAAAGAAAAACTACAGGCCTATGTAATCATGGTGATTTTTTTGAGAAAAACGGCATTCTTCATGTGATGTTGACTTACTATATTAAATTATATAAATATATACATTTTTTGCTTATATATCTTCAATTTTTTGATCATTCTAAACGCATTTTAACAGACTGAATCACGCAGTGAAAGAAAGCACACTCCATATGCACGCTGATTTATGAGGCGCCGCCTAGGATTTAACGTGCATATACACCTATAAACACTCGCACATACATATAACTTCCATGCATATACACCTAAACACTCGCACATTATTAATGTATGTAATGTATTAATGCGAGTGTTTATAGGTGTATATGCACGTGTTTTTTGTGTTGATAAGCGGTTGATTTAAATCTAGGCGGCGCCTCATACGGACTAGTCTAATCTAACGTTACTAGATTTCACGGCACACTGTTTAGAGTGATTTGTTTGGTTTTTGGCAAAATACTGATAATGTCAAATCGCATATCGTTAAAACAACAATTACTATATTATCTCAGATGATATTGCACACCCTGCACCACTGTCTTTTGGCTCATTTGTGCAAAACCTTTTGCTAAACCGTCAAAGCTTCATTTTAACCACCAATGCAACGATGTAAGTATTTAGCCTACTTACGTTACCTACATGCTTGCGGCGATGTCGAGATGTTATAAGCTGCTAGTTCGGTCTCCCGAGGCAAACACAGCTAACACTGCACAATAGAGCATGAATATATGGCCAGGGGTTCACTTCATTTCCTTCGAGTTCAACTTCAGCAGAATACGACGGGGTCTGGTTTTCAGCTGGGTCTGCATCATTAACGCCTGTCTTGTTCGTCTGCATCTTTCTTGTGATTTTAGCGCCAGTTTCTTCTTCTGCCCATTATTTGCTGCAGTTGTTTCCACGGAGCGATTTTTTTTTACTCAGTAACGAATGTGTTTTAAAATGTAGCAAGTACAATACACAAAATATACTTAAGTAAAAGTAAAATTACAGATTAAAAATTACTTAAAAAAGTACAAGTACACAAAAGCTACTCAATTACAGTAACGTGAGTAAATGTAATTATTACTTTCCACCTCTGCACTGAACAAAGCCGTATAACAAACTCTGCACTGGATATTAAAATCCCAAAATATAGTGAAAACACTATTAAATAGCACAGTAACAAAATCGACAGATTAAGGCATTAACTTATGAGCACAAAACACAAGATATTTCTCTTTTCAATATAAACAAGACTTTATTTATATAATGCTAAGACATGTAAACTAATCTACACATGAACACAAGCATTCACACATTCACGTTGCAGAAAGAGAGAAAGTGAGGAAAGGATTAGATTAAGAGAATGAGAATTTGATATCCCACGTTCACAGCAATATGTGCAATTGCATAAACCTGAACAACCATCAATCACATATTTAACACTCGCATTGACTTTTCAATGAGGCTAAAATCTATATTAAAATTTCACCAGCACAGCAAGAATCTTGGGGTTTGTACTTGCAGCTTTTGTGTTTAAGGATTCCCTTCTTTGCGGGAAAGGGTTTCTCCGAAGTCGCTGATTGGCTTAGAGTTCAGGAGTCCTTGAAGTGGGCGTTGGTTGAAGTGGGAGTTTTTGGGCTGGTTGCCGTTGGCAAACGTAACTTAACACACGAACTCAACGGAAAGAAAATAAACTAAAGTAAAAGAATAAAAGGATGTAAAGAGACTAGGTGGTTTTTCTTCTCATCATGGTAGCAACTGGCTGGGTTGTGGTCCAGAGCACATGGCTGAAGAGAAAGTTAGATGGCATTTTCAAGAGAGTTCATTTTTCCAGAGAGAGAGAGAGAGAGAGATCCAAGAAGAGAGAGGAATTCAAGAGGACGGAGCATTCAAGAGAGATCAAGAGAAGTTAAGAGGGCGAGGAGAAGTGTGTCCTGGGTATTTACCCTCTGCTTTTAGACACCACCCAATCAATAAATCAACATGTCATGTTCAGTCACATTGCCCGAATTTTACATTCTCTTGCAAAGTATCCTTTTGAATGTGATTTCTATAACCAGAATATGATACATTTGACAGAGAATCACTTTGAAGAAATGTTTAAAGCTATAATTATGACACTCATACATACCAAACATGACATTAACCCTTAAGGCTTACGCTATTCAATACTAATTAAAAGCACGACAAACACAATGATTAAAACAAGGATAGTCAAATTTGTGGGTCACATACATAATATGCAGTTATGCATAGAAATGATTAGTTTCATTAACAATGAGAATGAAAGTCCTTTAAGATGATTTTACAGTCTGTAGCTGTGATTTCTATCACAGATTTACATGTAATGGTCACATGTTGCATCTCTTTGACCATCAATATTTATTCCTCAAATGTATTACCAAATTCCTGCATTGGAATTATCATTAAGTGTTCCTTTGGTTTTGCTGTTGCAGGCTGTATTCAGACGGGCTGGAGCTAGGGTCTGATTTATGACTTCATGCTGTTGTCTTGAGGAATTCGGCTCCTCATGTTTCAACCATGCTTCGATCGAATCTTGATTTGTCTGATTCGGTCCTTGATATACTACAGCAGGGTAAAGCAATGGTATATAGGATGTTTATACTTGATAATAGAGAGATTTTGCTCTTTAGAAATATACTTTACACGATGTCTTGCCCTAGATAGCCTTACATTCCATAAAGAACTGAATAAGTAAAGTTTTTTGTCTACAGTGTATGTATCATGCTGTTGCAAAGTTTTATGCTTGTACCAGCTTGCACCTATTTAAGTTTAAACCAGTGGAATGTGCTTTTCTATACACATTCAAAAGAAGTCTTTTGTGTATTATTTTGAATAATGTGATCCCAGCACTAGTTTCAAGTTATTTGTGGATGTTGATAGACATATACTTCATGTTTGGCGATACAATCATTTAATAAATGTTTTATTACAGGGAAAGGCTTTCCTCAGCCTTCGGGGTTAGTCTTTATTTTCAAAATGTTATGCAACTTGCACAACCAGACAGTGGTGCTTATATTTTATAGGGATTTCACCCCTGTAGCTAATTTCTTGGTTGAAACAATATTACAACTCATCTTGTGTTACAACACTCTTCAGTCTCTGGTACATGTTGTATAATCTTTGTGTATCCAGCCAAACTGCTTCGGAAAGTTGCGTTACAACCCTCCCTGCCTGATCAGCCATAAGATTTTGAACCTTATTCATTTTCATTATGTAGGCAAAATGTATTTAGTTGTTATATAACAAATTAAACAGGGAAGTAAGAGAATCAATGATGCAAACTTGATGCAAAAATAAAACAGTAGTGTCATTATTCATCTCAAGTTCAATAACAGTGTTGATGTTGCAAAATTCATCTTATTTAACACGTTTAGTTCAGACCTTGAGTCTCTGCTCAGCTTCTAATATTTTATCCCGCATTTTTTTAATAGCCAGGATGTTGGGTGGTTAATGTATTAAACATCTTCTTTCCCTTAATACTTGAATAAAAAGTCTCCCATCTTCAGTCCCTTGTGTCATACCATGCTATGTTCAGGAAGATTAAAGTTTTGAAGGTTGCTTTATTATGACCTTTTTATACATAATTCTTTATCCACATAAGATTGAGTATTCATTTTAAAAAATACAATCTTTTCAATAATGTATTTCTTGGACAATGTCACACAAACTTAATCAAATATGCTATTTCCAAGTCTTCAGATTTGGAGTAACAGCAAATGTATAAAACAGACAAAGAGCTGTTTTCAGTTAAATGTATTCTTTGAATGCACGTGAAAAGTTACAGCAGTCATAAAACGTTATAAATACCTTTACGCTGTAGGTGAACACGTTGTATTGGTATGTAATGTACATACGACGCTACATTACACTTCTCAAACCTTTTGTACATTTTTAGGTGAAGTAAACTGTGGAAAGAGGCTTTTTGAGGAAACAATATAGAATGATTTGACAGCAGATTGTTGTTTTTTTATCTTAGTTTCAAGGTCAAATGAAAGCTTGGCTATCACAGTGTTAATTATTAAAGTTGATGAACATGGCCTTTATCTGGTCCTTATCAATGGAGTTAACTCATTTCAGTAAGACACGTCACACACATTGAGATTCAAACACTGCTTTTGATAAGATCGGCGATAGATTGGTAATTAAAGCTGATTATCGATCCATTCAGTTGCCAATAGAATCCGAGAATAATGTTTAATTGATTTTAAATCCAATTACACTGCATGCAATTTAATAGATTAAATTATCCATTCCTAAAATCATGTCTACGCTCCTTATTCAAACGATGTGTGTACTGATGTTAAACTAGTCACTTTAGTTCTGTATTTTATTAATGTTACTTACTAGCTCATGTCAGACGCCAGTGTGTCTGAACAGACTGAACTCTCTGATGCGTTGAGGTTTCGGACAGAGCACCAGTTACCAGCGATCAAGAAGTGACCTTTCAAATTAAGGCTACAATTGTATAAACTCCTTGCAAGCAAATAAACACTTTGCCAATTCATACAGCTTTTGAACCTCTCCTCATTCCCAGGCGAGGGAAATACTTAGAAAGACTCTGCTGAAAATAAGACTATTCATTTGCTACACTCGCTCATCTGACGCAACAAAACAGGGTTTTCAATACAAAATAATAGTATATTAAAAATTATTTTAAATACCATAGGTGTGGAATATTGTTTTGTGAATCGTTTTTTTTTGTGACTAGAAAATATTTCCTGGAATTTCTTTTTTTGATACTGATGCAACTTCAACCTTTTAGTCTTCAAGAAGTTTTGTGTCGCAATCAAAACATTTTGTATGGAGTCATTGTAAAGAACTAGTTTTGTTTTGAGAAGTCTGAAAGACCTGTAGTGGGGAAATATTCCACAGAGACATAACACATCCATAGAAATGTATTTGCCTGATAAGTACATAGCATGACATCAGCATAAAAATCTACAGATAAAGGATAGGTAATTGTTTTTTAAAATAAATAAGAATACTTGAATTGGTTCAATGAGTTTCAGAGAGCTTACCCCCCAAAACAAATCACATATCAAAGACCTTGAAGCTGTTTCCCAACTTTGCAATACTATCAAAGTACAGTCTACTGGCCGTCAGCTGGAGGTGTCCATGGACTCCGTTCAAGGACACTCACACACGCACGCACGCAGACACACACACACACACACACACACACACACACATACACACACTCACACACAGGCCTACACCTATCCAGGTTTTTTTTCTTCTTAAAGGCATCTGGCACGTTTTCAGGAAAAAGTGTGGGGGCAGTCATTAGCTGTTACGTCAAGGGCTGTGGCTCGTGGTAAATCATATAAAAACAGCGCTAAGAGCACATGAGTGCATCTTCAAGGATTAAAGCCACGCTCTGCTTTCACCAGTGTTTGTCTCCCCAGCAGTCATGATACTGAGCATTTCCCTCATTTGGGCAATAGTTGTTGGGCTCTGTTGTTGTCTTTGGCTTATCACAGGAATACGCAAAAGGTAAATACCCACAGATTTGTGACTAAAAACATAATTTGCAGGGTACTTGCTAATTTGCAGGGTACTTCTTTAAATTCAATTTAAATCTAATTTTTGCTTTGTATAGCACTGAATTGAATCAGCTACATGACAGAATGTGTTTGTTGTTCTTAAACCCTGCTTTTATGGGTTGTTTTGTAACTGGCTCTGTGATTGTTTCAGACGGCCCGGGGAGCCTCCAGTAGAAAATGGCTGGATCCCTTACCTTGGTTGTGCTCTTCAGTTTGGGGCCAATCCTTTAGAGTTTCTTCGCTGCAGACAGAAGAAACATGGTCACATTTTTACATGCAAGATCGCTGGGCAGTATGTCCATTTCCTTTGTGATCCATTCTCCTACCACGCCGTTCTCCGCCAAGGAAGGCATCTCGATTGGAAGAAATTTCACTTCGATGTCTCTGCAAAGGTAAACAAAATAAGATTTTGCTTATTGCTAACAACAAAATTGACCACTTAAACTGATATTTATGTATTCTTGCAGGCATTTGGTCATGAGAGCATGGATCCCAGTCAAGGTTACACCACCGAGAACCTGCATCAAACCTTCCTGAAGACCATGCAAGGGGAGGCTTTGTCTTCTCTCATTGAGACCATGATGGAAAACCTACAGAGCACCATGCTACAGTCAGGCATGCTGAAGTCCAAACCCTCCGAGTGGCAGAGCGATGGTATTTTTGCCTTCTGCTACAAGATCATGTTTGAAGCAGGCTACCTGACCCTCTTTGGAAAGGAATTGGATGGAGACCAGAGTATTGCACGTCAGCAAGCCCAAAAGCTCTGGTGCTCAATGCATTGGAGAACTTTAAAGAGTTTGATAAGATCTTTCCTGCTCTGATCGCTGGTCTCCCCATTCACGTTTTCAAAAGTGCCTACAGCGCTCGTGAAAATCTCGCCAAGACAATGCTCCACGAGAACCTCAGCAAACGAGCCAATGTGTCTGACCTCATATGCTTACGCATGTTCTTGAATGACACATTATCTACCTTCAATGAGCTGAGCAAAGCCAGGACCCACGTGGCCATGCTGTGGGCTTCACAAGCCAACACTTTGCCTGCAACCTTCTGGACCCTGTTCCATATGATCAGGTACAACTCATATTTAGCAAGAGTAAAACTGCACAGTAGTCACTCCCTATATAGTTATCAGCCAGCACAGATAAATGTGTTAATTGTAGTGTGGGAGATAAGCATTTCTTCAGAGTGTTCTTGGAAAAGACTTGCATTTAGACTGTGGAACTGATCTACGATATTGAAGAATGTTCTTAACTAACATGAAATTATTGTTTATTAAGAGAACAAAAATTGGTGTAGAAACCTTTTTAACTCAGAAATTGATAGTGACATTTTGAAATGAATTAGAAAGAGCAAGTAATACACTGAATTAAGTGTAGAAAGACTAAAATAATATTTTCTAGTAATCTGTATTGTTAACCTAAAAAACACAACTTCTGCTTGTTTACAGATGCCCTGCGGCCATGAAAGCAGCTAGCGAGGAGGTGAGGCGAACATTTGAAAGTTCTTCTCAGAAAGTCGACCCCATGAATTCTCGACTTGTACTAACAAGGGAACAGTTGGACAACATGCCAATTCTAGGTGGGAACACTTTGAAAATATTCAAACGTTCATGTACTCAATATGATTAACATACCAGAATGTCACGTGGACTAAATCTTCCCTGTAATTTCAGACAGTGTCATTAAAGAGGCGATGAGGCTGTCCAGCGCGTCCCTGAATGTGAGAATGGCCAAGAACGATTTCCTTCTTCACCTGGACAACAACGAGTCTTACCACATCCGCAAAGATGATGTAATAGCCCTGTACCCCCCGATGATTCACTTTGATCCTGAGATCTATGAAGATCCTCTGGTGAGATAAATTGCAGCTTTAAACTAAACAAATCTGAATAAACTTGTAAATTATGTAAGAATTAATCTCCTGATTAATGTTTTTGCATCTTGCCACAAACAGACATACAAGTATGATAGATACCTTGATGAGAATGGACAGGAGAATACCAGCTTTTACCGAAAAGGACGCAAACTTCGTTACTACTACATGCCCTTCGGCTCTGGGGTGACCAAGTGTCCTGGACGCTTCTTTGCTGTGCATGAGATCAAGCAGTTCCTGTCTCTACTGCTATCATACTTTGAAATGGAACTTTTAGACCCTGATGTGAAAGAACCGCCGTTGGACCAGTCTCGTGCCGGACTGGGTGTTTTGCAGCCCACCTATGATGTTGACTTCCGATACAGACTCAAATTTTACTAGGAATCTCACACTTATTTATTGTTGAATTAAGCTGTAGATCGCGTTTTCGTAAATATTTGGAGGATACAAAACATTTTGTGGTTTATAATAACGATTTCTGGTCATAACGGTGTACACAACCAAATATCTTTTAGTGAATATACACCTTAGAATAAAAAGAGGGAAATTCGGTATGCACAAAGAAGAAAAACAAGGTCATCCCTGGACTGAGCGTTCAGCGCGTTTAAAACAAACGCCAAGATCATTTGCTTCTGTAAAAATACTTGTAAAAATACGATGGTTACATTTAAACTGCAGTGTTGAAGAAAAAGGGGCATGTTTAATGCATTGGAAGTCCTGGAGATAAGATAATTAAGCACAACAACAAAAAACACTAATCCTAAACCAGCAAAAGCTCATGTGCTTCGTTGTTCTCCCAACTGTCTCAGGTTGGTCTGTTGGCTGGTTTTGGACTGTTTTGGGAGACCAGTTATCTTGGCCAGAGTAGGAGACCAGCTTAAACTGGATAAGGCCAGCAAAGCAGCTTTTTATTCCAGGCAGTTTATTTTAGAGACATCAAATTATATAATAATAAAACATAACAACAACAGCTACAAGAATAATAGTTATAATAATTACATAAACTAGGAAATAAATTATACACTATTCAATTTCAAAGCCCAGAATTCTTTCAGCAAATCAAATGTTTGTTACTTCCGTTTACCTTTTCCTTAACATGTGTTCATCACTATCACTATCTAAGGATGCCAAATGGTCCTGACATAGACCTAAATCTAGTTGATAAACACATAGATTGTGTCAAGGACACACGCTTAGCAACCACCTCATCTGTTGATAAGCATGAGCACAAGGCATGCAAATATTAAAGCGACTCTTAGTAAACCTGGCTGTCTTCAGGGTAGGCTACAACGTGAACGAGTGTACTCGTGTGCACTGCTGTACACTTTGACCTTGACCTGATTATGTAACTAACCTGCCAAAATCGAGCTACAAAAGATCACTTTGCATTAGGATGAAAAGTTAAGCTTGAAACTTTATTGTAAATAATGAATCATCTTTTCAATATAATAAGACACTTTCTCCTAATTCTGAATTAATCTATGCATGTGCAAAGAAGGAAGTGGTGGCACATTAGCAACATCTTTGTTTGTGTAAATTCATGAACACAGCAAACATGGCGAGTTTTCATTAAAGTCAGTGTTTCATTAGTATGAGAAGATTATTGTGAGATAAGATTATGAGTAGCTAAGTCACAATAGTCACAATCTCATTATTATCACAGTCATTATTCTGAAATGATCAATATGAGATACTCATTATTCCCATTACTATGACTTCCAGAATCATATTTTTACTCAGCTGTGGTGGGAACAGGCTTCCATACAGATCAGTAAGTCAATATTTTACGATAATGTTATCATAAAATAATGTTGACTTACTGATCTGTCGTTATGTGCAAAATTCTGATTATATTGGTCTCACAGGTGAGGAACTATCTAAATTATAGTTCTGAAGAATATTATAGTTATATGCAATTTAGTAAGGAATAGATAAGAGGTTATTTTTTGCCTTTTTCCACAGAACCTGATAAAAAGCAGACAGATGCTGTTTGCCAGTGTAAATAATACATCTGAATTAGTTGTTTGCTTGTGACCTTTTACAGGGTTAGAGTTGTTTGTGCAAGAGAAAAAAAGAGAAATGTCTGTCACGATATTGGAGGTTATTATCAGTCATGGTGTAACTTTATATATCGCATGTCAGCTTTAGGCAGTTTAGGCTATAGCCGTTTGAATGTAGTATCATTAATTGATAGAAAAAGTATATGGCGGGTGTAATTGAAAAGTAAAGTAGTTCATTGTTTTATATTATCTTAACTGCTTCATAAAGATTATCTCAAGGCCATTGTAATATAGTATAATACTTCAAATATGGAGTTCAGATATGGAAATGGACTATCTGTAGAAGCAAAGTTTCTGCTGTAGCCAAAGGCTGGCAATTTGAGTGTTTAATGGATTTACTCGCCTGCCTTTTTTAATAGGCCTACCTGAAGAGACCGATAAATCATTTAAAATGCAAATGAGACTGAAATGGTCTGTGTGAAGTAAAATGTGGTTGCAAAAAGGGATTTAAACGTTTGAGGAGAAAAATTAGTCTCTCCTGGCACAGACTGTGTTGTCCATATGCTTTCATTTGCCACAGCCAATGTACGATTTAACAGAAACAGGTATTTTAATTAGAATTCCCGAAGACAGTGTCTTAATGACAATAGTGGGTTAGAAAATGTTGATTATTTGGCTAATGTTATGTTCACTATTATAGTCCATATTGTCTGCTGTTTTATAGTATAACAAAAGTAAAAAAAAAAAAAGGTCTTGTAACATCTGGAACTTGTTTGAAAATCAGATTTTCTGATTTAGTACTCACATAAAATCATGGGACAATTTTTCATAGGTCTAGATTTGCGGTTGGTTTGAGATGGAGTTTAACCCTACCACACACAAAAAAAGTTTAGATATTCTGCTACTGTTAAAACATGTATGGTTGGTAATATTGTAATAAAAAAAAAACATTTTAAAATGTTGCAATATTTTATTATGTCAATAATTATTTTCTATTATATTATTTTAAAATGTAATTCAATACTGTGATGGCTGAAAGCTGAATTTTCAGCCATCTTTACTTCAGTCTTCAGTGTCCAGTGATCCTTCAGAAATCATTCTAATATGCTGATTTGATGCACAAGAAACATTTATTTTTTATAACAATGCTGAACACTTCTACTTGTGCAAGATGTTTTTCACTACATCATATTAATGGATTGTTCTCTTTCATAGGTTCACATACGCTGCGTGAGCTTTCACGCTTTGGGAACGCCTTCTGCGTGACCGATTGTCTGAAGCCCTTACAGAATCACGCCAATTCATTGGCTGATGGCGCGACGCCGCCCCTGACGAATTCACGTCGTCAGCTTATACCGGCGACTTACATCTACTCCTCAGATTTCTCTGCCTTCACGAAGCGGCCATACTGCACCTTCGGTTGGGATTTTTCTGGCCCAAAAATTATATACTTCGGACACAGATTCTCCGTTTGCCCTTCGGCGACTGCTTACAGTGGAACTTTGTTCTCCTCGCGGTGAAGTGCCATGGAATATCACCGTTGTCAACCGCCGTGTGCTCGATTTATCGCGAGCGATGACCAGCACAGTAAGTGTGTTAAGTGTTTGGGGTTTTCGCATGCACGCGAGGCGGTTTATGGGGTTTCTAAATGCAAATTTTGCGAAAATCTCTGTCTCAAAACCCTCCGCTCTCGGCTTGAGGTGCTTGAAAAGGAGTCATCTGCGTTTCTCCGTCGCGCCCCGGAGGCCTCCGCGGCCTCTCGTGAGTCCGCAACCTGGGGTTCGGATGTTGAGCTCGAGGCTATGGAGAGTGAGCAGACAGCCCTCGCCTTTTCTCTCCCTCCCTCTCCTGAGCACGTGCGCGCGAATTCACCGGTTGAATTCGCTCATGAATATCTTTATCCCAGCCCGGGGACATGTGATACCGTCTCCTTTGGGCTAGATGATACACTGCTAACAGCAGCCTCCGACTCCAAGGATTTCGGGCCTGCTTTAGCGGATGCGCTCCCGCCTAGCGGCCAGGAGGCACGGCCTTCAGCGTCCTACTCTGAGCTTGTGGACGTGCTTTCGCACGCCACTGAGAAGCTCTCGCTGGATTGGCCTGACGAGCCCCGCGAGTCTCAAGCTTCGAAACTCGATGAGCGGTTCGTCGAGGCGGAGATATCGTTCTCTGCCACATTCATTTTCTTGGCCTCAGAATGAACGCCAAGAAGAGTGTGCTCCTCCCATCTCAGCGAACCATGTTTCTGGGGGTTCACTTGGATTCCATTCAGATGCAGGCCCGTTTGGCTCCTGCCCGGATATCCAATTTTACAGCATGTCTGGCCCGCTTCAAGCTAGGCCGTCATGTCTCTGTAGGTACCTGCCGTAGGCTGCTAGGCCTCATGGCGGTGGCCTCTCCTGTGTTGCCCCTAGGGTTGCTTCACATGAGGCCGTTCCTTTGGTGGATGAAAGAGCTGAGGTTATACCCACTATACCAGCCACTCGCCTTATAAGGGTGTCGCGCAGTTGCTCTCGACCCCTTTTACAATGGCGGGACCCCGCTTTTCTCCAGAGCGGGGTGAGAATGGGTGCGATCCACCGTCGCCATATGATCACGATGGACGCATCGATGACGGGCTGGGGCGCAGTCTTCGAAGGCAGACCGGCGAGCGGGGAATGGACAGGAGAGTTCCTTTCCTGGCACATAAACTGCCTGGAACTCAGGGCTGTTTTCCTGGCTTTGATATATTTTCTCCCCGTTCTCGGGGAGCATCATATCATAGTCAGAACGGACAATATGGCGGTAGTGTCCCACATAAACCGTCAGGGAGGTATACGGTCGCGCACCCTGGACAGGCTTGCGCAACGTCTTCGGTATCCCAGATTTGGAATCTGTTTGGCAAAGTGGAGGTGGACCTCTTTGCTTCTCAAGACTCATCCCAATGCCCACTCTGGTTCTCCTTGAGTTTCCCGACGATTCTGGGTATAGATGCATTTGCCCACCCGTGGCCGAATGTCAGTCTGAACGCATTTCCGCCAATAAAGCTGATTCCGGCAGTACTATGCAGAGTAAAGGTGAGCAGTGCCCATCTCCTTCTCATAGCCCCATTCTGGCCCTCCCAGACTTGGTTCTCGGAGCTAACTCCCCTCTTGTATAGGCCCACTTGGGAGATTCCGATCAGGCGGGACTTGCTGTCCCAGCTTCAGGGCAGGATCTGGCATCCTCAACCAGAGCTCTGGAAGTTGTGGGTATGGCCCATACAGGGCCAAGGGCCTTGATTAATAATTTACCTGTCGAGGTTCAGGAGACCATCGCCAGTGCCAGAGCCCCCGCTACTAGGAAGCTGTACTCTTCCAAGTGGGGCGTCTTTGAGTCCTGGTGTTTGGCTCGTGCAATAGACCCAGTTAACTGCCCTGTTGGTCCAGTGCTGGAGTTTTTGCAAGAGAGGCTGACAACAGGGGCGGCTGCTACCACCCTGAGGGTTTATGTAGCGGCCATTGCAGCTCGGAGAGAGCTGGATGAGATCCCCCTGGGGAGGCATCGGATGGTCTCCGCCTTTATGCGTGGCGTCAGACGGCTTTAGGCCGACTCGCCCCATGGCAGTTCCTTCTTGGGACTTATCAGTCGTCCTCGAAGATCTAGTGACGGCCCCTTTCCAGCCCTTAGAGTCAGCTCCAGAGCGGATACTGACTCTTAAGGTTAATCTTTTGCTGGCGCTTATGTCATTGAAAAGAGTTGGATATTTGCAGGCCCTCTCTGTCAGTGAAATGTGTATGGACTTTGCCCGGGGTCTAGTCAAAGTGACACTGCGGCCTAGGCCTGGTTACATTCCCAAGGTCTTGTCCACATCGTTTTGCTCTCAGGTCGTCACACTTCACTCTTTCCATCCTCCTCCCTTTGCTTCGAGTGAGGATGAGAAACTTCACATGCTGTGCCCGGTTCGGGCATTGAAGCTGTATGTGGATCGCTCCAAAGTTTGGAGAAAATCCTCCTAGTTGCTGGTGTGTTTTGGTGCTGGCCGCCGCGGGCTTGCCACATCAAAACAGAGGATTTCTCACTGGGTGAGAGATGCCATTTCACTGGCTTATGGCGCAGAACCTTCCTTCACCTCTTAGTCCTCGGGCGCATTCTACTAGGGGCGTAGCCTCCTCTCAAGCTCTTTTTAGAGGGGTACCCCTGGAGGATATTTGTGTTGCGGCAGGATGGTCCTCTCCGCACACCTTTGTCAGGTTTTACAACCATGACTTTGATACAGCTCCAGGTTCTCAGATCCTGTCTGTTTGAACCGACCGTATGTTGATTGGTTCATTATTGGACAAGGTAGGCAGCGTTTTTAGCTTGGCGTGTTTGGTATATCGTTCCCAAAGCGTGAAAGCTCACGCAGCGTAAGTGAACCTATGAAAGAGAACTTCTCGGGTGTCATGATACACGGAGCAAACCACTCGGTGAACTCAGTCTCAACTTTATTAACATACACGTTCAAAGAACAAAACTATCTCTCCCCCTTTAGCGGCAGCCCTGCCTGCCCCGGAACCTCCCCCGTTGCCTAGCAACCCTGGACCCTGATACAGAACAACCAATCACAATAAACTGTTCACATTTCACCACATCTCCCCTCTTTGAAGTTAAGCTATCCCTCATTATTTGTATTTCCTTTAACAATATGAAACATAGCAAATTACGTTCTCAACCAGATAATGGGCATCAATCTCGACATCAATATCAACAGATATCAGTAATAACATTCACTGCTCAGAATCTCTTCACCCATAAGTTGTCACTTAAACAGAACAGCATATAACAATTCACTTGAAGTTAACATGCAAGGAAACTTTTGCATCAGTATGGTTATTAACAACTACCCCAAAACATAATCCTTAAACTTTACGGGCTGTTTTACTTCCCTACCAGCAAGGGTTCTTTTGCGAGTGGGTGTATGAGTGTGTGGTGTAATGGAAGCTGGGGTACTGGACCCATTCCTAGAGTCTGTGGTTAAATCAGTCTCGAGAGAGGGTTCATCAGTTACTTCACTGTTCTCAGTTACAGTCTGTCCATGTGGTGTCTCAGATGTTTCAGGTGTTTCAGGGACACTTTGAATGTGTCTCCGGTTCCGGCGAGTGATTGTGCCTTCCTTTGTTTGCACGACGTATGATCTGGGTTCAGGAGCTTTACCGACAACTCTCGCTGACGTTTTCCACGCTTTTTCTCCATCCAACTTAACTTTCACATTTTCTCCAGGATGTAGGTCAGATAGAGAACGAGCTGAGTATCGTCGGTTGTAGAAGTACTTATAAGCCTGTTTGGTTTGTTTATCTCTCATTCTGACTTGTTCATAGTCAATTGGACTGGGTAGCAGGTTCTTTGGTAGTGTCGGAACTGTCGTTCTGATCTGACATCCTATCATCAGTTGAGCTGGGCTCAATCCTGTGGCATTGATAGGTGTAGCACGATAGCTCATAAGAGCCAGCTGTGGATCTGGTTGTCTCAGCACCCTTTTTGCAATAGCAACACTTCTTTCAGCGGCACCGTTAGCCTGTGGGTAATGAGGGCTGGAAGTAGTGTGAGTGAAGTTGTATGTTGTTTTGAAGTCAGCAAACTCTGTAGATGTGAACTGAGTAGCGTTGTCTGTCACAAGCTCGTATGGGATCCCCCACCGTACAAATATTTTTTTCAGATGCATAATCACCTGCTGGCTAGAAATAGTTTGCAGATGTGCAATCTCAATGTCACGAGAATAATAGTCCACGACTACCAGGTATTTCTTGCCATCTAGCTCACAGATGTCAGCAGCTATCTTTTGCCACGGCCCGTCAGGAAGGGATGTAACCATCAGAGGCTCTCTCTTTTGTGTCGGCTTGTAGACTTGACAGAACTCACATGTCTCTACTGTTTTTGTGATGTCCCTGCCTATTCCAGGCCACCACACC
Source organism: Gymnocypris eckloni scoliostomus (assembly GCA_027564155.1). Classification (NCBI taxonomy): domain Eukaryota; kingdom Metazoa; phylum Chordata; class Actinopteri; order Cypriniformes; family Cyprinidae; genus Gymnocypris; species Gymnocypris eckloni. Next base: position 18,211,618 of record CM050422.1, on the reverse strand, counting down.
GTCATATTAGCCCTCTCCCTGCACTTCGTGAGGCCCTGATGACCTGTGTGAAGCTGACGTAACACCTCCAATCTCTGTGAACCAGGAATCACAATCCTATCATCATACAGCAAAAGTCCATCAATTTCAGAAAGGTGAGCTCTAGCTGCATGAAACCCGTGCAGTGTGTTTTCCAATTGAGACGTCTGACTGGGCCATCCTTGGCGGATGTACTTACAAACCGACTGGAGATCTGGATCTTGTTGTGTGGCTTTCTTAATGGCATTTAACCTGTCTCCACTCACAGGCTTAGTGGACAGTACTGATTGTACAAATGCTGTCACATCACACTCGGTGTCAGACTCCCCATGATGAGTCAGTGGATTTCTGGAAAGAGTGTCTGCCACCACAAGCTGTTTGCCTGGTACATGCACTGCTTTGACATTAAATCTCATCAGGCGCATCAGTAGCCGTTGGCATCTTATGGGAGCTTTGTCAACATCATAGGAGTTTATTAAGGGCACAAGCGGCTTGTGGTCAGTCTGGAGTTCAAATTTGTCCATCCCTTGCAAGTACCGTGAGAACCGCTCACATGCCCACACACCAGCTAGGCATTCCTTCTCGATTTGGGAGTAGCGGCGTTCGGTCTCAGTTAAAGTCCTTGAACAGAAAGCAATAGGACGTAGTCCATTCTCCTGCTGCTGAAACAGGGCAGCCCCTAGGCCATAACTGCTTGCGTCTGCACTGACTACTGTGGTCCTGTTTGCATCATAGAACGCTAGTGCTGGTGCTGTGGTCAACATGCTCTTAACCCTGTTAAATGCCTGTGTCTGTGCCACACTCCAGGTCCATTCAGTGTCACCCTTCAACAGTTCAGTCATTGGATGAAGAACTGACGAGACCGGGGAGGAATTTCCCCAGGTAATTTATCATCCCTAAGACTTGTCGCAGTTCAGTCAGATTCGTAGGGCAATGGAGCTCAGTTATAGCTCTCACTTTGTTAGTGTCTGGCCGGATCCCATCCTTTCCAATAATATGTCCGAAGAATTGAATCTCCGATTTTCCAAAGTGACACTTCTCTTTGTTCAATTTAAGACCTGATACTTTGATGGACTTTAAGACTGCCTTGAGGTTGCGATCATGCTCCTCCTTGTCTCTGCCGAACACAAGTATATCGTCCATCACCGCTACCGTGCCGGCATTGTCTTTGAGAAGAGTGCTCATTTCTCTCTGAAATATCTCTGGAGCTGAGGTAATTCCAAAGGGGAGTCTCCGGAAACAGAAGCGGCCAACTGGTGTGATAAAGGTGGTGAGTTTCCTGCAGCTCGCATCCAATGGTATCTGCCAAAATCCACTAGATGCGTCTAATGTGGAGAATATGCATGAACCAGACAATTGTGGTAAGATATCCTCAAGTGTGGGCAGAATGAATCTCTCACGCTTTACTGCTTCGTTCAATTTCTTAAGGTCAACGCAAATTCTCACCTTGCCGTTCTTCTTTATCACAGGCACCATTGGTGCACACCAGTCTGTTGCTTCAGTGACCTCTTCTATGATTCCTGATTTTAGCATACGCTGCAGCTCCTCTTCCACTTTTGGCAGTAATGGAAAGGGAACTCGACGTGACGTAGAGAGGCTGTATGGATTGGCGTCCTGTCTGAGCTCAATTTTGATTGGCTCACAATCCAGCAGTCCGAAGTCTCCGAAAACACTGTCCTCAGTGCTAATAGAATCAACTCTGCTCACCAGCTTCATCTCACAGGCAGTTTTACGACTAAGGAGGTTGTTGGTGTATGGGCCTTTAACTACATAGGTCCAGAAACTGACATTTTGTCCTTTTCTTTCTGTACAGGCTAAGAATTTACCAATACAGTCCAGTTTTCCACCCGGACTCCTGATGTCTGCAAGTGTTTTGGTAAGATGAGGGCGGCATGGAAGTTTCAGAAATGTTTGTTCAGACATGACTGTGATATCTGCACCAGTATCGATCTTGAACTCAACAGCAGTCCCCTGCATTGATAATTTCACATGCCACTCATCCTCATTAGCATCGTCTGAAACTGACCCCAGAAACCACATTCCTTTTGTTTCATCACCTTTTCTGTCACAGGTCATTTCTTTTACAGACTTTGTTTTACAAGCGACCTCGAAATGGCCTGTTTTGTTACACTTGCGGCATCGTTTCCCTCGGGCAGGACAGGCCCCATATTCGTGCACACGTGCACATCTTGAACAGGTCACTTTGTTACTTTCATCTCTTTGTCTAACGTCAGAATTTCTGTATTTACCTCCGTGTGTTTCTTGAATTGTTTCATATATTTAGACTTGTAGCCTACTTCGTTTACATCACATGCACCTCGAATATCAGCGCTTTGTGTTTTAATCTGTTCTGACTGGCGAGAAATCTGTATCGCTTTCTCCAGCGTCAAATCGGGCTCTAATTGCAGCTTTTCAGACACGTTACTATCTGCAATTCCAATCACGATGCGATCGCGAATCTGCTCATCTTTAGTAGCACCAAATTCACAAAACTCTGCCAGCTCGTATAAACACCTGACGAATGCTTCGACACTTTCACCACTTCGTTGACTCCTTTTGTGAAAACAAGCCCGGTCATGAATCAGGTTACGTTTGGGCACGAAATGTTCATCAAACCTTTTAACTACTGCATTGTAGTAATCATTTTCTTCCTCCGCAGAAAAAGTAAATGTGCCGAATATGGGTTCAGCCTGTTTGCCCATTGCATACAATAGTGAATTAACCTGTACATCACCGTCTTCTTTGTCGAGTTTCGTTGCTATCCTGAAACGTGCAAAACGCTGCCTCCATGCCAGCCAACTTGAAGGCTGTGCAAAATCAAAAGCTTCGGGCGCGTGAAACTTGGACATTTTCTTCCGTCCAGCTTAGCCGATCACAGGAGTGCGCGGATAACTTTTATTTCTGACACCATGTCATGATACACGGAGCAAACCACTCAGTGAACTCAGTCTCAACTTTATTAACATACACGTTCAAAGAACAAAACTATCTCTCCCCCTTTAGCGGCAGCCCTGCCTGCCCCGGAACCTCCCCCGTTGCCTAGCAACCCTGGACCCTGATACAGAACAACCAATCACAATAAACTGTTCACATTTCACCACATCGGGTTACTCGCGTAACCCTTGTTCTCTGAATAGGGAACGAGACGCTGCGTTTGCTGCCAAGCTCCTCACGCTGCCGACAGGGTTCTTTTCGGCAGAGAAATCTGAGAAGTAGATGGCGCGTTCGCCGGTAAAAGCTGACGACGTGAGTGCATCAGGGGCGTCGTCCACCATCAGCTAATGAATTGGCGTGATTCTATAAGGGCTTCAGACAATCGTCACGCAGAAGGCGTTCCCAAAGTGTGAAAGCTCACGCAGCATCTCGTTCCTAATTCAGAGAAGAAGGGTTACGCGAGTAACCCGAGACGTTTTCACACTTTGTTTGCAATTTTTTATATTAAAATGGGGTTTGTATCAAAATCCAAGGTTTCCACATGCAGGCTTTTTTAAATGTTCGATCTGTTATCTTTAGTGATTGATAGGCAATGTTAAAAACCATGTTTATGTTCAGATTTATATTTAGTAAGAAAGTAAACAGCAAGCTGTCATTTAGCAGATGCTTCATCTAAAGTGATTTTCAGTACACTAATTACAGTGACAGACCCCTGGAGCAACCTGAGGTTAGGCACACACACAGACACATACAGACACAGACACACAGATAGACACACAGACACAGACAGACACAGAAACATACATACACAGACACATACACACACACACACAGACACATACACACACAGACACACCCCACACACACACAAAATAACATACAAACATTGACTAAACAAGTAGTTTTAAGAATATACATCTGTACGGTTGTATACCTCACATTCAGTATGGGGGGTAAAATAAGTGTTTGTGTGTACAGAATGTGTCATCACATTTATCTAAAGCCCATGTGGTTTATGTACTCATACAGAATTCAGTGTTGCTTCTGATGAAAAAAAAATCTTATATTGTGCATATGGAGAAGTTGAAGAAAAAGTTTTTTATCTCCAATAGTGGAAGTTGGTCCACATGCTCTGCTGAAACAAGACATAAATGACTTGACATGTAGCTACAAGCTCTCTTTTTTCACTCTTCAGTGACATGACAACAGTATTAACTGGTGAGGACAACAGGATCACACAATGGGCAAGCTCAAACAGGTTGGCATCGAAAACAGTCAAATAAGTCAAATAAAGGTCAGAACAGTGGCTTTGTTGTAGGTCTGTTAACAGTTAGGTCTGTTTTTGTTGTTGTAAAAAGTAAAACTGACTAATTATTTTCAATAAGAGATGGGCCGTGGTTGAATTGGTATCCTATCTTTTATGTCCTACATAGTTGTGTTTCTGTTACTGGAGTCACCCAGCACCTGCAGAAACTCTGCTAGCAAGTATCATGGCTTTGGCATGTCTGTTACAATCATGGTAGAAGGTATGATCAAATTTATTAGTAATGACCTTAATAAAGAAGTATCATCTTAGCACACTTGTGTAAACCTGTATCCCACCTCAATTGCAGCAAAAGTGTTTTGCAATACAATATGAACACAATAAGTACACCGAGTTCATTATTTTTACGAAAGTACATGGTAGTTAAGGCCACTTAATTATAACGTCGGACCCAGATGAGTGCTTTTCTTTTTTGTTGCTTAGACATTTTATGAACTGTTTTTGGGCAGTGAGCAAGTAGGAAAGGTGTGGTTTCAGGGGAGAATTTCAGTTTGTTTCCTTTGTTTTGGATGAGGTGATAAGGATCAGTACAGGGTAACATTAGTCACCCATTGCACCATCTGTTAGCTTCATGTAGTCACCTTGGTAAATCACATTGTTAACCATTCTGGACATTTACCTGTCGTTTAAACAGGTTTACCTGGAATATGAATCATAATTTAAGTGGGGGAATCATATATGAATAATAGTAGCATGTGTCTGTTATATCAAGCAGCATGATTTGTGCTCACGCCTAAGGCCCGCTGCTATTCTTGCCTTTAGCCACTAGATGGCAGTGTTTTGCCATCACTAAAAACGACCTCCATGACAAAGAGCTGCAGTTCTCAAAAACAACAAGGCAGTCAGAATAGAGATCGTCTATTAATCCGTCTTTAGCTTCTAGTGACACTCCTATACAAAATCCATTAAGGCTGGACATTGTCCAAATAGGGTTTTAGGTCAAAAGGAAGTTGATTTCTGTTTACAGAACCTAACTTTGACCTTGCTTTACCACAAACTACATCTAATAAAACACTCTCTCTCAGCTGTACATCATTGTTTTATGATTTGAGCTTTCAAATTAACAAGTTAAAATAATTAACCTACTATTTTAGGTCTGTTCATTTTGAGTGGTGGATAATATTGTTGGGAGATATTCACTCTTTTCATCATTCTCCTACAGTTTTCTTCATGTTGAGTATGTTGTATGCAGCAGTAATGTTATGAAGTTTAAGGAACATTGACAGAAATAGGACAAAATTCAAATGTACTTTACCATTAGATTAGATTACTGTTGTTTCTTTGGATAATGGAGACAGTTTGTGCAGAAAAACAGTGACTTAAATGACACTAAGGAAGCATTTAGTGGAGATCAATATGTAAACCCTTAGGCTGTATGGCAGGCCAGGAATGTGCTCTTGACATTGGGAAGTTTATTTGTGCTGCATTCAAGATTGGAAAACGGATTGTTATTATTGAGCTCTGTATCAACAACACTGTGACCCAGATATGAGATATGAGTGAGGAAGAGAATTAGTGTTCATTATACATAAACTTAAGCTTGACCTTTTTCTGCCAGATGAATTATGAGGTTCTAAATGTTTCAAATAATATTCCATACAAATATTTTGCCCTGAATTCCTCGCAATGAAACACCCGTGACACTTATTGATGAATTACTGCACAAAAATGCAGGTTTGCCTTTATTTATTTTCAAACACAATAAAAACTAAATAAGAATTATTCACATTGTTGCCTGGATCGATTCTGTCAAAACAAATGAACAGAAAAACATCCCTGGAACTCTAACAGAATTACTCAAAAAACACCTACAGTTATTTTTTTTCCTTCATAAATAGGCGCAAACAAGTACCATAAAAAGATCTCATATAGACACAGTGTAGAGGAATAGTAAATGATCAGCCATATGCCAGGGTTATACAGCAACTCTCCAATCTGCCACTGTTTCTTCTAATTAACACCATATAAGCATCTGACAGTTTCATACACACAGTTTGGATGACATTAATCAATATGCCAGAAGTGATACAAAAGAAGTATTTTGCGTAATACAAAATAAACTTTTCTTTAGTACTTAATGAATAATTTCATGCTACCTCGCTGGTTGATGCCATGAACCTTTACGTTATTAAACTTGGGAAAAGAATACTTCTTTAGTCTCTTTTGTCGGTCTAATCAACAGCGACGTCCACTGCCAAGAAATTACCCCTCTTGGCTAATTATCCCTTTTCGAGTTTTAAACGAACTGGTGTGGTCCAATTCAAAATCACATTGTTACTAGAAAAAAAGTTGAATTCTTATACTCTAGGAGTAACACAGATTATATTTACAGCTTGAAACAACCCGTCCGGCCGTTCATAACCTTCCTATGAGCGACTGTTTTATACTTACAACAGAACTCGCTTTCTAAGGCAGTTGACTAGAAAAGATCATTACAGAGAGGAAGAATGATACGACGAGAAAGAGGAGCGGGGCGAGACGCAGGAGTCATATCGACTGCATTCTTTTTTTGTGGCTTTTTGTTTCTTTTCTGTTTTCGGATTATGATTTTCCTCTTTGTACAAAAAAGAAGTTCTGTTTTGGCTTTCATTCCGCCGTTTGTCAGCGAGAGCTTGGAGTCTCCGACACGCAGCGGTAAGTGCTTAGAAACCGATGGATTGACATAACCTTCCTGCGAGGCAAATTGACCTACGCAAGGTCTTAAAAACCATGAGCAATCTCCAATAAAACACGTCTACAGGGGGTTTCCATACACGGCCTCTTATTAGGACGTGGAACAATAGGAGGGCGTTAAAAGTCAATATCATTAGAGGTGATTGCATTGAAACAAAATTTTGCATACAATTTACATGTTCATGCTTGCGATGATTTAAACTCTATTTTAAAGATCCAAAATGTCTGAATGTCAGAAGCTAGAAGGAGATACAAATTCCAAAGCCACCACGGTAGGGTGCACTAAAGTGTGAGCCATGAGAAAGAAAACATTCAAACATTGGTTTGCTGATGCGTGGATTGTGTCTAGTCTAAAGTAAGGCCTGAACAATCAGGCCCTGAATAGCTGTACTGGGATGAGGAACTGCCTTGGTCCTGTGAGCGTGAAGGAGCGAGGGGCTGGGTATGTCGATCAGGTCAGGTACAGGGATTTGTCCCTCTGCATGGCTCTGTGGAGGGAGATACAAACAAGTCAACATGGCTGCCGTAGAAATGTTATGTATATTACTGACTGATCTCGCTAGTGTCCGCTCACCCGTTGCCGCAGTAGTCAGGGTTCCAGTCCAGGCCCTGGGTCGGTCCGTTCCTGCAGCCTGTGCGGTAGTCCATTGAAGGGGACAGGCCGGGTCCGGCGGAGGATGAGACATTTACCATGCTCTGATACTCTGCCTGAAGAGGGAAACCCTGAGAGGAGAGCAGAACACAACAGCAGATTACATATTAGATCTTACATGCTGCAGGTCCCACAAAGTCAAGGCCTATAGTGTATGAGAGCAAATGGGATCTGTTATATATAATAATAATCATTTATATGTCAGTATGCAGCACAATGTTAAAGGAATAGTTATAGTCAAAATTCAAATTCATGCATTATTTATTTATCCATGGCCATGCTGTTCGACGTCATGCTGTTATTTTTAGACATTAAGTAATGGTTACGCAGCTCTTCTCAGTGACCAGGGGAAGTCATATAATGGCTTTGTGTGGGGAACTGAAGTTATGTAAGTAGCTGACAATGTAAGTAATATAAGGTTGTGTAATTAAATTAAACCAGTAATGTTGTCATTGGCTACACATATGCTTGGGATCAGGAAGATTTTGGAAAAGTTTTTGAAAGAAGTCTCTTATGCACACCTAGGCTGCATTCATTTGATCAAACATACAGTAATATTGCGAAAGATTATTCCAATTTGAAATAATTCTATTTGAATGTATTTTGAAATTTCATTTACTCCTGTGATGGTAAAACTGAATTTCCAGCATCGTTACTCCAGTCTTCATAGTCGCATGATCCTTCAGAAACCATTCTAATATACTGATTTTGTGCACAAGACATATTTGTTATTAATGATGTTGAAAACAGTGCTGTTTAATATTTTTGCGAAATAATATATTTTCAGTTCAGGATTTATTTGAAATAAAAACTGTCATAATCAATTTAATGCATATTTGTGGAATATATATATATAAAAAAAAAAACTTGACCCCCAAACTTGTGAATAGTAGAGTAAACTTCTAATGAGAGGATGATTATCAAATTTGGGTCTGTTCACACAAAATTGTGTGGACTAATTTTATTTATGAGCTCCATTTTTGGAGCTTGACATATTAAAGCTATAATGGCAAGACTTTTCGGAGATGTTTACTTTTGAGTTCCACACAGCAAATGGGTCTGGAATAGCATAATTTTCATTTTCGGGTGAACTGTCAAACTAAATAAATATTTTAACAGTAAGTTGTATTAAAGCCTGGCATCAGAATGCTGAACCAGCTTTCCTGTTTTTCTGTTTTGTGAGAGAAACCAGAGCAAAGCAGCTCGTCCAATCGAATTCCAGCAAACATCCTACAGGATCTGAAGTGGACATGATGACAGCGGAATGCAAGCAGCCTCAAATGAGCATTAATGAGGAACTGCATTCGGTGGTCGGGGAGACGAAAAATAAACGAAGCAGATATTATAATTTGAAGACTTCTTCTCTGTTCGTAGCCTAAGAAAGACTGCATGTGAAAAGGAAGTTAATCTCAGTGGTACACAAGAGAATCTGCCTGAAAGAGCAAGACAGCAGGTGGCTGCGTTTTTTCCCCCTCCAGAGATTCTACCTATTCATGAATTGTTCTTCAAATTCTTCTCCTTCATTCGATCACAAAGGCTCCATCTGCCCCTTTGTGTCTCCCCCCAACACTGCCCCACCTCCCCCCAGCCCGCCTCAGCTCACCCAAAAAGTTGAACCGCGCGTTTTTGTTTGCTCTCCACAAATATGCAAAAATGAACGAGGATTATTACTCCCCTTTGGATTTAAAAACTCTCCCATAAAGGCAGGATCTGCGGAACAGGCTTAAGAACTCCCCAAACGGAGAGAGAAAAGCCAAGTTTAAGCATTCGTACTCTCCTCCAAAAGATTGACACAGCCATACAAGGAGCCCTGTGGTAATCTAAAATTGGACTTCAGACAAATTCACACTATAATCTGCATGAAAATTAGACACTTTTTTGCCTCACGATGATGATCATCCACGGCAATAGTTCATTTTCCTGCTGAGGAGTGATAAAAAGAAGCACATGAAATTCAATCAAGTAGTTGCTCTTTTAAATACAACGTTTCCCAGAATTCCCAGCGGGCACAGGAAGAGAAACTTACAACAATAGGCCTTTCATATTCAGATGTGAATGGCAAACTTTTTTTGTCGCAACAGTTTGAATTGTAAATATGTTTTTTGCTTTCATCCTTGATGGAATCTATACGTTGCCATGTATTTCCTTACCGAAAAACACAATTCAAACACAAACAGCTCGCCACTCAACCCCAGCGGGCGCATCCCTCTGTGAAAGATCAAACCGCTGTCATTGGATAGCCTGTCACCTGTTCTCCTGACCACCTGATTCATCTCTCTTTATGAAGCTAATCCTTGTTTACCCCAAGATAATGTGATTCTCCGCCCTCTCCTTCTCTCCAGCACCAGTCCGTCCTGCCTCCCAGCTGATGCTCATCTCTTAAAGAGCTTCCAGACACAAGGGTGCTATTCATTAGGACCTCATTACAACCTCATCTCAATCCCACTGAAGTTCCAGCGCAACTCGAGGCTATTAAGACATGAAACGGATCAACACGGAACTCGTCGCGAGTGCTTAAGGAGACTTGGGCTTCAAACCTCTCCTTAACCACCTCTGCTTGAGATCTCTATTAGAGGAACGAGGGTTTAATTAGCACCGATGCTAATAGTGAGGCTGCGTGTTAACATAGGGCCGCAGTCGAAACACCTTCTTCCTCCTCACACATAAACACAGTGGAAGTTATTTCAAAAGAGGTCTTTTTCTCTGTAATTAGATTTTGTGTGTGAATAGGTAGAGCCTTTATTAGCTTTCTCTGCTTTGCTGTTGTCTACGTCCTCCAAAACCAGCCTTCTCCTCCTATACACTTTAGCAGAGAACTAATTTCATTTCCTTCGGCCCGGTCTGAAAAACTGTTTTCATCAGATAGCTGAGGCGTTTTGTCTTCCACACTGATGTATTCATCAATCTCACTGCGAGGTTTTTTGTGCAACCTTAAGTCACATCCAAATCCTAATGCATCTGTTTATTACAGAGAGAAAATTGAAAATCTGTCTGTGTGATACGCTGGGATTTTTTTGCACAGTGTGGACATAAAACAAGCTGGCAGATATTAATGGTTCCTCTCTTGACCTCATTCGCCGGCAGGAGAGATAGGCTGAAGGGGCCGGAAATGATGAAAAATGAAACGGTGCTGCATCTGCTGCATAAACAGCACTTCCTCCACTCGCACACTCATACACACATATACGCTTCACTATCTGCTCCATGTTAACGTATAATGGAAATTGGAGAAGAATCAGACAAGGCGGGTTCTCTAAGAGGTTTATGGAAAATAGTTTGGAGGGGGATCCTTTAATTGGCCCGGCTTGGTGTCTGTCTTTCCTCTTTTTGGTCTTGCTTTAATAACAGTGAAAAGGCTGCTAATGTCTTTCTTGATTAAAGTCAACATGAAATAGAGTTCACAGCCAATTTTACTTCTAGAATGTGATATATTTCACATTACAAGAAGAAAAAATACAAGGCTTGATGCTATCCATCGAGAATTGATCGGATGCTGAAAAGTTCTCTCTGTAAGTGGTCTTTGGTTGGGGTCAGTCATTCACATGAAGTGCAAGAGAGTATATTAAACAATGCAATTTAGCTCAATTTAGATTAATTACATTTAAAGAATTCAATTTCATGCTGATTTTAAGTTTGTTTGAAAGTATGAATTTCAGTATATATGTATGTGGATGGTGGAGTGATATGGCACCAAATATTTTATTTATGTACAGTCATAAAAAGTTAAATGAATATATTACATAAATATATTTTTGGTGCCATGGAATAAATATAAGCTGTCCCCAAACTTCTGAAAATTATTCTTATGCTCACCCAGGCTGCATTTATTGGAAAAAAATCCAGTAAAACTAATATTGTGAAAAATTATAAAAATTTAAAATAATTGTTTCCTATTTAACAATGTAATTTATTTTACATTCAGCGATTACTTCAGTCTTCAGTGTCACGTGATGATTCAGAAATCATTCTAATATGCTGATTTGCTGCTCAACAAACATTTTAATTATTATATTAATGTTAAAACAGTTGTCCTGCCTTTTGTGAAAGCAGAACACATTTGTATAACTTTTATAACATTATAAATATCTTTACTGTCTTTACTGTCTTGAACAATTTATTGCTTCTTTGTTGAATAAAATTATGTATTGCTTTTCATTTCTTTCTTTCTTTTGAATCGTATCGCATATAGGAACTTATTTTAAATATATATGTTGACTCAAAATACAAAAGTATCTAAAAGCAAATGATCAATGGATGTCTCACCTGGCCCATGGATGGGGAGTGCAGGGGCAGCGGGTGGCTGCTGTGCTGCTGTTGTTGCTGGTGGAGATTGAGGTGCTGGTGTAAGGGGGGGCTGATCTGCAGCGGAGGGGGGGACGAGCCCGTCATGCTGCCCATGCTCATGCCAGGCCGGGATGCACCGCCTCGGGCTAGGCCTTGCTGCATCGGGGACAGGTGGGCACTGAGTCCTGGCTGATGGTGGTACGGAGAAGTCATGTAGAGACCTGGGTGAGACTGGCCTGCCCCGGAGAAAATTGGTGGCTTGGGTCCGAGCATCTGAGAGGCCTGTGATACCTTCACATCGCCTGGGTCATTGTAGCTCTGGAGAAAAGAGAGAGAAAGAGTGGTTTGTATAAATGTTAAACAGGCTTCTTGGGTTAATCATTCTCTGCTTTTAAATGCTTGATGAATGTTGCATGACCTAAATTTTTATTTTAAATATATGTGTATATACTAAATATATAGTATATACTAAATACTGAATATATGTGTATATATATATATATATATATATAAGTTTGGGATCAGTAAGCTATTTAATGCTTTTTAATGGAGTCTCTTCTGCTCATCAAGTCGGTATTTATTTGATCAAAAATACTGGAAAAAAGTTATATTGTGTAATCTTATTGCAATTTCTAATATTGAATTATTTATTATCAGTGTTGAAACTGTTGTGCTGCTTTGTATTATTTTTTGGAACATGAGATAGTTTTAACTTTGATGAATACAAAGTTAAAAAGAGCAGCATTGTTCAAAATAGTCGTCTTTACAATGACTTTTATTCATTTAACACATCCCTCCTGAATAAAAGTGTACATTTTATTAAAAAAGAAACAAATTTACAACATTGTATATTGTAACACAACATTTATTTTTTTAAATATATGCTGTTCTGTTTAACTTTTTATTAATCAGAGAACCCCCAAAAATGAAAAATAACAGATCCTCTAAAAATATGAAGCAGCACAACGGTTTCCAACATTGATTATAAATCATCATATTAGAATGATTTCTGAAGGATCACGTGACACTGAAGACTAATGATGCTGAAAATTCGGCTTTGCTTCACAGGAATAGATTATATTAAAATGGAAATCTGTTATTTTAAATTGCAATAATATTTCACAAAGTAAAAGTTTTTTTCTGTATTTTTGATCAAATAGCCAGCCTTGATGAGCAGAAGAAACTTCTTTAAAAAACATCTTTACTGAGCCCAAACTCTTGAGCGGCAGTGTATATATGTACTATATATATGTATTTATACACAATTTGATCAATTTTAAATGTTTCAAATTAAAACTTATAAACAATCTAATATATAAATACAAACACAAGTATGCATAAAATGTTATGTTTATATAATAAATATATTTACATATAATTTAAATTATATAAATATATACTCTGTGTGTTTTTATTAGTGCTGTCAAATGATTAATGGCGATTAATCGCATCCAAAATTGTTTTTGTTCATATAAAATATGTGTACTGTGTATTTTCATTATGAATATATAAATATAAACGCATGCATGTTAAGAAAAATGTTACGTTTATATATTTATATATGATATACATTATATGAATATAAATATATAAATGTGAATATTTTCTAAATATATGCTTTATGTGTAAGTATTTATATATACATAATAAATACACACAACACACACATACATATTGTGTAAACAAAACTTAGCACTGGTATTTATATATACATAACAAAATATACAGTACACACACATATGTGACCCTGGACCATAAATATCAATGTCGAAAAATTGACCCTTATGTTTTGTGGTCCATGTAAATAAAAACTATTAAAAACTGCTAAAAGTTATCTTTTAACCATTTGACAGTAGTGACATATATATACTTTTTATATGTTTAAATTATTTAAATATGTATGTTTAAAATGATCAAATCAAAATGTTAAATTCATTTAGAGGTTTATATTTATATATATATATATATATATATATATATCAATATAAAGAAAATATATATTTTAATATGATCTAATATTTATGATGATTTAATATGATTTTAATATATATTTTAATATGCCTTAAATTTTGCAACACATTATATATGTTAAATATTGGATTGCTTGCAAACAACTATAGCGTGAGATTTTTTTCACACTCTTCATAAAATTTCCATATAGGCGTGTGATGGGAGTCTATTTATTACTCAATCTGTCTCAAAAAAGATCTCCAAACTGCCAAACAGGAACATCTCAAAATGTCCCTTGTCAAAGGTCACAGTTTTAAAGCATGTATGAATATGAAGAGCCCAGAGTCATTTACCTGAGACACGAGGCTCGCTCTGTACGCAGCCAGCTGTTTGAGGTACTCCTTCTTTGCGGTTTCTGTTTTTTTCTTGTACATCTGCCATGTTAAAACAAACAAACAAAGAAAAAAGATATATTAAGAGGCCAAAGCTGTTCTTCTTGTTCCTGTGCACAATTACTCTTAGAAATGGGATCTAATGGCAGTCCATTTATGAGCCATAATGCGTAATTGTTGTTGGAGCACTGAAATGGTGCTTGAGTGCAGCCCACTTTATCCATCGCTTGTTCTTCTGCCTTTATGGACTGTCCATATTTCCCCTTTCAGTTGGGGCATATGTGTAATTATTTGCCCATCAATACATCTGTGCTGTTATTACCTCAACCAATAGACCTCTACTAAAAAGACAAGAGCAGCAGAGAGAGACATGATGTTCTTTTATCAGACAAACATCCTCTCCTGAGTAAAAGTACTTTTAAGTGTTTTCATCAGCTTCAGCGGCTGAGTGTTTTACATAGTGAAAAGAGCACAAAATAAACGACTGCAAAAAATATACCAGCTCTGTATGACTGTAGATGCTGTCTGGTGGCTTTGGTGAGAGAAATGAGTACTTTCAGTTGTGTTTATTCTGAAATCACAAGCAGCTCTCGCAGTCGTGTCATTCTTCAAAACCTAAATTCACACCCTAAAAAACAGTCTAGGTGTTATAAGTGCTAATCCTTTTCTTCATCACGGCTTGCAGTCTTAAAAGGAAGCTTAATGAGGGTATTAAACATTTACAAGGGTATTTGCTGTACTACATAAGCTCTAATATAACACTTTGATATACACATTTGTTGTAATGCACAGCAAATAAATAGTAATGGTTATTTGACTGCATGATCTAATGTGTACCTCAAAAGTACATAAACTGAAAATTATTGTGTCGTTCCAAACCTAGTTTTTACAACGTTTTTTTTTGCCCGTGCGGTTCCAATGTTGTTTTGGACTCCAATGACTTTCATAATATAGACAAAAACAGCTGAAATGTTCTTTAAAATATCTTACTTTGTCTTTTGTAATTTTGGGATAAACTGCGATTTTTGAAATGTATGGCTACTGTTTATTTTAAGGTGTCCTTGTTACAGTTAGTACTGTGTAATATGAATTTACTACATGTACTTACTATATGGATAGGGTTAGGGTTACTTGCATGTCATTATGCATAATTAATTGTTATAATAATAGTAAGTAGGCTACATGTTTTAAGTTCTATGAGAGGAACCAATCATTTAAAATAGTCTTAAGTACTTTGAAAATCAACTTTGGGGAGTGACTAGTTACATGTGATAGAATTACGTAATTTAATTTCAAAATAAATGCAACTGTAATCAGTTACAGTTACTGAGAAAAAAATGTGTAATTAAATTACAGGTATAAAAAGGTTAAAGATTACAAAGGGGTTACATCTGAATAATTTCCACACAAAAAGAGATTTGTTTAGGACACATGCTTATTTGATAACTATTTTATTTCCTATTGGCTTTGTGTGTATGCTTTATTTTTTAAGATTAACAGTTGTTGTTTTGTTCAAAAGATCTTAGATGCCAGTATTTCCTGTCATAACTAAAGATTTGATTTCAAAAACATTTGCATAGCTACTAAACTATATCTTATGATCAAATCTGTATTTAACCACAGAACAATCTCAAAGTAAAAATAGATGCTAAAGTCTGATTTTGTGGTGACTGTGCTTTAAAATTAAAGCATTATAATCTTGAAAAAGGATTTTGAAAGTCTGATAGTAGTGTTGAGTACTGTAAGGTTAACCCTGCCTGCTTTAAATGTTTCAAAATGATTAACATTTGGAAAAAAAATGATCAAATGTAATCAGATACATTACTTTAATAAAGTAACTGAAATAGTTACATTACTTATTACATTTTAAATAGGGTAACTTGTAATCTATAACCTGTTAAATGTCCAAAGTAACCTTTCCAACACTTTTAAACCTGTTCAGAATGCAATAAAATAAGCAATTCATTCTGTTGCGTACTACACTACAGACTGTATTCATGTCAAATGTGTCCCGAAACTTGATAAAGAGATTAGAAGACGCACAAAACCTTTGTTTGTTATGTTCCAATAAAAAAAGTGTCTCGCATGTTGCACTATTTTCACACCTGACTTTAAGACTTCCCCTGCCATGCACAACCACGCTGATGTTAGACCACAGCACCACTGCAGAGACCATGTTATTCTCTGATTGCACAAGAGGAAATCAACAAATGTTCTGACCAACATGTGCGTCATCGCATCTGCTGTCATAACAAATCTTTATGTGGATATACTATTGTATATACTGTAGATAATACCTTAGATAATAAACCAAAACATGTGCTGTGTGTATAGAAACACACAGTGATCTAATTCCTCCTGCATTACCTCAGTCTTTATGAGTCAGCCGCAAGATCGCAGCAAGATAAAGGAACTTTTCATGTCTGCACGAGCAAGGTTTACTAAAGAGAAAACAATCACCTGTTTCTGTTCCTCGCCCAGGCCGTCCCACATGGAAGCCACGATTTTGGAAACCTCCCCAAATGTGGCATTAGGGCTTTGGCCTTTGATAGATGCCTGCGTGTCTCTGAAGAACAGAGCGTAGGCTGACACTGGCTTCTGAGGCTCGTTGGGGTCTTTCTTCTTCTTCTTCTTGGGGGTTTTGGGCTTCTTGGCCATGTCTGTGGCTGGTCTCTTCTCTGCCCCATTGATCTAAAAAAAGAGAGGGGCTCATTATTGTAAACAATAGATATACAATTAGATAAAGCCATAATAACAGCTTTATGCATGAATCATCTTACTAAAGATAGTTAGTGAGCCTTGTCTCCGAAGCCTGGAGCTACTTTTTAAATATTAATGACTAGCGTGCATTATTCGTACTGTATGTGCCGGGTTCCCACGCATTTTTACCAATAATTTTCCATGACGTTTGCAATTTACTTGTGATCACCGAATAACTATTTCTATAAAGACTGCAGCTGCATAGAACAATTTCTAGACAATGAAATATTGATTTTAATATACAGCATCTATAGGGTGTTACAGATCTGTTCACTTTAAAGGGCAATCAGATATTTCTAACCAATTAAGGGAATTTAAATTGCATGTAGAAATACAATAAAATGCACATTTTACATGTAATTTTAGTTTAGAAAATAGTCATTTTGATAACACTTTAGAATAGGGAACACTTATTCACTATTAACTATGACTTTTCCCTCAATAAATTCATACTTTGCTGCTTATTAATAGTTAGTAAGGTGGCTGTTAAGTTTAGGTATTGGGTAGGATTAGGGATGTAGAATATGGTATTAATATGTGCTTAATTACTACTAATAAATGGCTAATATTCTAGTAATATGCATGCTAATAAGCTACTAGTTAAGAGACCCTAAAATAAAGTGTTACCATCATTTCTGCATTAAATATTTTATTATAGAATATATTTAAACTATTAAATGTGTCATCTAATAGTTAACTATATCTAAATATTAAACAGAGAAATTTAGAATGCCTTAAAATAAAACTAAACTTAAGTTTTCCTTAAAATAACATAATAAAATATGTTTCCACGTTCAGTGTGAATTTTTTTAAACGGTGTTTGTGTGTTGAGTTACACATTAACACTGTAACTGTTATATGATCTAAAAAGACAATGAATTTAATTACTTGTATGACAATTATTCACCAGCCTAAAGCTTCATAATCATAACAGTCCTAACAATAAAACTTTCCATGACATTTGAATTTGAAAGTAACTGAAATATCAGACTGACACTTTATATAAACATGAGGAGCTCATAATTGTGTATGTTTACAGCTCTTGACGTTTTAATGCTGAACCGAGTCTTCTGTGATGGAAAACAAGACGCAAAAATATCTTAGCAGAGCATATAAACGATCACACTTTCCAGAGGATCAGTACTGGTGTGAGTTTTGGAGAAAATGTACTATATTTTGGCTGTGAAGAAGAGACTTGAGGCAGATCAGTGTCTTAGCAAATCTATGTTTAAGGAAACATGGCAGTACAACTTGCTAAAAGGTCAGCAGTGACTCATTCTTTTAATACACTCTATTTTGCCACAGTGCAGAAAATAGTCTATGTGACCGTGTGTGTGTGTGTGTGTGTGTGTGTGTGTGTGTGTGTGTGTGTGTGTGTGTGTGTGTGTGTGTGTGTGTGTGTGTGTGTGTGTGTGTGTGTGTGTGTGTGTGCGTGTGTGTGAGGAACATAGGCTTTTATATTCATGAGATCACAGAATGGGTAAAACACTCTCTCTCTCTCTCTCTCACCTTGGCAGCATCATCTGCATCGTCCTCATGCACGGAGCTGGAGGGGGAGGGTGTGGCTGACTTGCTCTCTGGTGGAGATGGGGATCCATGGGTGCCATTGTTGTTATTCAGACCCAGCTGAGTATTGAGTTGTGATTGGTTGATGGTGGTCAGCTGACCTTGAGGAACCATGCCAGATTGGACCCTGGGTCTGTACGTGTCCACCTGAGGATGGCCGCCGTAACGGAGTTGACCATTTGCTGCATCTGGAAGATTCAAATAAAACTTCATTTAAAACAAAAATACCTAGATTTCCAAATGCATCTTTCAAATAAACGCAACCTCGAGGCGTTCTGTTGGTTGCACATTAATGGAATGAAACTTTAAAGCATAATGTTGTAGCAAAATCAACTTGAAAAAAAAATGGAATAAGGCACTAATAATGGAAGTTTTTAAATCAGAGATGTAAAGTATAGAATTTTATATAATATTATAAAGTATAATATAAATGGAGAGATCAAAAGCACTTACATTCATTTTTCTGTTAAAACGGCATTGTTTGAGCTGCAAATGATCATAATGACCATTTTAAGGGTTTAAGAAATTTCCTTGTCATGGCGATGAAGTTGTAAAATTATACCTTTTCATTGAAAGGTTAGTGAATTGTGAATTCTTCACATGAATTCTTCACATTATTTTTTCAATATATGCGAATCGGCCCAATTCACTTCCATATTTATTTTGTGGTAATCAACATCATGCCACAAAAATTGTTGATTAAGCTTAACTTGAACTTAATCTGAAACATTCGGTCACACTTTATTTTAAGATCAAATTCTCGCTATTAACACACTATTAACAACGACTTTTGCCTCAATAAACTCTTAATTCAGTGCTGTTATTAATAGTTAGTAAGGTAGTTGTTAAGTTTAGGTATTGGGAGGATTAAGGATGTAGAATATAGTCATGCAGAATATGTGCTTTATAAGTACTAATAAACAGCCAATATGTTAATAATATGCACATAACCTAATAGTGAGAATTGGTCCCTTTACTAAAGTGTTATAAAATATTCATTTAAAAAGTAAAAGTTGCTAGTCTTATTAAAACTAACTAGCACTAACATCTCCATCCATACCTTCTGACAGGTTTGTGTTTTTCACTGTCCTGCTGCTGTGAATACTAGTCAGCAGCAGGGTGTAGGAACATTGTTTTGTACACTGTATCTGGGGGATAAATCACTTCCGACGAGGACAAGCCCTGTAGCTGTAGTCCGTCACCTGATACTGTCTGAAGCAACAGGTGACCTGAAATGTACCCCACGCCCACCATTGTATGCAACACAATGCCCCCGACAGGTGGAGCTTTGGGGTTAGAGGCCACGGGCATTTCTCTGAAGGACAGGTGACTCTGTGTCTCCCTCCCCACATAAACACTTCAGACACCCGGACCCTCGTTCCTCAAAACATACTGAAAATACTTTCTAACAGCTCTTATTTCGAAGATAGCCTGATAGAGCACTGAATAATGCTAATGCAAATATTTCACATATGTCATACTGTCAGAAGCTGACAGTCACACAGGGAAAACTAGTATATATTTAAATATAAATTACATGTTGTGCCATGCACACAGTATGTAATGCATTTTGAGTAGTGCTGTAATACTATGGTGTATTCTAGATGATTGCCAGGGCTTTTATTATTTTTTTATTTAAATTAAGTGATAAATATATTTAAATGTACAGTTTAGTTTTATAAACAACAATAAGACTTTCATGTGTTTAACTTGATTCATTAAGGAAAGTGTTTTTAATGTTGTGTCATGGAGCTTCGGAAAGACTATTAATTTACGAGAATTCGGCATGTATTCGAAAGCAGTCGATTGGACGGATTGATGACATGACAACATTACACAGCAATACGGAGGAAATTCTTCAATCCGTGCGGTTTTAGCGGTTAACTGACTAATCATAAACCGACACGGGGGAAAATGTCAAGTTCTCATGAGATGGCTGGAAAAAAGATTGCAGTGGAAAGCTGTTCAACTTTTCAGGGGGTTTAACCATTACAGTGTTAATGGATAGGACAAAGTTTCATTTTACAGCGAAATGCGTTCACCTTCATACGCATCTCATTAATACGCTGTGTGTTTTCAGTATTATACCCTTCCCACTCGATTTCTTGTGAAACATCTGTATTTTCTTGGGGGACTTTTTCTGCTATTTAACCAGACAATACCCCCCTTGTGTGGGTAATTAGACAATGTGGTCAGTTTTGGGTAGAAAAAACATTTCAACTTAAAACCACGCATCCTGATAAAGGTCACCTCCTATTTCTTAGTAAAACAAAACCTAGAGCCAGGACACGCTCTCTGGCAGTAACTAAGAGTGAAATCAAAGACAGATTGTTTAATCATACACAATAGCTAGCAAATTTTCCCAAGTTTACGGCGAGCGGATCAACATGGCTGCTGAAAAAACTTAAATCACGTTTGTCAGAGTGAAATTGTGATGGTATTTATCATCTGAGCTCACCATTAATCTCCACTACACAGAGGACAAAGGCTTGCTAGGCATGAATAGAGGTCACGTGACGAGGTCACAGACAAAAGCCCTAAAGGTTGCCTGTTCTGCACTTTTTAAGTTTTAAATAACAAATGGCTGCCTGGGCTGTCTGTTTTTTCATCAGATCCACTGACCCGTGCTGCAAAGGAGGTCATACTCATTTGATATCAATTTCTTTTAAATCACAGGGCAAATTGTAATCAAACGTACAGTAGGAGACTATTTGCATGCTTATCTTCCTATAGTGCGCGACAGAGACATATGAAAGGGACGAGAGAACCCCAGCTTTCCACGGAGTCCAATGACATTTTAAAGGGAGGAAAATAATGTCTACTTTACTCCGGCTGTCACTTCAGGGGCACTTTCATGTCCTTCTGTTTCCATTAAAAAGGTATAAATAGCTTAAGTGCTGGACTAGATCAGAGCCAATTGTTTGCTCAGGGTAATAAAACCACAGCCCAATGATAAGGACTTTTTCAGGCAGAGTAATGAGGGTGTATTTCATGTCCCTGTGTTACTGCAGATCTTTGTAAGCTAAAAGACACGCTGACTTTTTGTTTACCCTTTTGATCACTTGAAATATATTCTGGCATAATCTTAGCTATTAATTTATTTTGCTCTCGAGTCAATCCGCTTCAAAATCATATATTTTATAAATTTTTTGGTAATAATAGCTTCGCACGAAGGAAAACACACAATATTTATGACATGCAGGAGTACATATGAGAAGTGAGGTAATTTGGAGTATAAAAGCTTAAAGCCGTATTGCACCATCTGTCATTTGGACATGCCAGAGTTTAATTGCTCTAGCTCCAATTTTACACGAGCGCACGCAAATACCTGTCTCTTATTAAACTTCACTTAAATGATCTACAGTATGCAAAAGCAGCCTAATAGAAGTGGCTTGTCACGTTGCACTTTCAAGGTCTCAAATGTGCCCGTTTTGCATTGCACAGCAAAGTGCTGCAAACTGTAGGCTTTGCTGCAAATATACAATAAATGGAGATTTATGTCCATTACTGTTCCTTTTTTTTTATTTAGGCCACCGTTGGATGAGGATTTAGTGGCTTTTGCGCTGATGATGGACGATCTCGCCGCTCTTTCTCTCTCCTCCGCTGTCAGCTCTGTTTAGATTTGCACATTTTACACACATCAACTTGTGCTTATTTAAGCGGACATGTGGCTTTCTGGAAAGCAAACCTTACCTGAGCGTTTACAATAAATTTGTTGCGTTTTATGCGAATCACCAAGCTCATCAGAACGGCCTGATGAGATCTCATCTCCAACGTTATACGTTTAAAAAGCAGCCTTCCCCGTTTCTCAGAACTAGGAGGATCCATTTAGCCATTCGGCGGCATTTACTTTCATTCTTTTTAATGGAACGAGCAGGGTCGGTGAAACCTTATGAGATAATTTTCCTTTTAATCTAATACTTTTTAAGGTAAAGCACATTTCACTCAACTATCTCTGCTGGCTAAACAATGCAAGCTCTGAGACCTATAAAATGAATGCAAAATGTAAGAGGCACATAAATGCACTCTCTGTTCCACCAGAGAAGGCAGCTCCAACAGGCTAATGCCGAGAGAAAATTAATTCCATCAGCTAGCTCTTTCATTCTCCACTGCAGCTACAAGCTCTCTGTCCCGTTGCCTGGCAACCATAATTCATAGCCGCTCTAAATGGATGTTCTCCAAGCACTGAGAACATTAAGGTGAAAAGAACAAATGCCTTTGTGAATCTCAATATCTTCCAGTGTGCATGTCACTCTGTGTGTGTGTGCTTTTTTAGCTACCCATGTGTATGTTACTCTAAAAATCTTTTTGATGGAAGTTTAAGAGGGCACTACGAAGGTGCATTTTCCCAAAAGAGCAGCAAAAAAATCCAAAACATTGTTCTGTCGTTGTTTCGCCTACGTGTGCTCATTTCCGATAAAAAGATAAATCACATGTGCTTGTATAATCGAACAAAGGTCAAGATAAAAATAAGGTTATTATTAACAGGGTTTATCACACACAAAAATAACGCTCAATATTTAGGTTTGTCCCCAAACATGGAGCATGTGGAAAACAATAGGTGTGAGATGAAGAGGAGAGGTTTCAGTTTGACTCGAGCGTCAGATTAGCAGCACATCTCGCATTCATCTTCAACCACAGTTAGTCACAGCTCACCAGCACTTCATATGTGTCAGAATCACATTATGAGGTTTCTTGCACTTGACCAAAAATTGAAGGTTTGAGTTTCATTTCTCCAGAAGTTGCAGCGATTTGTAGATATTTGTGATCAATATCCAAATGTTGTAAGGACAAGAGAAGGATAAAGTAACAAATTAAAAAAATACGTTACCAAGCCAAATAAAATGTGATTTATATAAAATATTAATTTGAATATATATATATATATATATATATAAAATGTATGCACTAATACAATGTATATATGTATATAATGGAATTTTTACACTTATAATAATTAGCTAAATATTATATGTAAAAAAAAAAATCTTAACCATATCTTTTTTTAAAGATTCAGTTGTAACTTTTTTTTCAGTTTTACTTAACCTTATTCTTCTGATTGTTGTATTTTTTCTAAGTTTCAAATGTATCCACGATTTCTGAATGTACTGTAAAACTATCTAGTACCGCTACATGGCGGTACACAATGCATTAGGAGGAGTGCCTTGATGCTAAATTATATTTAATTAACTTAATCCAAAGGGGAATTTGGCATTGTTTCACTGTGCGTTAAATCACATTAGCTCTCATTTGCTGGGTGCTATCTCAATCATTCTTTATGCCGCTCCAACCTCTTATAATCTCTGTTGAGATGTTTCATTTGTGTCAATTAAATCATTGTTTGGGCACTGAAACGACTTTGGTGTTGCGTAATTCTGTCATGCGAAATGCATTAGTGACATCTCAAAGGAGAGCATGTGCAAATTACAATGAAGTTTCCTTCACATACAAAGAAACTGTGTTTTTGGTTATTTTCCATACTAGATTCCATGAAAGCACATTTCTGCTTCATAGTTAAAAATTTAAATAAGGTAACTGTCATTTGTTCTCTCTCACAATGTGACTCTTTCATGAATTGCAGCTTTAGCTTTATAAATTACAATGTGATCTATCTCAAAATCTCAAAATGTGACTTCATATCTCTCAACTGCCTCTATATTATCTACATACTGTTTTATATCACACAATGTCACTTTATGACTCATAATGCGAACTCGCGCAATTGCAACTTTATTTCTCATAATTGTGACTTTATATCTCACAGTTATTTTAAACTTTATCCCGTAATTAGTTGGAAATGCTTCCATCAGCCCCAGCGCCAATACTCACCACTGAGAGGGAGTTGGTGAGCAGGCCACCATCTTGACTCAACATGTTGGGGACCGACATGCCCGGCAGGTCCATTCCCTGCAGGTGAAAGGGGTGCAGTCCATTCTGGGAGACAGGGGGGCACAGGTGATGGTACGTTCCGGACTCAGACTCGGGCAAGTGTGCCAGCATGTGTTCGGGGAGGGTGGGGGGAGTGATGGGCGGGATGTTGTAGTCTTCGTCCCCAAGACTGTGCACTGGGTAGGACTGCTGGGAAGAACAGAGACAGGAGGTTACGTGACCCGTCGGAACACAGATTACATAAGTGTGGCTGCATGACAAAACCCTCATTTTTCAAAAGATGATTAATTTATGACTGACTAGTCATTAGTGATGATGAAGACAATGCATTTTTCTCATCTATTATCAGAGGTAAATACAACATAATCTAATATAACTGGTAAAAAAAAGCACATTTGAACTTTAAAATGATAAAGCAAGTGAATAGATGGTGAAATGCAATGAGAATGTTTGTCAGACTGTCTCCAAAGGCAGCATGAAAAGGCTTTCCAAACAGTTAGTCTGAAATACTGCACAATGGGGGGTGAACCGTAGGCTAGTACAAGGACAGAATGTCCATTTGATACTTATAAATAAGAGAATGAAATGGGTTACGGCATGAACAGAAAAATCTTGTTGAAAACCAACATTCTTTGATGTACTATAATCTGCCACCGAAGCGATCCAGCAACGGCGATGATTCACGCTGTATCAATAACAGAAAAAAGACTAATCACAACTATATACGCAGCAAATGAAATGCTGAATAAAGTACATCAAAGTGCGCTGCACATTACAGTGATTAATTCCTAATATTTGAGCCTTTGAGGAAGTCAAATT
This sequence comes from Gymnocypris eckloni scoliostomus, assembly GCA_027564155.1. Classification (NCBI taxonomy): domain Eukaryota; kingdom Metazoa; phylum Chordata; class Actinopteri; order Cypriniformes; family Cyprinidae; genus Gymnocypris; species Gymnocypris eckloni. Next base: position 18,186,357 of record CM050422.1, on the reverse strand, counting down.
ATATGCAAATGGTCAATCAATCTCATTAGACTATAACAAAAGGCTGCTTTTATGAGGCTGAACAGTCACTTGCGCTTGGCTGTGAAGTTTGCTTTGGCTGCTTTAAAACAAGCCGTCCTGCGCTTTGCCTCCTCCAGCCCCTGTCAGTTTAGACTGTGATGAAAAAGATGTAAAGCAGATAAGGAGATGAAAGGCTGTACAAATCCAAGCAAAATCATTAATTATTCTGTAAACACTCCATTGGAGTAAAATACAGTAGAAAAATATATACAGTTATCAGAAGGCAGAGAGTTTATTATCGGTGCACGTCGTGCCGAACGCTTCACGAAAGCGCAAATGCGCCTCAGCCTCTGATTCGACTCGAAATGACTCAAACGATCTCTCTCTTTTTACCTTCAAAGGGGCTTCTCTTTTCTGCTGCTTTATTATCTCTAATACATAGCTTTTATTTGCAGCAAGCTAAATGAACCTGTCAGACAGCCAACTACAGGCAATTAGGTATGAAATTGGTTCCAAATTCAAACTCAACTCAAATAATGGTCCAACTGTTACTTTTAAGGATTGCAATAATCGTTTTAATGAGCTTCCTACTTCTGCCTCTAAAAGCCAATGTATCATGCTCATTTGCATATTTGATTGTGTTGTGCCTCACAGATGTCTACGTTTGTTTGCGGGAAATATGCTGGCATAATTCTTACAGTAAGGCCCTTAGAGGAATGATTTTACTGCCAAATTAAAAAAAATTAATCACATAAAACAAGACGACTGTTTGCAGTGGCTTACATTGCTGTTGATACATGCGAGTAATGTGCTTCTTGTCAAAGAAAAGGAAATTATTATATTCAGGTGAAAATGAGACAAATAAATAAGAGCAGGAACCGATGGCCATTTTGAGGAGCAATTATGTTTGTGTTGTAACGGTTATATACGTGATGTGTCTTTCTTTTTTTTGTGACACTGAGATACGTAAACAGGCAGCCAAGAAAGAGAACACAGGAAACAAATAACCCTGTGCTGTGGTGTGTGGCTCTGAAAAAAAAAGGTGAAATGCACAAAAATTAAGAGCATTGAAAACATTTCCTACATCTGTGTGTTTTCGTTGTGAAAAAGAAGACTTTAGATGAGGCCGTGGATACAAACATATCAAAACATGGTGTCATCTGATCCGATCTACTTATTTAACTAGAAACTGCAAAAACGTTCCAGCTAATCTGAATAAATACATTTTCTGAAGGGATATGTGCTATGAGTCAGATGGTTTTTCCAATTCCAGCATCTAAAATTATACATATTAAAAAACTGGAGTCATGTCGTTGGTAATCAAAATATTTTTGCTTCATAGAAACTGAATAAAACCTCCCGGGTCAGAAAGTTCAGATCTGAATCACATAATATGAAATGAAGTAAATTAACTTTTTATATACTGAGTCAGGGCTGTGGGAAATTACCCACAATATATGTACATTCAGTTCAGTGTTTACTATTCATAATCCAGTTACATTCAGATTGCTATGTGTAAGTTTAACATAATTTAGGTGTGCGGTTTTCCTCTAAAAGCCTAGCTTTTCATTTGACAATAAACGAAACATCGAAGAAAAACTACAATTTCTGTGTAAATCAGGACTTTGGATGACACATAGTTTCCCAACAACCCTCATTCACATTGCATGCAAAGGAGGGGAAGGGGGAAAAAACGATAAGTTTTCAGATCCACAACGCACAAGTTCTTGCCCATTTCATGTGACATCATTTCGACTGGACAACAAATCTCTCAGGGAGGTGATTGCCTGTCAAATAGCACAAGGGTAATGGGACTGGTGGGAGATGAATGGCAAATGAGCAGGAGAGTCATTTAAATCTACTATCAATTACTGATGATGGTCATGATGGCTGTATGAATCATTGTCTATGGGCGACTTCACAGTCAGCAGTCAACCAAAGCTTCACAGCGGAGGGGGAGAGAGGAATAAACTGGGGGAATAGTCATGTATCTGATGTGGTTTACACTGACAATAAGGAACAAATGAGAGAGAGTGTGGAAAGATATGAGGAGAACTCTTGTGTTTTGAGCATAGTGTAGTGAGCGAGCGACAGAAATGCTTCACCAGCAGAAATTACACATTAAATTACTGCAGCCTCACAATGGAGATGTAGATTGTTTATAAGCCTTCCATCTTGACAGGCGTAAATCAGCTCGTCATTATGAAAGAAGTGCACACATGCTGAGATATGAAGTGGATGAGAAAACCTGCATTACGAGATAAGAGATATGCTCCATCATTACGCCACAAAATGCATTAAAACTAATTTAGGAGATGCTTTCAGATAGAAATACAATTTAGACCGATGAGTGAAACTCAGGCTAGTTGTCACATGGCTGTATCTCAGCAAATCTAAAGTTTAAATGTTTTGATCTCTAGCTGTGGTTTGTATCTCTTCAATGTTTAATAATCATCTTTTAATAACTGTTGTAATAAAATAATTTTTAAACATGATATAGAAAAGAAAATACTTTTACAAATAGAAAAATCAATTGATTCACATGCAATTTTTACAATTATATTACAATTAAAACTGCTGGTCGTAGCATTGTTTTGCATTTCATAATCGTATTCACTATTCAAATTTTGCTGAAAGCCTATAACGGACAGTGAAATGGCATTTTCGTTGTGACAATTTACCCCATCGAGTGTGAAAATATTCAGTATTGAGGCAAAAATGTCAATGAGTGTTAAACGAGCTGTAACGTTTTTTTCTTAGGCATTAGCAGTGCAGCTCTTCAAAAGGTGTTTTCTTTTCTAGACAACACTTTAAGGTATTTGCCTTTGCAGAAATTGACTTTCAAAAATAAACCTGCTCTATTTAAATGCTCACTCCAGGATTGGCTGTGGATCATTACCCAGAGCTCCATGCGGCACAAGGAGCGCACCAACATGTTGTCATGCCCTTCCACCAATTAAATTGCCAAAGAACAGCACAAGGAAGCGTAAACAACAGTAACCTGCGCCCGCAGATGAAGCAGCTTTTTCATAATGTAATTTTGAATAATGAAGATGTCAGGTTAAATGCTACAGTAGTTAAACTTAATAAGGTGCGCTATTTTTTTTTTCAGCTGGCTTTTCATTTGCAATCTAGGATGGGATTGTGTAAGAGAGGCAACGAAAGCAATTCAGCCTGTAATGAATACCTCTGGGACCCAGGGACGGGGATCATTTGAATGCAACATTCTTTGGCCAGGCCCCCAAAACAACCTCGGACCCGCTGAGCCGCCGATTACTGTTGAGAGCTTCTGGATAAATGCAGAAGGGCTTGTCTGTCTTGTGCTAGCATCAAGGTCAAGCATTCTGAAGGAGGTTTTTACTTTGTCTAATGGAGGGGACACAAGGGCGCGTGGAGCCTCTTCTGACCCGAGCCACCGCATCACACCGGCACGTCTTATAAACCGAACGGGATCAAAGCATACTGGTGCAGACCACGAGCGACCACTCCCTGTCCGGCACGCTGCATCTATGCCTTTGAGCAGCTTAAGGCTCATGCATGCATGAATATGCAATTCATGAATATCTGAATAATGCATATTATGCGAAAAACAATGCTAGAAATAGTATTTAAGGTCTGTTGAAATATTCGATAAACATGGTGTATATAAACATGGGTTTGGCTCAAGAGAAAAAAAAATATTTCTCTGAAATACAGTAAAAAAACATGTAAGAACGGGCCTCTTCAGTCCCAGGAGAGAGCACAAGGTTAGTTTATGCATGTTTAAAATGCACAGCTTTCTCCTGGTCCCACAAGAGCTCTGCAACATCTGGGGGGAGGGGGGAGGGGGATAGATACGAGCACTTCTATATAAACCCACACAGAAATCTGACAACCCCCCTCATCAGAGACTATATACATGTCAAACCATCACGGTACACAAACATGTTTCTGTGCAGGAAATAAACAAATAACACATTGTATCTGTGCTGCTCTTATAGTTAGTAAAGTAATAATATCATACTTCCTGTATGCTGCTTTGCATCTTCTATAACACAGATCAGACAGTTTCAACCGAGCGAATGTGATGTTCAACATCAGTCTTATCAGGTTTGAACAAAAACCAGCAGTTGTTCGTGAACATTGCTCGCTCTGTGAGTCAAAGCAGGCACTTTCACAAGTAGTGTCTTTGAGCGTAGTCCAGAAATATGAGAAGTGTGTATATTTTTAGTGTTCGATGTGTGTATGCCTGTAGTCAGCTTTATCTAGCATCGCTGGCACACACTACTTCATCTTGCTGCTGCATTAAAATAAATAAACGTTGATACAGAGTGCGTGTGGACTGACATGCGCTCAGCACTCCGCCATTTTGGGTTAATAAATGTGGCTTTTATTTAATGGCCAAGAAACACATGGTTTGGGTTGGAAGAAGGGGAATGAGAGGAGATGGTAAGATAGGAGAGAACCTGTGTGCAGACAGACAGTGCTGGCTGATGAATGCTCTGTGTATTTTAACATCTCATTGATTCAGTCTTGTTTTTTTGGAGGCTGTTATTATTGTTATGTCTTTTAGAGGGAACAGATCTCTACATCCAGAGATGCTCACATGGATAACAGTATCACATTTTGTCACTTCAAGCAGCTACGAGGCTTTCAAAAGTCTTGTCAGTAAGTGGGAATGTTTTGAAGGCGAAAAGTCGTGCACATTTCAACCAAGAGATTAACGGCAGTTTTTAAATGTCATTTTAACACATGCCTGTTTCCTTTATTTAAAAAAAAGTCCCTCTCATCACCAGCTCAGTTAAATTTCCCTTACATTCAAATAATTTCTGTCAATGCTGTCCTCCAAACTGAGAGTAAACATGAAAACACAATAAAACCACTGTCAAGCATTCTGACAAGATTTTACTATATGCTGAAGATTTTAATAGAAATGTTGTACAGTTCTTAGGCCAAGGTTATTTTACATAAATCATATGATGGGACAAGTTGTCGCATAATTCAAATAATTTAAATTATAATTATATTTATTATTAATTATTTCCTTTTAGTTTTATGTCTAATTACATCTGGCAAAGGGACTACCAATGAAAATAAGCCTTCAGGCTAACTTGGGTACATTTACATTCATGAATGTTGATTAATATACACTATCCCTTTCATGCATGCATACATAATAAATACATACATAAAAAATCGTCAATTTTTTTTGGTTTTATATTTTTGAATGTTACCTTCTACATTTTTGCTGTTTCAAATGTGTCATAACTTTTTACTGTTTCTGCTTTGATGAACAGCCTATACTGTATTTGGCTATTTAACGGCACATTCCACTGTGACAACTTACCCCATGTTTTGTCCCCACTATGGCACAAACTATATCTTTTTTGGGGGGGCAATATCAAACTGATATTTATCTATTTTTGTGTTTATTTATTTTTGTAACTGAGACTTTAATTTATGTGTCAATACAAAAACTGTCTTATTAAAGACAACTAGTCCCTTATAGCCTAATATTGATATTTTCTTTTTCAGATCTATCAAGTACTCAGGAGTACAATTGGGCTTGAATGGTGTTTCACTGCATTTGAAATAAAAAAGAAAAACTGTTAAACAGTTTATTTGTCTATCCATTCTATTTTGTATGTTTAATCCAATCTAGTTTTGGCCCGATACACTAAACACATTTTGGCTCCATTTAGTAACAGAAAAATAGCTCATTCAAGTTCATTACTAAATCTTACGGTTCCCCCACCTCCAAAATCTCAATTTAAAAAACACCGTCCATGATGCTTTGCTCTTTCATCTGCAACCATCTGAAGAGCCACCTCTAGTTTCAGTATCTGCACATAAATTACATCTGTAACGGTACACTCAACATCATTGATCTCACCAATCACTCAGAGGACCGGCTTATGAAAGACACAGTGTCGTCCAGACCACGACAGCTTTTAGATCTTTAAAATAAACCTAAAAACTATCAGATCAAATCAAAAGCACTTCTCTAACCATTCATATAATAGCCAGGATCCTAACACGTGGCCTTGGCCGCTCTCCAGGTTGCCTTTGGTTTGTATTATAGCGCAGATTAAAACACACTATTGCAGTACGTTTTGCCTTTAGCGCTGAGGCTGCGGACGCTTTTCAGCTTCAGTTTTAGCTTCCTGAGTGTGAAGTTTAAAATAGGCACAAGGGTACGCTTCTCTCTAATTCGGTTAATGTGTGTTTAAAAGCAGTAGAAAGCTTTGTGGCTATGTACCACACACTGAGGTCAAGGTGAATTCAACTGTTGTTGCCAATAAAAGTAATTACCTGTTCCCAACAGAGGGAAAGAGAGAAGTCAAGATAGAAAGAAAGAGAGAGAGAGATGTGAGGAAGCACGAAAACAGCAGAAAATAGAGACTGCAGCTCATAAGAAAGAGGAAGTAATATCTACAAAGAGAGTTTTAAGATTCAAAGGGAACAATAAAAGTAGTGCTAGACTCAAAGCAGCTCGAAGATTACAGCAATCCTGTTCATATATGTGAAATCAATGTGGAGCTCAGTGGCAAATAAAAGTGTGATCTACACAACAATGGAGCGCAGGATGCAGGGACAGACACCGTCTAAAGACTGTGTACAGTAAAATGGACCCTTTTCACAGACTTTGATGTATATTACTTTGTAATTAATAAAACATCTAGCTAAGTAGTCAGTACTGCTGCAAAGGAGTTCGCTACATAACATTCTCTAAATTAGAATTAGCGACCAAGATTACTGAAACGATTTTCATTGTAAAATAGATGGATATATTCATGAACAAGGGACTTCTCTTCTTTTAGGTAGCTGGCTAGCTAGTTTGTTTCATATTCATGTTGTGTAATTATTGATATGCTAATATGCTATGTTATACAATGGTATTGTCACATACAGGAAATTAAATAAATTGTTGTAATCTATCTCTCTGTTAATCTTTTAATATTCAGATTATCTTTATTAAATCTTTTAGTCAAGAAACGTAGATTTGAAAATAAATATTTATTTAGCATTTAAAGCAAAAGGGTGATTTGCAGTAACATTTGCTATGTTGTCCTATAGGGTTTTTTAATTCATCCATCGACTGATATTTACTTGTGCTATTTATGGCCTCCATATTGAAAAATAAATTGACTAAAATGTATTTGAAATATATTTATTTCATGCTAAATGTACTACAAATACATTTAAATACTATGTACTTCATAAAAATACCCTGTGATTGACCTTTTAGTAAACTAAACTGCTATACTTAAAGTCTGCTGAACAGGAACAACTCATTTTGTGCTTACTGCACTTTAATTGTGCGTAAGTAGTAATAATAATTATTCATTACATTTATATAGCGCTTAGTGCTGGAGTCCAACTAAAGATATACTGAAGTATATTTGATTGTGCTAAAGTGGAACTATTGCAAGTTTACTTTAGATACACTTTTTCTTGCATTTTAAGACATACAATCCTCATCAATAGTGACATTAAAACACATTTTAAACTTAATATTAAGAAAGAAGTATACTCTAAATAAAGTTTCATTATAATTTTTTATATTGCTCTCGAGCGTAAATATTTTAATAGATTTGAACTATAATTTATTTGAAATATGTTACTTTTTACTAAGGCTCTGTGTTTACATTTAGATTAACTTTGCCATCATCTAACACTCACATAAGTTAATCTCTATAAACATTTTATTATTATTATTTGAGTACACTGTTAAATGTAGCCCCAGTCTTTAACAAACCTTGATTATCTACTTTTTATTCTGAACATTATAATGTTGTGATGCTAGTAATCCCTTGTAGCATTTAAAACAAATTTTTTTTTTCAATTTAAACAAATGGTGTTATTGTAAAAAAAACTGTAAATGTAAAAAGGGTCCATATGAATGAGATGAGACACACACAGATAATAGGTTGCAGTTATGGACGTCTGCCGGCGTTGGTGTGGGGTTATTTACCCATGTCAGACGGGGGCCTTCCGTGTGTGTAGGGGTGTCTCTTTTCCAGTGGCCGCCGGCCTGTTTGTTGCTGTGCTGCGTCTGGCTGGGGCTGGCAGGCACGCGGAACTACAGTGGGATACAAGGCCAAGGGGTCAACCGACACAGCAGGGTAACAAGAAACGATAGCACATGTAAAACTCCATTCAACTTTCATCACTCTTCACTCCTTTTTTTTGGCTCTGTGCTACTTTAGATTCTCAATGCATCTTTCAGCTCCACCGACATTAAAGCTGCAGAAAACATGCAGCGTGAGCACCTTAAACACAGTGACAATGCAGACAATGCACATTGTAAATCAATTTCAGGCTATGTAATGGGTGGCACAATAGGACCGCATGCAGCTTTTCCTGTTTAAAGAGGTATAAACTCTATGAAACAAACAAGTGACCTGTAATTTAGTGCACTTTCCTTAACATTCTCCTGAATGCATTTGTTATAGCGTGCTGAATAATACATGAGTCAAATATTATTTATTTATTTTTCCTTTTGCTATTGAGAGCCATATCACCAATGGGCTTACTCTCTATAGTTTACAGGTTAGCCTGTCGTTCTCACTAATTCTCTATATCACAATGCACTGTGAATGCTTATTGAAGAGCTTTTAGGACTCACATGAGATTATGTATATGTATTGTGTTTATATGTTATATGTTTAGATTATAATTAGGCATGTGCATTTATAACTGTGACTAGTCAGTGAATGGCAAGTAACAGCTTTGAGATACAGTCAGATGTTAACAAATAAGGTTAGACTGAATAGTTTCTTTTTATATATTTTATTTCATTTTATTAGAATTACTAGTTTCATTAATTAATCAGTATATACTTTGATTGGCTAGTTGTAATGTTAAATTATATTTATAATACTACTACTAATAACAATAATATCATTGTTGCTTATATTATATTGTATGTAGTTTGACTAATTGACTTCATTAATCAATTGATTGACTAATTTGACCCATGTTTGAGGCCTTTTATCTAACACACTTAAAGATTGTTCTGTCAGTGCACAAAGAGCTACAACTTTGTGAAACCACCAGCAAATGTGCTCATGATTACGTATAAAATATCATTTTCGACATGCGTGAGAAAGGTGTGATTTGCACCTTCACACGTTTCAGCAGAACAGAGACCTGTTAAACGTTACTTATGTCAAACCAAAAGACAGGAGATGTTTTGAGCAGGCTGCCAAACCATATGGACAGTTTTTTCTTAAAACGTGTTTCATTATTAAATTTACTTTTGCAAATGGAATAATTATTCATATCATAACACTTTTTTTTACTGGTAATAAGAAAAACATAAGTGAGACAGAGAGGGAGGGGGTTGTTTTAGAGCGGGAGCTATTGCACATTACACTCACATGTCTTACATTAAAGGCCAAACTCTGTGATCCACAAACAGATTGAATTCGGTGCTTTCATTGTGTTTACTGCATCAAGGCACTTTGCAGAAAAGTTGTTTTTAACCTTGAGTAATATTTCAGCATCCCATTGCTTATAGCGTTCGAAGTCTGAAATGTCAAAATGTAGCTCGCTTAAATTTCATGGAATGCAAGCACATAGTTCAGATCAATGCGTCTATAAAAACAGGCCAAACCCAAACAGCTCATGACAAAAGCAGGAAGGAAATGTTTTAATAGAGCAGCAACATCACATATGGCCTGCTGCAGGCTGATAAAACTAGCAGGGAGAAATACTGAGGGGGAAAAAAATCTAGTTACAATTTTGCACATGCACACATGATCAGTCTGTCTACAGTGCATCAGGCCGCCTGTCACATTCATTTCCATACAGCAGAATGTGGCAGGTGTCCTGAGGGCCACTAATTAACCTGTAGCCTTAATTCATTAGCCAAACGTGTGAAAGGTCCCCTAAGATAACCTGCTCTCCTCAAGCAGGCATGTTCACCCTTGACCTTAATGCACCGAACTACATGCATTAGTTTAAAAATTTAATCAAGCTGTTTTTTATAGCAAGATGCGCTCAACTATCCAGCTTGAGTCACTGATGAAACAGCCTTTTATCTTGGCTGTTCGAACAAGCACAAGTATCCTGAAATAAACTTCCCTCGGTGAGTAACGGCCGTAACTAGAGGAGCATTGCTCAGAAATGCTGCAGTCTGTCTTTTATAGACCCGTGGCCTTGTTTGTAGTCCATACCGAGTGTAGTTTTTAATGAAACTGTAAAAACAAAAGGAGTGAGCAGTAATTAACCCACCTGGTTCCCTGGCACAAAGTCCTGGCTTGGCTCTGGCATACTCATGAACATGTTTTCACTGTCGTACTGCAAACAGATAGAGAGAGGAGAAAAAACAATAAATAAACAGTCAGAAATGTTCACTTGACACACAATACGAGGCACAGAATGAGATAGAGGCGCAGAACATGCGGTTGGTATTTCTGTGCAGTGCTTTCTTCCCAAAACGCAGGACTCAGAGACAATTAGTCTTTGAAGTCTCTGCCGTATCAGATGGAGATGTCAGTGATTTGATGTAATTAGTACAGTGGTAATTAAAGTTGCTGGTTAAATGCTTTCATGTGCACAGTGGAATAAAAGTGGTGTGAAAGGAGTGGTGTGAGTTTGAAGAGCCCACACAAGGATAGACCTGAGACTGTAGGACAGGCCCAGGTGTCTCATCCCAGATAGAAACTCACAAAAACCTGTTCATTTAATTTATTTTACCATCAACGGACCATTCTATGAAAATGTACACACTGTGTTCGCAGTATTGGCTGACAATTACATAAAAATTTAGACTCTCACAAAAAAGGTACAAAACTGGCACTGTTTTTACAAAACTGGCACTTTTGTACATTAAGCTACAAAAGCTAAATCTCTGTACCTTATTTAACCCTAAATGGTATATTTTAGTACTTTGAATACTGATATGTCACCCCGGGCCATAAAAACCAGCCATAAGTATCACGGGTATGTTTGAATGCAAAACCCAACAATACATTGTACAGGGTCAAAATGATTGATTTATATTTTAAGCCAAAATCATTAGGGTATTAAGTAAACAGCATGTTCCATGAATACATTTTGCACATTTCCTACCATAAATATATCATAACTGAATTTTTGATTAGTAATATGGATTGCTAAGAACTTCATTTGGACAACTTGAAAGGCAAATATTTTCTCAATAGTTTTTTGCACCCTCAGATTCCAGATTTTCAAATAGTTGTATATAATGTCCCATCCTAACAAACCATACATCAATGTAAAGCTTATTTATTCAGCTTTCAGATGATGTATAAATCTCAATTTAAAAAATGTACCCTTATGACTGGTTTTGTGGTAAGGGTCACAAATATACTTTTACTGAACTAAAATGTACTTTTAGAGTGTACACATGAGTACCTTTTGAAAGTGTTGTACCTTTTTCAGAGAACTAAATATGTTATCTTTGCTAACCACAATCAGGGTAAAATGTGTGTCATTTTCCATACCACTAGCAGCACCACACAGACTCATTATTTTTGTAATTCTGATGCTGGCACAGAAAATACCGACATGCTTCCCCTTTACAATCAGCGTTGAATAAAAATGAACAATATTTACTTGATTCATTAATCTTCCTGGTCTTATTGTACATTATTTATTGGTGCATATGATTCAAAGCAGAATAAAATGTGTCAATGTTTTTAATTATTATTATTTTAAATATCACATTTGTTTAGTACTTTTTTTTAGTAAAACTTAAAAAATATCAATATAACAATGTATAATATAGTTAATAATACAGGGTTTCTGCAGATATGAACAAGTTAAGACTTTTTAAGACCTTTTTAATACCACCTTAAATGAAATTTAAGACCTAAACCCGTGATGGAAAAAACACTATATTACATACATATATGTAATATTCCATGTGTTTAATGTACAAAGAAAACTAAATATCATTGCTGTCATAAATTATATTTATTACAATGACTTTTCATTTCAGCAGACACTATTCCATACAAAATATCCCCACAAATGTACTGCATCACCGAGATTTTTGGTGGCGTAAACAATTTATTCTGAAGCAATGTTTCACCAGTGTTCTATCAGCTTTTACATACTTAAATCTGCATATTTTATTTTACCTTTACAAATGCCTTTTTCAACCTTTTTAAATGTATGCATCTTTCATGTCACAAAATTACAATTAATCAATAAATTCAATATACATAGGGCTGTTGCCAGTCAGATTAAATAATTCACCCTGAAAAATTACAACTGCAATAAATAGTTTTATGAGATTAATATTTTAAATACATTTTTGGAAATACAAATATTTTTAAATGTTCTGAAACACCAGTAGGTGGCGGTAAATAATATAATGAGTGAGTCAACCGATTAGTTCAAAACGCTGAATCATTCAGTAACAAAACACAGCAGAGTGTGAACACCGCATTGGTGAAACAGAACAAAACAGTAGGGCTGTCATTAAAAATTTTGAATATTCGTCGAATTTAAAATAAAAATCCACATTCGAATGCAAAACGCAGTCCTACTTTGAAGAAACGCGCATTTGGTAATATTTTGCTCGATGCGCTTTGTGGCCTCAGGAGAAAAGCCAAAAGCTTTTTTTCCTAACTGAATCTATGCCTTTTAAATTCGAATATAATTTGAATTTTGATAATATTTTGTAAAAAATTTGAATTTAGTTTTTCAGCCAAATTGACAGCCATACAAAACAGTAAATATTGTGTCTAAAATGTCAGTAACGTAATAAATACTTGACTACTTGTTTATTGAACTAAAATCAATGTGACATTTGCAGTCATTAAACAGTCAGCAAAATAGCCCCCTTGTCATGGTTTGTCATTTAACTACATCATTTTATGAAAAAACTAAGCATTTGGATTTCTTTATGTTTGTTGTTGCTCATTTGTAGACGTCTCTCACAAAGAGACATCTAGCGTGAGCCTCGACAGCGCAATCTTGATAACGGAAATACACTATCAATTATCAATCGCTGTTTACGCTAAATATAATACAATCAGAAGAATCATTCTCACGTTTTGATGCTTCGCTGGTTATTCTTTTGTCACTTAAATTTTTATCAGGCAATTTGTCTAGTTGGGCAAGTAAAAAAACATTTTAAACTAGCTAAAAGGCTGGTTAGCTAGCTGTAGCTCGACCTATATTATTACTGAGAACATTACATAAACAAAGAAGGTAGTTCGACCTAATGACGCAGTAACTTACGCGCGGGGGAAGAAAAAAAAATATTCGGTCTGTTCAATAATTATAAATTGTACGTCAGACTGAAAAATATATTTTATCGGTAATCTGACCAAAAATATTTAAGGCATTGTAATGCTTTTTAAGGCTTTTTATTAGGAAAACGTTTGTTTAATACAATTTAAGACCTTTTAAGGACCCGCGGACACCCTGTAATATATAATTAACTATATTTACATATAAAATATACATTTAACAAAGTGCTCCACTTCTGAAACAACTGCCTTTTTCCTTCCTGCAATGTAATCTGCATGTAAATGAATTTCAGATGAATAAAATCAAGCCTTTTTTCTCATTGAAAATCCTGTTTCACTCTGAAATACGTCCGATTTCAGAAGTAAAATGGGTTGCACATGGTTTTCATGTTGACTTTAAAGTTCTTCTTGAGTTTTAATAAAAAAAGTTTATGGATTAACAAGAACTGTTAATCCATTTACTCGACCTACATGACAAACAGAAATCAATCAAATCAGAACCAATGTGTCTTTTGCAGTAAACCTGCAGCTTGTGCATTCACCTGCTAAAGATGCTCAAAACACCTTCAGCTGAGTCAGTGCAGGTTAACTGTGTGATGAAGGAGAATGAGCCGGTGACCCAGCTGCGCAGCACACCTGGGAAATTACAGCAACCATCACTGGCTACCTGCTACAGTCCACTCAGCAACACACACACACACACACACACACACACACACACACACACAGATTCTGCTGACACGCCTGCCTGACAAATACCCACCAATTTACATCTGCTCCACTACCTTAAAAACCCATGAAAAATGACTGATTAATATCAAAAGCAGAAATCAGATATGTTGTAAGTTGGCTGAGAGGGAATGGCTTTCTCAGCAATCGGTCCTTGACAGGGTTGTCATTAACACACATTCATGACACTTATTTGAGTGTTACGAAAGAATGAGAGAGGGTGTCACGAAGCAGAAGAGACCGAGTGAGAGAGGAAACTCGTGGCTGATGCCTGTCACTGGCTGAATGTTTGTATTTCTGTTCATCCGAGCAGCGCATCTCATTTCATTATGCCTGCTGGAGATAATTCTATGGAAATGAAATGGCAATAATCCTAATGAAAGCCTATCCCATTGCGACCTTTTAAGTGTGCGAGTTGATGGGCCGATCTGATTGGTTTTTGCACACGGATGACAGTTAATTTCATGCTAGCTTATTGATTGTGATTAATGTGATCGGGCTGATCTAAGATGTGGCTATTCTTAAACTATGAAATGTGCTGTTTTCTGAAACACCACTACAACCTAGTCATAAGCCTCTATTCATAACAAGGAGAAAATGTGGAACATTTTTGAAAAAGCATATCATTTTTCAGCTATGCTGCAGTTATTGGTTTTAGACAGAGTAAGTCCTGCCTTCTAAATTAAAGAGCCAAATGCCAGTAGAAATCCCATAGAAAGAGTCACTGTCCTGAGACTTGTGCTTTGGACTGCTTACACATATTGGCAGGACCAACCAGAAATATGCTTTTTGAGCATAAAAATTAAATTTATAGGACAGTTCGTGTTAGATTTTATAAGTAGTTTTTTAGAATTTAGTATTCTTAGTTATTACTCTAATAATAAGCATCAAATACAGTACAAATACAGGTATAGGTACTTTTGGTATTGCATAATTATTAATGATTTTATTTGTTTTTTTTGGCAGTGCATTATGGAATTGCATTTTCCAAGCAGTGCTTCCCTAGATGTGGGCCAAAAAAGATGTAAAATCTATTTTGTCAGTATAGCGTTCCAATGTCATCTTGAAATGCTGCCTAAGTAGAGAGATCACTAGGTTTTAGAACAGAAGCAACATCTCACAGCATTAGAACAATTAAACAATAAGCTTTGACAGTAAATACAGCACCGCAAAGCTGCTAGTGTCTGGTTCTACTCCTGGTTATGTTGATTAATACAACTTCATTCCTCATTTCAACACCACTGTCTCCCACTCACATGGCGGCCAGTTATTTATAAGAGGAGGTTCGAGACACAGCCGTTCACACCATATCCATTTTTATAAAGATTCTCTCTAGTTTCTCACTGCGGTGACCTTTCACATGTCTCTCTCAGTGTCCATGCGCTGTTCTATCTGCTTAGCTCTTACCCTCTATCAGACACTATTTGCATATGAATGTGCCAGTGGAAAGTGTGAGGTGGCCTTTGCAGAAAAAGTGAAACCTCAGAGCTAAACCCATCAAACTGACACCAAATCCATCCAGCAACAGTTGGCCAACACACTCCCTTCACCTACACGTCGAACGCACTTTCAGAGCAAACCCCGTCAAATGTGCGAACTCCATTTTGCAAACTGTACGGGCCGATTGTGACTGAGGTTCTCCTTGATTCGTGTGAACTAGTGCTTCTCAATCTTGTGGCAAGCTGGGAGCCATTTTGTGTCACTGTAGCTTTTCTTCCAGAGCCTGAGGTGCCATTACATGACCAATAAAACCACAGCCAGTGTAGATTGCTTTTCTAAAATCTGACAGCTCGACTGCGTATGCTACTTACACAAATGATTGCATTATTAGCAAAAAAAGCCACAAGAGTCCATCATCTAACTACAAGGCCGCAGGCATCAGCTACATCCTAAAATAAACAACTGTTTTAGTGTGAAGAGCAAGAAAGTATCTGTGCAAGCAGGTCAACAAACGACTACAATGTGCATTCGGCAGCTGCCGCGCTGATGCAAATGAGCTATCAAATAACAAAAACAACAAAAACAAAACAGGGCCTAATGGCTGCGGGACTGTAAATCGATCCCTTCCACACTCCGCCCCGAGCGTCTGGCAGCTTCATAGGAAGCTTAGGTAAAAGAAATTGATCTCAACTGACATGACCACATGCTAACAAATTCCTCATTATGATTAAAAGGAAGTGTTCCTCTGGGGGAGGAGGGTAATGACATGCTAGTGTTCTCCCAGAATAATATTAGAAAGTCTGTGGCAACACTTATTAGCTCTGTAATTAAACTCTTCATCCTTAAATGACTCCCTGGTTCAGAACGACGAGGCCTACGGGCTAAAGTGTGTGTGTGGGGACTGAACTGTGGCCAAGGATGTGTTCGTTCATTAATACCCGTATTTATCTTACAAGGGGTTTTCTGTTAATTTATTCTAATTAGTGTCACTGGAGGGTCTCGGCGTCAACGCTCGATCAGAACGAGGCGTTTAAGAGAGCTGCGTCTGATTCTGATCCGACGCTAGCTTCAAAACTTTCTCAATCAATTAACGTGTGAATTAGGCCAACTCGATCGCAAGGGAAAATGTAGGCATTTTACAAGGTGTTGATTTCACATGAATTCATATGATGTGAATCGTACAAAAACACACAATTATTAGCAATTGTGAAGGTCCACCCCTAACTCAGACTTAAACATGTGGAGTAAGCAGATTGTACGGAAACATACAAAATAAGAGCGTATGAATTCATACTAATTAACTACCAATTTGCCAAAATGTAACATAGTTATGAATTGACCCTTCGCTGGGAGTTTGACTGACAGGCGATCTGACCAATCATAACGTTGAATCTGCCATTTTTGTCCAACAAACAAACAAGACCGGACAGTAGATTAACAGTGCTGGATTTGAACTTGAAATATGGAGTCATATTGACATCTTTCTGCAGTTGAAACAAGACAACTTCTGATGTTCATTCATGTTTACTTTGCACTATAACTAGTAAGGATGAAGAGATGATTGGTTCACGTGCTGCTTGAACTGAGGTGCTACAGCGATCTGTCACAACACATTAAAGAGCCGCAAAATGATATTTATTGTTTGAATTTCTTAAAAAATTACAAAATTTGAAAGCTGAGACTTTGTTTCATACCTAAAGTAACCTGCTCTGTCTTGTCTGTCGACGCGCGTTGTCAGACATAGCTAGCTACAGTAATGAAGGATGGCAGGTCTTTACAAAGGTTAATTTGCCATGAGATTGTGTTAATTGGGCTGTTTCAGGATTAATGCAATGTTGGTGTATCTCAATCAGCTCCATAGCTCTTGAATCAATATCTCAATCTAACCAAGACTTGGTAAAGGACTTGGCAGCCCTTAAAATGTCTGACGTCCAAGTGGGTACTATGATTACTGAACTAGGGAGCTGATTGGGACTGCACCGTTACTGAATCTACAAATAATCATGCTAAATTATGCTTAAGCTGAGCTGAATTGAATAATAATAAAGCAAAATAATACAATGATGCATGTCAATGTGGCCCAAATTAATTATATTTAATAAATGTAAAAATGGCTCAAATGAATAACAAGCTCAAAATGACTCATCAAAAACTAAACCAAGAACTGTTACTACCGTTTATGTGCCTATGAGACTTAAATCATTTATGCACCGTTTGTTCAAATGACAAAGTGTAGGTAAGAATACACTTTAAGTTTTATATTAAAAAAAGACAATGTAATTAGGATCAATTATCTGGCGCTTCCCCAACGGTATTAAGAAACCGGAATCATTAAGCGAAATGGGAACCAGAATCGTTAAATCCTGAGATTCCCATCCGTAATCAAGAGAGTAATAGCTTTCAGCACCTGCAGTTTGAGAGCAGCTCGTATCAGTGCATTGCTCTCTGAGCTCTCCAGAGGTCAGCAGGATTTCTGCAGAGCCCCCCTGCCTGGCCTCATCATCCCACTGTGTACACAGATAAAATGGAAACGTTCTGGCTAAACCTATACAACCCCCACTCCCTGGTATACACTATTATATAAGAGTACCAGCTATTGAAGAGGAAGGTACCAGGGCACCCTGCCAACCCCAACCATGCTCTGAACAACTCTCTATTAAAATATATGAGGATTTTCTGTTCCTCTAATCTTAAGTGTTTGCCACTTAGCTGGGCCGGGACGGACTTCTGAAAGGTTCTGGGATGAAAACAAGCTGTGAAGCTGGGATGATGTTAAACCCTTATGTTTTATGTTAGGACCAGTCTGTGCCCTTGAGCAAAGCACTAGGCCACTCCAGCTAATTATATTGTACTGCATTCACAAAAAAACCTCCTCAAACATTCATTTTTGACAGTGTGCCACTGTTTCTCCAAAACTAGAATTATGGGCTGCAATATCAACATGATGTGCTATTGATTTATGCACGGCTACAATTTGAAAAACAGACACAAATGAAGGCCTTTCAGATCACAGCTAAATATTGCATTCGGTATGTTTCCATACTGCACATAACATAATAAAAGCTATGAAATGTTGCATTTGTTATATGAGCAAAATAAATCTTCAGTGAGGATTTGTAAATGAGCGTATTATGCAAAAGAAGGTGTAAAGTATATGCATGTTTGGAATTATGGAACGACTTCATTTTGAAAGTGCTAATGATGATAAAGGTCTTCCTGAAAAGTAATTCTGACTGAAATCTGTCGAAAATGTTAAGCTATTTAAAATCTGATTTTAAGGTGTTGAATTCCAACTTAAGTATCATAAATTTCACATTCGAGCCAATTTTATGTAACTCAAAGCTAATCTTTCTCACCATAAATGAACCCAATAAATCAAATGGTGAAAGAAACGCTCCCTTTCCCTCAACGAGGGCCATAATTTTATGCAAATGTTATACAATAATCTGTATTCTATATCTGAGCATGGTAATGAGATTGGTTGCTCTACATTATTCATATTGTACAGATCCAATATAAACAGATATCATAAGAAGGGGGGAAGGGAGCCGAGGAAAGACACATGATGCCGCAGACATATTGGTGACAGAACAGATTACAAACAAAGGACGTTTCGAGGCCTTTTTGGTGAAGCTACACAGATTGTCGTGCATTTCCTGTGGAACCAGAAGCTGATGGCTCTCTTGTTTCAATACTATTCTCTCTGCTCTAGAAGGACCCAATCAAAATGGCCGCCGTCAGGAAGAAAGGTAATGAGATATGAGTGCAATGGAATGCTTTGCGCCGAACATAATCATGCAACTTGCATGCAATCAATGAGCCCCACATCATCTCTCATGATTGCCTGTTGTACGGACACGGCTAACGTTTCACCATAGACGTGGTATACTTTTCACATTTCACATAGTTCACATTTGACTTCTACGACTTTGTAAATGGCAAGAATATAAAATGATCCAAGAAACAAATAAGAAAAGAGGAGCCAATTGAATATATTTGTTGAACAGTGAGGCCATTATTTTGATGTTTATAGCTCTTGGCAGATCTTGTAGATTTCTTTTTTATTGGATGCTGTATATTGACCCCTTTGTCAAATTGGCTTTATGCATTTGCTTCTCTGGCACTGGATGATATGTCTAGAAGTGACATCTCTCCTGCTCAGTGATACATACTGTAATCAAATAGAACGAATCCTATTTCTAGCGTTGCACCTGTGCTCAGACTTTATTGCTGTGCTGTACTCATCATTTCATGTGACGCAGATGTGAATGGCATCGTGTTTTTCCCCACAAATGTTTTAGTGCGGTACAGCTTTCAGTCATTAAATGCAGTTGTTTGGCAGGAATGCGGAATAGGCCCTGATTGTTAGTACTCAGTTTTTTGCATTGTCTGAAAGTAAGGAACCATTTTTCTGCACTGACTAGGACATTTTGAGTGTGTGTGTGTGTGTGTGTGTGTCCCTCTCTCAGATGTCCAGATGTGAATCAGAGCTTTTTTTCGCGAGACTGGAACCAATTTCATTCCTCATCAGTTTCTTATGGAAGGTCAGAGTATGGGAAAATCAAACTGCGAGTGTGTATTCTTTCCACACCCTGTGGTTTAAATGCACTCACTACTCAGCACCATGCTCATTTTCGTCCCCTTTTATGTTGGACTCAGAGCCGCTGGAATATATGGGCCCCCTAAAATATCTATTATAAAACCTCTTGAACTGACAGAAATGGATATAATGCATTTTGCAATGCTAATGTACTTCTTAAATGTGAAATACTTCACGGCTGTGTTTTATCTCCAGATTTATTTTGGATATCTAAAAGGTTCAGATGAAGTGTTTTATTAAAACACTAAATTAATAATTCAAATCAAATAAATTAGTTAATGGTAAAACTGAGATTCTTTTTTTCTGGACAAACTGCAATCAATTAATATTTCTGTTATATTTTGGACAAACTGCAATGCAGTTAAATGTAAAATGAAAAAAAACAAGATTAAAATGTATTTGAGTAACAACTTTTTTTGTTTAAAAACAGGCAGGGCAGAGAAAATGCTATTGTATAAGAAAAAACAAAGATCCTTTTGTTTTGAGCCCAGTTTTTCTGTGCTAAAACAAACATAAAACTGCTCTTCCCCCACCCATTTTCAAAACATTCACGAGATGATATATTATACAAATATATTTTGCTCCATCTGTATATACATGACTGCCTAAGAGACTGTTGGCAGATTGAGGGAAATAATTAATCCCATCATCTTGTTATCAGGCGCTCCGTATCAACTCGAAGGTACATCTGGCCTTTCAGACCTTCTGCCGCCCTCCCTATGTCAACATGTGTGGACCTTAAAAGCAGCAGTATGTCAGGTAATAAAATATATTCCTCTGCCTTCTCGCAAGATGCTAATGCAGTCTTGGAGACGGGCCAGAAATGCTCTCTGTTTCATTTCTGATCAGCAGATGCTCGAGCGACGAATAGTATCAACATCCAAATGTACACCTTTGGTTTCCCCAGTGTAATTAGTCACCGGTGAAACTTCACTTTCTAAACATGTCAACGTTTATAAAACACAGAAAGGGCAAGAAAAGTGTGAGCATAATGGCACGCAGCGGAGAGGAGGACGTATGGGTGAAAAGGAGAGGTTTCCTTGTGGTTTCATTTCAGCTGAAATCTAAAGGTCAGATGCTGTTACTAAAAGCAGTAGTTCTGCACGAGGCGCGCACTCAAACGCTTCCCGTGCAGAAAATTACAGCTTATTCCACAGATATGAGTACATTATGATTTCTTTTATATTAAAATAAAGAAATAAAAATTACTCGATACGAGCCGCTGTCGATAGCGACCACTTCTCGGAGAGGAACACGCAGGGGTTTGTTGTCAAACCAAATTACACACATTCTTTCCATGGATAAACCGTAGCCTGAATAATAAGCAGCCACAAAAGTGGGTCAGGGTCGTCATGGAGAGAAATAGAGGCAAAGGGGAGAGAGAGAGAGAGAGAGAGAGAGAGAGAGAGAGAGAGAGGGAGAAGGGGGGACTGTTTCTCTCTTTGCTCCCTAGCATTCAATATCAAGAGTGGCAGTCATCTTTGACTTCAAATCATTCCTCTGATGAATAACCTTTGTCTGTACTGCATTACGGCACAAAGTGATTTCTTTTTCCACCCCCCCTCCTCAAAATGGCAATTTTCTGAGAGCCTGAAGCTGAACTGAAAGCGTCTTCATTCGTGTTCCACCACTGTAATTTATTACAGTGAGCTAGAGTGACTTTCATGACTACCTATAGAGGCACTCTGATATTAGGCCCAGAGATGTGGATGAAGTATAAATCACTGCCTGGCTCTTATTGAATTGGTATGATTTCATGTCGAGCCGAAAAACCGTGTTGGGCTTTTCCCCAGCGCTTTGCCTCCAAGCCGTCGTTCCGATTTCTTTCCGAATACATCGCGACGTAATGCACGTATTCATTTCTATCAGTTGATTGGTGAAAGCCCCACACTGAGAACTAAACCAGCCTCCTATTTTACAATTATCTTCACTATAGGCCGACTTAGATATGCAAAGAATGGCAATTTGTGTTAGGAGGAATAACGTGATGACGCAGCTGTAAAAAGACAGCGAGCTTCAAGGAAACATTTTGACTTTATTGGATTAATGATTCATGAATGATGACATACTGCTTTTCTCCTGACCATATTGTTGGCGTGAAGCGCTTTATCGGTTCCTGCGGCTCATGGATTTTGGCCACTTGTGTCAGAGCAATTAGCTTAAATTAAACCATTAGCGAACTTTAATGTGTGTTTCCCTTAACCGAGTCCTTAGATATGCTTCAACACTGACTGAATCTCATCTAAAACAGAGCTGACCTGAAAAAAGACGGGGGATAAAAATGATTAAGTTTCAGGGTGAGCAGCCAGTGGCTTGTTAAATATCCTTTCAGAGTGAGACAAAATTACAGTGTATCATAATTTACTGCCTCAGGAATCCCGATGGAGGTAAATGAAGGCATATTTCACTGGAGACCAATAGATGGTGACATGACCACTTAATTGCTTTATTTTACGATTGGTTGAGGGGAAAATTTGGTTTGATAAGGCTGTTTGAACAAGTGTTTTCCAGCTCCGAAAGCCCAAAGACAACATTTATTCTCCTTGTTTGTCTTCTGTGTCTGTTTCGTTTCTGTATTTTGATAAATGGTGCAGATTTTGGTGCAGCTGTGCGGGGTCAACGGTGTTTAACTCGTGTGGGAGAGTGTTTAAGTGTATCTGCTCACTTGAGGATGTTTGCAGCTGAAAGGTAGGTCACGTTATTTTTATCTCAACAGGAGTGGGGTTTGTGTGTGTGTGTGTGCTACTTTTGGTGTCTGGGATGCAGTCCGACATATGTCTACACCAATGTCCCACAATGCACTTCAACCACAGAACAGCTAGTTGAAGACATGAAACCTTCCACATGACATGGTGACCCCTTACAAACAACCACATGAGATCACTGTCACCAGAACAGAGCATTACACAACACATTCACGGTGTTGTAGTTAGGGCTGTGCAATCAATCTAAATTCATTTTTGATTTCAATTTCATCCTCCAACGATTATGAAAGTTCAGTAATCGAGATAAAACGATTATTGTGCCCCATTCCGCCCCATTTCCAGTGGTGCTCTTTTGATCCTCCATAAAAAGCCAATTTCATGTGCAAATCAGTAAAATCATGTAACGTTAACGAGACTTTAGTAACATGGGACGTGCTTGATTTATTTAAGTTGATTAGATGTATTTTTGTTTTTAAAAGTGTGACAGAGAACATGCGCTTCTTCAGGAAGATGACTGTGTATGCGCTCAGAGACAGAACACAACACGGACATGTAAAGTCATCTTTTAGCGTCTAAATGGTCAAATACACGCAAAAATGTGTCAAAATGCGGCGCTCAGTGATTATTCATTTAAACCCTCGTCGGTTATGTAATAAATGAACGTAAAGAGTTGAGGATGAAAATACATGTGTAACAGTAAATTGGATCCGTGCGGCTCTTAAAGTGACAGTGCGCTATATTCCTGCTGCCGACTGTGTGCTTTATATTAATAATCAAACAACAAAAGACAAATTCAAAAAACTGTGCCATGTCCCATTACATTCAATTTCTCTAGTAGGCTGTTAACTGAATACTTTAGACTTGCATTAAAAAATTAAAGCAAAGTTTGTTTAATTTGTATCTATTGCATTGTTATTACGCTTTTGTTTACTGGCATTGTATTATATTGCTTTTTTATTTCTGGCAGTTTAATTATTGTCAATACTTTTGAGGACCTTATTAATGTTATTTTATTTTTTACTGATATTAGCTACTCTGTTATATATATGAGAATCGTGACATTTCGCTGGTCTCTAAAATGTAGAAGTCATAGCAACCTTATTTACAGAAAATATATATATTTGATATATATCACTTATCATTTACTTTAAATAAATCTTTCATGTAAAGTTTTGGTCATATGGACCACTAATAATCATTTTAAATAATCGTGGTTACAATATTGACCAAAATAATCATGATTATGATTTTTGTCATAATCTAGCAGCCCTAGTTCTAGTGCAACTTCTTCCTTGTTATATTGAGAATTTATATATATGCATAACTCACAATTACATAAGTCACAATTATGTTCACTGAATTAGATACAAAATGTCAAACCAGACTCTACTTCATTATTAATAATACACGTTCGTCAAAGTTTCACAAGTCCAAGACTTTTTGGCATTTTAAACTATATAGTTATTGTTTCAGATTTGAAACCTGATTTCGTGAATGATTATTTATATATTTAGTTAAATGAAATACCACTTGTTTTGATATTTTGTTTATGATGCAAATACATTTTTAATTGTAGCTTAAGTGTCAAAATATTTTTTTTGGGGGGGCAATATATACAGTATATAATAAATACACTACCATTCAAAGGTTTAGGGTGAAAACTATTTTTTTTAAATGTTTTTGAAAAAGTCAAATATATATAATATTATGAAAGTTTTCCATTATATTAGATTTATACTTTATAATTTATTCTTGTGATGCAAAGCTGAATTCTCAGCATCATTAGTCCAGTCGTCAGTGTCACATGATCCTTCAAAAATCATTCTAATATACTGATTTGGTGCTCAGGAAACATTTATTATTATTATCAATGTTGAAAACTGTATTGATTCATCATTTTGTGGAATCCGTGATACTTTACGATTCTTTGATCAAAAGAACAGCTTTTTGATATAGACATCTTTTGTAACATTTGCAGTATTTATTTTTGATCAATTTAATGCATCCAATAAAATTATTATTTATTATTATTTAACTTTTGAACATAAATATATATATATATATATATATATAAATACATATTTGAAAATTTTTAATTGCGACTGAAGTGTCCAAATCTTGTTTGTGGCCACTACATATATACAGTATTTTACTAGTACTACCTTAAAATGTGTCATATTTCAAATATTTTGTTGTTGAATTCATCACATCAACATTTGAACAGGCAAATGGCTGATGTACTCCAGCATGGCAGCCGGTCCCTGAGCCCATGAGAGAAAAGCATGAGTAATTTATGTAGGGTAGTGTTTCTGAGACAAGGACCCTTGAGAAATCTAATCACTCTCAACAGACTCGAAGAATTTGTCCTGGTGCATCAGGAAAATGGACACAACCCCCCCACCCCCCAGAACTCTCTGGACGTCCTTGTTGCAGGGAGGTAAGCAACACTAAATCAAGCAAATCGCAAAACCGATAGACCTCAAATATGTCAACAGGTGCGACGCACTGAAAGGATTAACATTTTTCTGCCTGTATCTTTATACAGAGGGGGGGAAAGAGAGACAACAAGAAGCAGGAGCCAGGATGACCTGGGTGGACGGCTGCCAGCAGCCAGCTGAAAGGGCTGCAATTTCAGCTATTGTGTGGGAAAAAAAAACTGTGCCAAGTCCCATTACGTGAAATTGAATTTAACCTCAAATGCAATTAATTCAGATGTTGGGTCGTTTTTTTCTTACCTCGTGGCTGAATGCCACGCACGATGGCTTATTAAAATATGAATCCGCCTTCTTTTAAATTAGGAAGTGCCCTCGTCACACCTGATTGACATGGAGAAGGTAACTCAGTGCATTTGGACACAATTAACCAGCTATTTATCAACTGCAAGAGCTAGTAAATGAAAATGTAATGAACTCTGCTGTTTACATTAATTTAAGTCCACCTTACAGTTGTAATCAATAGCAGAGCTCTTGCCATCTGGTGAAAACACAGAAAGCCACAAAGAGAGTCGTGTTCAGTCATTTTCCTGCTAATTTGCAAAACACTAAAGATAATTAAGTAGAATATCCGGGAAAATGAATCCGCTAATCCATCATTTAACCTGACACCGTGTTGACAGAGGGGCGACGGGCGGCTCGTTGTGGGCACTGATAGCAAATCAAAAGGGCCATGTTCTTTACGACAGGCCCCTCCCCGAATCTTCCACAGAAACGTACGTATTTAGGGGGAAAAGGCGACACCCTTGAGCGGGCTACTCCGCTTGACAAAAGCTCCCAGCAGGAGCCGACTGAACTCACACATCAGGCTCTGTATCTGAACGCAGTACAATGGGCCACTGTGTTCTCATCCTCAGCTCAGCTTCAGCCAACAGCACAGCAGAGGATCACATCGCCAGTGCTGCCCGGCCTACTACAGCGACACGACACCAGAGAACGGGAATGCTATCAGCACTGGACATACATACTGGGAAAAATCCCAAGCATTCCCTCCACATTTGTGCCATTCAATCTGCGACTCAGGCTTTGAATTCATACCACTGCACTATTGTATTCTGTTTGTGTCAATAAAGCAATAAGCCACAAAAGAAAAGTGTGCTACAGTGATTTTACCAGACTGACAGATAGAGATTGACCAATATATCCTTATGAAATAAAGCAACCTTTTCAGTGGTAAAAATCAAAACCACATAATCAAAAAATTTAAATAAAATATTAATAATTGAATATTAATTACTATTATTATTAATGTCAATAATAAATATATATTGTAATATTTTATTTTAATATAAATTATTATTTTATAATTATAATTACAATAAAGTATATTCATATAACATATTAACTATTAATCAGTATTTTATTAGTAGTAGTAGTCAAATAATAATAATTATTATTATTTGTATCTATCAGTAATAATAATAATAATAATAATAGACTGATATTTATCATATATTAATTGAAAATAAATGATTATTATAATTGACATCAATAAGATTAATTTATATTCATAGAATATATGAAATATTAATCAATATTTTAATTATTATTGTCATTCCTAACACTATTATAAGTGGCTGGAGCAATACAAATTGAGTGATACATAATACATTAAATTAATTAAAGATGTAAATACCATTTTTGGATGCTATTCTACAAAAAACACACCAAATGTTGCTATTTACTGTTATTAAAATACATATAATTGATTAAGATGGTCTGAATATTGGTATATTATATGTCACAAATTTTCTCCATTGTTTTTTTTATGAAACAGTGGCACATCAATATAATACAAGACATCAATGCTCAAGAATGAATCACATTTATTATTGCTAATCATGAACTATTTTTCTGCCAAGTAACATATTTCACTATACTAACTTGCCACCTTAATATATAACCTGCAGTCATTTAGAATTATTTTACAACAAGCTTTGAACATGAATTCAGAAATACCCATTTAACAACTATGTTGAAATGCTTCAAACGAGTGAATTCCCAGCCCTGTTTTGTGCAGAACTGAACCTGAGACATTTTGTAAGCTTCAGAGTGAATTCTCCTCTCTTGGGCTGTTGCTATGGTGCTATGTACTTCCTCCACAGCTGCCGCCCTGGTGTGGTGGGTGATAAGCATCAGGGATGCAGGGACACAAGCTCTCTTATCTGGACGCATGACCACAATCACTTCCTGTTCATTACCTCTCCTGCTAGGAAAACACATAGGAATTAATGCGGCCTGACCAATGAGCCGCTGCTAAAAACATACACGGAAAAACAAGCTCGGACACTACCGGGCACAAACATCCCATTATGTGTCAATCATCGAAGCCGCTTGTCTGCTTTGATACATTAACAGCCAAATGTATGGGTTAGCTAAAGCTAGTTATACCTACGACGCAATAACAGCCCCTCCATTAGAATGCAGGTCTCGTTCCCTGTCAGGAAATCAAGATTGCTTTATTGATACATGCTGTTGCCATGACAAGCATCCACCAGATCCGTTCGGCACAAGATTTCGGCATCCTGAACATTCACACAAACCTGGCCTGGCTAATGAGTTTCAGCCGGATCAGCATCACATGGGTCTCCATGGCATCCTCAGATGTGCCTAGCGTCTGCATCGCTATTAGCCACGAGAACGCGGCTTGTCACTATTGTATTTTTTTTTTTACATAAAACTATTGATTAAGGACTAAACCTGAGAACAAAACCTGCCTCATTCTTCTCTTATACTTGGATAATGGTGCCTTGGAAGTTATCTCTCCAACTGTAGTCGCCAGCAAATTTGCTAAGAGGACAAAAATATCTCTATCATATTACCGTATTGATTGCGGGAGAACCTGAGCTGCAATTTTACTTTGAAGTTTCCTTAGGAAAACATGACGTGTAATGATATTAATCAAATAGAGTGATGCTACACATGGACTTTATGAGGGTACATAGACTAAAAATAACTCGATGATATGATATCTTGCTGCATTACAATCACAACCATAATGAAGGCAAAACTAATTTCATGAGAGCACTTTCATCTGTCAAGGACAATAGACACTTATGTTTTACTTAAAAGGACAGTTCACCAAAAAGGAAAATCCTGTCATTGTTTTCCCCTCCTCATGTTGTTTCAAACTGATATTTTTTCAGTCAAACGAAAACAAAAATCGACTTTCATAAAACTAGTCCATATGACATGTGCTATATAACTTTGATTCTGGTCTGTTTCTAACATCAATTTAGTGTATGGGTTCAAAAGACACGTATATCAAACAAGTCATAAAAACTACTTTTACGATGTTTTTTCCCCCTTTTTGAAACTTGACAGATGTGGTAACTATGAACTGGAAAGTTTCCACTGGAAAAGAAAACAGTGTATGTGTTATAAAATAATTAAAAACATATTATTTTTGGAAACCTATCTCTTTGATCTCCTTTACATTTAATAATCAGTAAACTACAAACAACGCAATTTACAACTAAGTGTAAATGATTTTATTGCCATTTTTCTTGTATAATGTTCATTATGACATCATATTAGTGTGATAATGTTTTAAAATAATATTTGGCTTAATCTCACTACAGCTGAGCACCATGGGTTTGCAGTGAAACGTGCTAAATGTGAGTGTGGTTGCCTGATCTCCGTTAACAGCACTAAAAGCATTAACCTCCTATCTGACAAATTTAAAGGGTGCTTCATTTGTCTTCCAAGAAGCCATTTTGTGTTTTAACCACCTGTAGGAAGCTTTGTGACTCTCTCTCTCTCTTCCTCTCTCTCTCCCCTTAATGTGCCTCAGGACCTACGGCTGTGAGGTTCATTTGTTTGTGTAGTTTTCTTTGCCCATGTTTAATTACAATGGTGCAGCTGTTCCTCATTTACACTGGGGTCATATATTTGAATGTGTATGTGTGTGTGTGTGTGTGTGTGTGTGTGTGTGTGTGTGTGTGTGTATCTCTCTCACTCTCTCTTTATCTCTCTCTCTTCAGGACCTTGTTTGCAGAGAGCAAAAACACAAGAGTGTCCAACGCTATCAGACTCAGAGGTACTGAAACAGGGATGATTTTGTAAAACTTTTCAAAGTGTTTCTATAAAACAAATGGGTTTGGAACCATTTTTGACTCCATTTTCTATCCTTTCAGCGGGAAATCGCAAAGAAGGTATGACTAATACAAAACAAAATTGAGTATGACTTTCTGCTGGTTTCCTGTTGAAATGAGCTCCTTGTTTTCTCTGTCCACAGCCTTTCATTTCCATTTCACTTGTAGCTGTCCTGATAAGGTTTAAGTCTCTTTGAATTACGTTCTCTTTTGCTTATGAATGGCATACACACTTGCTGCGCTAAAATTAATTGCTCTCTTGTGCGCCGCAGTCAGAGTAACGCATATTTTCATGCCTAATTTTAGGCTCATGAGCCGAGTTGAGTTGGCTGAGTGTGTCCTCTAAAAGCCTGAATGTGTAAACACCCAAAATATGGAACATCGATCAGCCTCAACCCCTCAAATAATAACTTGAGCAAATGACTTGCTTCAAAGCTTTTCACCAGACCATGAACAAGCACTAAGGGGAGTTTCTCTGAAAGTCAAGCATGCAATTATAACTTTAAGTCTGTTATTTCCATTTCACTTGTAGCTGTCCTGATAAGGTAAAAATAAAAAGGGATGTTTGTTGAAAACGTTTTTTTTTCTTGCTCTTAAATTTTGCATGTAGAAGAAATGTCTAAAAGACTTTCAAGTACAGTAAACACATAAAGCCATAAAACCAACTTTTTAGGAAAAGTCCTAAGCAGGAATAGGGATCTATCTATCTATCTATCTATCTATCTATCTATCTATCTATCTATCTATCTATCTATCCATCCATCCATCCATCCATCTATCATCAAAGCATGTCTTGACAAATCTTGCTTGTTTAGTTAATTAGTTAAACGATTAGATAATTACAGCATTGAACTGAATTTTCAATTCAATGAAGAATGTTTTAAATGTAAAAAATTATGTTAAAGCACTGTTAAAATTATTTTTACAGCTTATTCTAATTTACAAGACACTATACTTCACATTATAGTAAAAGGCAAGGCTTTCAAGTACAGTTTATTTATATAGCACATACCAACTTTTAGTGGTAATTCAAGTGCTTTACATAAAAAGTGAAGTAATCTATTCACAGCAATAAAAACAAGGAGTTAAAAATAATAAAACAAGGAATTTTAAAATGATATAGAAATTGATTTAAAATGAAATTTAAAACAGTTAAATAGAATAGGATTATACATTGAAAATAATGCAGTCAGTTCGAAGAATGTTTTAAATGCTCATTATGTTAAAATGCACAGCTTAAACAGATGAGTTTTGAGTCTGGATTTAAATGTCTAATGTTTTAGCACAGTGATCTCTTCTGGAAGCTGAGATCAGCAAATGAAAGACTCCATATTTGTTAAGAATTTGTTTCAAGATTTTCCTATTAGATACATTACCATTCAAAATGTTTGGGGCTGGTAAGATATTTTGTGTCTTTTAGATATTTTAGTCTCCAATGCTCACCAAGGCAGCATTTATTTGATCCAAAATACAGTGAAAATAAACAATTTAATTATTTTTATTTATTTTCCTGTGATGCAAAGCTGAATTTACTCCAGTCTTTAATGTCACATGATCCTTCAGAAATCATTCTGATATACTGATTTGCTGTGCAAGAAACATTTCTTATTATTATCAATGTTGAAAACAGTTATGCTGTTTAATATTTTTGTGGAAAACATAACATTATCTCCAAGATTCTTTGATGAATAGAAAGTTCAGATGAACAGTTTCATCGCTGTTAAACAAAAGTATTAGTATCTTCCAAAAGAAATAAAAAAATACTGATTCCAAAAATATGAACGGACGTTTTCATCAATGCTATTAAATAACATAAACCAAGGCATCAGAATGGTCCCATCACGCTAAAACGACATCACGATTAGTGCAGTATTGATGTTTTGCACACCGCCCTACTTTTAGCGCTTATAGGTTTTGATTACAGCTAATGATAAGCCTCAGAGTCTGGAGTCCATTTGGATGATTATGTTCCAGAGGAAAAGGTGTGGGACCCACCTGTTCTAGTGCCGCTGAAACATGATCTCACACTTGTCACAGGACAGCGATCGGGAACTCGCAACATGTCCTTCCTGATCGCAGGAGAACAGAGGACCAGGCATCAAAAGGCTGACAGGTGCCACTTAAACACCAAAGACTGAGCTGAATGAGGGGAAACGCAACAGGCCATTAGTTCACCTACAGATGGGCCCACAAAGGCCAGGGTGTGCTCCATCACAAAGCTGCCGTGTGCGTGAAGTCCCTCCACGCAACAGCACCACACAATGGAGAGGCTGGCACTATTATTGTGGTCAGAATAACACACCAAGAATGCAAACAAACACACAAATGTGTGTTTAACAGATGCTGGACTCATTGAAACCGCACACATGTCCGTAAAATAAAACAGAAAACTGTGTAAATTAAATAAGCGGTGAATTACGCGCCTTGTGTGTTGATGACACTCGCCCTCAAAAAACTACAAACAACGGAAAATGAATTATTATGGTGAGAGTCCGTTGAAGATATTAGCAATTAGTCCGATGGCAAAAGAGGATGTTTGGGATATTTTCAGGCTGCTCCAAAAATCCTGGATCCGCACCATAACTTTCATTACATTCTGCAAAAAAAAGCCTTTATGTGAAAATGATTGCAATATGTTTCATAGTGAGATTAAACCAAACAATTAAGCTATTCTGGATTGGTTTTCACAGCGCCATCTGTTTGGATGTTTCCTCAAACTGGGAGCCTAATCAGCTATTCATATGTAGACTGTCATTGGGCAAAGCAGACCCAAAAAATGAGATGCCTCCAATGAATCGCAATCACAGATTTGTGCCAGAGTTTTCTCGACGTGCATAGCGGCCCAGAAAAAAAAAAAACATTCCCCCAGCCAAAATAAAGCGAACACATGTCCAGATTTTATGATCATTATGTTCAGCTACTTAATGAGTTGATCTTTTGGCATTTTCTGCATCACACTGCACTGGCTGATATACTAGCAAAGAAGAAAGCTAATTATATTTAGAAAAATAATCTTATTCTGTAACAAACATGGCTGCAACGCCATGTCACATTTGTTTGAATTACACGCTGAGGCAGACTCAAAGATTGGAGAGGGCTGAACTGGGACTGACGACCAGCGTCGTAAACACAGACGCAGACGACGTAAACATGTCACTAAAATTCAAGGCCGTAAAATGCAACTGAACGCTGTCTTTCTCACAGGAATGCTCGTGTTTACGGCCTTGCATTTTCCACAGTGACAAAGACAAAAATGGAACATACCAAGCAAGCAAAATTCCCTCTTTTTATGCCTACACACAAAATGACGCCTTAGCACTTCAGCACAGGTCTCTTCTCCCTGACTACAAGCTCTTTTAGCTTCTTTACAGCATACTCCACTTATGCACATCTTTCTTTTCATTTTCGCATTTAAATGCATCACTGATAGATTTCCCAAACCACCTAGGCTGATTGCAGATACCACATTATTTTCCTCAAATCTGTTTTGCAGGTTTGGCCCTCTGGGTCTGTGGAACGAGCAGTGACAACAATAATCATTCTTCCAGCATAATTAACAACACTTCTGTGGGCTTGGAGATCATGACCGGCAATCATTCTGGACTAGAGGTGTGCTGATTACACTTTTTCTTTCCTGATAGAGTAACGGTCCAGTGCCAGTGCTCTTTTATTCACCGTACACCTCGCTGTGGTGAACTGACGAGGGCTACACAAGCCTGCAACTACATTAAATAAGAAAAATAAATAATCCTGCAACATAAACAAACAAACAAATCAACCAGGGCTTTTCAAACTTTTTAATGCCAAAGACCCCAGGTTTTGTTTTGGAGCACATAGGCAGCTAAATATATGTAGTTTGAAATGCGATATAAAAAAAAAATGTCATTGTACTAAAAGCAAAATGAATTCTTAAAATATGCCTCAAAAATAAAAATGTAAACACATTTACAAATTCTTTGTACAGCACTTATAATAAATACTAATCCTTTTTATGTATTTTTTTCAGAAATCTTCAGTGGACCACCTTGCATCCCTGAATTAAGCTACTGGATTACGCAGCATTAACGGTAACAGTGAAAATCCTCAGTCCAGCAATAGTTTTTGAATATAAATGTAACCTGTTTATTGGAAACCTGGTTAAACTCATAACCAAATGTGACACACTGATTTGAATATGCAGAATGAAGAGGAACGAATGTTTTTTTTTTGTGAAGAACAACTTCACTTTTAGTCTGTTCATCACAAAGCTATCAAATGACTGTGAATATCGCATAGAAGTCACATGATACTTTTATGGTGTTATTTTTATTTATATATATATTTTTAATGAGCAGGATCAGTCACGTCTGGTCTCCAGGTATTGGATGTCATAAGAAATGTGCGTTTTGTGATAAAGAACGATAGAGAATCACTGATAGACAGCGTCATTTATGGTCTGCAAATAAATTGTTCCTGTGCTACAGTGAGTGTTTGGACAGTACATTATGTATTTAATATCCACATATGGGAAAATGATACGTGGACATGTCCATAAAGTCAAAGCAAACAAACCGAGCAGATTTTCTACCACATAATGGAACGAAGTGAGATGAAACAGCCCACATGTAAAATGGTGTTATGTAATGAATGTGTGTTTGTGTTCATGATTGTGTAGTTGAGTTGTACGTTGACCTGTAGAGTGGTAATGAACAGTAGTCTGAGCCACAGAGCCTGTCTCTTTAGATATGCACACATGATATGCAATTAAAAACTCTATTCACATTCCAGTGAAGCTGTCAATCAGAAACAAATCCTTTTTGACAGTAGCCAGTGAACCGTGCCAGCTAGCCACTGAACAGGAACTCAAACAGTAATGGCTTTTGTTACCAGCAAAACTAAATTTGGATGCAATTAAGTTGACCATAAATGAGAATATATGGATATTGTGGAGACGAGACAATAATTGGATCTCGCTGTGGTCTAAACCAATCAGAGATAGTCTGATTGGCCGTGGTCCAGATATTCCTGTATGTGTGTGTGTACGTGCTGCTGCAGTGAGACAGAGAGAAAGAGGTGAGTAGTAGAAATGCGTTCAGTGTTGCCAACTTAGCGACATTTAGCGCCTTTGTAGACCCCATAGCAACTTTTGTTTTCCAAAAGCAACTAGTGACAAATCGAGTCTCTCAGAGTGTCTCTGTGATCGCCGAACGGCGCGAGATCAGCGCTCTCTGCATCTGCTCTGTTCAGCGAGAGAGCCCGTTCAGTTAAAACAGATATTATTGCTTCTCTAAATGTACATGCAAATATAGAAGAAATCACAGCACTGGAATTGTCTTGTCTTATATTGTGTCTTATTTGATTTCATCAGACAACGGCTCAATACAATTATAAATTAGTATTTTTGTGCAGACTAGCTTCTTGGAAAGGAGAGCTGGTTATGAATTCTTAAAGGGACGTGTTTCAGTCATTATTTCATATTTATCCTGTTGACTGACAACATAAACAGTCAAATATATAAAGTAAAACAGTTTTATTGAGAATTTGGCTGCATTAAAATACAGTATGAGCACAGAGAGACGATTAGACAGAACAGAACAGTTATTTTGTCTTTACTTGTCATTTAGCAGACGCTTTTATCCAAAGTGGCTTACAAATAAGAAGTAACTAAAATTAAAAAGTTAAAACTATACATATTATATACACACATTTAAGAAGATAAAGACATGAAATAAACATGACAAATGCATACAACATTTCAAAACTAAACATTTAAATGAAAATAAAGCTAAAAAAATTCTAAATATTAAATCAAGAAAAGGTATGAGTATAAAAATGCTTCTAACATAACACTAAAGGCCTAAGTATACTTCTTTTTTGCATAGTAAGAATTGGTTATTAAAACTGTAAATACTTATTTTTTCATTATGTTTAGTGCAATTATTTAGTAGTCTGTGGTGGGATGGGGCGCAGGATTGTTTTATGGGTTTAAGGGGGGGGTTTGAGAAGCACTGCACTAGAGCATCCCTTCGTTCAGACACAGTGGAAGATCTGATAAGACTCCGTGGAGAAGGGCCAAGTCTGGGAGATATTGATGCTAGAGAGAGTGTGGTCAGCTGGTTTAGCCGAGGCCAAAGATCAAGAAGGACAAACTACAGGAGTTGGCCATTCGAGGGGCATGTAACTGCAATGGAGGATAGTCCATAATACATTGAGCCATGAGATGTTCAGTTTGACGCCCTTAAAACACTTAATTTAGATTTTATTTATCTTGAGATGTTTTAAGTTTAAATCTCTGCTCAGTGAAGCACTTTAAGCACCAACACTTTTTCAGTAAGTTACCTTTCTTGTAGAATTGTGCTTCAAATAAAGAACTTTGTTGACCAGATTGTTAGTTAGTCGTTTACTAGTCAATATTGCCTATATAAAAATTTGGGTGCACCTAACTTTTGTGCCGGTGCACCTAAGAAAAAAAGTTAGGCGCACCAGTGCACCCAGTGCAAAAAGTTAGTCTAGAGCCCTGGTACATTTTAGTTTATTAACTGACAATTGGTTTAGCACCTGCTGCCAAGATAACAGTAAGAAGCTACTAGAAATATTAAATGTTCAGACTTAACATACACATTAAAAAACGTCAATCTTTTGCAGATATATCTGCCAAGTGTGGCTGGTATGAGGAAAACAATATCACATCAGTGATGTGCAGCACTTCTTTGTGCTGTTGTGCTTGGAGTCTGACCTAGGCACAACATGAGCAAAGATCACAGCCTATGTCAACGTCTCACATTTATGACAATCCACCCATGTGTGGCCGGCCGGTGTAATGTTGACATATGCTGTTGTTGACATAGGAAAAACTCCCAGATATCCGTCAGTGGAAGGACATCTCTGTTTAGAGCAGGAGAGCGAGCCATTTTGGGAGTTACAGTATGTTTCAAAACTATTCAAACACGAAGGTGTTAAAGCCCTAAGCGCTACACTTAACACCTGTCTAGGGTGACATCCCACATAACTTTTAATAATGCATAGAATTCAGAAAAACACAAACCAGCAATTCATGTTTTAAAACTTTATATTTCACAACAATACATGGCACTTTCATAAACTGCGTCTGAAACTCTAGGTTTTTCAACATATGATCATTGAAAGGATGTGCTTAACTTTCAGAAAATGTCATTTTAAATTCAATTAAATATTGTCTGAACATTTTACTTTATTAATGCAATATGAGTTTTGAATGAGTTTTGTGATTTTTCAAATCGCATTATTTAAAATCTATTTTGAGTGATACAGCAATAAAGCAATGAAAAGTAAATATTTAAAAGAAGAAACTAATAAATAAATAAAGATACATTTAAGACATTAAATGGGGAATACAGAGTTTGAAGTGTTTAAAGCTACTTTTCATGCTAAGTTAATTTTATGACAGTTTACCAATCATATCTAATAGTTCTGTCTCTAATGGTTAAAAATCTGTACATTTTAAAGTTGAAAAAAAGGCAGCCATGGTTGCCAGGTAACAGTAAAACTGTGTATTTAATTAACTCATATAACGTTCATACCGACCTAGTTTAGTATTTAAAGTGCCCCTATTATGGTTAATAAAAGGTTCATATTTTGGTTTTGGGTGTCCCCAACAACAGGTTGACATGCATGCAAGGTCAAAAAACACTTTCATTATCTTATAATATGCATTTATTTTACCTTACTTGCTCAACAACTCCCAAACTATTTTCTCAACAATTCATTTTTCCAAACCCCTCCTTTGCGTGACGTGACGCTAAGCTGCAGTGATTGGTCCGATTGGTCTAATTTTCATTTTATCATGCCTGTAATGCCTGATAAAGCAGTACTTGTGAGCGAAGTGCTGCTTTGTGTACAGCGTTACCGGGAAACCGCTATTTTACCGCTTCAAAAGCGGCACCTAGTGGCAAAGAATGAATTTGCATTTTCATTCAGACCAACACGAAAAGACCAACAAGTGGCGTTGATGTCAACATGAAACGGCTTGGGATTCGTTTTAAAAACGACTCGTTTCAATGATTCAGAGTCGAATCTTTCTTTAGAGAAACAATAACTTTATACACGGTGCACTTTCAGATTTAAAACTTTGCAGGATGTTTTCATTCACTTAAAGCTGTGTTACACACGGCATGAAATGTTATTTTCAATTTTCATAATAGGGGCACTTTAAAATCTGTTTTATGCCTTTATAATATACTGACAACCAAAGGTTATCACAAGCTTTTTCCACAAGCTTAAGTAGCCTAAATACTAATATATAGAATGTGCACAGTGACATTCACACAAATGCCATCCTGGTAACATGAGTCATGGACAATATACTTCAGTTTGAGCCAAGAACAATACAAATTTCTGATGTTTGTGCACCAAACCACTTATCATTATGACATCACATGAACAACACAACATCAAATACAAACAGACTGCTGCATGCATTGATTTCCTCTCACATTTAGGAGTGTGGTTTGATCAGTGCTCTAAAGGCCGAGGCTGGAGGGGGGCACGGATGAAATGCCCATTCAGTCTCACCCTGTCATCACATCACTCTTTCTGAGAAGCAGTGACCTGGTAAACAGAGATTACCAGTGCAAGCTCCTCTCTCCTTCTCTTCTACTTTCAGTGCTCAGATGATAAGTCCGTTAGCTCCTTTGTTTAAAATGCACATGCGTGTAATCATCATAGCAGCTGGAGTTGTAGAAGGACTTTCTGGGGGGGGTCTAGTCAGTTTTAGAGTGGGGTTTGAGGACTGCTCTTGACTAACGAACACAAAAGACAGCGTATTATGTCAGGGTCGACATCCTGGGACCCTCTGACATCCAGGACCACCAAAGATCTCAGTAATTTCTACTTAATTGAAAATGCCTGTGGCTAAGACACACACATAGCAGACTTTATATTACAGAGCATGGCCCATGACAGCAATACATATTTGAGATATCTAATTTCTCATCCGCTTTTAATGTAATCTCCTTAAGAGCAGGAATGTACTAACATTTTTACAAAGACATCAAAAAAGACAGAAGATTCAGGAGACTCTTACCCATAATTGTAATCAAAAGAGGCTGAATTTAATTTTGCAGGTTTTCCACTGACAAATGTTTATAGGTGTCTGTCTTGAGACTCAATGTAAAAACTAAAGCCATATGTTCGCTGGGTATAAAAATGTGCGTCAATAAAAATTCATAGGCCTGCTCTGCTCACCAACTCTATTATTTGCAGTTGCTTTAAATGCATTGGCAATTCCATTCTCTTGTACCAGCCAAATTAAATCAAACACTGAAACAAAAAAATGGTGTTTACTTTGAAAAAATAAAAGTCAGCTAACAATGAACCAAACTAAACTAAACATTTCATGTTTTTTAATTTTTTTGTAGAATATATTTCATTTATAACTGTTTTCTACACTGTAAGCATCATTCAAACCTTGTAGGCACTAAATCTAATTAGTTAGATCAGACTTCTGCTATCCAAAGACTTGACAGTGCACAAGATTGTAGACTGTAAACAAAAACCTGTGAAATCTGGGAACATACAAGCTCTCACCATTCCTTAAAACCACATCGACGGACTTACAAGACAATGAGTCATGCGTAGTGTTAACAGCTTGCTTGCATTATCTCATTGGCTGTAATAACTTTGAGCCTGCAAACTCCATTAAAGCAGTGACTTGAGCACCAGCTGAAAGTCATTAGGCATTAAATAAATCATTGACTTTGATATAGGTCGGCTTCAGCGGAGTAGTTTTGTTGGCCATTAATGGTCAGGGGCTGCATCTTTGCCGGTTTTCATAATCCCAAACAGACTGTAATCCAATCCTACCCATGATGCCACACTCTCTCTCTGGAGTACCCCTCAAGACCACTCTTGACTTCCTTAACAGCAGCGCTCGTGTATTAAAGCACACATCTGAGGTGCAGTTTCGGATTCAAAGAGTCCTCTACAGGGTCTTCAAATTCAAATGTAATTGCTTTTGCATTTATTTGCTTGCCAAACACTTTCTTTGCAAACCGACCTAGTGTTTTGTGACAAAAATGCCAGAGGAGGTAGAACGATAAGCACAGGACGATAAGAACCAAACTGTATGGAGCAGGAAGTGTGGAGCATTAGTGTGTTCAAACAAAGTTGCTCCGTTTTTTTCTCCTCCCAGCAATAACTTCAGACTCGAAACGTGTACCTTTCACGCCACAAAAAGCATCGTGCTAGACAAACACAGACTTTCCTGCATTTACACATTTTGCTGAACTGCAGAATATCCACAACAAAGTGCACTGCAACTGAACGCTTTTAAACCAGCACATGTCTCCGAGGCTCGGAACTCAAATCCATAGTGCATGAATAAAGATACAGTGCTTGTTTTTATATCTATCTGTCCACATCAAACAGAAAGTCTTCTGGGATCTGAGGAGAGCAAGTAATCAGATGGGGGCTTTGTGCACAGACTGAATCAGTCCACTGGCAGCGTGACCCCCGTTTAGCCACATACCATCAATTTCTGTCTATTTGTTCTGTAGATACCACACACCACTGTCACAATCTCACTTGTTTGCTCTGCTGTGTACCCCAACACCCCCATTTCTCTCTTTCTCTCTTTCTCACTCCTCCAACTCCCCTCCTCCCTCTCTTTCTGAATTGCTAAAATGAAAAATCTCGAGTGGAGTTGATATAGGCTGACTTGCCTCTGCAGTAAAATTACACTATATAGATTCTATCTGAAAGCCCTTCCCCTCCTTCCCTCCCTCTTCCTTTCCTCCCTACCCCCGCCAACCTCTTTTCTCTACTCTCTGGTTTTATAAACTCAGCAAAGATATTAACAATTTACTGCTGCACATCAAAATTACATCAAACAAATGAATCACTGAAACAATGCAATGAAATTGTGCTTTCAAGGATTTTTTGGGGGGGTCTGTCACAAAAAATGTGATTCATCCATAAAACATTTCACTGTGTATGTGACTGCACTTAGACATGGATATGAGACCTATGGCAGTGAATCAAGAAGCATTGAAAGGAATAATACAATCCCAACCCCCACTATATCACCCCACAGTAACCCTACCCCCTCCTCATTCACACACACACACACACACACACACTCTCTCTCTCTCTCCCTCTCTCTTAATCCTGCGCACATGCACTGCACACACACAGTAACAGCACCATCATTAGGAGAAATAGAGGAATACAAACCCCACATGTCTCTGTTGTTCCTCGGGGACTTGGAGGTTAAATGAATGCCGTTGGTATAAAGTATAAAACATAAATATGATTGTAAACCACATTAATAAACATACACACTGTTTGCGCTTATTGTGTAAAGGACAGACTGTTGATGTCAATGAGTTTGGGGCTGTGATGAAGAGCAGGTGTATTTAATTAAGTAAGAGCGCGCTACTTTTTGTTACCAACTTAGACAGTGCATTTTATTATAATATGCCTATTATTTACAATACGCGCGCGGTTTCTATGGCAACCCAAAACAGCGTTTTTAAGTTCGCGACGTAAAAGGCACGTGAAACCGCTGATGTGCGCGTTTAAGAGTTAAAAATATAAACATTTATAGTGAGGAAAAATAAACATATAATAAACAAAGTCACCCGGTTTGAATACATTTGTGGTATCGCGCTCAATCGCTCCGACTTTCTCCGACTCTGTGACAGTCGAGTGAAGTGCAAACTTCGGACAAGTCCTTAACAGTCTTCAGTCAAGTTCAGTCAGGTGAAACTCAAACAAAACACGTTCATGAAGATCCACATCATAAAAGATCATGCATCATAAAACGAAGCTTTAACGTTACCTTATTGCAATACGGAGAGTCCGAATAGTGTGACTGTCCCAGTCGGGAAGGATCTGTTGCTGATGGTGGAGGAGGTTGTGGATAAAATCTCACGTCCATTTCAGTAAAAACATCAACCGGCCCCTATTGCCTTTCCACTAGAAAACGTGTTCCTCGCTTACTCAGAATTCGCAACGCAAATAAGAGAAGGTGCAAAGTGAAGACTGAAAGAGGCTCTCTATTGCGCCTCACATCCGTTCCGCGGTTTTCACAAAAACTTTTAAATGAACCTAACACGTTACCTCAGTCGTCTTACAATAGAGATATACCGCAGAAACAAGCGCTCAGGTTTGGAGAGAACAAGAGCATCTGATGAGTCTGTGTTGACTGCTGTGAGTAGAGATGTGTATCTTCTTAGTGCAGCTGTGGCTCAACTGCTCTATGGAGAGAAGCGAGCGCTTTGCCAATGTTCACACAAAAGAGTCGCAGGACACGCGGCGTTACCGCTGAGCGGCCACAGGGGGCGCTGCGATGTGCGCTCCTGCGCCAGGATTTGCATCACTTTGCGTATGATACTGTCTAAACATATGGTGAGGGAAGATTCCGTTTAGCTGTGCCAGTGTCGCTCTTCAATGCGAACACATTTCTGACAGGAGTGTCTTTAGAATGTATCAAAATGTAATGAGAGACGAGGGTCTACAGGACTACAGCAGTGGTCCTAACCTGGACTGGGTCCATTAGGTGTCCTCAGCAAACTTCCCCAAGATGGACTCAATTATTCAAAACAATCTTTTAATCTTTTCTTTTAATAATGATTAACCTCACATTCAGTTTACAAGTTAAACTTTACAAGTTCATAAAAAAATCAAGAAGTAAAGCATGGAAACTGGCATCGTATTTTCAATTTGTATTCATGAAAGAATAGTTCATAAAAGTTATGGAATCATCGATTTAGTTACAGTTAACACTATAAGGAGAGTCTAAAGCTAGTCTAAAAACCACTGCTACAGCTGTGGCAATCCTAAATAAAGAAAACTGGAAACTGGAAGTGTGTATGTTTAAAATATTAACCATTATGAATAAATATGTTGCAGTTGAGCCCTCCATATGTTATAAACATCCACTCCTGGTCTTATATTTCTCCCTGCCCTTGCTGCTCCTCCACTCTGCACCACTCACAAGAACAATATTTGATTGCATATGTTTTCAAAAAAAGTGTATTCTTAAAGATTAGAATAGTGCTTTCACTTTTAATTCTAATTTGTATTCAGTATAGCCATATTTCAGAAGTAATCTACTGAACACTGATGATAAATATCATATTTACTCTGCTTGTCGAGGAATCTATTTTCTCATGGGATTTGATACGTTTTTACATTGTTTTGTTTTGATATAGATAAGACAGTTGATTCTTCCTTAATAACCAATCAAAACATTCAGAGACATTAAGCCATTTACATTCATTGTAAATGTTTTTATTATTACTTATTTATTCATTTCTATTTTAATGTATAAATATAGGGCAACAGCCTTCCAAAGCAGAGACTATCAATAATAGCTTCTGAAATCATTTGTTGCATTGTACGAGTAGCAACACCTCAAATGCTTAAGAAATGTATAATAAATGAAAATTAACCAAGTCATTTCTTAGCAGCTACAACCAAAGCAGCTTTTACATAATTAAAATAGAGAGCTGACAGGTTTACTACTCACTCCAGACCTCAGCATATAGTCTATTAAGCAGCTCTGCACAGACATAAGAT
This sequence comes from Gymnocypris eckloni scoliostomus, assembly GCA_027564155.1. NCBI lineage: Eukaryota > Metazoa > Chordata > Actinopteri > Cypriniformes > Cyprinidae > Gymnocypris > Gymnocypris eckloni. Next base: position 18,143,550 of record CM050422.1, on the reverse strand, counting down.
GGGCTTGAGCTATTCTGGATTCTAGTTTTGCTCTTAGAATTCAAGATATGCATTCTCTGAGACATTGTGCGCTGGGTGTTGCAAAATTACACCAGATGAAAAGCTAATTCAGGAAAATATGATATTCTAATCTATCTATCTATCTATCTATCTATCTATCTATCTATCTATCTATCTATCTATCTATCTATCTATCTATCTATCTGTCTGTCTGTCTGTCCGTCTGTCTGTCTGTCTGTCCGTCCGTCCGTCCGTCCGTCCATCCATCCATCCATCCATCCATCCATCCATCCATCCATCCATCCATCCATCCATCCATCCATCCATCTATCTATCTATCTTCCCTCTCTCTCTTTCATTTGTTTGGGAATTAGGTTATCAAAGCTTGAGAGAAACACAAAAACAATGGCATCCATGACAGAGCATAATGTTTTCGGCGGGAAACGAGTAGGCCATGTTTTCCTCAGACAAATGGACATGAAGGAGGTGCAGGTGGTCCTATTTCTTGTCAATTACATTGGAGAAACTGGCATTATTCATCATTTCTCAACGATGATTATGATGATGATGGCGAGGTTGATGATGATAGAGATACACAATGCTGCCGTTGGCATAATGTTTTTGGAGACGAATGTACCAAATCAGAATGTATCATTATAGTGGTCTTTCTGCATCAAAAGCCACCGTAAAAGAAAGTCTGCTCTGGTTCTGTTTGGATACGGCCCGTTGAACATTGAATGCTAGTGCACACAACAGTTCGCTTTTTGTGGTCAAAGTCATGTCAGCATTTTTTTCAAAGGCTGTTAATCTCTGAACAATGTGTGACTGGCAGCCAAAAAAAAAACAAATCTAGCTTCATGACATTCTCAGCCATAAAATCTAACTTTATTATTTTATTATTGAAAAGTTGGACCATGCAATACCCTAACATCTGCTTCCAAGTGACGAAAGTTGAGTTTAACAGTTGCCACTTCTACAACAACACATTGGCCTGTATCAATCTGATATGAAGTTTTGTACACCGAACAGGTAGCCTGATGAAAGTGGCAGACAAATTCAGAGCTGAAGACATTTTTGAAATCATTAACATTTGAGTTATGCTGACATTTTGTTAAAGAACAATATGGTGCCCACAAAAAATGTACAATGAGGTTTCTATTCCATTAACCTTTGAGTATCAGCTGGCATTTGAAGCATTGTGTTGGCAGACTAGCACTCCGCTACATCATAAATAGACTTATTTCAACTGGCTGACACAGTGTTCATTTATCAAATGTAGAACAAGAGGTGCGCAATGCAGGACGACTAGGATATTAGTCGAAGAATTTGTTCAATTTTACTCCCCAAACGCAGCAGAACTATTTGTAGATGAGGCTTCGGTTGGGAAGAGTGTTTGGTTGGAGGTTGTGTCCATGGGGAAGTTCCATTTTAGTCAATATGTTATTTCAACGGATGTACACACAGAACCAAAAATCAATGGGATTTCACAATGTGAAACATCTGATAGCTACAAATATAACCAGCAGTGTTAAACCAACTTCCTCACAGCTGAAGTTTATCAGAGTTCAGCGATTTAGGTGATTTTTTAAAGCGCGCGTTTATCAAGAGTCACGTTTGTTTGAGTTTGAACATGGTTGAACAAAGATTCAGATTCTTTTTATAGTTGCAAATGAGTTTGTTCATGGGTAGTTTTGTGTGTCAGGAGGATTTTTTTTTCTAATTGTATGAGCAACGGTTACTCTGATTGCCTATTGTTTTGTCTCTTGTGTATTGGAGAGAGAGTGAGCGCGTGCCGGTGCTGGATACTTGGAATCATAACTTTACCTCAGAAATAGGCATCTCCTGAATGTCAACTTCCCATCCCCCACCGTATTACCTATTAAGTACATTCAAACAACCCCCTCACACACACACACCCTTCCCCCATAGAAATGTACAACCTTCCCCCATGCACTGTGCAGTTTGATTTGTGTGAATATGTTTATAGCCACAAAACTATATCTAGCACACACTTCACACATGTACTCATGGTGGATTTGTGCAGTTTTTACCTTAAATAGTTATTTTTACTCGATCGAATCCTTAACAATTACTTTCAGTTCAGGCTGATTCAGTCATATTAAGTAATATTTTTGGCTCAAATGAAATGTTACTGCGTGAAGCACAGTTTTTAGGTTACCTTACAAAACATTTTTACAGTCTACTTGTGGTCTTAAACTGTACATATCATATCTTCAAGATATAGCCAGATGATGTTTCATAAGTTCATTCACTCACACACTCACAAAAAAACGTTTGTTTTTTTTCTTCACAATTTGTTTAATACATTATAAACATTCACACTATGCGTATATATTCGGTTTTAAGAAGCAGCATATTTTCAACTAATGATTTTTATGAAATCTTATTTTTTAAATAGTGAAAAGCAGAGGAAGGTATTAAAAATTCATTGGTGCTGCCTGGGAAATGACAGAAACCCCCTAGAAAGATAAAAATGGTCAAATAAATGATTTCAGGAGCCTGGTATCTGTTCTCTGTAAGTGTTTTTTGGAATTATACAGATAGATATAATGACTAGGAAATGCTAGTATAAATCTATATCAGTAATAAATCACAAAAATATAAATCAGTAATTTTAATTGAATTTAGGCATCACAATATCACATACAATAATCTATATAGAGCTCTACAGCTATACATCTCTATGCTTTATACACTCCACAGACTTTTAAAGATTAAGCATTGCCTATGAATTCTTCCAGTCTTTGAGGAGAAAATAATAATATTATAATTTGGTGTGTCTATATATATATATATATATATATATATATATACACACACACACACCTAATTGTAATATTATTTTTAATTAAAATGTATTATTAATAATATATTGTATTGTAGAGTATTCATATGATGAATTACTCATAATATTATGCATTGCTTACATTGACCATAATACCAGGGCAAAATAACATAATAGGCTATTCAGATTAGCATTCAATCATTGCTTATTGCAATCAAATAAGTATTTTAACGACTTCTTCTTAAAATTGAAAAAGTTACCTTTAGTTATCCCCCCAGTAATGAATATTTGACTAGATCCATGCTTTATACACTCCACAGACTTTTAAAGTGACCAGTTAAGCATTGCTTGAGAATTCTTCCAGTGTCTTTGAGCAGAATTAGCAGGATCAGCATTTTAGCGCTCAATCACTGACAGCCAAAATTTCACTGTGAAATCACAGAATGCCCTCATGCTGCCGCAGAGACATTATGTAGGGTCATGTTTTCACACTGACAGCGTCTTAATCCAGTGAAACATTGTATGGATCTCACCTGCAGGCTGTGGGTGAAGTATCATCACAGCATCAGGCTGAATACATCATATCATACATTCAAATTTATTCTCTCCTTCCTTTTTCTTCTGTTTTTATTCACCCATGAGCTCTGTTACATCAAAAAAAATGTATCTAACACCAAATGTAATCATCCCCCACTGCTCAACCACCCACACATAAAAACACACTTTCTCTCACACACACACACTTGCATGGTGATCTGTCTGTCTTTCAATAGATGAATGTCAAGTAGTGTACATTGAATACATTTGCACTTTCATTGCTCAGGGGCCATTCTGCATTCAGGGTTTCTTCCATTTTCCTTCTCCATAAATCTCATCATTATTTAATGCATTTGTTGCCAGGACATTTTCAGGGATGCATTTACATCATATTGGTCTAAGCTTGATTTGGTCCATTTCCTGAACGCTTTCGTTAGCTTGCTGAATATCCTGTTAGTGCTACACCAATTCTCTCATTCAGAGCTGCTAAATGCATATTAGCCTTGTATTGTGTTTGAGGCCGTGGGAGAAATTCCTGACAAAATGAAGTATTTTTTTTGTGATGATTCATTTTTTTTTTGACTTTATCATTAGTGCATCACCTTTGCTGAAGCCCATGTGTTCTACATGCATGTATTTGTGTGTGTGCAGTGTGTCAGATATAAACTGATTGTGCCAGGAATGACAGCCTGTCCAGTTCTCTGTTGATATCAACCCTTTCTGACTCCCCTGCTTCTGATTTTCACATCCGTCACCAAGACAACCAGATTATTTTGAATCTATCAGATCAAATATAATTTTGCTTTTGATTTTGGATCGGGAAGTCTCTTGCCTGTCACATAATGTAGACTGGAGATACTGCCTGGAGACTTAAGAATTTGACAAGGCTGCTATTTTACACTAGAGTGGTGAAGTTCATTTCTGGGGTCCTCTTGTTTTTCCAAAACCTGAGGCCTGGAACACAGAGTAATATATACAGAGTTAATGGTTTTCTCAAATAATTCAAAACAGCAGGAAGGAAGCGGAATGTAAAGAGTTTGACTTCAGCTATTTAATACGCCATATGTTTGCAATACTTTAGTGATTACTGCTAGGTTCCACTGCATTCCTGTTGTCGTGTTCGACTTTATATTAATAGATGTTGCTCAGATGTCACTTTAAAGCTCATGAGACTTACTTTGTGCCATGGCATTATGTCACTGACAGTTTTTGGTGACTGACTTATGTGTGCACAGCTGTCTGCAAAAACTGCATTGTGTGTGTGTAAGTGAATGGTTGTGCAAACATGTCTGTCTGTGTGTATGTTTGAGTGTGGTGTGTTTATACCACTCAACTCATCTTTGTTCATCATCCCATTCAACAGAAATATAATATATAATTTGCTCGAGCCCCTGCCCCTTTGAGGTCCGATGCTAAAGTGCCCTTGCGATCTGGTCTGTTTGATATGAACGATATTATAAGCAGAGTACGCAATTTGCGTAGGGAACCAATTCCTTGGGCGGGTCTGATGGTTGGCACCACCCCAGTTGCTCCAAAAATAAATAAAAATGACACGCCATTCCCGTGTCCGGCGCACACACATTGGCCATTTCTCAAAAGAAAGGCTGCATTCTCTGTAGGTCGCATTGGTAGGCTGCATACGTCATAAAGCCTGGTTTATTTCAGTTAACAGAGCATTACATTACACTTAACTAAGAATAATGGTCAAACTTATAACTGTTAATATTCTAAAATAAGATCTTCTTCATGATGTATGTATGCAGTCTACAAATACAACCTACGGAGGATGCACCTTTAAAAAAAATAGGTGAAACGAACCCTGCACGTCTCTTTTAGGTATACACTCTAGAAATATGGTTCTTTAAAGGTTCTTTACATGCAGTAATGGTTTTATTTAGAACCATAGCACTCTGAAGAACCCTTTTATGCCGAAATTGTTCTTTGTAAGAGTTTAGTGTTCTTTGTTCCCGCCCTTTTGTTTTTCAAATCTGTAACTGTCAAAACACTTCATTACTGGTTTTCTGGAGTTCAGAGATTCAACTACACAGACTTTCAACACACTCTCAACAGGTAAATGATTTCATTCTTAAATTTAAATACAAATTGAACTTTAAAATTGTAACCGGTTTCCAAACAAACATGTTCTTATCTTTTTTGTTGTTGTTTTTGGTCACATATAGCCTAAGTGTGTGCAGCTCTGCTAAGCTTTGAAAATGTCTCTCCTCTTCTCCACTAGCAAACAGCAAATTAAGCTTAGATGAGCTTTATTTGTCACATACACAATTATACAGAGTATAATAAGGAGTGAAATGTGTTCTCTGCATTTAACCCATCCAAGTGGAGCAGTGGGCAGCCGACATTGCAGCGCCCGGGTAGCAGTTGGGGGTTCGGTGCCTTGCTCAAGGGTCTCACCTCAGTCGTGGACACTTCCTGCCGGAGCCGGGATTCAAACCCACAACCTTGGGTTACCTTGGGTTTCAAGTCCAACACGCTATCCAGTAGGCCACAACTGCAGTAAGTAAAAGACACAATGAAAGACACACAAAAAAGACTTTTAAATTATTATTTGAGTTTATGTATAAACATACCCAGTCACAAAAAATATATTAAAACTATCCCATTACTTTTTATCCCTTTTTTATTTTAAGATTGTGAAGGGCTCACATACTGTCCATTTCTGCTTTCGGCCTTCATAAACATAATTATTTTTACATAAACACAAGAACACACTGTAACTCTAAACTCAATTGTGTATTTCAGATGTATCACATCCTACAACATCATCATCTGCAGAGAAAAATCACCACTTAATCACACCGACATAATGGACTTAAAGGCATCACATTGAGTGGAGTGTGATTGTTTCACTGAAACTTGGTTTTCATCACATCATTTTTGGTTCTTTTGTTTTTCTTCTTTATGTATTTATACATGTTCGTTGTCAATTGTCATTCATCAATGTGTTCAGCTAATAACTGTTGTTATGAGCACTGACAATTTTGCATGTCAATAAAAACATACTTAATTCACACAACATGCTGCTGTTGGGGTTATTGTTGTTGTTTTAATGTGAAACCCAAACCGAAGCTACATTCGAAGATGCATCATTACTGATTTTCTGGAGCTCAATAACGAATAACATCGATTAAGATGATCAAACCTATTTAAATTATCGTCTATGGGCTGGAAATATTTATTTATTTGAACAACTTCCATTTGATTCAGTTATAGAGGATTGCATCATAAAGTTGGCGATTGAAAATAATGTGAGCATTATGTTTAATACAACAATTTTGCCCTACATATTCAATTGAATCCTTCTATGCAGCCTTTAGTCATAATTAATGTTTTAAGCTTTGGCTAATTCAAATGCTTGTTAATGTGATGTGTTGTTCGTATAGTTTTCTCACTGTTCTGTAATGAAATAAGGTGATCGGACTGTGAAGAATTGCCTATACACATACAGTATGGCTCGCGCGCTCCTGTTTAAGTCACGAAATATGAATCAGGATATTGTGATAACATTTTCCTTCGCTTCATAATACTCAATTAATTGTGGTAAACTGAGATTGGTGTCTTTAGAAGGCTTATATGTGCTGAATTCTACATGAAGAAATACAGAAATTGAATCCACAACAACAAGCGGAAGTTCTTTTACGCTACTATTTGAATCTTCCGCTTTTCGAATGCAGAAGTGTTATAAAGGCATAACACAATTTACTATTACACTATTACTACTATTATTTAATATACACTATGTTTATAATATGTATCGGTAATATAATTTATTACCTTGGCATTAAATCACAGAAAACTAGTTCATGTTTTACTGTTTGTAATAAAACGGCACATTTGACATCTTTCTCTCTTCTACCACCGTAATCAATCTCTCAATATTTCCTTATTTGTAAAGTCATAGTAATGCTACTTTGGAATTTTAATTTTTTTGTGGCTATTGAAGCAAATGTTATAGTTTCCATTCACAAATACTGGCGTCCACCCATCTATGATGGTTTCCTCTTCTTAAAACCTTAGAAATGTAAAAGTGTATTATATATTTATATATATTCAAAGTAAAACTAAGATATATTTTAATATATGCTATTATATAACCCAGAACATATTGCACAAAAAATCACACATCATTATAAATATTGCTATATTCACCTTATTAAGTGGATGCAGCCATTTGTAATTTCAATGCACAAGGGTATACGGTGACATTAGCATTCAGTTATTTTAAGCCGTGCAAAACAGCTTGTTATGCTTCTTGATATTGCAAACACGTATTTCTTATCATATTATTTGAAGGTATTGTCAGAATTGCAAACACATTTGTTTGACCATACACTTTCTTCTTCTAGAAGTCCTATAGCAGCTAATGAATCAGAAGTCTTGTGCATTCCCAGAAAACAGCTGCGTTGCACAAATAAGGTGGATAAAGGCTTGTGTTCTTTACATAGCAACACTGTAAATAGTACAGCAGCTTCACATTAAGACTGAAACCCATCAGAGCCCCCTGTGCTTTCTAACCAGAGCTGAAGTTTGTCATTGGTTCATTAGTTCTTATTAGAGAGAGCCTATTATCAGCCATCGCTCTCTGGTAGGTCCTTACTCATATGTACTCATAAAAGCCCTGAATATGTCGACATAACTAAACTAGTTTAATATTCTTGATGTGATTTATCTTTTTTCTAAAGATATCTCACAATGAAAAGACAATGAAAGTATGCATGAGGTGTGGGGTTTAGCTTGTATTGATGTATTATAGCCAGTATTTGAGTTATACGGTGCAGGGGGATGGTGAGGGGGAGCACGGCCTCATCAGCAGTTTGTTCCACTGGGTTTCATTCCATTCTCTACAGACTGATTTGACCCCATTGTCACACTCACACACAATAAAATGAACATAGCACACACAAACCCACATTTACACCACAAACATCAGGCCGCACCTCATATAGTCATGCATGCGCAAACAAACACATACACACACATGCGGAGTAAAATTATTGTACTACACACATGTAGACGCACAAATAAATGAACATGGTACACACACACACACACACACACGCTCAACGCTTGAGCGCTCTAACGCAATGACACAATGAGATTGATTCAGCCTCTTAAAGCGGGCACATCATCATTAAATTAAATAATGTCACAGGAACTCATGGAAAATAGATTCTCTCTGGCATCCTCTCTTTATCATTCACAGTCTCAAACCAAACGCATTCCAGTCCTCTCGGTGGGCTCCTCCTCATCTTCAACTGGAAAACCTTCCCAGTGAAGCACAAAATTCAGTGTAATGTGAAGTCAAATTCAGAAAGGGGTTGATTTTCTTTGATAAACAGATTTTTGTCAAATTGTATATGTTCTATTAGACTAATAAAGCATTTCTAAACGGCACTGAGCTGTCTTAAGCTAAATTTACACATTTGAATATATGCGGGCGGGGATGTAATTATGCCTCCATAAGGTTATAGGGTTGATGGGAGGAGGGTTGACAGTTTTACAGTTTAATGTGATATTACTAATGATGAATATATGATGATAACAGGCTCGACGCACAATATTTTCTTATTTTCACTCAAATATGTAATAAAAGAAGTTAAATGTTTAGTCTATAATGTTTTTACTATATTGTATGTTGACACCGTGTTGGATCAGATTACTTTTTTCGAGTAACTTGTAAAGTAATACATTACTTTTAATTGACAAGAAAAATCGTATTCAATAGTTACATTTTAAAAAAATAACGCCAGTTACTTTGTTTTCCCATTGGCTGACTGACTGTCCCCGTGTTGAGAGAAATCATGAGTAAGTGCAGAGGTGTGGTGTGCGCTGTGTAAACATGATGTTACTGACCAGCCTAAATTTCAACATGCATTTAATCATCTCACGCGCACAAAAACAGATTCAGTATTCCTCAGAATACATAAAAACAGTGAAATGCAAAACTCAGAATATGACACAAACCTGTAATAATTAAATGTTGAATAACACAAACATAATTTATGTACTTAAAGGGATAGTTCACCCAGAAATGAAATTTCTGTAATTATTACTCACCCTCGTGTTATTCCAAACCCATAAGACCTTTGTTCATCCTTCGGAACACAAATTAATATATTTTTGATGAAATCTGAGAGCTTTCTGATCCTCCATAGACAGCAACGCAACCACATTCAAAATAGTTGTATCTCAGCCAAATATTGTTCTATCCTATTCCAAACAAACCAAAACATTACGGAAAACTTATTTTTCAGCTTTCAGATGATGTATAAATCTCAATTTCGAAAACTTGACCCTTATGATTGTTTTTGGGGTCCAGGGTCACATATGAGGGACACAGGGGGCACTGATTCTGCAGAATTACTCAAATAATGCTAGATTATTGCGTGCATCTTAATCTTTTTTTTACATATAGATAAAGACTCCAGAAGACCTCATGCAGAGGTCTAAAATAGATAGATGTTAGATGGAGAAGACTCTTAGACGACCATGTGAGGTCATTCTATAATAAGATATGAAAGGGTAAATGTTTAGAGAAAAAAAAAACTACAGTCAAGTTAAAACTTTAAACTCTTTTCATTGTCTATGGAAAATCTGATACGTTATTGAAGATAAGGCAATTCCATATTTTATGTGAGTACTTAGATGCACCAAGCTGTGATAACGATGATGTGCTCATGCACTGGCAAATGAAAATAAACAAATAAAAATATGTTATTTGTTTATTGATGTTTACACACATCCATCTGGTCTTAAAACAATTACAATATGTGTTCCAGATTCCACTGTATTATAAATCCCTTCTATATAATCTAAAAACCATGATCTGATAGGTAATAAATCCAATTACAATCAAAGTATAGTTAATCTAACTACAATGTACAGAAACACAATTCAGGAATGCTATAAGCATATGGACATGAATTATACTCAGAATAACATAAATATTGAAGATGCACACGTGCAAAGTTATACAGAGAAAAAGAAGGTAACTAATTAAACATAACAAGCAACATCTGTAACCAATACCTGAAACCATCAAACCATACAGCTCATGGGCTTAATGACCTCTGAAGACAAACTTGAATTTACCCCAGAGCCGGCTCCAGAAGCCAATCCCTCGCCATAACAAGACCTGCCTCTAGGCCAAAGACAGTCTGGGTGGTCATGATGCCATTAAAAGAGTCTAGGACGTCTGGGTCACGTGATCTTTACAACTGTGGTCAGCTTGACATGACATTTTCTTGTGAATGGACAGAAATCCAGGGCCATTAACAATCCAGCTAATCTCCATCCAAACTTTGCTATTAAAATTCAAGTCGAATGTCACTGGCTGATGCATTTATGCATTTCAGAAAGTCAGAGTACACAGCTCTGCTGGGAAACAAAATTGTGTTTACCAGGTACCAGGCTGCTACAATGATCTTAACAGGAAGAACTTGTTATTTGATTTAGGTTCAACAAGTTATGTTTGAGGCACTTAATAGTTTAGACCAATATACTTAACTCCATGATGCCAAACAAGATCAGAAACACAATCAAGGCAATATTTGAGATATAAATGTACTGTAGAATGTAAATAGCCTACACAAAGATGCAATTTAAACAGGAAAAGGCTAAGTGATGCAGCGATAACATATAAGACAAACAGCATGAAGACTAAAGTAATAAAGCATAACAAGAAACATGTGTGGCCAGTACCAGAAGTAATGACAACATATAACCAATTTCAATTTAGTTGAGTATGCTATCACTGCGGCACATTTGCTTTCCACTCACCAAAAATATGTATGTAATAATAAAGTAAAAATCTCATATTTAATTCAACCACATGGAATCATATTTTAACAGACTAGCCACTCTATTCTTAGTGGTTTCTAAGTCTTGGTGATAAAACAATATATTAGTTAAATTCTGAACAATGACATTTTAGTCATAATGCAGATAAAGTCTTCATCACGGTCAACTCACATTCCTTAAATAAAGAAGTTGTTAGTTTGAGAATTACATTTGGAGTATTACTGTAAATAAAACAAACTTTACACTTGATGTTTTTAAATATGTCATTTTTGTAAAGGAGACTTTTTATAGTATCTCAAATCCATATTAGAAATGCTTTTTATTTCCCAATGCATGTCTCAACTTTTTTTCTTCATGCATTTTGTCATGAATGTTTAAAGAACTCAGCTTTAAACTCAGCTTCTGCATTCTCTGCATATGATCCATATAGTGCTGAAAAACAATTGCCTCATGTCTGTGGAATGCACACTATAGCTCCATCACCAATGCAAAGAAAATATGCCATGAAAATTACATCAACAAAAGCACTGCATTTTCTAAATTGCTTATAATATATATAGAATGTAAAACACATCCAGGTGTTGATTTGCTCAGAATAATTTTATTTTGATCTACTTTTCCAACTGCACATTTGTGTAAGAAAACAGACAAGGGAATTTTATCAAACTATCAAACTGTGCCATCAAACCGTTACTCAAACCATGCTATATGCAACTCACCACACGAAAATGGAAATTCCATCATTATTTACATGCCATTGGCTCTCACACGTCACATGACCAAGCCTGAATGTGTCTTTCTGAATGCAGCACTATATTACTTTATATCTCGTGGCTATTCTTTTTTACCAATTACCAATAGTTCTTTGTCTCATGTGTTGCACAATTTCACTTCAGCCCAGATTGAATCATGTTTCACCACTAAACCAACCCATATTTACATACTGTACTTTTTTCTCAATTAAAAATGTAACATTAATAATATATTACATATATTGTGTTATTTTGCTTTATAGTATGTTATTCACTCAATATGGTATTATTTTACTCAAAATATGATGTATGTTCAAGAATGTGATCCACAAACTGATCAATATGTTGAAGTATTCCAATCTATTAGGCAGTACTAGTGTTTTACAATGAAGTGTATTAGTGAACTTGAATAACCCTATGAACTTTGGGTAATGCCCAAAATATGACATATTCATATAAACAGGTTTTGAAGTGTCTCATGAGACTGCTGCTCAAGGTTTTTCTCATGAGACTGCTGCCCAAGGTTATTTAAAACAAAGGGCTGATTTAGCCAAAGATGCCCCCCTTAAAGATGGACCAGGTGTGCTAATAGATTAACTGTAGCAAACCAGAAAAGCATAGCTGATAAAAAACCGGAACTCCCATGTTTGGGCAGTGCAACAGATATAAAATGACTGAGTGGACAGACAGGGATTCAGATGTGCGGGGCCTGCCATCTCGGCTTCATTATTCTGATAATAAAGTCTAATTTTGACATCTGGAACTCTGCTTCTTGAGCCTCATTGACTACATTGAAGAAAACCATCCTTTGCTCTTTTGGCTACAACACATACAGCCAGCACCGATAGCTTCGTGGGCATGTAGCGCTGTTGTGCTTCGGGTGTCCCGAGTTCGAGTCCCGGCTTGGATTATAGTCTATTGGCTTTCGTGTATCACATGATAAATTATCACACATCAAGCTTGAATGTACATTTTTGAATGAAACAAATTCCGTACTGCTCTATATTTCCGGAATATTCATTTTATTACTATATGTTCTTTATGTATGTTTTTGTAGTATGCAGAAGTATGTTTTTAGTGAATAACAACCTCAGTTTCTCGCTGTTCTTCACAAAAAAAAAAACAAGTCTATAATTTGGTTTATGAAGATTTGGGATGTGCCATATGGGCCATACTTTATGGTGGCTGTTATGTTTTTTAATTGGTATACCATATGCTCAGTGCTCAAGTTTGTGTTGCATTATGCTCTAGATATGAAATTCATACCTAACCCAAACTGAAGACAGATAGAAGTCTTTCACTTGGGCCCTGTTTCTGCTTCATACGAGGCGAGTTTTGCTCCTGAAACCAAGATGATATATAATAATTTTGGTATAATACTGAAAGAACCATCTGTTCTTTTATATCTCAGCTCCCACACTTCACACAACAAATACATATCTAATTACTGTACGACTTGCAAAGTTACAGCGGCGCACTTACGAATAACTAATTCTAGCACGTATTCACTATATAAACCTATTTCAAGTTGATCAGATTTTCATTACGGAGAGGAATGGAGTTTTATTTGTGAAGAATAAGCGGCTGCTGAATTATTGTCTGAGTAATTGGGTGTCACACTTTAACATCGTTCATGAACAAATAGTGGCAACTCATTCTGTGTCTGTTATTTTCGTTTCTGCCCAAAAGCCCTATCTCACTGACATTTATGTGTGACCTGGATGCTAATAGACAGCAAAATTGTTTACCCAGGATGCAACTGGAAAATGTGTTTGAGAAAGATGAATCCATTGATGTTTGTTTTATACCCAACGAGTATGTAAACAGAAAATGTGGCATGTTATTAAGCAGGAGAACTTGGTTATTTCCTTTGCAACAACATCTCATAAACTATTCTGACAGACTAATAAACTATATGAAGCTGGTGTGGAGAAAAAAGAGGGAAAAAAACACATTCTTTGAATCTTACAGCCATACAAAGGGGAAAACGCAAAAGAAAACATCAATCATGGGGATTATTATTTCAGTTGCCATGGAAACATCCCTCCAAACCCAATATCTCCATGTCTCCACTGCTTATTATCATCTGGTTTGATTGTACATCATTGAAACTATAGTGATTACACTCTTAGGATGAAAAAATGCACGCTGTCATGGCAACACAGTACAATGTTCTTAATCATTTCACCTCCTCAATCTGAAATGTAATAGGCTGTCAGCCATAATGGCTTGTGAAGGATGCTTCTGTGAAATGGTTATCTTCTTAACTATCTTGCAAAATTATTCTTCCTGTTCTGGAGACAGCGAAGACACTACAGGGCAGCTTTTATATCTGCAGTACTGCTCTATATCTCCCGACTACTCATTTTATTACTAATAGTTCTTTATGGCTCGTGTGTTGCAATCGCACTTTTCATCCCGGTTTGTGTATAACCATGTTTCACTACAAACTAAACCATATTTACAGATTTTTTAACACATTGTACACAAACATTTACACAGTAACACGTTTGAAATGGTTAAAATGATGTGCACTTATAATAATAAAACACAAACTAAGAAAAAATATTCATACCAAGTCCAGTACAAGATGACATCCATATCAACCAGCACAAAATAACACACAAAATTATTTTATTTTTATTTTTTATTTTAGCAATAGGAAGTGAGTAGCTGTGATGCTATGCTAAGCATATAAAAATATAATAACAGTAATAAAAATATGCTACATTTGAATTATTTGACCAAGCAGGTTCATGTTACTATATAAAAACAATGTACATATATTTTTCTTAAATATTATACTATGGGAGCTGTTACTATATAATGAATTTTAGCACTGGAACACTGTATTGAGTAAACAGCAACCAGAACCAGAACTATCCATTTAAAGATACAAAACATAAAGAGGGCAGAAACCAAGCTTTGGCAAAAACATGCAAGGAGCTGCAGTCATACAGTCGCTGGTAACAGAACAACTGGACATTAATATGATGAATTGCAGTAGAGGTGTGCTGAGAACTATTTTCTCATCAATAGGGCAGCCACATGCTCTCGCTTTTATTGACCATCTAAACAAACACACAGGTTCATGTGATGCACTTAGTTTTTATTGTGAGAGGTCGATGTTTATTTATATTTCTCATAACAAAAAGAGGCAATTCTACTTGCATAAATTGTCTAGCTTCAGGCTTCTATATAGGAGTATACGAAGAGAAGAGAAAGAGAAGAGAAGAGAAGAGAAGAGAAGAGAAGAGAAGAGAAGAGAAGAGAAGAGAAGAGAAGAGAAGAGAAGAGAAGAGAAGAGAAGAGAAGAGAAGAGACTGACATTCATTTTCGTCTATTCATTATGACAGATATAAATTGCCAGTGGCAAGAATGTCCTCATAAGTCAGGAGTTCTGTCTTTAAAAACATGAAATAAACCGCGAGCGCTCCCACAATATCAAGCGTTAGAAGTAAGTCATTACTAAGCCACAGAAACACTCAAATTACCATTTCACCATTTCGTGGAGGAGTGTAAAAACAGAAATGCAAGGCTTTTACAAATTTTAATAAGTTCAGGAACCGTATTTTACATCATTAACAGATCTAGTGAGAAATGTTTCCCTCAGGATACGCAACAACTTTTCTGTTTACTTTGTGAAATTCATTTAAAACGAGTTCACAATATCATCCTTTTCTCCAAACCAGTTTCCACTATAACAATCACAGAGAGCTTTAATAAAAAACTGGTAGAGGTGTAACGGTGGTGATTATTTTCCTGCAGGTTATCATTATGCCAGTAGGTGGCAATAAGTCTTTATGAGTCGTTGAATCATTTAATTAGTGAATGATTCATTCACCACAGGAACTGGTTCAGGATTTAAACACGACGGTGCGTTATGATTTTCTATAGTATTATTCGGTCAAACACATGTTTGTGTTTCAATTGTGACTTTGTGTACTGATTTGGACTAAAATAATTATTGAGGTAGCACACTATGGAAGTAAATCACAAAGTAGAGTTATGAGTGGTAAAATAGAATCAATAGCTTATACTGAATTAAGGTATAGGTAATGAGTTGAATATATAATAAGACTAGTAAATGTGAATAATTACCGTTATGTATATAGCCTAATTAATTAATTAAGGTAAGAGCTTTACCTTACACTGCTATTATAATTGCCATTTTGACATTTTTCTTCAAATGGCAGAAAGGTGGAGCAGGCAATCTGTGTGCCATTAGAAAACAAGCTACTGAACTTATGGTAATCAACAAAGGTCACAATAATTTAAGAAGTGAGGTGGGAAAATATCATATCACAATCAGAGAGTCCAGAGACTGGATTAGGATTTGTGAAAACAGGTAGGTACAGTATTTTCCTAAATCATTTTTAATCAAGGTTATGTACGGAAAACTATATCACACTGAAACTGCTGTAATTAGGCCTATCTGCGGTACTCGGTTGGTGGCCTCCTTCATGTATTACTTAATGTGTCTTGATATGGTTATGTCTTCATTACTAAATGCATGTTATTAAATATATAACACATTACATTTTCAGTTTTAGCATTTCAACCCAGTAATATAGCCATAAAACACAGGCTGTATTAAAAGGAACACATAAAAGACAGGAGGGGGTAACAAAATGGTGACTTCATATGAATGTAATATGTTTAAAGAGGAAAAAGAACATCAGCAGTATAATCAATAGCACATGAATGAAGCTTCCCCATAATCCAAATGGCAATCATCCACTTTCCCTCTTCAAAACTCCACCACAAAACTGTATTTGAGACATTCACGAATGGTCGCTTCATTACTTCAACGGGATTTATTTTGGCAATGTATTTTGCTTTTTAATTGATTTCTGTCTTGATGGTGTGCAGTTTATAACCATGAAATTGCTTTTTTTCTCTATTTAAATTTTTCCGGTTAACATCAATGAGTTATTTTCAACTTTCTGTGCTCTTGAAAACGCTACAATGTCTGGGATCCTGCATGTTTTGCAGTTATGAATGTTATAAAGGGACTTGGCCTTGATATTAACAGTCATATTTTGGTAGGCTACGTAATTCTGTTCTCAATTTAGGCAAAAATTGGGAACTACCACAACATTTACTTTAACATCTACATCCAAAAAGGGCTGATTTTGCTATTTTGCAGTTTTGTGTCTTGATGTGTCCTTATTGATTGTGCTTTAACATGCATATAAATAATGTTTATGAAACAGTAGTTTATTAATGCTATTGCAGTGTAGCAGTGTTGTTGCTTTATTCTGGATCATCTGCACCGTTAAAAGATGAGAAATCGAAGCTAGGATGAACTGTGAAAGTCATCCTCCTCTCAATCTATTCCATCTGTCAGTACCAATGAATTGTAGTTTGAATTTTCTTGTTGGCAGCAGTCATGTCATTACAGAGAGCTCTGCATTGTCGAATGCCCTCGGCGAAATTTCATGGCTGTTAAAACTAGTCTGCATATTAACCCTCATTTACTGAAGTCACCACTTTCAACTTACACATCTCACTACAGTAAATCTTCAAAGAATTAAGAGTGATATTCGAACGCGGAGATTTCAGACTGATTGCTGCTTAGATTCAGAGCGAAGGAGAATAATACAAAGAGAAGGAGCCGAGCAGATCTGTGCATCTAGTCGACCTGTTGTCGACAGGCTAATTTTGGTTTCTCATTCATCCTCTTTTTCTCGTTCTTCCCTCTCAGACAACACATTTAGATACAAAATTGAGATAGATGTTTCCTGTGCGGGGTGTCGGTGCACTTGAACCCCAGACAGGGGTGTTATTTGAACGATCCACCTTCATCAGTGCATATATATTGTTTGCTGAGTCTTGGGTTCAGATGGGCTCCTCAGTTTGTTGTCGTGTTTTTTGGAGAGGAACGGCTGTAATGCAGTCCTTGTCCCTGAAATAGGATACACAGGCTGTACGTGTCAGAGATTTCACATTCACGAATCGGTTTGTTCTTTGATCAATGACGCTAACCTCAATGTGCAGCCTCCAGGTGTGTTCAAATGAGGTGCATTGCACCCCGGTTCTCTGAATAAAAAAGCAATCCTCCCTGTCACTCTTTTTCATTAAAGCGCATTGTGGCTCTAAAAGAGAATATTCTGAGTCTGGTGGAAGATGTAAGGAATAAAGATGACTACATTGCAAAGAGTTGATGTTTTATTAATACAGCCCTCTCAATATGATAAAAATGCAGCTTTTTTCTCTCGAAAAGGAAGGGCCATGTGAAGTTAGAATTTGCATTGATAAATAATTAATTGCATTTAGAGGTAATGAGGATGCACGCTCACTTCTGCTTTGCCTCTTCTTGTACCGTGACTCTTCGGTGGAAGGGTTAAACTGCCAGCACATAGAACCTGCACATGCTACTGCCAGTCATCGTGCAGATTATAGCTCTTTAAGCCCATACGAACACAGCTTAACATTAATGTTGTGAAAGCAGTTTTTAGTAACATCTGTTGGCGACGCCAATGAAGGATGCAAGTGCTGTGTCTGGAATGCTGTTTATATATGCCAATGTTTTGAAACCAATCAGGGGAAATGGTAATGTCATGTTATTATTTAAATGTTATTAATTTAGAAGAACCAGCTTTTTCTTTGTATGTATCTGATAAAAAAATTGCTGTATTTTGGTAACACTTTACTTAAAGCATTCTTGTAATGCATTATACAGGTATTTATAATGTACATTATAATGCATTATAGCTTTTCACAAATAATTGTAACCTAAGTTGAAATGCATTATAATCTTTGCAGATGTCTTGTTGTATCTGAAATTGGTTGTTTGTCATGTGTTTTACTGCATTGTATAATATTATGAGATCCTACAATGCATTATAAAGTGTGTTACCAGGCCTAATCAATGCATTAAAAATACTTTTATAATGCATTATATATGAAGACTTCAAGTAAAGTGTTACTCTTAAACCCCTGTATGAATAAGTATAAATCATGCACAATGATTGAATTAATGATTGAATAAATAAATGTAACATTTTTCTATTATTTTATAAATTTTTAGTCAAAATCTTAGCTTTCATCTTAGAAATTATTTTTTTCAGTCTGAGTGAACAGTTTAAAAGCAGCATTTTTTCTTCTTCAAGAGTCATAACCCAATTTGTCTTTCTACAAACAGTCAAAGCACTAGAGTACTAGCACAGGAGAAGAGAAAGCATAGCTGTCCAAACATATTCTAAACGATCATTGTGAAATATCTGAGGTCTGTATTCATGTTGAAAGGCCTTCACAGCTTTTCAAGTACCTTGTACCTTTCCAATCAGAGAGTTGTAATCCTAATTCGTTCTCTTTTTAAAACAGACAGAAAGAGAAACTGTGTGGTTTCACATTCCTCCAGGATTTCTAATAGCAGAGTGCACTGCCAAAACCCAAATTGGTGCTTTACTTACATGCCATTGGGTTCAGCTCAAATGATGTCCAAAGGCTGGCCTATATACCTCACTGTATCCTGCAATTACCAAAGATTAATATATGACTTCATTTTCCTTTTCTTTCTCAGTAATTCTGGGACCGGAGCCAGCAGCACAGTTTCCTTTTGACTCAAAGACATCATTCAGTCTCTGTTTACACTTGTTTTATAAGGGAAAAAAACCTTCTCAAAGCAACCATCTCTCTCTGCATTTTCCTGCTCTCTAACATAATTGATAGAAAATTGCCTCTATCTATCATTTAAATGTAATCACATTTGTGAAGGAATTTTTATGAAGATAAATACAGAAATAAGTCACAGTTGATCCCAAGGTCAGTCAAATGGACTTGGAGGAAACTTTGTAGGCAGGTGAAATTGTCCTTAATTTGCTATTGTGCTTTGAGAGCTTTGTCTCATGGTCATTTTCAGTAGTCACACGTGTGATATTATTACAGTAGACAGAAACATTATGGCCATGGAGACTTGTAATTGTATACGGCAGGGTGTGTTTGTAACACAAGCTTACTTTGCATTAGCTGGAATCAAAGCAGACAGCTAAAGATGACTCATTTGCAACCAGCGAGACACAGACTGTCACTGACTACTGAAACTGCCACATTTTTACACAATAATTGGATGGATGTGAAAAGATCACCGTTTTTTCCAATGTTAATAATGTCCCTGTATATGATTACAGAACGCATCGGCTATCAGCTGTCTGCATATGCAAAAGTGCAAGACAAAGTGATGCTATAGCATCAACAATAAACTCATTTTAATGTTGAACACTCTAAACTGGGGACCATGCAAACCAGATTTTATAAAAATACCATAATTGCTACAATTATCTTTACTACTGTAAAACCATAATAAATGGTTATGGGATCTCCTTCAAACTGCACATATGCTATATAAATGCACATCTAAATTTAAATAAAAACAAATATATTTTTAGGGTTGTCTACTAAAAACTGCTATGTAACAATACCTATTTACATTCTGCCCATTGCAAGCAGAGCACACATTATGAAATGAGTCCTTACAGAGAGTATTTTATTCTTGTCCTAGAGCTAATTTTACCTCTAAAGAAACAATGACTCAACATCCCAGCTTTTGACTTTAGAAGTTTGATCAGAATGAGCCTTTGAGTGTTTTTGCTGATGTTGATGAAATAAAACACACAATGCAACCTGCAAATCTAACTGATTTGATTTCTTAAGCTACACAATTCATTTTGAAGTGTTAATGCAGCCATCACATTTCTTAAAATATAAAGGCAGCTTTATATTTTTCATGTACAAAAGTCCATACCGTGAGAACAGGTGGCATTTTAGACAACATTATGCATATATTCTTTATTCCATGCATCCTTTTTCTATCTACTACCCACTAAGGAAGATATGTTCAGGTCCGTTCAAAATGCATGTGTAGTGCCTTTCACAAGTTAAGCAGTTTTTGAATAAGGCGCAGAGAGTGAAAGGTCATATGCATATGTCACTGATTCATTTCAAAACGCTATTTTATTTGTCAGCTCTGTTGTGGTCTCTTATCAACTGATCAGGAAATGATTTCAAATGATATGCAAATTTAAAAACGGGGCTGGTGCATTTCTTTGTTGATCAACCGATCTAATATCTACACAGAACTAGATTCAGTTTTATTTATCAGCACATGGTTAGTGGACTCAGACTATGACTCAGTCTTCTGTTTGTTATTCAGTGAAACATTCATGGGTTCAGACTGTACTTCCAAATAAAAAATAGTTTTAACATCACAATAAAAAAATTCAAAGCAGGCATTCAGATCGCTGTTATTGTGCTGTCAAAGGTCTTATTTTTACTCTCCTCACTTATATATTCTCTCTAACTCCATCTCTCTCTACCACTCTCAAACAATCGAGTGCACACTGATGTATGCGTACATACATATATCATCTCTGCTTTTGAATAGGCTTAGTCAGAAATGGAAATGAGTGAGTCAGCATTGCGCAAGAAGCTGTTTTCTGCCAAAGCTTTTTGAATATCGGTGAAGAGCGATATAAAGAACATTAGCATGTTGATGGAACTTTGCATCTTGTCTGAACAGACTGTATCTGTTGGAAACAGAGAAGGACAAACTGAAATGCGGCTAGGGTCATTGAAATTTTATAGAGTTCTGTAACTTTTGAAAATGAATATATTTGTGTTATGATGTAGGGAAGGATCTCTATAAAAAGACCGTACTGTCAGACTTCCAGTATGTTCTGGTCGAGCTCTAGGGCCTACATTTTATTAATTATAACTTGATTATTTACACGATGGCAAGAAAATTAGCAGAATGCATTTTAGTCTGGAAGCTGAGATGATATAAACAGATAAAGTTAGCTATTGTTCACGGGGGGATTGAGAGTTAGCTTAAGCCAAGTTGATGTTAATTTTTATATATTGTTTACACTTTAGAATACACATAATACTGTGAACACATATTCACTGTTAATTAATAGTTTTCCCTCAATAAACTGATCATTTGCTGCTTATTAGTAGCTAGTTAGGTAGTTGTTATGTTTAGGTATGGGGTAGGATTAAGGGATCTAAAATATGGAGGAAAAGGCATTAATATGTGCTTAATGAGTAATAAATGGCCAGTATGATATGCGCTAGTAAGCAATTAGTTAATAGTGAGAATTGGTCCTCCTTAATATAAAGTGTTACCATTTTAAGAATCATCTTTGGACATTATGAGTATATTTACTTCTAGAATTACAAGTGAAAGGGAATGATTTTACAGTGAGACCAACTAACTACAACGAAACATCACAGGAACCATACAATTGAATGTCATTTCCTATATGATGCCAATGCATACTGGATTTTCTTAAGGAAATTGATTTTTAAAGGAAGAAATTTAAATATTTTAAAACAATCTCTATATTCACCTAATTTTGATTACAAATTACTAATACATTTTACTGTTAAAATTGTGAGTTTAATATTTTAATCATTCTAATATATGCTGATTTGACTTATCAATGTCAAAAACGGTGCTGCTTATTGAGTTTGTTGAATCCTTTAAACTTTTTTTTACAATTCTTTGACGAACAGAATGTACAAAACAAGCATTTATTTAAAGTAGAAATATTTTCTTACATTATAAATGTCTTTACTGTAATTTTGATGAATTGAATGTGTCCTTGCTGAATAAAATTAACTTATATAATAAAAAACTTACCCACCCAAAATGTTAAATTGGGGTGTATTTGTTTTTAAATATTAGGACATGTATGAAAGGAAAATATGTAGATGTGCAGCCAATTTGTGCTTTTCGTAAAATAGATTTGTTTAAAGAGACTAAATATTTATTATATGTCAGCATTTTTACTGTTGGCAGAAAAGATAGTAGGCCAGAATTGCCTAGAGGAGGTTTGCACATGTTTGCAAGTAACAGAAACCTGAGCATATGTACAAAAGTAAACAGTGTAGTTAGTTCAGTACGCCTGGTTTCTGTCTGTCAGTAAGGTACTCAGCTCTTGCTATATTGTGAAGTGCTGGTACTGCTGGGCATCTTGAGTGCAGAATAGTCCTATTATAAAATTATAGCAATTGGACGATGCATTTATTTGGATTTTACTAGAAACCGTAAATGTTTGGCTATAGTGAAGTCCAAAAGTATGAGAACAAATGTGACCCTCTCTGTGAAAACCCAGCTAAAGTCCCTTTTTTGAGATTAACTATTTTCTGCATAAAATCATCCTACATATTGTAAAGAACATTCTGTGAAAATATATTATCGGTATCTTTAATATTGACTGAGTAAGGCCATGTCAAAGATTGAATCATAGTGAAATTAATGCTTGTAATCAAACTTTGATGCTCGTTATCTCAGAATTCGATGTTTAGACTTACTGGTTTTATAGAGAGTGTCACAAATTATTAGAATTTTGAGTGAAAACGTATTTTATGTTTGTGCATCTTGTGCATCAATTGACTCAAGAACATCTGACCTTCTGAGTTCACATCCGTTGACGTAAGGGTTACACATTTGCTTAAATTTGCTTAGTGACCTAGAAATAAGAATCTTTTCATTTGACGTCATAGCTTTACTTTGTTTCACATTTTCATTGTCCTAAACTTTCTGTTTATTTCTAGATTTAAACAGGTGTGGGGGGAGGGGGGTCATACAATGTGGTCTCAGACTTTTGAGCCTCGCTGTATATCATTTGTGTAAGTACATGTCCACGGCGATAGAGTTATATCTCACCACTCAACAGCTATGAAGTGATGAGATCATGCCAAATGACCTGTATTGTGTTGCTGCTGCAGTTTGTACCACATTCATTTAGCACACATCCGTCCTCTTAAAGCTCCAGGGAATAAAAGCCACAGCCATCGCGTCTCACCTTGTTAGAGGTGGTGGGTCTGTACTGGAATCTGCTTTAAAGAATGAAGTTTGGAGAATGCTGAGCTGACGGCACTGTGAATCTGTAAACACCAATGTAAATCAATTACAACTGGAAAAACACAGTCCCATGTATAATTTGATCTGATTATGCTGTTGACAGCAGCGGCGTAATGATTACTTCCACACAACAGAGGCAAAGCGTGTTGCTGGTTCCGAGATGTGAATGTATCAGGCTAGAAAATCTTTGATTTGATTTGTCAAGTTGTTAGGGCAGCACTAGAAATTCGATTTGATATTAATTAAAGGGAAATGGAGAAGGGCGGAAAAATGAATGTGGTAATAGCCTGTGACGACTTCAGAAAAAGAGTTCAGGTGCGTGTGCTTTGTATGTTCGAGATCAATATTAGTGTGCTCGTTTTGATGAGAAGAAACAGTGTGATTTGATCAGTGTAGACCTCAATCTCTTCAGCTCTTTATTGCTTCTGGAGTGATTGCACTCCCACTCCACCTGGGCTCACTCTGCCCATGCATCTGATATCCTCTGTTCAGAATGTTATAGAGCAAACAATGTAAGATGAGTTTTTGGATTTCAATTTTTATCTATTTTTTCTGTGTGTGTGTGATAGAGGGGGTGGGTGGAGTTGCTATGCGCGGAGGTTGTATAATAGAAAATGAGTAAAGATCAGACCGACTACATTTTGATGAAGGAATGATTTGCTGGGGCGCTTTGTGCTGTGTTTAGACCTATGGTTTAGACCAGGTGTCGTGAAACAGCATATTTCACTTATCAATAGTGAGTCTATTATATCATTTTTATTAATTTTTTGTCAATTTAATCTTGAGTTGTGCAGCTCAGCCTAAAAAAAGGATAAACAATGCAGTGAGTAACTCTCTCTCTCTCTCTCTCTCTCTCTCTCTCTCTCTCTCTCTTAAAAAACAAACAAAACAGCTGTTTTATTCTACATGAAGTAGATCGCTTCATGGTGGGGGGAATACTGAAATTCAAGTTTGTTTATATAGTACCTTTCAAAACACATACTGTTTCAAAGCAGCGTTGCAGGAAATGCTTATTTCAGTGTTAAAATGTTTAATTATTCTGTTATCAGTCAGATATGTGTCAAAGTAATGTCCTTAAGGCAACAATATACAGATACAATGTTATACACTGTACTCACTATTGAATTATCTTCAAGTATGAAAACAATGCCAAAACCTGGACATTTTAGGCAATTTAAACATTTTGGCCAGGACATGTCAGGGAATAAGAGGACATATGGTCACCCTACTTGTGCTTGCCTTGTACATGACCCTTCCAAAAACCATGCCGCTCTCACGCAACACATCAGTTTCATATGCAGTGAAAAAACACATCACGGAGCAAAGGAGAAACTGACAATGAGCCGATCTTTCAACCGTGTAAAGATGTAGATACACCGTTTTTCAAATTTAAGTCCACTGACCTTAATCTACTCTCCTGTGTTTCATTTGTCGGACAAAAATCGTGTTATGAAAGGTCAGATCGACTATTAAGAAAACTCCCTGTGAAGGGTCAGTTATTACAGAATAAGGGTTTACCAGTTTTGTATCTGCAGTCTTCGTAAGTGTTGGCGTCGTATCAAATCTTTGCAAAGGTGGATCAACTGTAGCTGGAGAAATCACCTCAGGATGGGCATGACCAGCCAAATTCTGTCTATTTTTAGTCACTTTTGCAACAAATCGATCATAGTTTACTCTGAATACTGTACTTTTACAATGACATCGATAATAACTGAAGAACTTGATATCATGATATACCCACACCACTAGGTGTCAGAATACGTTCATGATTTTGCCATATTGGACAGTGGAACATCAACAAAAAATGCTGAGCTTCCATTTAAGCACACTTTCTAAGAAAAATATGGGTTGAATTCAGAATAGCATACTGGCATACAACTATTTCTGACATATGGCAAAAAGTAGTAAGAGTAGTATGCTAGTATGCTATTACAAATTTAGCCATGGTCTTGAGGCTTCCAAACCCAGACTTGCCTATATCTGAAACATCCTTTCAACGGATGGACATTTAATTATGTGTTCTTTCAAATTTCCAGACTAAGAAGGAACATTGTTGAACACACAGTAGTTTGACCAAACAATATAAACATTCCCTGAATGGATTTGTTTTCATGAACTTTATGACCTAGATTCTGCTAAATCTTAAATATTTATCTTCACACAGTGAAACCATCTTGTTGTATTCACTGAAAACCACATTCTTTCATATCACTCAGTTTTCAAAAGCTTTATGTTATTGTTACTGAGATAGAATTGACATTTATGGACTAAGAGAATGGAGAACAAGCAAACAGTATAATTTTTGATAAATGAGGAACGTCATACGTAACCGTTTTTAATGATCATTATTTACTAGCGAACAGAGAGCCAAGACTAAATCCAAACTATGATGAATTGCTGATCAATACATTGATGACAAGCCACCAGAGCCACGGAGTGTAATGGGAGATTGTGTCTGAACTGAATATGTTCAATCAAGCTGTTGTCTCGCAGTAAATGTTACTATACAATGCATGTTATTTGACTTGGCACAGCGAGCTCAGTGTGGCATGTGGTTTGCAAAACACAAGGAGGGTTTTATAAGGGGCAGCTGTGATTACATTCCTCTCTTCCATTCCTTCTCATTATGAATGTGAAACAGAATACAGCCCAAGCATAACTTACAGCACTTACAGGAGGTGTGAAACTCCACTAAGGTACAAACCACACAAAATAAAATATACATAATGCTGGTGGAGTTTCATAGTCTGGCTCTCTTGTGTCCAAAGGACTTGTGCTGACTTCTCAAAATGAAAGGAGAGTCTGTTACTGTGAAGCCATGAAAATAAACATGAACATTTCACAACTTGGACTTTTTAAGAGGCAGAGAGCTCAGTGAAGGACATGACAACCTAGATAGGCCTACATGCACCCACCATCTATAATACAAAATCATAAAGAGCTTTGTTGTATGGAAGCCCATTTCAACCACATAAGAAAATAAATGAATTATTAAATAAAATGCTGAAAATTATATAAAGCTGGAAATTATGTTAGAAATTATGAGAAATACAATGGCATAAATGTCAGAAGGGAATTCTCATAATTATAGCAATAATTGTAATGGTATAGAGAACAATTCTAACTATTAACTAGTTGCTTATTAGCATGCCTATTATAACATATTGGCTGTTTATTAGTACTTATAAAGCACATATTCTACCATATTCTACATCCTTAATACTGCCTTGTTAACTATTAATAAAAAGCAAATAAGGAGTTTGAAAGGAGTGAAATTATTTCCTTATTACATACATTTCTCATAATGCCAAAACTCAGGAACTCTCGCAAAACAGATGCCATGCAATAGAACAATAAAACTGATCTGGAGAAGCGATCTCCAAGGAAATCTAACAACACCACCCTGACCCTGGTCACATGCGTAACCCGAGACGTTCTCCTTCAAGGGAGCTCACACTGCATCATCTAGTGCCACTCTCAATAGTGTACACTAGAGGATGCAGTGTCTCGGGCCCTCTCGGGGAATCATGGTTACATGCGTAACCCGAGACAATTTCTGTTAAATTCCACAAAAATTAGAACAGCTAAAGCTGGACATAAGGAGAATCTTAGCAGATTTCCGTACCCTCAAATCACTAGTTTTTGTTTTTCTATATTCTATATACTCGTTTTCAAAACACAAAACACCTTCCTACATGTGTACTGTGTTAGGCTAACCAGGACTTGTCATAGCACTTGCATGTTGTTGCTCTTTTGTTGGTTTTGATTGCTTCTATTATGTCCTCATTTGTAAGTCGCTTTGGTTAAAAGCGTCTGCTAAATGACTAAATAAATAAATAAATAAATAAATAAATACATCTTAAACATTCACACACTATAAGATTTAAAAATCGTGGTGCATCACACACTACAAGTTATTAATATTATTATGCTGAAGGGAGCAGCGCACATGATTGACGTTTTAGCAACCAATGTTTACATATCGGGTGTGCCTCACATGTCCTCAAAGTGAAGCTGTGGGCTCTTTGATCGCCCCTGGTGGCTGGCTGCAATACAGGTCATAAACACCGCCTTCCATTTAAACGAATGGGACTCGAGTCAAAATAAAAAATTATTACACTTCCAATACAATTTTGGTCATTTAAGGTAGTTGTTATCACGCTGATGGATCTTCAATTGTTCGTTTTTGTGATAAGTTTCATCTCAGCTAGTAATTTGATGCTATAAAAACGGGGCGTGCAGTTATGGTTGATTGGGTCTGCGGGAGTTTGATTCTGCGGCTCGACCTCATGACACTACTATGCAGACTCTGGCTCCAAACGAATCTCTACTGCGCAGGCTCTCGATCCAAATTACATAATTTACTCAAGATGGCAACGGCCATACTGAGATGGAAGCGGAGACTCGTCGCCCATCTTTTTTTACAGTCTATGTTACATACGTTGGCTAGCCTGCTAGCAGATTTCACTCACCTGGTACGTTGAAAACTGAGGCGATATCACCCCAGCGCTTCTTTTTTCCCTTACAGTTGTGATACATTTTTGACACATTATTCTGACAGTGTTATTGCAAACCTTACACAAGCATTTTCTCCATCTCCACTGTCCAACGGCCCTGTGCAGCAGCTTGTTTTACAGTCGCGCATTGGCTATTGTGAAAGTATACTGACATAATCATGTTTGATATGATCGGGCTGGCCCCGATTTGTGAGCGAGCAGATCAGGAGGTGCAAGATTCGGTCTGTGAGCGCCTCACATTACCAGATAATCTGCACTGAACATTGGAGCCGATCGAGGTTCTCAACAAAATTTTTCCTCCGATTCTCGGGAGGGAAAATCGTGGCTAAATCAGGCTAAAAATCCTGTAGTGTGAGCCCGGCTTTAAGACCAGAATCATTGAGAAAAGGTGCAATCAGAACCAGAATCATTAAATAGGGATATTTATTAAGAGCTACTGAGCTTAACCTACTGGATGAATGGATTGTTTTGGGCACAGATCATCAACTACTTCCACTGCAGCATTTGGGTTTAGTACTTGGTGGTCTGAAAGTGGACTCCCGATCAGAGATTGTTATGAGCTAATCAGTGGGTTCAGCGATGCTTGGTTGATTCCGGAAGCTCAGCTTCAGGAGAAAGGACATGTAGTTCAGGGACAGTGGAGAATCTTATACCACTCTAATAGTCCTTTGATTCCCCTGTCACAGCCGACTTGAGGGGCAACAGACCTAGTTTGCTCTGATGGTCTCTTTCTGCTGGGTCATTGCCTCTGTTAGAGTACGGTTTGCAGTGACCCCCTTTTAGCAGGGTCCTGTCAAGACCCCATCATATTGTAGCTCTATATGTTCAGACATCGGTTTGAACTTCATTTTAAATTTTTAATATAATATACGTCTAGAAAAATCAGTTAATGCTGAGTGATGTTTAATCGATGTACTTCTAAAACAGTTGAAAAATCAATATTGGTTATCCTCTAGCTGTACTTAAGTGACCACTCATTGGGTTTAATTATGCCTGACTCTCTTTCAAATGCTTTTCTTTAATGAGTTATGTTAACAAAACGAGGAGTCCGTTGTGACTGATCTTGTATCATTTATCTGGAAAAGGCTCCATGGGAATGTTAGTTAACATGAAGCCTGTGAACAAAACCTGAGCCTAAGTAAGTTTAGAGTGTGATGAAATTCCTAACTTGGGAGGCTCCATGAAGCAAATTCCATCGTTTCGAGTCTCTCCTTTTCACATTTCATCATCAACACTTGTGTCACATTCACCAATTGAATGGGACATTGTCCTCCCTCAGAGCCCAGTCTCAATAACTGCCCATTTTCTGGGTCCCTGCCCTCACACAATCACGTATCAACTCCAATCTGTCCACATAATGCTCTGCTGCCTGCCTGGAATGGCTGCTAAAACCTAGTGCCACTCCATTTGCATCCACTGCTTCTGGCTAGGGTACGATTCCCTGCTATAATAAAAAAAACCTGTCGAGAAGGTGCAGGTTTGATGCATTTTGTCACCAGAAGAACTTGTATATGCAGCATTTCAAAGCACTAACACCTATTTTTAAAACTGTTTCCATACTGAGATGCAGTGTCCATACAACTCGAAGCAACTCAAAAAGATTCATCTTTATAAATGATACCTATAATAATACAATTCTATGGGACATGCATTGAAGTATTTTAATGTAAGCTTGACATCTAAATAATGTTTGTAACTGCACCAGATATGGTTATACTCATCAAGTGTGCATAAGTCAACTGCCCGTATCTGAGCACTATTTGCAGCTCAGCATAACATTAATATTCCTCTTAATGGCAGTTTTGTTTTCCACAGACCTGACACTCTAGACAAGATTGTTAACAAGACAAAGAGCCTTCTAAAGTAACTTTAGATTGATAGTAGATTAGTGAGGATGTTAAGAAAGGAGAAATCTGATCTGCTATTTGCTTAAAAGGGTCTTATACTCATTGTGGAAAAAATGGTTTGTATTATACAATGGTCAGTTCTGGTCCTTGAATTTGATTGACAAAGTGTGCGGATGTTTAGTCCAGCCTATCAGTCTGTGCATTTAGTACATTTTTAATCTTTCTGCAAGCTCCATCATTAAACCAGAAGCTGGCGACAAGTTACTGTCTTAATGAAAGTGTGTAATTATCAGTCGATGTGTTCAAAACATTGATCATTCTGGAAATGAGTGAGACAATTAATTAATTCAACCAATTAAAAAAACGGATTTATTCAGGAGCAAAACAAGTGACTGTTTTTAAGAGACAATATAGTAGGCAACAAAACAGTATGTGATGCAAGAAGTATGTCCAAATTTATAGTACTCATAAAAGAGTAGGCAAAAAGTGCCTGGATGGCCTACTACTTCCAACATATGATGGAAAATGTACCATCCCATCAGGCCACAGCAGATGATTTGTGAATGGCAGTAAAATGATGCAACTGATACTGGTAAGTCAAATGATAATGACAACATGGCAAATGTAGCATGTCTAGATTACATTCATACTATATAGAACTTTATAATAGTTGCTAAGTAATTACCTATTCAAAGTAAGTACCTATATGTGATTTTGGAGCTATAATTGTCTGAGCATTCAAAACCAATTCATTCAAAACAGAAGCAAGGGACTGTCATTATGAGAGTCATTTACAGCCCATTTGTTCAAAACATGGAAAGAAACAAGTGTCTTTATGAGTGAATCATTGAATCATTCATTCAATCAGTGTGTTCAATAACACTGATTCAACAAAACTGAGGAACTGAGGAACAAAACAAGTGACTGCATTCATGAGTGAGTCATTGCATCATTCACTCAATCTATAGACTACATTCAAAATACTGATTCATTCAGGAAGAAAACACCCCAATGCACTGTATTTTGTTCAGAGACATTCAGTTCATCCTGCTTAGAACTTTTTTTTTCTCACCGGTGCTATATTGTGAACTATTAATTTATTACTTATTAAAATATTGTGTAAAAGCTGTAGTACTGAACATCAGCACTCTTGCTCGTGTGATACTGCTTAAAAATAGAAGCGTAATGAATCTCTGCAGAGATTCTCTTTCATCTCTCAACTACCCAAAACTGTCACTGATGGTATAACAGCCTAATTTGCAAACATATCTGATGGAGTCCGCAACTGTTACATTACAACAGAAAAATGTTGTCTGAAAACATAACACCACATTGTTTTTATTTTACCACTGCTCGATTCTGACAACTGTGTAAACTGCCCACACAATATAATTGCACAGCAAACGGCAAAAAAGGATTTGAATATTCTCAAACCGAATGTTGTTCTCTTTTGGAGCCCGTGGGAAGAATTACAAGGCCATGTTCTTGTGCACCCCCAGCCCTGTGTTGTCAAGCACACTCAATTCCATTTGGCAGTGAGTGATCAATATCTCTCTCCCTCCCCTCTCTTCTTCCATACTGCACATTTATATCTCCCTCATTGGCATAAAGATATGGACGTTATAGCAACCCACAGCTCATTGGTTAGAAATGGTAGTTATTTTTAGAGCAGCTTAATGGAACAATAGTCATTCCTCTCTCGCCCTCTCTCTCTTTCTCTCTCTCTGTGCACATTTTCTCTTTTGGGCAAAAAGGTCATGGTGAAATGGATTAGATTTTGTTGTTTGATTTATATCTGTTGTTATTATGTCCCTTTCAGAATCCCATTCCAGTAAAGTGCTGATCTGCACCGCATATGAATTTTTGTTATATGCAGAATATAATGTCCACAAACAGAATATACGAGAAACTATATCTGATTTCTTTCTGTAGCCCACTTTCTCATTAGGACACCTTATCATTAAGTTCTTTCTTTCCATAATACTTCTCCATCTGAGTGTCTGTGGAGGTGTAGTAGCCTGGGGCTTTGGGGACCCTTGGGATTTACTACTCCATCCCAGGAATTTCTCTCTCTCTTTCTCTCTCTCTCTCTCTTTTTTTAAACCATGGTCCTTTTCTATTCACATGCGAGAAAAAAAGAAACTAGTGATTTGATATCTGTGCTGAGGGAATGTAAAGGGACCCTCTGTCTCCATCGTGGCATACAGTATATTTTTGTTTCTAAAATAAGTAGTAATGCAGACGGGAAATGCACCAGCTATACAAGGGCGTTGAGTTGTCTCTCAACCCATGAAGCAACCATCTGTTTGGGCTTTAAGCTCTATTGTATTAAAGCTGTAATAGCAAAAGGTCATTCCGGGAATGACATCAATAAACTTGTGAATTAATGCAAAACAAAAGAGGGAAGCGATACCTCTGTACTCGAGGGCACATCTGGGTCTACCTAATCTTCTGCTATGGAAACAAATCAATTAAAGCCACAATTATGTCTGATGTGAACAATGAAGGACTTAATTTTACACAGACACGTTTTAATGAATGAGTGAAACCCATGTAGAGGATGGAACATCCATGTAGCGTGTTACACATCTTAGATTAAAAATCTGAAATGCAAGTCTATGAAATTATAGTCTTACTCTTTTCCGGTTCAAAATACGCATGATAAAACTTAATCAACCATGCCTGAAATGCAAGCCCTAGTGCCTTTGGCAAGAAAAACAACAAATAAACTATCCATGTGAATATTGGGAGGAGAATAATAGAAATGTCAAATGGAATAATCCTTTGTCACTGATATTTCCCCCCTGACCATGAAAGGTCATGGCAGATCACTCAATTAGATGGCCTGTGGCCTGAAACCTTTCTGGCCTGCGTTCAAGCAGAAATCCTCGCATACCCAGAGCTCCCCCTGCTGTTGCTTTGAAGCAGCTACAAGTGTGCCACCAGCCCCTGGTGCCAAGAATCCTGTCAAACTACACCAGAGGGAATACATCTGTATTTATTTGAGAGAGAAAAAAGAAAGAAATCTGTTAGCATTTTGCTTTAAGACGAAGTTTACTGGTACATCACACTATAAATGACCACTTAAATGTGTTTTGCACCATCTAAAAAAAACTAATATGGAACTTTGTGTTTTGCAGCTAATTTTCATATCCACTTTGCATCCATGCTCATGAAATTATTCCAGGTTACACACTTCAGTCATTTCTGTTTCTGCAGGGAAGCACAATGTTTGATCAAAACAGGTTTGGGCAGATTTGGGACAGTACGTCCAGGGAGAAAGACACTGTCTTGCATCCTCTTCTGTGTTCACAATCCGTCTGTTTACTTACAGGTGTGTGCCTCATAAAATAACTTTTCATACACATGGTAACTGCAGAGTGAGCATATTGAGAATGCATATGTTTATTTAAAGAATGTCTTTGTGAAGTGAATAAAGATTAAATGAGCATAGGGTTTGTCTAAAAGGACAATGTGGAAAGTGTACTTGTGTGTGCAATTGCTGATGCACAATATATCTGATATTATCAACACCATACGGGATTATTATAGTTGACTAAAACTAAAACATTTGTCACTTGACATAAAAATATATGTATAAATTAAAAAACCAATTCACAATATTAATAAAATATTGTAATAATTTATTGTTCTATCAGGCGCTTTATATTTGAAACCCCTAAAAGTTCTACAGTATGTAGAACCCACCTTTTCTAAGCGTGTACATGGTAATTTCCCATATTTTTACAGTAAATCAGTGTTATATTGGTTATTGGCTGTTATTAGATTTTTCTAAATGATTGTTGAGATTAAATATGAAATATTACATGCTCATTTTCCCATATTTTTACATTTTGATTACTTTTGTTGTCATCCCTCATTTAAATGTAAATCTTAAAAATACAAATAATTTAATGTTAATTGTAATATTTAGCAAATCTCAAAATAAATATAAAATTTGTACTGTACATTTATAATTTTGTGATACCTAAATTAATTTGATACTAAAATGTACAATGATTGATGTCAATTTGTATTATTTATTTTGTATTTATTTAGACACATATTGGTTGAATATTATTATTATAATTGTTACTTACCATAACATCAAAATATTAATCTTTAGAATTTTTGTATGCTTTTTTAAGAAAAATGTTTAATGCTAATATGGTGTATTTGGTAACACTTTATTTTAAGGTTAAGGACTTTATTCTCACTATTAACTAGTTGCTTATTAGCATGCATATTACTAGCATATCAGTTTATTAGTAAAGCAAATATGAATTCCTTATTCTGCTTGATCATATTTTAGATCTCTTAATACAACCTCATACCTAAACATAACAACTAATTTACTAACTATCAATAAGCAGTAAATAAGGCGTTTGTTTGGGGAAAACTCTTAGTTAATAGTAAATATGTGTTCCCTATTCTAAAGTGTGTATTTCTAATGGTGAAAGAAAGAAAGAAAGAAAGAAAGAAAAGAAAGAGAAAGAAAGAAAGAAAGAGAAAGAAAGAAAGAAAAGAAAGAACACACACTCAAATTAAATTGAAACCATGCAAATATAAAATGCATTAAAAATGAATTTATTTGAAAGACATAAAGAACAAATACGTCTGGCTTCCATACATACTGACATGAGCACTTCTCAAATATCCAAATGAGAATCTCAGTAGAAATGACGCCTAGTGTCTGTTGTGAATGTGTGTGTGTGTGTGTGTGTGTGTGTGTGTGTGTGTGTGTGTGTGTGTGTGTGTGTGAATCCACGCTTGTTGCTTGTTGAATCCATGTTTGTTGTTCTATTTTAGACTGATAGGATTTGTGACTGATTGTTATAATCTGCCTGTTTCAGGCCCAAGGGAGAGCTATTAACACATTAACATCTGTATCTTGTTTATTTGTCATGCTATGATTTCCCTCTAATCAAGTCTTAATAACGACACGAGGATTGAGGAATTAGCTGTCTGGTGGGCATTGTGCGAATCTTCTAGCTGATTACTGGAGTGAAACACTTCATTTAGCGTGGCACACTAGGTTGACTACCTCAATTAACCATTCGCCGTGATGTCAGAGCATGACGAGTGTGTTTAAAGATGAAAGCTCCTCTCGTGCGCTTCACCCCAGCTTTAAACGAGGAGCAAACATACGTTCACATCCTCATTAAAGATGTGATGATTCTGCTTTGTGAGGTGACACTACTATCAGCTTTCCATGAGCGATTTTAATAAATAAGTTTTTAAACTGACCCTAGTGCTATCTTTGTGTCGTCAACCTCGAAATGTCTTTAAATTGCGCTCTTTTGTGTAATGCATCTAATGAGCAGTCGGTGATTGCTGTAATTTCTTTCACAGACAGCTGAGGGCGCTGCAGTGCCTTTAAATCAACACATTTATTAAACACAGCCGTCTTCGGTAGCTAGGAGTAATTTGATATCAGCCATCTAAAAGTCATAAAATAATAGGACGACTACATCTCTTTATACAACCGTTACTATTGCCAAACATACAGCCAGTTTGGTCCAAAGTCCAATTATATGTCTTTTTTCTGTGGTAGCCTACTACACACTTGTGGACCCACAGCAGCAACACTACATTGTAGCAACAGGCAAGACAATAAAGTATAACTATTTATTTGACCTTAACAAAAATGGCAGTGTTGGTAAAACCATTGTGCTGCATTATGTACCATGATATTGAATGTGCCATGGTACTTTGGATCTTACATGATATTATTTTCTACTGTACTGTTTACTTCACACAATGGCATGCCTTTTCGATGTAAACAAACAAGATTTTGACTTTTTAGCCATCCACAGGTGTGGATCCTCTGTATTCAGAAGACAAACAACTTAAATGCGTCTATGTACTGTTTTAAAGGCTTTGAAGCTGCTGGGTGGAGCTGTATGTGATGTTTGCTATGGGGGATGTTAATATTTCCATGCGGAGTGGAATAGGTCATCGGTATAATAATCAGTAAAAATCAGTAAGTTCGCTTCATGTCAACGCCCTTAATGACAGCATGCTAACATCATAATACACAGCCATCTTTTTGCCGTTGCTTTGTGTGTAGACTGGTGTTGAAGCGAATATTCACTAGGTTTTCTTTTATGAAACCAAAGTGTCAGAGATTTAAAGAGGTCACTTGATGAAACATCAGTAACGTTGCAGTTAAAGCCTAAATAAAATAATAACAGTAATAATAAAAAACTTAAATGAACATTAGATATTGGCAATTCACTGTAATAAGTTTAGGATAACGTAGTAAAATGACTAAAACCTGAAATAAAACAAACTAAAATGTAAAAAAACACACACTCAAATTAAATTGAAAACATGCAAATATAAAATGCATTAAAAATGAATTTATTTGAAAGACATAAGAACAAATACGTCTGGCCTACATACTGACATGAGCACTTCTCCCCAAATATCCAGTGAGAATCTCATAGAAATGACTCTGTGTCCTGTTGTGAATGTCAGGTTGTATATGCTTACTCCTTAGATGTTAATCATTATGACGACAAGGGGTTTTCAAGGTATGTAAGCAGTTCTTTTCACATTAACATTGTTTCCCACGATAACAGCAGTCTGTGGCTTTTCAGGTTTCAGAAATAATATGACATGCAGACACATATCTGTCAATGAATCATGTTTCCTTTTTTGCAGGACTACAAAGAGATGTACAGCTTTGCTAAAAGTTGTGTAAAGAAAGATAATGAAAGACCAATAGACTAGTTATCTATTAAACTGCTGTATGCCAGCTGCTGAGCCCTGAATCTGTAGATCTAAGCAATACAGCTATCTATCAAAAATACATTTAAAACAAACATTAAACACAGGATAATAGACCTATATAGTCCTTCATATTCTGACATAAGAACAAAATGCACCCATCCAGTCTTTCGAGCTTGAATCAGTTCATTCAACAGCATACATTTATTTTAGTGCTAATATTTAAAAGCATTCAATGCATAGACATACATACCTTCTGATATGACTAAACTGATTCTGATCATGTCAACTTATCATAAATAATCAAACAGTGTATGAAACTGGTCTGCCTACATTACGTGTCAGTCGTGTGTATTATTCTGTGTAGTATGATATTCCTATAAAGCCACGTTTATAGGACTACACACATGCTACATATTGATAAACTTCTTAATTGCAGCATTCTAACAATATTCATCAAGCGTTAATATGCTCCTTCACTTTTCCATACAAGCTTATCACCAGGCTTCTCTTCCTGCTCACTGGCTTCCACTTGTTTACATGATATCCAGTATAATGGTGTTTTTAAATGAACATTAAAAGCAGCTTTTGCGCACATTAGGGCCATACTCAGGACAGTTAACTACAAAACAATGCACAAGAAACTCTACAGGAAGTGATGAACTTTCACTTTAGCCAGGACATTGTAGAGCCTTCATCTTTAGTTCTTCATCATTCTAATCTCTGGAAGAGAAAAAAACAAAGTTTAAATCTACATGCATATAAATATATGTGTATATATATATAGATACATCGATTCAGATAGATATAGATGATATATACCCTATATATATATATATATATATAATAGGGCTACTGTTACTTTCAGACTGGGAGTTTTTTTATTCATTCTACAGGACTGTGGACCCCTAATTCTCATGCCAACCACACATTGCGGATTTGTGAGGCCGTCATGTGACCATTAGATATCCGTTACACCTGAACAATATCTTACTGTGTGTGCATCCATCAGCTTGTCATGCATGCGTTCTCTGTTACTTAGCACAGAGGAAGTAGTGTGCTCGCGTGTGCGTGTGTGTGTGTGTGTGTGTGTGTGTACGTGTGTGTGTGTGTGTAGCAGAGAGGTGGGGGAGATAATTAAAGACAGAGTAAGAGTTCAATCTAAGAGTTAAGAGCGATGGAAAATGTGTGTACGTGTCATTATATAAATACATACAGTGGGGCAAAAAAGTATTTAGTCAGCCACCAATTGTGCAAGTTCTCCCACTTAAAAAGATGAGAGAGGCCTGTAATTTTCATCATAGGTATACCTCAACTATGAGAGACAAAATAAGAAAAGAAATCCAGAAAATCACATTGTAGGATTTGTAAAGAATTTATTTTACAAATTATGGTGGAAAATAAGTATTTGGTCACCTACAAACAAGCAAGATTGCTGGCTCTCACAGACCTGTAAACTTCTTTAAGAGGCTCCTCTGTCCTCCACTCGTTACCTGTATTAATGACATCTGTTTGAACTCGTTATCAGTATAAAAGACACCTGTCCACAACCTCAAACAGTCACACTCCAAACTCCACTATGGCCAAGACCAAAGAGCTGTCAAAGGACACCAGAAACAAAATTGTGTGAAACTCAACATCGTGTTTGGAGGAGAAAGAATGCTGAGTTGCATCCAAAGAACACCATACCTACTGTGAAGCATGGGGGTGGAAACATCATGCTTTGGGGCTGTTTTTCTGCAAAGGACCAGGACGACTGATCTGTGTAAAGGAAAGAATGAATGGGGCCATGTATCGTGAGATTTTGAGGAAAACCTCCTTCCATCAGCAAGGGCATTGAAGATGAAACGTGGCGGGTCTTTCAGCATGACAATGATCCCAAACACACCGCCCGGCAGCGAAGGAGTGGCTTCATAAGAAGCATTTCAAGATCCTGGTGTGGCCTAGCCAGTCTCAGATCTCAACCCCATAGAAAATCTTTGGAGGAGTTGAAAGTCCATGTTGCCCAGACAGCCCCAAAACATCACTGCTCTAGAGGAGATCTGCATGGAGGAATGGGCCAAAATACCAGCAACAGTGTGTGAAAACCTTGTGAAGACTTACAGAAAACGTTTGACCTCTGTCATTGCCAATAAAGGGTATATAACAAAGTATTGAGATTAAATTTTGTTATTGACCAAATACTTATTTTCCACCATAATTTGCAAATAAATTCTTTAAAAATCCAACAATGTGATTTTCTGGATTTCTTTTCTTATTTTGTCTCTCATAGTTGAGGTATACCTATGATGAAAATGACAGGCCTCTCTCTTCTTTTTAAGTGGGAGAACTTGCAAAATTGGTGGCTGACTAAATACTTTTTTGCCCCACTGTACATGAGCCAACAAAAATAAACATGTCTTTACTAATTTGCCTAGTAGTAGAGGACAGTTAGAACATCTTTCAAATGCAATTAGTGAGGAGACATAATTGCCTAATCTGTTTATATCAGTTTTACTGGTTAGTTCTGATTCAGCTAATACACATTAGTATGATTTACTGACAGTCCATGATCATGGTTTATGATTGCAACATACTTAAGCTAGTTGGGTATTTTTTATATGAAATGAAGGAAGTGGGAAATGATGTCTACTCTCTGTTTGAAGGGTTTTTGTTTATTGTGGTATTTACAGCTCGTGGCATGTATGAATCAATTTAATGAATTAAATCTGAGGTGAATAACATTATTTCATCATCATTTCAAACAAACAAGGAGAAAACTGCTCATTTGTGCTAAAAGTGAGATGAGTACTGGAGTAGCTCTGCTAAAAAATATTATGCATCACTGTAAGTTACATGACAAGCACTAAGTTCACCCCAAAAATAAAATAAAATTTGCTGAAAATCCTAAGGCCATTTATTTCAGAACAGATTCGTCGAAAATGCCATCAAAATGAGAGTTCAAACAGCTGATGAAAACAACACAATAATCCACAAGTAATCCACATGGCTCCAGTCCTTCAATTAACATCTTGTGAAGCAAAAGGCTGCATGTTTGTAATAAACAATAATATTGCATTCTCCAGTCATCTCATCTGGATTAGGAGGGAAATATGGGCAGATCAAGCACTGTTTACAAACCAAGAGAGTCCAGAACAGTTCCCAAACATACGTGGTTTTTGGAGTGAGAGGACAACAGGGGAGGGGCTTTTTTTCCACTGGAGGAAGCATTATTATGGATTACGGGCTCATTGCACTTCACAAGATGTTAATTGATTGACAGGAATATTGTGATGCTTTTATCAGCTGTTTAGGACTGAGGGGGAATGCATTTTCAGCATATTTTCATGTTTTTGTGAACTATTCCTTTAACGTACAGTTTTTAACAGAAGTGTAGTATATAAACAGAATAATACTTCATCTTACTCTGGTTAAATCTTTAGAATCTTTTAGTAGCACTGCATCATCATGGCCTAAATTAGCCAGCTCAAAGTCTCATTTTAAAATGAGTAATATGCAGGCAGACCCAGGTATCCCCTTGAGAGCTCTAGAAATAGACGATCTATACACAATGCTGCAGCTAGTCCTAGATAAGAAGGAAGTGGGTTACTCTGTTACTCTAACCTTTGCAGCACTCTATTGTATAGTGATGCTAATACTGCTAAGAGAACTTGGCCTATTTTCATTAAGCCAGTGCACACTAAGCAGGAGCTTTTGTATAGTTATTGGTCTATAATATGGAGATGAATCTTCAATTTTGTTTAATTCTGGAAGTACTAACATTTGCATTTGGAAAATCCAGGTGGGCTCTTGATGCATCACAGACATTAAGACATTCAATCAGCTAAAGTGAGGAGCCTAATCTAACTCCTCCTTTACAAAGAGGAGCCAAAGCCTTACATAAGCCATCACATTATGCTCAAATGAGGGCACTCCACTTGAATAAATAAAGAACAGAATACTATCTCCTGAAAATGTACCCATGGCCGATTAAAATGGATCCTGCAGTGGGGGTTTTACTGGAAGGCTGCCCTGACCACCCTGTCGCTCAGGGGTTGGGTGGGTCTGAAGTTGTCCCCCAGCATCCCGTCATTGCCTTCTGGAAGCTCTGCTCCTTTAATATGGGTCCTGAGCCGACGAAACTCCTCAATCTGGGGCAGAGCAAAGTGTTGAATGTTAGTTGAAAGAAGGCCAGCATTCACCTCTGCACTGCAGTGGGTGGGTTAGATGTGAACAGGGTCCAAAATTAACTCTTTCCACAGTGGGCACTGGTGGGCAAATTCACAAAATATACGGACCATAAATGTGACCCTGGACCACAAAACCAGTCATAAGTAGCACAGGTATATTTGTAGACATAGCCAACAATACATTTTATGGGTCAAAATGATTTTTCTTTTGAGACGAAAATCATCAGGATGTTAAGTAAAGATCATGTTACATGAAGATACTTTGTAAATTTCCTTCTGTAAATATATCAATACTTATTTTTTTATTAGTAATATGCATTGCTAAGAACTTCATATGGACAATTTTAAAGGTGATTTTAAATTTTTTTTGCACCCTCAGATTCAAGATTTTCAAACAGTACAAAATGTATCTCGGCCAAATATTGTCGTATACTAACATCATCAATACATACATCAATGGAAAGCTTATTTATTCAACTTTCAGATGATGTATAAATCGCAGTTTAAAAAAATTGACCCTTATGACTGGTTTTGTGGTCCAGGATAAAAAATATATTTAATTAATGAACCAGTATTTTGCATTATATTTATTAAAATAAAATTGTGCATATGACAAATTTAAAATTAAATTATTTTAGAACAAATGTAAATATAAAATCTATTAAATTAAAAATTATTCATTAATAATTATTTATATAAATATATATATTACCAAAACGTGAAGTGAAAACTCTGCTGATCGCTGATTCCCTTTTTTTTTTTTTTTGCCATTTCGTTGTCTGTTGAGGAAGTACAGATGTTCCTCTGATTGATAGCCGAGGAGCGGATCCAGCAAGAGCTTGATGGAGCGATGCGGAATTCAAAAGTTTTTCAGGAGTCACGGCAGTAGAGGCGGCGCAACTATAACGACTTGTGAATGATCCCGCCCACTCTAAAGCGGTACTAAACTTAGTTTAAAGTGGAAACGCGAACCATACTGAGCTGTGCCGAGCCGAGTCATACCAAGCAGTGGAAAAATTAAATACTCACTGGTATTTAACACAATGGCACCGTATCGCCATGCTCTGGCAGTAGCAAGTTCCTGTACTTGCTTGCAGCAGCAGCAATAATCTACAAATACAGCAATAACCAACAGCAGCAGCAATTCAGCTGCACTATAGCAGATCTAGTCCGCCAAGACCAAATACATTAAAGGGTCGGTGCATTAAACTGGTGCATTCACTTCTAAGCGAAAGTAGCATTAAAGGGGTCATCGGATGCAAAATTCACATTTCAAGTTGTTTGAACATAAATGTGTGTTGGAGGTGTGTGTACACATCCATCCTATAATGATAAAAATCCACCCAGTGTTTTTTCTTCCTATTTTAAAATCCCTTTCTCAAATGAGGCTGTTCTGAGATTCCTGTCAGAATGACGTAGTTCTGCGCAGACCGCTCCCACGATAGTTGATTGACAAGGCCGTCTTACTTTAGGCCTGCCTTGAGTGAGCTAAAAGCTGTCCAAAATTGTGTTGAGTCCGGTGCAGGGGAAGACAAGATGTCTCCGATTGAGCGATCGAAGTGTTTAGTTGTTGGATGTAATAATAATAGCAGTTGTCATTTACTCCTGACATCTGAGCCGCTGAAGACGCAGAGGACTAACATTACTTTCGCTTTGAAGGGAATGCGCTGATCCCGATCTGCCTAAATGCGTCTATGTTCGCACGAATAATTCGTGATTCAGCTTCATCTACAGAAGAAGTGAGTATAAGAGTTTTTCGAGGCTGAAGTTGACAGTCTGCTCATCACTCCACGGAAGAGAGCAGAGCTCATTAGCATTTAAGGCATCATGGACTAAAAAACATCTTACTTAAAAACAGAGCTGATTTTGACAGGGTAAAAAGGGTGTTTTTACACAAAAAATTGAAATTTGAACAAAATATGTTATAGACTTTTCATTAAGACCCTAAAGAATCATATCAACTTGTGGAAAATGGGCATCCGATGACCCCTTTAACATTGTCATATCCATCTCATGCTAAAATCTTCTGAGAGTTGTCATGATTTAACTACTATACCAACTTTATCCAGATACAGTACACTCACATAAGCTACATTATCATTCAACAATATGTTAAAAGCATGTTAATATAAATTATATAGAAGTATAAATGTATATTACATACTACTTTGCCTTCATACATATAGGCACATAAAGTTATATACACTATATAGAAAGTCTCAGTTGTGTGATTGCCTATATTGTCACAAAAGTGTGAACAGTATTATCACAGTTTTATACACAGTATAGTTATGTATCATATCCAGCTTTATCTGCATACATACAGGATATAAAGCAATATATACAGTATTGCAAATCTCAACTGCATGTTTTTTATTTCTTCGCAAAATGTAACTATATTATGAGCCAACTCTTATGTCTAATTTTATCTGTATACACACAGTGTATATTAATGTAAAAGGATGTATAGCATGTAGCAAATCTTAACTGCTTGATTGCTTGTATTGTCATAAAATGTAAACTATATCGACCAGCTCTAATCTGATAAATGCAACTATAACTATAACTATAAAGTTATGAATATATTATAAACATTAACATCTTGACTTTCTGTAAAGCTGCTTTGAAAAAATGTGTGATGTGAAAAGCGCTATATAAATACATTTGACTTGATTTAAACAGGGCAGAACACTGGTGAGTAACTCCATTCTTTTACTTTCTTATGTGAGTGTTGAATGTGGACCCTAGGTGTGAGCTTTTTCGGAAACATGATAAAGCAAAAGTATTTTTTTAGCTTTTCAATTTTTCGCTATTAGATCTCCATTGAAACTTCTTATTACAATAGTCTGAAGTATTTGATTGAAGTCATAACATAAGCAGGGTCATACCCTGTTCAAGTACAAAATGGGATAACATATCATATCAGTGTTGCATGTTGACTTTCCGAAAAGGAAACTATTT
Source organism: Gymnocypris eckloni scoliostomus (assembly GCA_027564155.1). Lineage (NCBI taxonomy): Eukaryota > Metazoa > Chordata > Actinopteri > Cypriniformes > Cyprinidae > Gymnocypris > Gymnocypris eckloni. The sequence continues at coordinate 18,099,539 of CM050422.1, read as the reverse complement.
ATATCAAACACATTATTATTATTGTCTTCAAAAACAGACAAGACCCTGACCTGCTTTCATGTTTGACCTCATAATCAATATATGACTGGCTTTTACTTGAAAGTACCCCTGCTTTGCCAGTCATTGAGATCAAAGATAATGCAGTTGCAGACAAACAGCATATATTGTTCTTCAACTTATGATGTATATCACTGTGGTAAACCCCACTCTGTTCAAGTCACATCAAGTTATGATTTCCCCTTTTATGTATTTATATAATTTAGTGTTCTAAGAGATGATAAGGCATTATGCACCAGTTTAAGTTTGGGGTCAGCAAGATTTTGATATATAGAAGATATATTTTTACTCGGCAGGGATACATTGAATTGAACCGATGAAGTAAAAACTGGCAGTAAAGACATTTATAATGTTACAAAAACATTTTGTTTTTAAATATGTTTTTTAATAAATGCTGTTCTATTCTTTTTCATGTTAACAAATGTTAAACTGCAGAACTTTTTTCAACAATGATAATAATACAAAATGTTTCTTAAAGCACCAAATTAGCAAATTACTAATTTGCTGCTTATTAATAGTTAGTGATGTAGTTGTTAAGTTTAGGTATCGGGAAGGATTAGGGATGTAGAATTTGGTCATACAGAATATGTGCTTTTTAAGTACTAATAAACAGCGAATATTTTATTAATAGGCATGCTAATAATCAAATTTAATAGTGAGAATTGGTCCCTATACTAAAGTGTACCCAGGTATTTTAAATTGTTATAATTTCACAATATTACTGAAAACCTACAAGTTTATATTAGTAAGAGAAAAATACTAAACTTAGGTATTGATAAAACTAATTATTTGGCAAAAAAGGCTAACTATAGCTCACAAAATGCATATTAAAAACCAAGGAGCTCACAGTAAAAAAAAAGAGAGAAAACTTACAAGTTTAAGGCAACCAGCTTCAGCAGAGTTTTTTGGTTTCTCAACTTTTTGTTGTATAAACTGAGTACAACAAGAAACTGAATACAACAAGTTGAGAAAACTTAAAAATCAGCTGAAGCGTATTGCCTTAACCTTGTAAGTTCTCTCTTCTTTTACAGTGTACGATATAATCAATTATTAATATTTTATTGGTTTTCTCTTGTATGTGATTAGCAGCCATTCTCAAGCGCATGCCTCAATAAGCAATCCTTACGTTATCACAAATGACAGAATTGAAACATGGAGCTCATAAACACTCTCCAAGCACAGCTACGCAATATGCTGAGAAAATCAACATTAACATAACATCATTATGTTTTAATAGAGCAAAGATCTCAATTTTCCTAGGCCAGGCACATTATATGCTATATAACACACACATTTGAGTGATAGTAATAATTAATAATAGCTGTGGTGGTATTACCTGCATCTGAGAGATGGTAAGTGGGTAACGGTAAAGAATCCAGGTGACGTTCTCACTACAGGATGGTGTGGTTAAAGAGCCCTCATACACCCAGTAATCTCTTAAGAGAGGATCTGAAGGAGGCAGACAAACCAACAGCAAAGATCAAATATCAAAACATGCTAATAAAAGGCAAAATATAGTATAAGAGATTATGAATTTACCAGGCAGTAATGTGTTGGGGTTAAAACATGGAATAATTTTTGTCTTTCCCTGTACACACACAAAAAAATACATTTTAGGTCACAAGAATATAAGTCATATTTTTATCTATATTCTCTAGTGAGCCAGCTCTTCTTCTGCTCACCTTATACTGAAGGTCCTGCAGGACATCTGTGATGGCTTTCAGCCCAAGATGTTCCTTCCCAATCTGCAAAGAACAAATTAGAGTAGCAATTTCAGCCGACTTTCCTTTTGAAAGGCTTTCTATATTTACACCACTAATACCGTGTTTATTTACACAACACTATTGGGTAGTTTTGTATCTGTTATGATGACCTCCATGTGGGGAAGTGTAATACCTGCACAAACAGGGCGATGATAAGAATGCCATTTTTCTTGCCCATGGCCTCCTCGACGCCGTTGAATAATGTAGAGTTCCAGTGGATTAGATGAAGCTGTGAGAGATATTTATTACTTATTTATTAAGTGATTTGCAATAAATCGAACTCTGAAATTAACATTTACAAAGTATGTCAAATTATGAAGGTGATGATGCCAATTCTGTGTTGTGTTAAAATACTGCTTTGACTCGCAATTGTGCTAACAACTTGAGAAAACGTGTTATGATAACAGGTTGACAAGCATGGTATGTTAAGAGCAGGTCCTTATCTTTCTCCTTGTGTACAGAAGGCAAGGACTAGGAGAGCAGGTGCCAGAAACAGGTGATTTGAATAGATCACTTGATGATAAATCCCTCTTTGGAGCATGTGGTATTGTTGTTTTTGACATGGATTGAGCTCTAGTGTATGGTTTTGTAGCTAAAAGGGCTTCCTTTCATATAAGTCAAATGGATACAGCAGCTGACGTGCTGGTGTTACTTGCATTGCCTATGCAGAGTGAATACTGTGACCTCTTAATACAGGCCTCAAAATAAATATGTGTTATTTATGTGTACTGTGTGAAGCAGGCTTGTTTTAGTCTGTCCCTCAAACATCAGGAAGGATGAGTAAGTGAGAGAACCAACAAGAGAAAATGATGACACGGTCAGAACTGGCTGAGTGACACTGACCTCCATAGGAAAAGCCTTGAAGTTGACAGTGTGTTCAGATCCCCTCTGGTTCTCTTTCCCCCAGTGGAAGCGCACCTCGCTCAGTTCATACTCATGGTCACTAGGGAGCGGACCCCCAGTCACAACTGAGACAGCATTACAAAGGTCACAGGAAAGAGAACAGGATGAAATGACATAAAACAAGCTCACTGTACATATAGGTTTCTCACAGACAGCAGATTTATGTCATTTAACCACTCCGTGACGTAGAAAAGCAAAACATCTTGTGATGCCACTAATGTGAGCTCAGCCCAAAATTCTGTCATTATTTAATCACCCTTATGTTCCAGCTAGTGAGTAATCATTAAATCGATAAATGCAAGGCAGATACAATGCTTGATATTTGCCATGTTTTAATCAGAAGAACTTCGGTTTCTGTGAAAACTATCATAAGATTACAGTATCAAGAAATTGCTAACATAAATCTGATATTTTTACAAGAAACTAGCCCATCTGATCAGTGTTTTTTAGTATAATTGAGATACTATTATAGTTCTTATTAATATTTTGAATTAGATCTAATTCTAATTAAATGTGTAGTGTTTTGGTCATTTGTATTAGTTTGTGTTGCTTTTAAATATCTATATAGTTTTTGTTAATTTTTTATTCAGTTTGTAATTTTAGTACATCAATTTAAAATAAATATAAATGAAACATTCTGCCTTTTAAAATAGCTGAAATAAAATAAGTTTACATTTTTTTGTAACAATTTGTGGTCACACTTTATTTTAAAGTTCAATTCTCGCTATTAACTAACCATTAACTACAACGTCTGCCTCAATAAAATCCTAATTTGCTGCTTATTAATAGTTAGTAAGGTAGGATTAGGGATATAGAATATGGTCTTACAGAATATATGTACTTTATAACTAATAAACAAGCAATATAACTATTAATAAGTAACTATTTAATAGTGAGAATTGGTCTAAAGTGTTATTTTAATGGTTTAGTTTTAGTTGAGAATAATAATTATGCACCTGACTTGTGTGCTATTATTATCTTTTGTAATCAAACAATATTGCGTGAACAAAGTAAGATGTTTTACACTGTAAAAGAAATGCTGAGAACTGCTCTCTCCTGGAGAGGATGTAAAAAGCCTGCGCTTTGACTAACTCTGGGTTGAAGTAGCCCCATATAGGGTTGTTTAAACTGAGGGAGGGGGAGGGGTGTGTCGTTTCAGCTGCCAGTGAGATTGACCCAGCCACTAACCCAATGCCTGTGTAACACAAAAACTACCCAACACTGGAAAAAAAAATGTAACCCAACATATGACCAAACGTGCTCAACCCGGCAGTTGGGTAGAAAAAAATAAACCAGCGAGTGTAGCAATCATCCACTGATAACATTTAGTCCCTTTCGAATGCTAGAATGCAATTTTTGAATCTACTCTAAAGTTACATTAAGTTCTTTTATGGTACTTTTGGCTGTTTTCTGTCTTTTTTTGGAACTTTAGTCAACTGTAGTTTTAAAAATAAATGTGATATTCAAATGAAAAAATATGAGAAGAATTTTGAATGACATGTTGGTAAACAAGAAAATAATGACAGAATGATCATTTTTAGTGAACGTGTTCAGCATGTTATACCTGATTTGGATTTGAGCATGATCCTCACACTATGACCGTCGTTAATGACTTCACAGTCCCTGCAAACAACATAGTTAGGTTAAGCCCCACCTCCAGGAGCCGCGGATCATAGCGGGCCTCCCTAGAGTTAAGGTTTATGGGGGACTGGTACTCTCCATTTGCCTCAGGAAACAGAAGACCCCATTCAACACCTGGATTCATGCACAAAAGACAAAAACGTTGATTCAATCAACCTTTAAATGGTGATTTTTTTTATAATGCAGTTATCAAAGCATACTTATCTTGCGGCTAACACTGTCCTTGTTCATGAACCACTAGCCAGCTGCTCAACCTTGAAACTTCTGGACCAATCAAACGTTTGCACCACGATACTTTGTGTCACTTCACACATAAAATATTTGGCCTTGCCATAGATAATAAACAGTGGGCCATTTTTTTTGTCCCAATGTTAAAACTAAATAAAGTCTGCCAGAGCTCCAGTGCCTCAAAGTCATTACTGAGGGGTCCAACAGGAATGGCAGACACGGGGGATACAGGATGTGCTAATTTTTTCCCTTTGTTGCTTTTCATCTCGCCCTGTCTATATGTATTACTCGCTCCTCTTTTCTTTGACTATTCACTATGCATTTGTTTGATCTAAAATCTCACTAGAAAAGAATACATATTATATATATAATAGATGAACACTGTTGGAAATAATAGAAATAAAGCTTGGAAAAAAGTCTCTTTTTTAAGTACAATTTTTAACATAATAAACATGCAATTCCATTTAATTTTTATTAATGCACTTTTTAATAAAAAATACTTTACAAGTTAAAAATATAGAGTGCTGATTCAAAAGAAGTTCTGAAGTGGTTATAAAGTGACAGCATTGTGTGTGGTCACAGATCTTAGTGGTCTAATTTTGTCTGTGTATTTAAAGGAATCAGTAGTATATATGTATTTCAGATGAACTAAGACAGGGTTGTTTTTAGAGTAATTCCTGATCATGGGTGTGACAATAAAGTTTCATGTTTCACAAAGAGGAGAATTAGCCAGTGATTCTCTCATTGAATCCTTACCTTCTTCATAGCCCCATTCCAGCTCATCTTTGCCAGGGTAGTTATCGGTCTCCTCAATAACATTATCTGCCATGGCAACTCAATTATCTCTCTGCAGCTTTCAGAACAACTTTCGCTCTGTCCTGAGCAAATGCCAAAAACTACGTCTTTCTGACCCTGTTTTCAGGGTGAAGTCTTCCTCGTTGTTTTCTCACTTTCCTCCCATTAAACATGAAGAAAGTGGTCTATAAAAATACAAGTGGAAGTGACTGAACTCAATAGCTTCAAAGACTCAATGTCCACGCTGTGACTGCAGCCAACAGAAACCAGTCATCATTCCATTGAAAGTGATTCGTTTTCTTCTCCTGTGCTCTTCTAGGAAAGTTATCCTCTCGGTACCTGTACCTCTGTCTCTCTGTCCTGTTGTTCTGTGAACAAAAGTAAGTTCACAAACTCACTCTCTTAGCTACTTCAGCCCACACGGTTCCCCCACAAGCCATCTGATTGGCTGCGTGCAGTGACTCTTAAGCCTCTGATGTAGCACCATAGAAACAGCTCAGCAGTCTGGCCTGGTTTACAGTCAGGCCACGGCAAGCACTGTGCACATTGGCAGGAATACAGGAGTGATGTTGCTGTTTGAGAGGTCCTCCCACAATGGAGGAAATGGGTGTGGTTAATAAAAAACACCCACCAGGGGGAGGGTAAAGAAGGAGAGACTGTAAAGTCTGTTATTGTTTGCTTTGCACGTTACTGATGGTGTTTTTAAGGTAAGGATGAGAGGGGCCTATACGGTGCTTTCCCCTGGCTGATGGTGTTTCCTGTACACCAGTGAAACAAATGTCCAGAGACAGCTCTACCAACTTTAATCAGAAGTTTGCAGGAGACCTTGTTGTTTGTCAGCAGTCAAATCTTATCTTGGTTCTACAATGCTAAATGTTATTTTAGCAGCTGGAAAACAGTACCTTGTGCTGTCAAGAACTGTTTGAGCTTCCAACTAAATGGATGTATGAAAGTCTCCTAAATGCTCTGATTGACCCAGATAAAAACTGTAACAACTGGAGGAGGTGAACACTATGGTGCATTGCCTTGGATTCTATACTAAGTAACTACTTTGACCTTCATTTTCTCAAATTAAATGCACCACTTTACACAAAAGTGCAATCACTACCTAATTAATTATAAGTAGGTCGTTCCAAAGCTCAGGGAGTAGAACAGGGTTGTCATGTGACCTCAGCATCCTCTATATTAAATTTACATTTTTGATATTAGATATATTGGGAAATCTGCATTAGCAGGCATAAAAAAAGCATTTTATCAGGAAGATTTGTCTGGTATAGTTTTCAGCAGGATTGAGGAATTTGAGTAATTATTTCACTGAACAATATAGTTCTTGTTTGAGCGCAGGTTCATCAGATTACAGGACTGTCCTCTAGTGGATATTACAAGACACGACAGTCTGCTTAGAGTCTAAGAAAACAAGTGGTTTGGTACAGAATAGGATTAACCGAATAATGTGTTCGTTTCTGACTCACCTTTTACCTTGCTTATGAAACAAATGGTGGCAAACAAATCCACCTGAAAAAAAACCTTGTCATTGTCATTGCTTCCAACTAAAATACGAGTCCTTTATCCATAATTATTGCTTAAAAAAGTGATATTGTCTTACTCAGGAGAGAAATATGCACATATTAAGCCGTTTACAAGCAAAAACAGTATAAACCAGTTCTAAACAAATATGTCAGTGGATTTTGATGTGAGAGGGCAACATAGGATGAACTGGAGGAAGCATTATTATGCATTATGTACTCTTATTTTGGCCAGAAGTTATAGTTTAAAGTTAAAACTCATTAATGATGGATTTGTTCCTTATAAACACAATGCTTTTCACAAGATGTTAATTGATGGACTTGTGAAATATTGTGATGTTTTTATCAACTGTGTGGACATTCTGACGGCACCCATTTACTGCAGAGGATCCAGTGTTGAACTTCCTTCCACAAGGTTTCAAATGCGGATAAAAATATGACAATATTGAAATTCAGAATTATTGTGAATGTGAAATATTAAGAAATATTGTGATACCGATTTAACAATTTTATTGTAAGTACAAATGCAAATGATGTATAGCTACAACATGACGATATTATACAGTGATCATGTTGGTATTCATTGGTTCATTAAACAGTCATGGGATGATACACTTTATATCAAGAATTTTACAATTTCTCTTGATATGTATTATTCAATTCATGAAGTGTACTTTTACTACAAGTCCAAATAGTATAGAATCTTCTCAATTTCTGTTTATTCAGCATCATATACCTATTTCTGTTTTATATGTATTCTACAATTTACCCTCCTCCTGGGCCCTCCTCAACAGAGTGCCTGTGACTACCTTCCCAGTTGTACACCAGGCCAGGTTTCTACATGAGGACAGTGGCTAAATATAATCAATATTAGAAGACTAAAAATGTAACTTCTAAGTGACAAAGAACCAGGAAAAAGGCTGGTAACATGTCCCCAAAATAACCAGTCATTAAAACAATGTGTGTAAAATGTCTACCTTTAGGGATTACAACAGCTTATCACTGTGGCAGTACCCTTGAAGAGACAAATGTGTACCTTATCTAAGCCTATAAGGAGCATATTAATATGGATATGTAACCTTAAAGGGATAGTTAATCCAGAAATGAAAATTCTGTCATCATTTACCATGAAACAGTTAATGGCAGCCATTGACTTCCATAGTACAACCCCAATTCCAAAACGATGGGACATTTTATAAAAAGCAGTGAAATCAAGAATCTGCGATTTGTTAATTCCCTTTAACTTTTCAACAAAAAAATACCTCCAGTCAATTACCTTACTCTGTGAACCTAACCAGGTCGGGAGCAGGTTTTTTTTTTTTTTTGTAAACCCAGAGTTTCTTTCGGTGTCCTAAACTTTCTATATATGAAAAATAATGAAAGGTATTTAGTCTTGTTTCCTGGGGGATTTAATTGCATTTGACATAAAACATGTAATTGTCTGCCATAGTGTAAGAGAAATAAACTTAATGCAAACAGAATCAAAGTTACTTTTAATTTCTTACCCCATGATAATTTGCTAAATAAGAAAAATGCACTTAAAATACTTTTTTTATTTCTTGCGTTGTATGCATTGATGACATACATATTCCCATCTCACCTTCTGAAAATGAAATAGATTGCTTGATTGGATGGAAGGATGCCATGGAAGGGTAATACGATATATATCCCGTAAACACCACCACAGCTGTTAAATAAACACAAATTATTTGGCCATCTTTATTTCCTACAAATAATAAAGCAACAGTTATATTTTTCCTTTTGAATGTTACATTTCTTTCCAATGCTTGACTATCTCCTCTTCATCTGTCCGTGTTACTGGTGCAGGTTCTCCCCCCATTTTGCGAGCCTCTGCCTTCTTGCTGTTGACTTAGTACAAGTCAGGTGTTAATTTAATTACTCTAATTACAAAATGTGAATATTTCATTATGTGAAAATAGTGTTAGACTAGTGGAAAAAGCATCTATGCATTGAAGTAGACAATAGATGATATTTAATATATTAAATGTTTGTAAAGTCATGTAGCCAACACCCATGACCCTTTTATTCTTAAAGCTTTACCTTGATTGAAGTGTTTTAGCTGCTGCAACGTTCTTCTTCTTCTTCTTTTCCATGGGATACTATGAAAATGAATATTAGCTGTGCATGCGCTAAACTCAGAGTTGACCTATAAAGTGGATTAAACTAACACAATCCAGCTGTTCTGAAACTGAAAACTCAGTAGTTTCCCATTTAAGGGTAAGTCAACTCAGAGTTCAAGTTGGTTGAACATCCTTATTGAAAGGGGCCCCAGCTTAAATGTATTTTGTAAATATAAACAGATTTTGATTTTGATAGCTGCAACACCCTACTAAAAACATTGGGGCCGAGGCAAATAAAAGTGAAAAGGTTTTAGAATATCCAAGGTAAACTGTTTTGTAACATTCCACAATAAGCAAGCAAATTGGTTATTAAGGAGCATCTCACTTTGAATCTAAAAAATCTAATTTCTCAATCATAAAGAATTTAGGTCTTTTGCCAAATACCATACATAATATTGTGAAAAGATTCAGGGAATCCAGAGAAATCTCAGTTTGTGGCAACGCAGGAAACCTCAGGTGAATGGTCATGACCATTGTGCACTCAGATGACATTGCATAAGAAACCATCATGCTGTGGTGTTAAACATATCAACACATGCTCAGGAATACGTCAGAAAACCACTGTCATTTACCATAGTCTGCCACTGCATTACGAAATGCAATCTCAATCTCTGTTACGTAAGGAGAAAGCTAAATGTCAACTCTACACAGTGATGCCATGGTGTTCTCTGGGCCAGAGCTCATCTCAGATCATCAAAAAAGGCAGGGGCAGGTGGGGGCTGGGAAATAAAGCCGGGGTGGGGGTGTGGGGTGTTGTTGGTCACGTGACAAGAGTGATGCGAGACACTATGATCCAAAACTTTTAATAAAAGTTTACTAAAAGTTTAAGTGTCATTTATTCGTTTAATATTAGCAAGTTTGTCTTTATTGTTGCTGTTTTCATAAAGAAAAAATAAATAATAAATAAAACCATAAAACATAACCCATTTGTTTTAAAAGAGAGAAAAGACCTTATACAACACAAGTAAGCTATATCTGTCTTAGTAAATTTTGTTAATAAAAGTTAGATGTTTAATATAGGCTTATGCGAATTTGCCATTGTACTATTTTATGGCTGATGTGTTTTAATTAATAGGCTAATAATGAACCCCAAAACGTCTCGGTTACGTATGTAACCCTCGTTCCCTGAAGGAGGCAGGCGACACGGAGGACCGACAATTGGGATCTCACTTAGAGACCAATCTACTTGATGTAAACCAAATGAGCCAATGCACATTGGCATGCAATGTGCATCCAGCTGCCACTGATCACAGCGTGAGTATAAGTGAGCGGCAGGTGCAGTGCATATTCAGGTTTTGCTGAGGCCGAGCGGGATCCGGCCTCTCAGCGGTGGTACAGAGCGTGGCGTCTCCATTCCCTCCTTTAGGGGAACGAGGGTTATCACGTAACTGAGGCGTTCCCTATCAGTCGGTCACTCTCGGCGTCACCCGGAGGACGGGTGGGATCCCTACCAAGGCTACGGATACTGCCTTCCAGTGTCCGTGGAGGCCTCCTGTGCCGTTATTTTTGGCACAGGTTGGGGCTATGGGAAGATCAGTTACTATTGCTATGGCTATGGCACTACCCACTCTGTAGGACTGGATAACACTGGGAAAAGCGTGCCCATTCAGCTTAGAACAGGAGCAGCTGCAGCCCTTACCTTCGAGGGAGGTTCAGAAGCTGTTACATATGGACAATAGTCAGATGCATATGGAAGATTGGAGGTGATTGTAACCCTCTTGGAAGTAGCAGGAAGTCTGCCGGAAACCACGGGCTCTAAGGCTATATCGTGGAATTTAGACATATGGGATCCAGCGGTCTCTACATATGGAACCCAGCCTCTACCGGTTCTCAAGGATTCATCGGTGAGGGCCTGGGGCGGATGCTCCGCTGCATCCGGCTGCGAAGACGGAGGAGCTCGACAGGGTCTACAATGCGGACTCTCTGGAGCAGTTCTTAGCAAGCCGACCTGAAACCCGGAGCCCCTCAGTGCTTCTACCCATTCTACGGTGAGAACACAGGAGAGAAAGCCGGTTCCACCGAAAGGCTATAGAATCTAGCGAGCGTGTTGGGGGTCGCCCAGCCCGCAGCCTACAAATATCTGTCAGCGAGGTGCCACGAGCCCAGCGCCCAGGAGGGCGCCACACTTCTTGTAAGTGAGCTCTCTCAACCTGAGCGGGCAAGGCACACCCTGTGCCTGATAATCCAGGATGATGGCATCCACTATCCAGTGGGCCATCCTCTGCTGCGGCATTCCCTTTCTGCCGGCCTCCGTGACAGACAAAGAGCTGGTCTGAGGTCCTGAAGCTTTGCGTCCTGTCAATGTAGTATCTCAATGCTCGGACGGGACAAAGCAAAGCAAGGGCTGGGTCTGCCTCCTCCGGCAGCGCTTGCAGGCTCACCACCTGGTCTCTGAAAGGAGTAGTGGGAACCTTGGGCACATAGCCGGGCCAGGGCCTCAGGATTATCTGGGAATCCGCCGGTCCAAACTGTAGGCACGAATCGTCGACCGAAAATGCGTGTAGGTCCCCAACCCTCTTAATGGAGGCCAGTGCAAGCAGGAGCAGAGTTTTCATCAGGAACTTTTTCATTTGACTGTCTGCAAAGGCTCGACCGGGCCCTGCTGTAGTGCTCTGAGCTCTAGAGACAGGTCCCAAGAGCGTATAGAGGGGTGGCGTGGAGGATTCAGCCTTCTTGCCCCCCTAAGGAACCTGACGACCCAGTCATGCTTCCCCACCGACTTCCCTTCCACAGGGTCGTGGTTGGCAGCAATCGCGGCTACGTAGACCTTGAGGGTGGAAAGAGGACAGCCTTCGCTCCAACCCTTGCTGCAAGAAGGACAGCACGACTCTGATCGGGCATCTCCCGGGGTCTTCTCTGTGAAAAGAGCACCATTCGACGAACAGGTTCCACTTCAAGGCGTAAGCATGTCTCGTAGACGGTGCTCTCGCCGAAATGATGTGTCGACTACCTCTTGGGGTAGGTCACCTAGAACCTCCGCGTCCCGTCCAGGGACCAGACATGAAGTTTCCAGAGGTCTGGACGCGGGTGCCACAAGGTGCCCCGTCTCTGAGTCAGTAGATCCTTCCTCAGAGGAATCTGCCAGGGAGGGGCTGTCACGAGGAGCATCAGCTCTGGGAACCAAGTCCGGGTGGGCCAGTATGGCGCCACGAGCAGGATCTGCTCCTCTTCCTCCCTGATCTTGCACAGTGTCTGTGCGAGAAGGCTCACTGGGGGAAATGCATACTTGCGAAGGCCCCGCGGCCAGCTGTGTGCCAGTGCGTCCGTGCCGAGTGTTCCTTCGGTCAGGGAGTAAAACAACTGGCAGTGAGACGTCTCTAGGCACGCAAACAAGTCTACCTGTGTGAGTCCGAAACGTCTCCAAATCAGCTGGACTATCTGGGGATGGACTCTCCACTCTCTGGGGAGCGCAGCTCGTGACAGCTCGTCGGCTGTCCGGTTGAGCAAGCCCGGAATATGAATGGCGCGAAGCGACCTCAGATGATTCCGACTCCAGAGGAGGAGGTGGTGGGCGAGATGCGACATGCGACGGGAGCGTAGACCACCTTGTCGGTTGATGTACGCGATGGTCACAGTGCTGTCTGTACGGACCAGTACATGCTCGCCTCATAAGCATCTCTTGAGACGGTTCAAGGCCAGGTGTACTGCCAGCAACTCTAGGCAGTTGATGTGCCAGTGCAGTTGGGGACCCGTCCAAACCCCCGACACTGCAAGCCCGTTGAACGTGCCCCCCCAGCCCTTGGCGGAGGCATCCGTGTAAACCACAGCGTGCCTGGAGACCTGTTCCAGGGGCACTCCTGCCCAAAGGAATGAAAGGTCTGACCACGGGGTGAAGTTTTTGCGGCAGGCTGGTGTGACTTGGACCCACAGCGGTCTCATATGGAGCAGCCCCGGCGGCGTGACGACACGGGGCGATAGGGACAGCCTGAAGGGCAGGACCTTGTACTTATATGCACGTCCTTCGCACGCAAACCGCAGGACTGACCTGTGGCGCGGAAAGATCGACACATGGAAGTACGGGTCCTTCAGGTCGACCGCTGCAGGACGGATGCACCCGAAGATGCACTTCTGCATGAGCATCTTGAAAGGAGGTTTATGAAAGGCCCAGTTCAAGATGTGCAGACCCAAGATAGGCTGTAACCCACCGCTTTTCTTGGGCACAATGATGTAAGGGCTGAAAAACCCTGCCTTCATATCGGCTGGAGGGACCGGTTTCATCACCTCCTTCGCCAGTAGGACAGTGATTCCCTCACAAGACATGGGCATCAGCTGCCTTCACTGCTGTGAGGTGGATGCCCCTGAACTTGGGAGGACGCCGGGCGAACTGAATCGCATAACCGAGTCAGATGGTCCACAGGAGCCAACAAGACGGCTGGCAGCTCCCCGGCACCCAGACACCGTACAAGCGGGACCACCGACGTACCCGCGGTAGGGCAGCGAGGTGGAATGCAGGGACCTGGCCCGTGGCGGACCGAGGAGGGGTCTGAGTGTGCGGTGCATGTTTACCTGCTTCCATAATTGGCAGAGGGTGCGTGACGCTCTCGAACCTCCCACTGCTGCCTGCTGGCGAGAGGGAGGATGAGTGGGGTCCGGAGTTGATCCGTCCATTACTCCCTATGCCCTCTTGGGACCCAGAGACAGAGACAACCGCTTCCTGTCGAGATTTTTGAAACAACAGATTATCCACCCGGCCCTCCTCCGGGGGAGGGGGAGATGCACTTACCCTCTCACGAAGCAGTTCCCTCTCTCTCTGGGTTGCCCGTCCCGAGGCCTCTTGCTCCTCTGCATACCGCCAGTTGATGGGGGCCAGGACGGGCGGGGCGGCCTGCCTACACCTAGCTCAACGGCACCGCTCTCGAAGGCAGCTGCGGATGCGGTGCGGGAGCAGGGGTGGATGCAGGGGGCCGCCCTCGGCGACGAGCAGGCTGGGCGCTGCAACCGGCGGACGGGTGGAGGCAGCAGCTGCCCGCCGAGGCAGAAAGTGTTAGATCGCCTCCGTCTGCTCCTGTGCAGCTGGGAACTGCTGGGCCATGTTTCCGGTTGCGTTGCCGAAGAGACCAGTCTGGGATACAGGAACCTTGAGGAACCGAACTTTGTCGGCGTCCCTATGTCAATCAGACACAGCCAGAGGTGGCGCTCCTGGACCACAATTGTGGACATTTATAATAACAATCGTCACTTGTGGCGCGAGGTCAGGTGCGGTACGGAGCTCTTTCAGAACTTCCGGATCGTGACCACCCCCGTACATGTCCCTCAGCGCTTTTAGCCTGAAGGTGGAGGCAGCATCTCCACAGGCCACATAAGCCTCGCCGGATGAGACCAGACGAGTACCTACAGGCCCCGGAAGAGGAGGCACGGTTTGCCCTGCCGGGTGGAGACAGTATAAGGACACACTTGCATCGCAACTGACCGCTCCACCGGGGGGACCCCCGTAACCCCTAGCTGCACCACCGAGGGAGGTGAGGGAGGAGGAGTTAGCAGGTCGGTTTCTGGCAGTAAAAGGTGCTGTCCACGACCTGTAAGCTCCTCATGCCATTTGCCAGATGCAACGTCGTCTTTAAAAAGACACGCCCGTGAATGCTCTTTTAGGGAAAAAACTATTTTAGCGTGCTGAAGCGCACAGGGGAGATGGTCATCTGCAAATTAAGCATTCGTTTGAAGTAAGGGGAAAATCCAAAAACCTTTTATTTATTTGTTACAACGCGGGGAAATCTTATTCATTCAGTTAATAAAAGTTGTATGTTTAATATAAGCTTTGTTATTGTATTGCTGATGTGTAGGTGTTTCTTTTTCATTAAGAGTAGCCTAATACTGAATCAACCTTAAGCATTCATTTTGTTCAAAGAATAGGAAAGATCTAGCGTTAAAGATCTAAATAAGCGCTGCAGAATGTGAGATTGGCTGCTGCTGAGGTAAATAGACGCTCTCGGCCTTTCTCTGCTGTATCTTTGAGATGGCTGTAGAAATGGTCATTAATTTTAATTTGGGCACGGTGCAGGTAATAATATGATCAAAAAGTCATTTAGAAGACTTTCACAATCAATTAGATTCAACTTAATTCATGTTTTACGGTTGCTTATTGTCATTGTAGGCTTAGGCTTCTTTATCTATTCATTTTAATGATATTTATTTATTTTATTAATATTTATTTATTTTCTGTTACAAAATTGTCATTTATCTATTTTTTAACACCGCACCCCCAGTCCCCCCATTTTTTCTTGGGCTACATGCCAGGGGGTGCTGCAGCACCCTCAGCACCCCTACTTCCCGTGGTAATGTAGAAGTGTGCTGTCCTCAGATGAGTCCACATGTCAGCATGTTCTTGGGTAAAACAGACATCAAATTCTCAGTCCCAAAGACTAAAGGGACCATCCAGACTTACACCAGCAACAGATGCAAAAACAAATGTCTGTCATGGAACGGGGTGCATCAGTGCAAACAGCATGGCTGACTGGTAGATGTGTGAAAGGCATTTATTGGGATTTTACAGAGACATATTACTGCAATCAAGATGACAACTTTCATGGAAAATCCATGGTTATTATATCAAGACAATGCAAGGTCTAATTCTCCATGTGCTACCACAGCGTGCTGTTGTTGACACCTGTGGATGTGACTGTTTTTCACAATGTGAAAACATTGGAAATCTTTTCTTTGTACTTTTGTACCAGCAATTAAATAAATGTTAATGTAAATTAACAAATCACAGATTCTTTATTGTTATTGCATTTAACAAAATGCACCAACCTTTTTTGGAATCGGGGTTGCACTTTTTTTCATATTTGTCAGTGTTACCATCAACTGTTTGGTTACCCACTTTCTTTAAATGTCTTATTTTATGTACAACAGAAACAAAAATCATACACGTTGGAAACTTAAGGGTGAGTTAAATGATTACTTAAAAAAATTGGGGTGAAACATCCCTTTAAAGTCACGATAAAACAAACAGAAAAATGTATTTTCCTCTGTATTGTGATTTACATCTGAGAGTAACAGATTATTAATAAAATGTATGGTGGGGACTTCTATGCATCAGCTGTTGATTGGATTTTGAGATGTGGGCATTGCAAATGGGGAGGCAAGTGAATATGAGCTTTTGTACCAGAGGAACCCTTTCATAATTCCTAGAATTATTGGCGGGAAATACTCCTTTGTACTCAGTTTGGAACTAAATTTTCTCCTACTTCAGAGAAGGGTCTAAAACAGTTATATAACAACTACAAGTGACGCAAGTGTACTGGCATTTTTAAAATGCCTTGCAGTGTTGGGGAAAGTTACTTTTAAAAGTAATGCATTACAATATTGCGTTACTCCCTAAAAAAGTAATTAAGTTACTTAGTTACTTTTTATAGAAAGTAATGCATTACGTTACTTTTGCGTTACTTTTTAAATATGAGGAGGGCTTGGTTGTTTGTTTGTTTTAATACAAGGAGTTCTATGTATAGCAAATGTAAAAGGCTAAAAGCCCTTTCACACCAAAAAGTGTAATGAATAAACCTCAGGCTGAAGGAAAAGTAAATCACGTCTGTACAGTAGAACGCAGAAAAAGAAGGTTCAACACTCTTCAGCAATAAAAAAACAAAACAATGAAGCACAATTGTTAGTTTATATAAAGTAATTTTTGCTTATTAGTATGGTTGAACTGGATCATCAAAGGTCAGCAACAAACACATTGGTTAATCAAATGATATTAGATATATTTGTGTTGTTTAACATATTTAATTATTGCAGGTTTGCGTCATATTCTGAGTTTGCATTTCACTGTTTTAATTCATTTTGATGAATACTGAATCTGTTTTTTTTGCGAGTGGGATAAATTAATACACATTCACATTTAGTATAGAACTACAGTAAGATCATGTTCACACAGCGCACTGTCAGTCAATAAATGGAGAAAAAAAGTAACTCCGATTTTTTCTAGTAAATTAAAAAGTAATGCGTTACTTTAGTAGTTACTTGAAAAAAGTAATATTATTATGTAACTCGCGTTACTTGTAATGCGTTACCCCCAACACTGATGCCTTGTAAACCAAAAGTGAGGTTGCAGAGGGTTTACTTGGGCTAAATACATTTTAAAAGTTCTGTATATGTCACCTGAGAGAAGTCTTGTCATTTTCACTAGAATTATTGTTGACTCACCATACAGGAAGGTCTCCAGTTCGAGCCAGAGGCCTTTTTGTGTGCAGTCTGCATGCTCTATTTGTCAGTGTGGGTTTCCTTCACAATCCAAACACACACATCTTATGCAAAGATCTATAACATGCAATTACAAAATTAATTTAATGCTGACTTTAAGTTACTACTATAAATATACCACTATAAATAAATGTGTTTTTTAAACGGGAGAATCCTTAACTTTGCTGTTTCAAAGTTGTGAGGGATGCTTATTCCATAATGGACCCTCAGGAGCTCACTCGCTTTCAACTTATCACATCACTAAAGTCTGAAGTTTTGGAAGGATCATTTTTCTCTTGTAAAGTGTCTAGAGAACATGACGTCTAAGGACATACTGTCCCTCTGCCCTCTCGACGAACATTGACCTGACACACGGCGGTTCGGTGAGTGAACATCCGGTGCTCTGTTCTGCGTGCGTGGCGAAGGCGGGACGTGTGACGTAGGCCGGCTGGAGCTCGAGGTGTTTATTGTTCCTTCCCGTCGAAGAGAGAAAAGGGTTGGCTTAGCGGAGGCATATATCACACACACACTCTTTCCCTGCAGTTTTAGCTTCAAGGAGCCATTTTAGTAAGGCCAAAACAGGTTGATACAGGACCGGTTGGCCATGGCGTACGCGTATCTCTTCAAATACATCATAATCGGAGACACGGGTAAGTTAAGCAGCGACAGCGAGCCTCTTATTTCCGCAGTGCTGGAGTCAATGACGTGGTTCAAGCAGAGGCGCGAGGGGTGGGAGGACCGACAGCCCGTTTTTCTCTGCTTTCTCTCCATCTGCCTCATTAGCTCTTAACCTGACTATTATCGCATACGCAAAGTCGATTGCTAAGCGTGTGCTTCGTGTCACGGCAGCGGTGTGCGGTTATAAGGCTGTCACGGTCTTTTGTTTTGGGCTGGGTGGGGGCAGCTAGCAGGCAAGCTAACCGCTGCTTCACATCAGCGGCCTGCCTCAGTAACAACCGCAGCATCTCCGCTTTCTATTAGCATGACATGTAGAGCGAAAAAGCAACATGCTGTGTACGTGTCAGTGCGTCTAGCCCAAAGTCCTCTTGCTTAACGTGCATCCTTTTTTACTTCAACTAAAGGCCACAACTGCCTGGCTAATGTTAGTTAGCCAGCATCGCTAGCAGCTATTTACTCTTTTCTGAAAATGGCGTTGGCTCATCAGAGGATAAACACGTTTAATAAGCAAGGACCATAACATATATTCCTTTGTTTTATGACTAAAGTCTCATGTTGATCAGTCAGGATCATACAATTTGTGTTTTGATGCAGGGAACCCCGTATAATCGTGGCCTGCTAGTGTTCTCACCAGATTTCTGTCACTAGGCCTTTCCCCAAGAGATACGGCAGCACCAGAAAGATGTGTTTCTTCTGCCTTCAAAAGTGTTAATCTGTCGGTCAGTTCCGCACAGTTTTTTTTTTTACAGTATTCATATTTTGCTAGATAATATAAACGCATTAATATGATGGTAAATGCCAAACAACATTGTCCATGTGATTTAGCATCCAGTTCATTCCAGGTTACATCTTGTATTTATTGTGCACAGACATGTTTTATGTTGTACTTGAATTAAAAAAAACATTCACGATTAATTACATCTGTGAGTAATTTTTTGTAGTTACATTTGTTGACACTACCAGTGCCTTTTAACACACCCTTAAACCTATATATATATACCATAAAACCTCTTTCTCTCTCTGTATATATTGACTTAAGTAGCCTACATTTAAGTAGGAGTTGGACATTTTTTCCTCAATTAATGTATTTTTCTTCCCCCGCATATAATAATCGTATGCTCAGTGTTTTTCTACCTTGGTAAGAAGGACTAGATTCAATTGCAGGACCAATGTTGTATTAAAGATTTTGTTGCACTGAAACCTACAGCATCAAAATCATCATAAGGAAGACTCTTTTGTTGGTGTACTTAATTGCATCTTGAAGCTGGGGTCTTTTGTGTTGCAAATGTACCTTTATCAGGCTTTTCATCTAAAGAATAATAGGTAGGGTTGCTTTGTTTACAGAGAACCCTCTTTCCCGTCTCATGTGGAGACATACTGTAGTGGTGGTGCTCAACATTTATTTGCAAAATTGAACTATTTTTTATATCCTTTTCTTTACAGCAGAACAGTGTCTGTCAGCCTGACTATGCAATGTGACTGCAAACATAAATGAGTAAAGGAATAGTTAACCCAGAAATTAAAATACTGTTATTTACTCGCCCTCATGGCATTTCAAACCTCTATGACTTTCTTCTGTGGAACATAAAAGAAGATATTTAGAAAAATGTTGGTAAACAAATAGTTTTGGTGATCATTAACTTCTATCGTATGGACTAAAAACCAAAAGATATTTCTCAAAATAACATATTTTATGTTCCACAGAAGATTGTCAGTCATACAGATTTGGAGTGACATGAAGGTGAGTAAATTTATGGCAAAATTGTAGTTTTTGTGTGGAGTATCCATTTAATCTTGACAACTAGGCCTTAGTACAGGTTGTGCCATAACATCTGATGATCAGTATGTTATGTAGCCACTGCACAAAACGCTGAACAACAGTAAAATTGGGTTTGTGACCATCACTTTTTAGGCAGCTGTGATTGTAAAAGGGATTTGTAAACAGGCTTGTGCCTTTGCATGTTGCTCAACCCAGGTCAGATGATGCTCTTCTGTAATTTGATCTAACTGGTCATTACAAGGCATCATGATATTGCATCAAGCCTAGTCCATGTTCTTGCTTATGGTGTAAGTTTGCAGTGTTAAAACTGGCTCAAGGTGAGGTTTTACTGGATTTCTAGGACAAACTACATTTATATTTGTATTGATCCATTCAGCTGACAATTGTATTAAGTTACCTACAACTGAGAATAAAAGTATATATGATCGTTTTCACAGGTGCATCTGTAAGTAGTGCTAATGTACAGTTAACCTGAGCACTAGTATGTCTGTTTAAGTGCTGAACAGCAGATTTTTTTCTTAAAGTGGTGCATATGCATATATACAAACTAGATTTCAGTTGCTTGCCGTGACCATATTGGCATAGATATAATACTAGTAGATTGAAGCGACAACATCCAGCTGTTACCAGATTATTTATATTGTCATGATTATTCACAAGAGACGATGCACAATAGTTTTTCCACGGTAGTTACTATATTGTTCTGTAGGTTGAGTGTAGTGTTTGTTGTAGGCGAGTCTGCACATTGTAATTTCATCATTGTGTTGTCTCCATGCATCTCTCTTGTGAGCGCTCTTTGAATGCTGCTTGTTTGCTTCACAACGGCTGTTGCTCATGGTAACGCCTCCTCCTAATGTCATAAGCCTTTAACCTGTTTGCATATCATGGCAGATCTTCTAATCTCATTTTGGGGGATGGGTTTATTTAGTTATGCCTGTAACATAAACTTAAACTGATGATTTTATTTAATTCAATTAACAGTTCACTAAATATAGAATCACATTGAAGGAGCAGGTCATATTTTGTTAATAAGAAACAAGTATATAGTTTTCAGTACACAGAAAAAAATAATTCAATGAGATTTTAGTTCTTTTTGTGTTTGTCTGCTTTGTTTTTGTTCATTACACACCGAAAATTGAATATGGGAGACGTCTTTGTTTTTGCTTTCAGTCCATCAGGTAATTGGTCTAAGATGCTGTATCAAACTCATCTGCCCTAATGTGTCTCACTTTAATTATTTGTCTGATATCGATCTCCATGCATGAGTTATTCATTTTTGCAGTAATAATATGGTTTTACAACGGCTTTAATTAAACCTTGTATATGTTTATGCATGTTGTTGGGAAGTAAGACGTGAGTGGACGGCCTATTCTACTCTCAAAAACAGAAATAACCCTGTCACTTTTTACAATTTTTCAATTATAGCTTAAACAAATGGTTTTGATGTAATGGGATAGAGCAGATGTATAGGCCTGAGGCTAATTGTGTTTATTCACGTGTGACCCTCTGTGTTTGCTTTGCAGGTGTGGGAAAGTCGTGCCTATTATTACAGTTTACAGATAAGCGCTTTCAGCCAGTGCATGATCTCACTATCGGTAAGACTCTTTTAATTCAACCACATATTCTCTCATTAATTAAAACAGCAGGAATGGGTCTCATTAGCTTAGGAAGCAGACTGGTGCTAGTCTTCATGAAGTGTTTTTGTAAGGAACCTTCTGTAAGCATGTGATAGTGGAAATTTGTGGTGTGGATAAACAGGCTCTATCCACTCCATGGGTAAATACATGTATTCAAATTTATTTAAAGTTGGCATTTGACAACTGTATTGTCAAGTTTTATATTGCTAATGCTTTAAAATGAAAGATCTGACCAGTAGTGTTGATGCAAATCTGAGGTGATGTGTTCAGTGCCCTGTGCTGTCGCATGAGTCACGAATCAAACTCTGTCTTTATTTGTCCCGACAGGTGTTGAATTTGGAGCACGAATGATCACTATAGATGGCAAACAGATAAAACTTCAGATCTGGGATACGGTAAGATTCAAATTGTCTGATTTGTCATGCAACTTATATGTGTAGAATTAGAAAATGATTTCACATTTTTGATCTCTGTGTGGTTATTGAGGTTGGCCAGCCCTTAGTAAATGACGTGAGTGTTAGTGTGGCTGATGTATGAAACTGACACAGTAGAGACAGTGTTGTGGGAAAGTTTATTCCTGATTAGACAGATTTGGCCTTGCAAAAATGCTAATGCAGCAATATGCCTGAAGCTGCTCATGCCAGGTTGCTTTGAGCCTGTCACATGACATTGAACCTAAATGTCATGTGACTAATGACTCTAGAGACACAGGAAAAATGCCATTTATTTCAGGACCACTGTCATCAAAGATGATTGACAATTAGCATACAGTTTGGATTGACGGTATGGTCCTGTTCTGGGCAAGAACTCCTGGTAGCCCTAATCCTCCCTAGGGGAACAGAACAGAACCAACATCAATGTATTGCAAATATCATTAATGTTCAATAATTTAATGTACACATTTTAGAAATTAGCCCTATTCAAAAGAGAATCGGAAGGCCAAATTCTGACTGGATGAGAGGAGGAGTTGGGGATGGAGGAGGATCATTAGCTATTGAGCAATGCGAAAGCTGCTGATAGTAGTGAAGGACCTTATATAGGAAAGCTGAGATCGGTGTCGTATTCCTATAGGTAGACGTGAATCAGCTGAGAGTCAGCTGATGCAAGCTTGACTACCGTGACCTGCCAGAACTTAACCCTACGCTTGATGACAATGCTGATTGGCACCAAAACAGTCCCATGCAATTTACTAGTAACTATCATGAGGCAGCAGGCAAAGAGAAACTAACCAATTTCAGATTTCTAACAGCCCTCCCAAAATTATCCACAAAGTAAATGTTGCTTGCAAAAGTATTTTCTTACTTCAGAATCCACAGATTTGTTTTTGGGCTGTTAGTGTTGGAAGATGCTCTCGCCAAATGCTGTAGTAACGACTTTAACCAGAAGTTAACCTGCGTCCCTTGCTTCATCCACATGCTCTCTTTCTAAAGCCCTGTCCTTCAAAGACATGTCAACAAACCTGATGTCATGTGCAAAATGATTCTAATTGGTTCATTTCCATGCCGTTGTCTGCTCACCTGGCCCTTTTATCGGTTTGCAGCACCCGAGGCTGTCACAAGAACATGTTTGATTTCTTAAAGGGATAATCCACCCCAAAATGAAAATGTTGTCATTTTTCACATACCCCCATGTCGTTCCAAACCTGTAAAATCATAGTTCGCTTTCGGAACACAATTGAAGATATTTTGGATGAGAACTGGGAGGCTTGCGACTGTCCCAATGACTGCCAAGTAAATTACACTGTCAAGGTCCAGAAAAGTATGAAAAGCATCGCCAGGATACTCCATCTGCCATCAGTGGTT
The DNA here is from genome assembly GCA_027564155.1 of Gymnocypris eckloni scoliostomus. Lineage (NCBI taxonomy): Eukaryota > Metazoa > Chordata > Actinopteri > Cypriniformes > Cyprinidae > Gymnocypris > Gymnocypris eckloni. The sequence continues at coordinate 18,076,413 of CM050422.1, read as the reverse complement.
CAATCGTAACGTTGTGAAGCGACGAGAATACTTCTTGTATGGAAATAAAGCAAACATAACGACTTTATTCAAAATTTAGACACCTCTAAAGAATCTCTTAGTCAGCGTAGCGCCATTTTGGAGATTTTCCTCTGGACGCAAAATGCGTACTCTCGTCTATATCAGCCATAGAAAGTTCTGAAACCGAAGCGGTCGAACTAGTAGAACTTGATAACACAGAACTCATCCACAATATCCACCGCCTGCTGCCATCAACTCCCGCATCTCTCACACACGAGCGCAACTTTAGCACTGATTTAGCAACTTTCAGACCCTTTTAGTGGCTTTTTTCCATTGAATATACAAACTGACAAACCTAGCAACTTTTTGGATAAACCTTAATGTGCCCCGAAACGTGATGCTGAACGTAACTAACTGTGACATGTCGGTCAAACTGCCTCATGGGCGGGCCTTGGCCAATGAAAGCTACCATGGCTAGATGGTAGATGTTCCCCAAGTCTGCATTTATTTGATCAAAAATGTAGTAAATACGGAAATAATGTAAAATATTGTTGCAATTTAAATGGCAGTTTTCCTGTTTGAATATATTTAAGTTTAATTTATTCCTTTGATGGCCAAGCTGAATTTTCAGCAGCCATTATTGTAGTCTTCATTGCACTTGATCTTCAGAAATTATTCTAATACGCTGCTTAAGAAACATTGATACCTGAAGAAACCATGATGCCTTTTTTCAGGATTCTTTGATAGCATAGTATCTATTTGAAATGTTAATCTTTTGTAACAGTTATTTTGTCACTTTTGATCAATTTAATAATTTATTTTTAAAATATCTTATTCACTCCGAAGCTTTGAAATGTGTTTCCTTTCATTTTTTCTGTGATTTACAGCTGCAGCTCTTCACAGGGAAAGGCCTATAGTGAAATATTTCAGTGAATCGCGTAGACTTCATTTCATGTCTTTCAAGATATGCCACTCTGAGAAATAGTTTATTTTTATAAGCATTTCTAGTAATTGAGTGTTTGTTTACATGACAGAGCTTTTTAAAATATCTCAAATCGACATGGACATGGATCAGTGCTTTGCCAACACGTATAAACGTTTGTACAGTATAGCAGTCAATATTTTGACATTCAGGAGCAGACTTGTTCAATCCTCCTTGCTTTAATGAACAATGTTGATGAAAGATAATGTCCCAGCTGCTCATAAGTATTTTGGCCAGCAGAGGGAGACAACGTATCAATGATATTCATTCCATGCTATTGTGGTCAAAGCATCAATGTTTGTTTTATACATCGAAATGTCTTGTTTTTTCCTTTTGTACACTCATATGTATACTCTTTTAAAAACGAATTAAGAGATGTAAACCAGTTTTTTATTTATTGAAATCTCCTTGCAAGTTAAAAGTCATGTTAAAAATGAAATATGTTTTTCTCATTATAGGCAGTTTACGTGGGCGAGGCTATCTTATGAAAAATCCAGAGTGGTGGGATAATTAGGGGTAATCATGCAGTGGTTGTTCAGTGTGGTTTTGTTGCGATGATGTCATCTAGATGTTAGCGTGTCTTTAAATGCACCATAAATAATTTATTTCAAGGTTATTTCAACAAGCTGTGAGATAAAGCTGGGGAAGTGTTGGATGAAGTAAGAGGAGAATTCTGCATGTCTGGCCTTCCTGTAACCTTTCACTCCAGCAGATGGCAGGCATAACGGTGTCATTCATCATTTATTCACAATGGGCTCCATTAACTCTAATGTTAACAGCTGCCCCGGGGAATGGGTTATTGAATTCAAATACGTGCTCCTGGCTTATTTGCCTGCTGTCAAAGAGGCTGGGTTGACTAAAGGCCATCTTACACTGACACGCCAATGAACGGTGTCCGTGCACTGGGGGTCAGCGGATTGGACAGGCGGCACGGCACGCTTTAGAGAAGCATTGTGGGATGGAGAGTCGATGGTGAGGAGACACTGTGGTCTTTTAATGTAATGCTGGAGTTCCTAGGGCAACAGCAGCCGGGAGAGACTGTGGTGAAGATGGTTTATGCACAGAGTGAAGATGCAACATACCCAGTGGACATTGTTTGCACCTGATTGTTCCTCGTAAACAGGCTTTTACTAGTGGTGTGATCCCTGTGTCTGTGTGTGTTTCAGGCCGGACAGGAATCCTTCCGCTCAATCACCAGGTCCTACTACAGAGGTGCAGCTGGGGCTCTGCTAGTTTATGACATCACAAGGTGAGACCCAACTCGTGTGGCTCTAATATTTCTGTTCTGCTCCATTGCTTTACTATCTTGTCTACTCTTGATTCAGTACTTCACTTTAAAGGTTATTCACTGCTAGCACGTTATTGTTTTTTATTTATTTGTGTGGATGTTTGTTATATTTGCAGAAGGGACACCTTTAACCACTTGACAACCTGGTTAGAAGATGCTCGTCAACATTCCAACTCTAACATGGTCATCATGCTCATCGGAAATAAAAGGTCTGTATACATTTTATGCATGGAAATGGAAATACATTTCCATTTTCAATACAGGTGCATCTCAATAAATTAGAATGTCATGGAAAATTCATTTATTTCAGCAATTCAACTCAAATTGTGAAACTCATGTGTTAAATACATTCAGTGCACACAGACTGAAGTAGTCTTTGGTTATTTTAATTGTGATGATTTTGGCTCCAATTGAACAAAAACCCATGTTCATTTACTGTATATGTACTCAATAGTTGGTAAGGGCTCCTTTTGCTTTAATTACTGCCTCGATTCGGTGTGGCATGGAGGTGATCAGTGCTGGCACTTCTGAGGTGGTATGGAAGGTTTCTTTGACAGTGGCCTTCAGCTCATCTGCATTTTTGGTCTCTTGTTTCTCATTTTCCTCTTGACAATACCCCATAGGTTCTCTACGGGGTTCAGGTCTGGTGAGTTTGCAGGCCAGTCAAGCACACCAACACTATAGTCATTTAACCAACTTTTGGTGTTTTTAGCAGTGTGGGCAGGTGCCAAATCCTGCTGGAAAATGTAATCAGCATTTTTAAAAAGCTGTTCAGCAGAAGGAAGCATGAAGTGCTCCAAAATGTTTTGGTAAACGGGTGCAGTGACTTTGGTTTTCAAAAAACACAATGGACCAACACCAGCAGATGACATTGCACCCCAAATCATCACAGACTGTGGAAACTTAACACAGGACTTCAAGCAACTTGGGCTATGAGCTTTTCCACCCTTCCTCCAGACTCTAGGACCTTGGTTTCAAACGAAATACAAAACTTGCTCTCATCTGAAAAGAGGGCTTTGGACCACTTGGCAACAGTCCAGTTCTTCTCCTTAGCCCAGGTAAGACGCCTCTGACGACAACTGTACCCAAATTCCTTGACAGGTCTGTGTGTGGTGGCTCTTGATGCCTTGACCCCAGCCTCAGTCCATTCCTTGTGAAGTTCACCCAAATTTTTGAATCGATTTTGCTTGACAATCCTCATAAGGCTGCGGTTCTCTCGGTTGGTTGTGCATCTTTTTCTTCCTCTCAACTTTCTGTTAACATGCTTGGATACAGCACTCTGTGAACAGCCAGCTTCTTTGGCAATGAATGTTTGTGGCTTACCCTCCTTGTGAAGGGTGTCAATGATTGTCTTCTGGACAACTGTCAGATCAGCAGTCTTCCCCATGATTGTGTAGCCTAGTGAACCAAACTGAGAGACCATTTTGAAGGCTCAGGAAACCTTTGCAGGTGTTTTGAGTTGATTAGTTGATTGGCATGTCACCATATTCTAATTTGTTGAGATAGTGAATTGGTGGGTTTTTGTTAAATGTGAGGCAAAATCATCACAATTAAATAAACCAAAGACTTAAACTACTTCAGTCTGTGTGCATTGAATTTATTTAATACACGAGTTTCACAATTTGAGTTAAATTTCTGAAATAAATTAACTTTTCCACGACATTCTAATTTATTGAGATGCACCTGTATATTATCCGTTGGCATGGCTTTTTTGAGCAGTCATGATTATTGGCTAATACTCAATCTCAAATATTAATTTGGTCAAATATCAGCAGATTAATTTGTTACACTACTTTTCAAACATATAATGTCTGTGTATTTATTTCATTTTTGAAAATAATTAATATTTGTATTCATCAAGGAGTAGTTAAATTGATTTAAAGTGGCAGCAAGGGAATTTATAATATATACATTTCAAATAAATGCATCTTTCTATTAATCACATAATACTGGAAAAATATCACAATTTCCACAAAAATATTAAGCTGTTTTCAGCATTGTTAATAAGAAATATTTCTTAAAGACCAAATCAGCATATTAGAATAATTTGTGAAGTATCGCATGACACTGAAGACTAGCTGCTGAAAATTCAGCTTTGCCATGACTGCAAAAATAATATTTCACAATAGTATTGTTTTTATTGTATTCTAATCAAATAAATGCAGCCTTTGTGAATGTAAAAGACTTTCAAAAACCATAAATTAAATCTACTGAGCCCAATCTTGTGAATGGTAGTTTTTCACAGTCCGGTGTAATCTGAATTCAAATCTGATTTGTTTTCTCATGGCAGTGATTTGGAGTCACGGAGAGAGGTGAAGAAAGAGGAAGGCGAGGCCTTTGCCAGAGAACACGGACTGATCTTCATGGAAACTTCTGCAAAGACTGCATCAAATGTAGAAGAGGTAAAACAGCACTTGTGTGGCTTAGAGCTCTTCAGTGCTCGTGTCGTGATTTATGTTTGGCTTCTTGTGTGAAAACACATGCACAGACATGCATATAGATAATACCCTAGGGACACACAGACTGGGGAAAAAAAACATTCGGATCTCTGCGGTGGAAGCCAAGAAACTAAAGCAGGGCTTAGAGCCGGCTTTAAAAGAACGGGGGTGTTCAATTGTGGAAGTCCCTCCCACTATAAGACGCCTCAATGATTAATTTGTCTCATTAGTGTCGTGTGAATTCTCCTGACCCTTCTCCCCACCTCTTTATGACGTTTCAATCTCCTATTTAAGGTTCATGCATATTCATAGATTCCCTGCCACACACTCATGCACTGATATGAGCGCACACATCTGCGGCACGCCGTCTCTTTCTCTCTCGGCGGTAATTGAGCCGCAGAGGACTGATGGCTCTGGAGAGCTGAGAGGCAGTTGCACCAAAAAAGCAAAGCTGCTCTGTTAATTAGGCTACAAAGTGCCAGAAGCCGGGCTTAACACTTTAAAGGTGAGCCGTGCACACGGCCATGTTTATTTTCTCTGGGTGACCAATGTGTGCTCCGTTCCAAGAATAACAGACAACATCACTTTCAGCCAGATGGGGGCACCAGCCATCAACAGTAGAACTCTGACTCTTTGAATATGCCAAGCTGTTCTAATTTATTCACGAATTATATTGATTCCAGTATGTGGTATTGTTTTGTGTCCAATATTGGCTGTGTTTTGCATTGGACTCATTGAGGTTCTGGATGGCATTTTAATCACAAGGATAACACATGTCTCTTTTTGTGTTTCAGGCATTTATCAACACGGCCAAGGAAATTTATGAAAAGATCCAGGAGGGAGTCTTTGATATAAACAACGAGGTAACCCATATGACAAGGAAGCACATATTTTGTTTGCTGTTACAAGTTAAAAATAATTGGGTCAAGAGGACTTCCTGTAGCTTTACACTGAAATCCATTATGTATGGTTTGGTGGGTAGATTCTGAAACTTTCAGCACAGACTTGCTAGTTTCCCTATTTAAAATACAGAGACAACCACCCAAAAAAGTAAACACTGTGGCTCTGCGACCAGCTTAACCAATGTCACGAATTCTTAGGTTGGACTATATGATCATCCAAACATTTTTGTATAAGAACTTATTCACAGTTTAGGTAATTATACATGTAACTTCTACTGCTAATATGACAAACACATCATTGTTTTTCATAGAACAATAGGTTTAATAAGAGTAAAATCATATATGATTGATACCCTTTGCACTGTTGATGTTGTTTTCCGACAGTAGCCACATTGTTGTCCTCAAACCTATGCAAATTCAGATGTAATAGCCAATAGAGCATAGCAGTTGTTATTATTATACTGGTTTGCATGTGATTGCAGGCATTGTAACAGCCGCTAAAATGTTCAGAAATGTAATGGTAGTGAATACTTATACAATTATAAATGCATGTACAACTAAAGTGAGAAGGAGCAGAATGATGACTTGCCAGGAACGCAGATGTACTCCAGGGAAAGCTCCACACAAGCCCTCCGGCCCTTCAGTTTCTCTCTATTGGCTGGCAGCCAACATGTAAATTCCTCACATATTGTAAGTTATAGCCAGTTTGATGAAGGTGAGCCCCACTGCAGCTATTTTACTGGAGTAGTAGGACAAGTCTGTTTGTTTTTTAGTTTAGGCACAGAGTCCAAACCGCATCAGCTGATCGAGATCCTGGCCAGGAACCTCCTGGCTCACGTGTGAGCTCACGTCTGATCACTATAAATCAGATTTGGCGCAATGTAGTTTCCTGAGAACGTTACAAAAGCGCAGCCTCGCTACGGCGTGTCAGTTTTGAACACGAGCCCGCTTAAGGGAAAAGTTGGCACACCTTTTGTGTGATGAATGAAAGTGCCACCAGCTTGGGTGTGTGTGTGGTTTTTAAAGCTCTGGCAGGATTCCCTGCGTCTCTTGTGTTAGCGCTGGAATAACACTCCAGAGGTTCTCCAGCCTCAGTGCTGACAAAAGCGGCCAACTAATTCAGGCCTACAGGGGCTGGTATTTTCTGCATAATACAGCGTTATGTGACGGTACTAAATCATCATTTCACATGAGCTCTTGTAACTTTTGTGAGGTCTTGTCATCTGAAATGGAAATGAGGGTTTAAGTGTCTTACGTGTGTTTTATTTGTGTTCGCAGGCTAACGGCATCAAGATTGGACCCCAGCATGCTGCCACCAACTCCACGATGGGCGGCAGTCAGGGAGGACAGCAAGCCGGAGGGGGCTGTTGCTGAGCACTACCCTTTACCCTCCAGTCACCTCCACGTGCCCCTCCGCCCCTTACGTTTCTACTGGACTGGTCGGGCTCACTAACATTTTCTTAACCTCCCACAGCCCAGGCCCCGGATTCAAATCATATGTTAGATGGCTGTCCAAAACGATACAACAACAAAAAATATTTATAAAGTTCAGGTCCTCTTCAATCCTCCTGACAAACTCCTGAAGCCTGTTTGGGCTACAGCAGACATTATATGTTACTAGTAAAGAAAAAGACAGGAGCTTTGGAGTTATTATGATAAATATATTCATGTTTGTTTCTCAGCAAGTTGTCTTTTTTTTGTTTGTTTTGCCCATTTGACTCCAAGCTGAACTGTATTAAACACTACAAAGTCATCTATAGTATTTTAATCAGTTTATGGGGTGAATTCAATAAACTGTGGTGAACCCTGAAATCAAAATAAAAGGAACGTAGTAGAGCTGGTCTAAAAAGGAACAGCTGTTATCAAAGTGAAGAAGTTAGAAGAAGAGAAAAGCAGGACTGTTTTAAATCTGTATTTATCATTCACATTCTGTGTATATATAGTTATAATTTCTTGCTTTGGTGTACGTCGACCGAGCTAGAATTCTATACTGTATGATTAGAGCTTGAAACTGCAGCAGTATTGCGATATTTCCAAAACCGCTTCCACACAATTTTAAGGTAATCTTTTACTTCATTTATTTTAGTTTGGTCCTGTCATCTGCCTTGACTCCTCGTATCCGTGCCCCCAATTCTCTTCACTGTATAGAAACTCTGGCTCTATATTCCTATTTTAATGCCAAATTTGTGTTTACCTGTTTTCTAAAATCATGGCTCCAGATATGGATCACATCTCCAGGACTAGATCTGCTGGTTGCCTTAAAAGGTTGACTTCAAAAGAATAACATTCATGTTACACAGGATCATTTCAGTAATTACATGCAATTGTATATTGCATATGATAACGCTAGACTCACTTATCCATTAAACAAACACACACACATGCCTATACCTATATATCCATACAAGTCGTCACGCGTATGCATGCATTTGTGTGCATATATATATATAATTTTTTATTTTCCCTCTCAGTTAATTTTCTTCGATGCAGTCCTCTGTGTAAAGTCAGTGCTGATCCACATTCATTTAGGTGTCTGAGTGATTGTGTAAAAACTTGCTTTCTCTTGGCACTATGTTGTTAATAGATATATGGTGAACATCTTGTCTGTTGTGAAAGGGGTGTGATAAAGCCAAACCTGGAGTAACTTTGTGACCCTCGACTTTATTTGCTGTGTTCTCAAATTAAATATCATGAAAAAAATATAATAAAACCTTCTAAACTCAGTCTGCTTGTGTAGTTTTTATTTATTTAGTTTTTGTGCGAAGGGGCAATCTTTGTAGTGTTTTGCATAAAACATAAAATGTCCGATAATATATTTATTTGCTATTAATGTTTATTTTGTAGCATAGAAAATGTGTTGAAGTAAAATCATCTGATAATGCAACTTTTAACCACCTACTTCTAACAACAAAGCATTGTGTGTGTGATGGCGCCAGAGGAATGCAACAACCCAAATGTGTGTACGGTGCATAATGCATATAGATCTGACGTAAAGCTCGAGGGCAGGCCTGAACATCCGGGGAACGGCCGCCAACAGGAATTGACTGGTTCTCGAGACAGGTAAATTCCGCTTGTAAATAATATAGCTTGGTTGCGTATAATTGTTCCAATAAGTGTACAGTTGTGAATGTAAAAGCAATCACAGCACATACATTTTATTGTTTAGTTCTTTTAACTTAAAGACAAATGATTCACAGAAGGCCAGTCAAAACCATTTCAATATTTAACAATTTAAATGTGTGCGCACATTTGTTTACATAAAAAAACTGCTGCTCATTGCGATCACTACACGATTTTCTTAGTCAGCACATAATGACGCAACATTTGTTAAGACTGTTAGATAAAACATAAAAGTTATAACATTTAAAACTCAAAATATTACATTTTATTTCATTATCGAAACAATACGTTTCACAAAAAGGTTTATGAAGACCTGGAAAGTAAAAGAAAAAAGCACTTACGTCACAGCCCGGCGAGGTCACTCACGCGCACGCATGTTTATCCAGCAAGTCATGCACGCGCCCCCTGTCTGTGGAAGGTGAGCGAACGCGAGAGTCTAGAGGAGAGGACGCGATCCTGGATCGATAGGATTAAACTCGAATTGAGTGAAATTAACACAAAGGAGAGAAGCAGAGTCGGGGACGACGGGACGCTGAAACGTCGACTTCACCGAAATAATTTGAATTTCGACAGTTATTCGCGTATTTAAACGGATTTTCGGGATATAAGAAGAGGAGTTAATTGGTGAAAACCCTAAACTGACCCGCGTTGATAAGGGTAAGGAATTGCCTTTCTTTCGAACGATACAATACGAATCCACCAACTTTATCAGTCGAACACAAACTTATTAGTAAGTTTCAAACGTTTTTACTATTGTTGTACAAATATACCCGTACTTTCATTGTGAGAAAAGTGTTTTTGAGCGTACATTTAACTTGTTTTCTACCATGGTGGTACCCGCGGTATAAACAGTGTTTTAAAACAGCGAAAAGTTATTTTAATCCAAACCATCACATGGATAACAGAAACCGCACGATAGTCATTTCGTTTCTTTGTATTTTAACTTATCGAAAAATCTCAAAGTAGCTCGAGCACATGCTAACATTAGCTCGTTTAGCTCACGCGCACTGCATTGTATAGAGCCGCACGGATCCCTGTAGGAGTGGAAGCGAGAAAATGTTAGTTAAATTGCGTACAAACAATTAATTATCTTCAAGGTCTGAAACAATGCTTGTATTCATCATATCCCTCACGAATTGCTAAAACTCATTTTTTTCAAAATCACAAAGTGAGCGTTCGTTAACGAGCTATTTGTTGAGACACGAGGTGGTTTGAGCGTAGAGGTGAATCATTGGCCGAGCTGTATGAGGGAGATCCCCGACCCCTCGTATCAACAATTTCACTCAAAAATAGTTTTGAAGCGCACAAAACCGCACGTGAGGATCGCATCAAAGTTGTTGTGTTTGAGATTTTCGCTTGTGACACTGGATGAGGCTCGAAATGGTATGTGGAAACAGAGAAGCTAGTCGGAAAGTGCGCTCGTCCGAAGGACAATATAGAGACCGGGGAAGGTTGCTTGAGGCCAGATGGACATTCCCTCGTTTTCTTTATTTGTTCATTTATATGACTTACAGCGCTGATGTGTTTTACTACGAGCAATTCGCAGATGTGACTTGTTTTCTGGGCTGGGTGAATGTTGTATTTTGGTCGGCTGTGAGAAGTGCGCTGGAGAGGCAGGCGTGCGCAGAGGTAATTAGCTGCTTGGAAGTGGCCGATCTGCTGTAGGAGACGGACAGCGTTGACTTCATTGTCTCACAACAAGCTAACTAGCTAGCTGGACACAACTCATCTCACGTTTCTTTTGTCCCCTTTGCCCCTCAACAGGTAGACGGGGTTTAAAAGGAGGGGGGATCTGATGACACTTTATTTAAGGGGAACTGAAAAAATGCACCTGGTTTATTATTGGACGAGTTTCCGTGTTTTCAAAAGTTTTCGATTTTGTTTATCTCGTGCTATGCACGACGTCGAACATTATTTAGTAACTTAACCTTAACATTAAAGCCTCACACGAAACTTAAAGCTCCTGCGTCGTTTACAACATTCTGAATCTATGCAGATAAAGCTAGTTTATTATTTATTCTGTAGTGTTTTTATGCCCTTTTAACGCGCATCCGTATGTTGTCTTTTAAATAAACTTAAATATATAAAATATTTAAGTTAGTTAAAAACTATTTCAACTAACACTCCAACAAAGAATCGCTTGAAGATGGTATCGTCGTTGTCTCGCTGCCTCAAGTCTTTAACATAAGATGGCAGCTTTTAATGTGTGTCGGTCCACTCGGTGAGCAGATATGAAGCCGGAGCAGATGTGAGACTGCTTTGTAGTCGCTTTAGGCTTTTCATCTCGCTTGCCTTTTCTTGTGGTTGCCGGGGCTTGTTCACTAGTTGCATCAAATCGAAAAGTCAAGTGCCGGTTCCTCTTTTGTCCTCGGAGAAAAGTTTGAAATCCAACATGTTGTTCCAGTACACATTCCGTATCTAGTGCAAAGTTGCTTACGACGCATAACTTCGCCCTTATCAAAATACTGGAGTGATTTCAGAGAAAACATTATTTGCGTGAGTTACATACGCTCCCGAATTGCAGTTCACCTTCAGAGAAATTCTAATCGATTTAGTGTATTTAACTTTTTATTGAACTAACGGGATAGCAACTTAGTTATCATTACCAAGTTTTAGCACTTTAAACGAACGATAAGGGGTGTATTCATCTCGTTTTATTAATGTCTTAGCCAAATGTAACTTTTTAAATACATTTTATGCTTTAATTAGATGTAAAATATTGTAGTTCTGTGACAATGCGAGTATAACACCATGGCATATTTTGCTGAATGTAGTTTATAATCATTTAAGTTCATTGCCTAAAATATTCATACAAGATCCAGGATCACAAACTCGTACAAATGATACATAGTGTTGTTTTGGTAGTGAAATGCTTTACCATGGCCTTTTAGACACGTTATATCACTACAGCTTTAAACCTATTGAAATATGTGGATTCACATCCTTAGTATGTATCTTGTGGGCTATAATGATGCAATTAACTAAATTATTTCATAGTTGTACGTAGCACAAAAATGAGTATAGATACAATTAATTGTTTAAATTGATTCACATCAAATTAACTGTGTTCCTGTGGCTCAGTGGTTAGAGCATTGCGTTAGCAGCGCAAAGGTTGTGGGTTCGATTCCCAGGGAACACATACTGACAAAACAAATGTATAGCCTGAATGCACTGTAAGTCGCTTTGGATAAAAGCGTCTGCTAAATGCATAAATGTAAATGTAACCATTTTAACTGTGCAAATCGTCCTGGTGCTAACTAGTCAATGACTGGCTGTGACAAATCTGGAGGACTGTGTTAGATGTGGGTCAGGCACCCCCTGCATTGACACATGTGCACACAAACACTGTTATTGGACGGTGCTTTCAAGGCTGGTATTTCAGTTATCTGATAACATGCTTTCAATCTAAGCCAGGAACCGCACCGCTGTGTGCAGGCCCTTTCCCTCCAGCCCCTCCTCTCTAGCCGTGGGTTAGCAGGAGGGCTGCAGTGGCCTGTTGTGCTGCAAAACAAGCAGGCTTTTTTCCGTTTTGCTGACCATCCCCCTCTTCCCTGCCACACAGAAGATGGAGGAACAGTTTCAGATGAATAGCTTGGAATGGATGAGTCTTCTAATATTCAAATGAGAGCTGCTGGACTTTAATAGCTGAAGCTGTTTCTCAATGAGTTTAGATATATTTAAGTTTTCTAAATTTAGGGACTTGCCGCACGTGATTGTCCAAGAGATTACCTAATATTTTCCATAAAGTTTTTATAAACTTTTTTTATGGGCAGCAAACAAAGTGGTGGAAAGGATGTTAAAGATAATCATAGATATACACTCTACCATCTGACATTCTCTGTCAGTATTTTATCAGACCTTTCAAAATATCTATAGACGCTTTCATAATCACATCCGCTGTTAATATTGGCATGCATGAATTTTTGTGCCATTTCCCCTTTTTTTGTGCAAACAAACACAGCCTTTTTCCGCTCGTATAGCAACTTGATGCTTAAAGCCACATTCTCTGAATCCTCAGGGTTTTTGGTAGTGGATTTAATGTAGTAATTCCCGTCAGGTCACTTCTATGTCCCATGTGGTTACAGGCAGTCATCAGAGCCTCAGAATATACAACCTTAAAATCATCAGCCCTGTGGAAATGCCAAAATGATTTGTGCACGCTAATGTTGACATGACGACTTGTGATATGATCAAAATGTAGATTTTGTTTTCCATCATTAGAAGGCTATTGCATTAGTATATTTCAGTCGGTTTCCCTAATGTCAAATTAAAACTTTCAAGTATACAAAGTTTAGATTTTTTTTTTTAAAGATGTTTTATACTCACAAGACTGCATTTATTTGATGAAAATACAGTAAAAACAGTATTTGGTATGAATATATATATATATATATATATATATATTAATATTAATTTTAAAGTAACTTTATTTTGGTATATTTAATATTATTTATTCCTGTCAATTAAAAGCTCATTTGATTCTCCAATCTCAGAATGATGTCTACCAAATAATGTTGATTTTGAGCTGGGTTTCTCAAGACATGTGTTAACAGTTGTGCTCATTTTTTGGTAGTATATTTTTGAGAAAGTTCTTTGAATAATTGGTTTAAAATAAACATTTTAAGCATTTATTTGAAGTTTATTTTTATTCATTAAAATGTTTTTAACTGTCAGTCATGGTCATTTAATGCAAACTGTTTACAGTATTCAATGCAATGCATCACCTTCAAAAATAGATCTGAAGCAAACCTCTGATTCTGCTGCATCCATGCCCAAGTCAGCTGAGGTGGTAATTTCACTGGCGTTACACACAGGTCTGGAGAGTGACAGGTCAAAGTTCTCTTCCTATTTTTCCAAATCTGCCTTCCTGTTTGACTTTTAGCGCAACTCTTGTTGTTCATTCTGTGTACACAAATGCGTAGAGTCTTTACAGATTCGAAAGATGTATTAGGCTACTTTTATCTGTATGACCAAGAATGGGAGTTTAACGAAGTGAGCGCTTTTGAGCCATCCTGCGCAAGCAGCACACAAACACTTCCATGAGCACATTTCTCTAGGTTAACATCATATTGAGCGAATGTAAAGTTGCTACTACATACAGTTTCAGATGAAAAGCCATATTTGAGGTTGATGAATGATAGATAGTTTTGGATGTCCTGCCCGATTGCTCTCCAGCTACCACCGTTAACAATCTGTCCATCACGGAATGCCTCTAGTTGTGCACAGATTCGTTTCGCCCCTTCAGTGCATATTGTGGATACACAGATAAAATATCAGGTGAAAGTCATCATAGCTTGTAGTATAGAAGCTCCCAATAATGAGAATGATTGCAGTGATTTTTTTATCGCCGATGAAGTCTCGTGTTAAGCTTAAGCCAAGACCACCACTAATATATATATATATATATTGTGAAATGTTAAAATTTTAAAGTAACTTTATTTTGGTATATTCAAAATATTATTTATTCCTGTCAAGTCAAAGCTTAATTTTCAGTGATTACTCCAATCTAGACATGATCCTTCTAACATGTTGATTTGGTGCTGGAGAAACTTTCCGCAATGTTAACAGTTGTGCTACTTAATATTTTTTGGTAGTATATTTTTTCAGGATTCTTTGAATAGGAAGTTTAAAAGAACATTTTAAGCATTTATTTGAAGTTGCAATATTTTGTAACATCATTATAAATGTCTTTCTAACTGTCAGTTTGGTCATTTAATGCAAACTTTTGAATAAAAGTATTCAATGCAATGCATCACCTTCAGAAAATAGATCTAGTTAAGCTTCCTCAGTATTATGATTGTGCATTAATGCCTTTACTGTATTCTGCTAGAGGTGAAGCTTCTTGCCCCAGCTGACCCTTCTGCAGGTCCTCAGCTGGTGCGCAGACAAGTGCCGGAGGCAGACTGGGTGACAGCAGGTCTGGAAGTGAAGGTCAAAGTTCTCTTCCTATTTTTTCCAAATCTGCCTTCTGAGTGTCTGTGACTTTTAGCGCACGCAAGCTCTTGTTTTCATTCGTGCCACTAAAATGCTGCATCCTAACCAGTCCTTCTAACGGGGACTGCTTAAGTTTGGGGTGAAATGAGTGTTGCTTTACGTCATAGCATGCACAGAGAACGCACAGCTCTCCATGAGCAACAGTTTTTTAACTCCGTATAGGTGAGCTTGCATGACACAGCAAGAAAGAAAAAGACTCATCCGTTTAATTACAGCAGCATTGTGTAAAAGCACCAGTTCATGCAAATGGAACAGCTCTATGGCCCTAACCCCCGCTTGCTCTCCAGCTACCCACCCATCGCATCCTGTGTCACCCTCACACTGTCTTTGTGCACAGTTTCTTGCCACCGATACACCCCCTTCAAACCCCCGCCCATGCATATAATGTGGAGGAGCACAGATATAAATTATGCCCTGCTGCAGTTAGAGCTTCCAGTGGGGGTTGTTGAAGAGGGGAATTAAATAAAAGGAATGCTGCTGGAGAGCATTTGTGCAAGCAGCTTGTTTTGAGTGCAGCCCCTCCTTTTTGCTATGATGCACACCTCGTGAATGTTAAGCTTAAGCTCAAGAGACAAACAGGTGGATAGACCTGTTCTTACGTTTTAAAGCTAAAAGAAATGGGAAAATTGTAGGATTGGTTATCTGACTTTGCTTGCAGTGCATTAAAAGACTGTCGGTGTACTGCAATTTTTCCTTTCCTCTTTTTCTTCCTTTTAGTCTTTTTTTTTTCCGTCTGTGCTAGTATCACCGTGCGTTGCTCTTTTGGCAAGGCCACATTGGTTGGTTTGGTTTCAGGAAAAAAAACAATGCGGGTGCTCTGACACAGATGGCTAAAACCGGCTCAGACTGCTTTTATGTTTATCGCTCTTGTCAAAAGATTGAGGAATGAAAGGTAGTGTGATCTTGTTCACCTTTATCAAAGTGAGTTTGCATTTCAGAGATAATGTTTTGTTTCACCCGTTACAAGGTAGCAAACTAACTTTTTTTGTTGCTTTCAGTTAACCAGATCTCCAATATATCATTCTATATTGAGAGACTAGTGACCTTCAGTGTAACGTTCTTGCTAGATGGAAAGGATGCCAGTGTGACCTATAATGTTCATAAAATATGTATTCTTAGTATAAGTTTTATCAAACATTAATGCCTGTTTTGTTTGTCCTGTGAAAACCACATGCTGCTCTATATTTTGTATGAGCATCAACCTCAGTGAGCAACTCGTGTAGACAATGTGATGTCAGATAATCAGTTAACAGTGTGGCTGATTGGCTTTCTCACATATTGTGTAACTTAACTGTTATGAAACTGATTTTGAAAAAGATAGTGAGTTGCATGAATCCCTTTCATTCACACGTAGCCGGCAAGAGAAGTCTGCGTCTAAACGATACTAGTTTAGAAATGTATTCATCTTGTGTACCTCTTGTCATTTTGATCCTCAATGAGACCTTTTTCATGTTATGGTATCAGTAATTACATTTGCATGCAGGTTTAAGTCAGAGTAAACCATATTTTGTTTCTTAAAATGTTAATGCTTGAGTCCATCTGAAAACAGTTCAGTTTTTGTGACTAACAAACCAAGATAATGTCATTGTAGCTTTTTGACTAAACTTTGTCTAGTATGCATGCACATTAATTAGACTACAGTGAATTCTTCATTGTACACTGGCTGCTTTGCTGTATGCTTGCTCGGAGACAGGTGTAAATAGCCTTCAAAGATATTTGAAGGTGGTGGATGAGAGACAATGTAGAGCACTTAGAAAAAGTAGAAAAGCGCTATATAAATGTAATGAATTATTATTATGATGTTTGATTTTGTCCATATATACATGAGACAAAAAGAGTAGATGAACACTAGCTTAAGCAAAAATCTGCTGTACTTTGTAATGGCTTATGTAAACATGAATATTCATTCATACATACATACATACACATATATGTATGAAATATATATTTATATGATAGATTAGCAGCTGAATTAACATTGCTTTATATTCTGAAATGTTAAATAAATATTTCATTAAATAAATACAAAACATCAATTTGTAAATGCACCAGTGTGCAGGCATTTTTAGTGTTTTATATACATAAGATAAGAGAGTAAAAACATGAACAAAGTTAAACAAACTGACAAACATACCATTTTTCATACCATAAAAAAAAAAAGTGCTTTCATTTTTCCATGAATGTCTACTAACATTAATGTTCAAGGTAAGTAATAGCTAAAAGTGATCAAATGTAAATGAACACTGCATAGTTTTCACTATATATATTGATAGATTAATGCTTATTAAAGCTATAACATTATTCAGAATAAGAGCTGTGGGTGATTTTCTCTTTGATTAACATTGAAGCAGTCTGTCACTTTAAGACAAAATATTGACACACAATTTCTCCCAACTGTTCTAGATTCACTTTAAGATATAAACTGTATTTAAGTGAATACTCTTTAAACCAGCTGTTTTTTACATGTTTTATGTTATATTTGATCGTTTGAATAAAACTCAAAAGTGTCCTTTGCTTGTTTTTTTTAGAGCGACATACACACACACACATTTCAGCCTGGGAACTCTCTGGGTTGTACTTTCAACGTTTTATCAAATATGTCCAAAATAAAGACTGTTTTACAACAATCGACAATTGATCTGATTCTGACGTTAAGTTTTGGTCAGGGAGAATGAATCGCTGTGAAGAAGGAATTGCTAGAAGAAACACGGCTATAATCCTTGAAGCCAAAAAAAACATTAAATAAACTTAGTTTAATATAACACTTACATAAAGTGTAAGCATGTTTTAATAGTTGTTTCTCTTCTAACATAAACAGGGCTTTCATGTTCGTGCTGAAACTCATTCACGTAGCGATCTGAATTGGGAATAACAAATATGCATCATAGACAAATGTTTGAATATTATTGCACAAACAGATAAACAGCTGGTGACTCTGGTAGATAAATTTGCAAGATAATGTGTGTATATATACAATAAATCTATGTGTGTTTTCTTAATTCTCCAGTACCGATAGCAGAATTACGTAGAGATATATATATCTTTCTAATTTAGCCTCGAGACGTTAAATACCGGTTTACATTAGTCAGGATTCACATCCGCATTCAAAGCTGCGCTGAATGAACGGAACAGCACGGGACATCGAGTTGCCTATATAATAATGACAGGTTTAATTCACTCATAGAGGAGAAGAAATGATTCGCGGTCATCTTAAGATCCACCGGAGCTGCCGTCAGTGCCATCAGGTGGACGCGATCGCTCAAGCTCTGAGACCCGCGCACCAAACTTGCTCTCTGCACTCGCTAACAAAGCTTTTAAAGTCATTGTTAGTTGTTTAACTGTCTGATGGATAGGACAAGCCTTGACTGGGCTCATTTATTTAAAAAGGGCTGTCAGCTGTGATAAAACTTCCCGGTGTTATGACACAATTTTTTATTCTGTCGCTCTGTCATGAATGCGGTTGTGACTTCAGCTGTTCATTCATATACAGATATGTATTCAATAAGATGTTTTAATCTGCTGAATAAATAAAACCTTTCAAGTCTTTTACCTGTAAGAAACTGCTGTCAGTCCCAAACATTAACTGTGAATGCAGTCTTAATGTGCATTTCTATTTATTGTATCACTGCCCTGTAATTATTTTCTTTTCTTTTCTTATTTTGTATTTATTGTTATTATTTTTCTCTTGGTTTTATTTATTTATTGTTTTATTTTTTATAAATTCTTATGTATTTTTCTCTCTTCTTGTTATCTTTCTTGTTATCTTGTTTCTTTCCTTTCTTTCTTTGTTGTTGTAATTTATTTTTTGTAAAGTATTAATTATGAGAAAAGGTTTGAATAAAATAAAAGATTAGTAGCAGAAGTTACTATTATTTATTGATAGTTTAACTAAATAATTAAACAACTGATGAGAAAATAATAAATGGATCAATTGAAAATAATCGATAGATCAGTCGGCTAGCCGAAGAAATAATCAACAGCATGCATTCTTGCTTGCATGTGTACTTTTTGACTGTAATTGGGTATCTGAAAAAAACCCACCATGAAGCGCTCTGCCTTTCATTCATAGATAACAGCAATAATTATATTAAAGCATTAGAAATAGCTAGGGCTGCAACAACTAATCGACAATGATTCTCATTATCGATTAGTCGGGTCTGCCCACAGTGCACGTCCAACTTCAGCCGGTTGCTCAAATTACAGCACTGGATAACGCATTTCTATGGACAAAATGCATCTAAAAATAGTGGAGAAAACAGAATTAGATGCCACGGGAGAAGTACGTGATCTAAGCTGCCTACAACATGAGAATTCTTTATTTTGAGCTTTAAGTTAATGCATTCGTGTAAAGGCTTGCCCTGTCAGGCGCTGTGACACATACGTGTGCGTCCTCAGTGCAAAAAAACGTTTAATTTACGGTCATATCCTTATCTATAAATGTCACAAATTCACGCAAGCATTTCCATTTTTGCATAAAGGTCCGTCCTGACCGGCTGTGTTAAGTTTAAAATGCCAAATGATTACCGGCGCGACGGGCGTGTGCACGTGCGTCAGACAGATGGAACACAGAGGGAGACAATTAACAGGATATGCAGCGCAAAAATATCCCAGTGTTTCCCACACATAGACTGCCGCCTGAGTATATTTGGTGACACATTTTTGTTTTTATTACTATTATTATCCTCTTACACAATTTGTTTTATCCAACCGAGAAAATGAAACCATCCGCAATCGATTAACTATTGGAAAATCTCCCCTCGCTCTACGCATTTCGTACTGCTGGTTTTGTGTGCTCGAAAACTGTCAACAGACAACCTCCAATGTTTCCCATACGTTCATTTATTTGTGGCGAGCCGCCTCAACTGCCCTCTGCCATCAGCTCCCGCGTGACAAGCGTGACTTTAGCACTATATTTAGCGACTTTCAAACCCTTTTGGCGGCTTTTTTCATAACAGGTAAATACTGACAACCCTAGCGATTTAAAAAAAAATTAAATAAAACTTAGCTTTCATTAATTTGGAAGATGTCTCCAGTACTGCCCCGGGCTGCGAGCGTGAGCTCTGTGCAGTGTTGCCTCTCTCTGCGTCTGCTCTGAGCAATGAGCGACAGAGAAACAGCACTTTCAGCTGGCCGTAAAGCAGCCGACTCATCAATAAATAATTTACAAAAACAGCGTTTCAAAGCATCTGTTGCTTACTGACAGTTTGGACTTTTAAATATGAACATAGTTTGTCTGTTAATATGCTCAGTTCATTACTCAGACACAGGCAGTGCGCTGAATGAGACCAAACAGTAGCCAAAACCACCGCATATAGTCGCTTTTTAGTGTAAGTTAGATGTATATTGATTTAATCAGACGATGTTGCGATTTATAGATCTGGATTTAAGGAGTATAGTGAGAGTGATAAGATTCCTGGTTAACATGCAGTATTATTGGGTCGTTTTTACTATTTATACTTATGTATGACTACAGAAAATATAATATTAACAGCTTTATTGGGCATTCAGTTGTATTACAGTATGTGACAGTTCATAGAGTAGAACAGATCTGAAGTGCCAAAGCTCGTCTGTACGCAAACTTGATGCAATGACGTCACGAATATGCCAATTAATATGTGACGTCACCTGCCGCGACAAGTCTCTCAAAATCCTGTGGGAAACACTGTATCCATTGTGCTGAATTATCTGTTGTTGAAAGTTAATTTAAGTTTTAGGCAGCTTGTATCACATAGCCTACTTCTCCCACGGCATCTCATTCCATTTTCTCCTTAGATGCATTTTGTAGACAGAAATGCGTTATTCAGTGTTGTAATTTGACACAACCGGCTGAAGTTGGATGTGCACTTTGGGAAGACCCGACTAATCGATAATGAGAATTAGAGATGTCAATTGTTTTTCAAATATTTGTCGAATTTAAAATAAAAATCCATATTCCTATGGATTTCCATATTGCATATCCATATGCAAAACGCTGCATTCGAATTGTAGGTGTCAGGCAGCTTGGCACACAAAATGCGATGAGGTGTCGTTGCATTTTAATGCTTTTTTTTGCCTTTCAAGTTGAACCTACTCGATGAGGTGCTGCACATTGAAAATATCATGGAAAGAGAGAACATCAATGTGGAGAAGATGTTGTTTACCTCAAAACTGAAACAAAGCCGTTCGCACCGAACGCATATTTGTTGCATTTTCTAGAGGGACATCTATCATCATTGCACTCGCGTCTCTCACAAGAGAGTAGGCTTGCCGCGATAGACGGTGATGACGGTTATACTATTTTAACACCGTTACGTCACTTGCTCACCGTGGCACCGTCCCTCACCGTCGTTTAGATTGTTTTTCAATAGTATTAAAATTATTTTGTTCAGTTAGTGGACACTAAAATTAAAACTGAATGCGTCTGTTCAATGCAACGCACCGAACAGACGACCGTCTTGCAACACAGCAGTCTAGGTCTGCATTGCCGCGGCTGTCCCGACCAGATTTCGGTGCGAGATTAATTTCAACGAATACAATGCAGTAACGGTCGGTAACTCTGGTGCAATTTGAAAAGCGAGCGAGCGGTCTAACAATATCCCGTTCCCGACGTCCTTTCAGAACAGCATATCCGTGCTTTATTCTTATCGAGCTCCGGTACAGCTGCACACGAACCAGTGCTTCGTTTTATTGTCTGTGAACAGCATGTGCAATGATGCTCAGAGCAGTCTAACAGATATAATATTCAGCTCTCAAACAGAACAGGTAGGTTGTGATGAGTGACAGAGCAGAATAAAGATGGAGTGTGAATGCGATGTCCTTGAAGCACGTTCAACTCGTCTTTTTTTCTTTTTTTTGTATCATGCTTATTCTATAGTTTTAAATGACAGACTGTCGAATTTATTTATTTTTATCTGCTGCGCTTTTCACTGTTAACAGCAAGATGTTAAATGAATTTAGTATTTTGACAAGACTAATAAAATAGCTATTAGGCTAAACCTAAAAAAAAAGTGTATTGTGTTGTAGGCTGAATGTTAGCCTAAACGAATTATATCCTGACAAATCGAATAAAAATAAGGATTACAATTTTATATAACTTTTTTTCTCTCTCTGTGACACTTTATTCCGTGTTGGCAGCAAAATGTTATTGACATTTTTCTGTCAAATTCAAGACTCTTGACAAGACGAATAAAATAAATATAATTTTGTGCAGACTACACTTTTATTTGTTAGTCTATCTCTCTGTCTTTCATCAGAAATGTGAACAACTAGTGAATATATCGCGGGAGCGGGTGGGAGAGTAATAAAACCTCAAACAGTCTGGCGCAGACCTCTGCATCACAGATCAGATTTCATTTATCATGTGAAGAGAGATGACTGACAAGAGTGAGGTGAGAGAAAAGAAGATGCGGAAGAGTTTCAAAACAAAAAGTAAAAGCGCCCGTTTTAAGCCTGTTGACTTCTTAGTCTGAAATTAATCTTAGTCTGGGAGAAAGCTCACGAAATCTACCAAGTGAAAAGTGAATAAATGATAAAATACATATTAAATTAAATAAATAATTAAAAAGGCTTGTTGGGATGTATCTTTGTTGCATTAATTTAATAATAATAAATAAAATATTTGTTTAATTTTATTCACTATTCACGACACCATCAGTAAATAGTTCCTCTAAGAACAAGATGTTTGGAGCATCTAATACCCGTATGAACACCACTGATCCTCACAAACTTCTCCAACACATGCGAGCATCCGTTATAAAACACTCGCTGTATTCAAGCAGAAATATGATGTTAGAGTGACCGAGAGCGCACATACACGGTTTGTTTGCACATCATTTATAACGGACACAACGTGCGCCTAATGCACGACCATGTCACTGTAATCATCTTTACCCTGATTATATTCCATTTTCTTGTCAGAAGTGCAGAAGCTTCTGCTTTGAGATTCTCCGCTAAACTCCACAGACTTGGTTCTGAACGCATGCGCGCCAAACAGACAGAGCGCAATGAAATAGGAGTACTAAAATATTTAATATTTTGCTGAAATGTTGGTAATTGGAAATTTTAAACTTACAAGTGTATTCGTATGATAGCACTAACTGGAACGTGACAGTAATGGGGTAATCAAAATTGCCTTTTTACTCAATTAGCCTAGTCTGTGCTTTTTTTTAAGTTTAGTAAATTGAACTTTGCTTTAAAAGCATTATTTTTTTTAGATCGCAATGTTAGAATGTAATGTGATTTTAACTAGTGATCGACCGATATTGATTTTTTATAACCGATACCGATTATTTGTACATTTATGTAACCGATATGCAGAACCGATATTTATTTACTGTTATAAAGTAAATAAATAACAGAGTGAAGGACGACCATTCTTCACTTTGGTTTTCATCCTTTCAGTCATCTTAACAACAACAAACAACTGTTGAAAATTAACATTTTCATGTAAAATTTAATATTACAATTACAACAATAAAAACATTTTATTTTATAAAAAGCATCATCAGCTACACTATTAACAATAAGCAAAAGAATGTCATATAAACTTAATTTTAACTACAGTTTTAGTAGGTTTATAAGCTGTTTAATAGACTAAAGAGTGGAGAATAATTCACTGAATAATATTCTCTGGAATATTGAAATAAGCTATAACAAACAAAACATCGTGTTTTATTGCATTTCTTAACTGGCATGTTTTATCAGAATTATTAACGTTTTTTGTCATTCTAAATTATAAAAACTGCTGACAGCGCGGTTTATCTATTCATTTACACAGAACTATACTCAAACTGCGATCGCTTGTGGAGAAAATAAATAATTAATTTCGATAGAGGTTTATTGGCGAAATAATGGTTCTATAGTAAATGTTAATATAGTTTAGCGTGTTTCAAACAAGTGAATCTTGTTAAAGTTACATGCGGTGGCCGTGCTGGAGCTTTTCCTGGGCATCAACCGCTGAGTGAACAGTGTCCACTGCTCCAAGTGTGTGTGCACTTGGATGGGTCAAATACAGAGAACACATTTCACTGCTAGTTATACTCTGTATAATTGTGTATAATACTCTGTATAGTTTTATTTTTTTGTTTTTCTCAAAACCGATAATGGTAAAATGCTTAAATATCGAGAAAAATATTGGTAAACCTATATATTGGTCGATCTCTAATTTTAACCCTTTTTGCACATTATATATGCCTACATGGTTACATTCACTTTATTATTTGTTTAATCCAGATACAAAATACAGAGATATGTACCGTATATATGTACCGTATCAGCAAAAAATGCAGAGATAGTAATTTTTGCTCATATTGCCCAGCCCTACTTTGAAGAAACGTGCATTTGGTAAACATTTTGCTCGATGCGCCCTCTTGTTGCCTCAGGAGAGAAGCCAAAAGCTTTTTTTTTTACTGAATTTATGCCTTTTAAAATCGAATTTGATATTTTTTACTAAAATATCAAATTTGAATTTAGTTTTTCAGCCAATTTGACTGACCGCAGATCACATGATCAGCACTGTGGGTCTTGAGAATGCTCCAGTTATGCTTTGCCAGCATGAATTATTCTCAATGAGGGGTTGGGAGTTGTGTCAATAACTTGCCCCTGAGTGGACCTTTATTCAGATTTATTATGCAGCACAGTTGTCGCACAGTAAACCCCGCTTTTCACATGCTCTGGGCTTTTTACCCTATATAACTTAGGCTATTAATCACTAATCGCAGGCGGATGTAATGTTGCCAGAGTATTTGTTACTCAACCAGTACACTGTCTTTTCGTCTTGACATTCTGAGTTACGATATATGATTTTAAAATGGATTATGACTCTACAATGGTAGTCATTTTTCACAGCCTTAATGTGACAGTGCATGTTTTTAATAGCCAAATTTGTTTTTCTTACAGAATTGATTGGTGCAAACAAATCAAAAGTGCCTCTGCTTCCTCTAAAGGGATCAAAATGTTATTTACTATTTCATAGATGGTGATCTTGTCTTTTTCTATAACTTGTTCTGTCAAAAATTTTATGTTTTCCTAGGCTCCTGGTTTCTTTGCAGAACCAGAATCTAAACAATTTTTACTAATCCAGCACAAAAATTTCTCTTTACTTTACTTTATTTCTTACCTTTACTAGTGAGTTTCCATTAGGCTTTTATCTTAGAGGATGCAAATATTGTACACAGCTTAAATGTTTTTTTTTTTTTTTTTACCTGGCAAGGTTATTTTAGTGATTGTTATATGTATTCGTGGTTGTAATTGGCTACATCTTCACTTCTTGTTCTTCCCTCTGGTCTGGGGTAAGCCTGGCCACCCACTCGCTGTGGTTATGTTGTGAGTAAGTGTGTACGTCATAGTGCTCTAGCTCTATGGCTTTTGCTCCTCCTGAGGGGTGTGGTGCTCCAGAAGGAGCTGTTCTGGCACTCCGCCTCATCTGTCACTCTCAGAAGAGAATAGGGTGAACGGTCAGCCTGCCGGCTTAGATGCCAAATCTGATCATAGGGATTCAAATTTGCGGCTTTTGGCATGGCTCTGTAGGATCTCCCACCCTCCCCCACCGATGCAGCAAAAGTAGCGTAGTACTCTGGTGAATAGGGACTGATTTATGGCTGTGGTGTTGAGACTCCTCTTCCTGCTCTTAACTAGAGCTGTGAGGAGATTAAAGCTGTGGTGCTGTCACCCACAGGCAGACATCTCTCCTCCTTCTGATCACTCCTCCTGTTAAGATTAGCTGTGGTTGTAATAGTCAGCCCGTGTAACCACCTTTTAGTGCTTTAGGACAAAAAAAGTTAAGGATGGTTCCGTTAAAGGGATACACAACCCCAAAATGCAAATGTTGTCATTAATCACATGGGGTGCGCTGATCCGATATTCAGGATCAGTATCTCTTCGATACTGGCATTTTCTGCTGGATCGTGGTATCGGTCTGATGAGACCGATCCAAATTCAATATTCTGCATAGTTACTATTGTTATTGTTAAGCACCATAAAGTTTTTGTGCACTATATTTCAAGTGTTATGAAGCCGTTACATAGTTTAATGTGAGGTACAGATTAATTTTTAAGTCAAGTTCACGTAACGTTTCTCTCCGCTGCAGCTGTTTTTCATCCTCCATTCAACTGCATCCCACGTTCAGTTGCTAGAGTCAAGACTAAAAAACTCTCCACTATTCCGATTATACTTGATCTGTAAATAAAGTTCAATAGTTTTGCATGAAAGTATGGATGCTCCGATCAAGATTTTTGCTAGGGATGCAACGATACCATTTTTTCAGAACCGATCCGATCCCGCAAATTCTGAGGATCGGCCGATACCGATCCAATCCGATACCAGCGCATTTTTTATTTTTTTATGTAACTTAGAATTTCTATACTTTCCTGTGTTGACCCGATCTTCACTCTTCTGTGTGTTAAACACAATCTATTACAGTGTTTCTCAACTGGTCGGTCAAAAGTGCTGGGTATATAGCCCAAAAGTGGGCTGCGAGACCGTTCTGAGTGGGTCGCAGATTATTTACAGCCAAAGAAACATCAACAAAAAACGTAATTCTAAATGCTTTTCTGATGCGAGACTTTTATTTTAAAAGACGTGCATGAAAGCTTGACACTGTCAGATCATCTGACTCCGAGGCAGTCTAAGTAAATAAAGAGTGCCTGAGAAAAACGCGCTGTCCCAATTCAGTATCTGAGGTCAGATGAGATGTTGACAGGTTTAATGTCAGTGTCATTATTCCACGTTATTTTCGTAACACGTTATGAAATAAAAAGTCTCTCACCTCAGAAAAAAATGAACTGTCCTGTCAGATGTTATACTGTGCTGGTGATGCGCGCTCTTCTAAAGCACTTGCATGTACGCCGCGCTGTAATGTTATATAACTTCACTAAAGCGCAGAAACTACAAGCATGCAGCAGTACAGTACAATGAAAATAGCCTACAGCTCCAACAAATCACATAACTGTACTGCGTGTGTTTGCTGGGAAGGATTTGCATGACGGTGTGATATTCATTCTTTTCAGGAGGAGTTTCCATGTTTCATTAATAGTCACCTAGGTTGTTTTCATAACCAAAAATACCATGATATTTTAACTCCGTGTCAATTTGTAGGCTATATGTTTAAATACGTGGTTCTCTACCTATTTTTCGACCGCGCAGCACTATGGTCCAAGTGCAAGTCTCACGGGCCGCACGCATGTCATTTGCATATTAGTCACCAATACAAACCAACCAGATTTATAATATTATTTAGAACCTAAATATTATGATATCTAAATGATTGCATTTATTTAAATAAATAAATAATTCTACTCCCCATTAATAAAACACTTGATGCTGTCGGGAGCTGACCAATTACATTTAACTGCTGGTTATATTCTGTATAATTATGTATGTGACAAATACAAATCTTGAATCTTGAGAAATTCTGCTGGAAAGGAGTAACAGCACAGTAAAGTTGTGATTGTAAGTTACAGTCTGTAAGATGCGCGGAAGCGTGACTCGACACGCGACATTGCAGAAAAGTTCACAAATGTAGCCTATGTTGATCCAAATATGGAAAGCATTTTCGATTTTAATAATCTAAGGTTCTCTCCAGAGATGTTTTGACACATTTTCTGTAATTAAGGATGAACATTAATTACATGAGTGCATTTAGTCTGCTCATGCCTAAAAATAATATTGAAAAAAAATATATATATTTGACATAACAAAAACATAGCTTTTATTTGTTTCGTATATTTTTTTAATTAATGTAAAAATAAAAAATGAATTGTAGAACTGAAAGTATTTTTTGATTGTTTAGCATGGGTCGCGGGTTGAGAACCACTGCTTTAAATGAGTGTGCTGGCTCATACAAATTCATTTTATTAACAAAAAATTTGTTTGGGACGGCTATTTAATAGCTTGCGTTATAGGCTGTTTATTCAGTCATATATTCATATTCATAACAGTTTTGACTTAATTTTTTTGAAGTAAACTCGCTTTGTTTTATATATGTATATGTATATGTATATGTATGTATATGTATTTATAAAACCTAGTGAAACATTTTTATTTACAAATAAAAGTGAATAAGTGTACGAATAAATCTGGTAAAATGTCACACGTTGCTTTTTTCATTATAAAATATATTTAAAAAACAAGCAAATACATTTCTATATAAATATTTAATATAACATTAAAATAAATGTATAGCACAATAATAAGGCAGCAACATATTATATATAGTACAGAACAAGAAAGTCTATTATTATCTTTCATTGCGCAGAAGTATTATAAAACGAAATGCTCAATACAGAACGGCGCAATGCACATCCCGTGTGCAGAATGATGCTCTTGAAACACGGAGTCACAGCACACAGGCTGCGCAGCCCTCTGAGTCCGCATAGAGAAGAAAAGTACAGAGGGAAGAGATATTGATGCGAAGTGTATTAAATCTGTGAGTTAGTTTACTTTGAGCCTTTTCTTTTAACAGTTTTAAACCTCAGTGACTGTGCGCTCTTGAAGAGTGTTTGACCGTAGTAACCGTCGTCTGCGGTTTGAATGCTGAGCGGAGGATGACAGACAGGCAGACAGCGGAGAGAGAAAGTTCTTGTGGACTTAGAATTTGCGACTTAAATATTCATCTATACCTCAGATTAAACTATGGAACAGCTCCAGAACACTTGAAATATAGTGTGCGAACACTTTATGGTGCTTTATGCATAACACTATGTATATAAGGATACTTAATAAAAGACAAATAAATGCAAACAAAATGTCTGATGCAACCCGCAAGGCAGAGATTGGCCCTAACAGCAGCACCATTTTAAGTGAGCAGCGCGTCAAAGCAGCGGATTACAGAAGCGAATGGGGCCGTTTATGGTAAATATTTTTCAGCGCTAGGGCTGTGCGATGATGATGATATATATATATATATATATATATATATATATATATATATATATATATATATATATATATATATATATATATATATATATATATATATATATATATATATATATATATATATATTTATTAATATTAGTGGTGGGCATAGATTAATTTTTTAATCTAGATTAAAATGGCTCATTTGAATTCTGCGAAGGCATTCAGAATATGTGTGCTACCCAAATAATGACTAAAAGTAAGTCTTTGAGAACGGCTTTCAGTTCAATATAATAACAAAAAGCGACATTTTGGGTTTTATTCAACTAATAAGGTGGGCACGCTGTGATCTGTACTATATTTTTACTGTAATTGACAGTTATCGGCAAAAAAAAAAAAAAAAACAACAACACGGGGTGGGAGGGAATGGGAGTCATTCTTCCGGGAGTGGAGCAGGATTTTCCTCCAGTTTTTAGGATTGGGACGGGAAGAGATTAAAGTTTGTGATGCATTTTGGAAACAGGAGATGAGCCCCTGGTCTAATCGCCACCTGGCTTGAGAAACCCGTTCTCAAAGACTTACTTTTAGTCATTATTTGGGTAGCACACATATTCTGAATGCCTTGACAGAATTCAAATGAGCCATTTTAATCTAGATTAATCTAGATTAATTCCAAAATTAATCTAGATTAATCTAGATTAAAAAATTAATCTATGCCCACCTCTAATAAAAATATAAAAAACCTGGCAAAGCTGTATTATCAGCAAATGTGAGCAGAGCATAGCGGGGAGCAGATCAGTGAAGGAGATTTGACCAGCATTGCCCAGATCAGCTGTACCACAGCATGTGACAGCACAGCAGCGCTACTGCTAACAGGAACAAGTATACTAATGTTATATAGACATTTCTTGTCGGTGCGTTATTTGAGTGGATTTAGCTTTTCCGGTGAGCCGGAGCGGTAACTGAGCACACTGCTGAACGGTGCGGAGCGACATATATTTTCGGCGGCTGAAAATTCAGTGCATCCTTAGTAAAATGGACAAAACGATTCTTCGAGGCACATAATTCGATTTTTTGTATTCGAGTTTATAAAGGAATCGTTTCAGCCCTACTTCATATCTCCAAAAAGTATTTTAGTTTTATCCATATGTATAAAGAAAGATACAGCCTTACGATTCTCTCCGAAAAAGCCAGGCTCCTGGGCGTGCCATGGGAGCTAAGAGTGACGAGCACTTGCACCGATCGCCAACAATACAGAGACATTCGATGCCGTTTCACTTACCATCTGCAGTTCTGAATCATGATCTTTCAGTATCAAGCGATGTGTGCAATTCCAGTGTCGAACTGGGCCTGGTTCATAAAACATTTGTCGACAAACATGATTTTGGTGCGCCCCAGAATATACTATCTTTGCGCTGCAAAAAGCGAGTCTTCCTTGTAGCGTCTTAGTATACTTGACTTTTATACAGCCAGTTCTCGAGTATGCTAGTCCGGTATGCGGTGGTCTACCTAAAGGTCTCTCTGAGGAGTTAGAGAGGATCCAATAGCAATGCTGTCAGATAACAGGCATTCGAATTCAACTCTCCCAACATTGGGCGAGAGGGTGAGGAAGCCACAATGCACTCTTACTAAAATACTCAAGGACAGTTCATCACCACTGCAATGTTTCCTGCCTATGTAAACCAACACCTACTTATTCTCTTGGTACAATACATTTGTTGTACCCAGGGTAAACTAAATGTCATGAACTCTCCTTTATTCCCGTGCTTTAAAATTGTTGTATAGATAACTTTCAGGATGCCTTTTCTGTGAATCATTATTATTCATATATATATATATATATATATATATATATATATATATATATTTTATAGTGGTGGGCGTTATCGGCGTTAACGTGCTGCGTTAACGTGAGACTCTTATCGGCGATAAAAAAAAATATCGCCGTTAATCTATTCTCAAAGTTGGGTTGGGAGCTGGGTCTATACTCGCAAGCTATGATGACTTTCACCCTGATATTTTACAGCGGATGTATACCTAGCGAATTGCACTGTAGGGGGCGAAGCGAGTCTTCAAACTAGAGGCTAGGCTGTCCGTGATGGACAGATTGTTACGGCTGGTCTATGTGGTAATACAATCGCGCAGGACATCCAAACGCTCACCTATCATTCATCAACCTCAAATATGGCTTTTCATCTGAAAGATGTATGTAGTAACAACTTTATGGCCGCTCAATATGATGTTAACCTAGAAATGTGCGCTATTGAAGTGTTTGTGTGAAGCGTTTGCTGCAAGACAGGCTCCGGTCGTTCACTTGCTCTTAAAATCTCCGTCATTTTGGTCATACAGATAAAAAGTAGCCTAATACATCTTTCGAATCTGTAAAGACTCTCGTTTATTTGTGTGCACTCAGAATAACAACATGAAGCGTTGCGCTTTTAAGCAAACAGGATGCGCTTTAGGTCTCATGTGAACTTGAGAATTCACTCCCGTGTCACCCTCTGCTTGAACCTGTGTGTATGCCTGTTACGTTACTGTGAAATTACCACATCAGGCGTGGCGTGCTAACATGGATGCAGCTATGAAGCCGCCGGGTTTGCTTCAGGAAAATTTATTTTTAAGAAGCTTCCCAATGGAAACTGTAAACAGTTCATCCACGACCTCTTATGTAGTCCTACAGTTCAAAATTCATGTTTAACTGAATAAACAGTTAGTAAACACAAGTACATCTTATTGAACATAGTTTATTTTCATCACCAATTATCATAGTAGAACAGCTTTCTCAAGCAGTTTGTGATGCATTTTGGAAACAGGAGATGAGCCCTGGTCTAATCGCCACCTGGCTTGAGAAACCCGTTCTCAAAGACTTACTTTTAGCCATTATTTGGGTAGCACACATATTCTTAATGCCTTGACGGCAAATTCAAATGAGCCATTTAATCTAGATTAATTCCAAAATTAATCTAGATTAATCTAGATAAAAAAATAATCTATGCCCACCTAATATATATATATATATATATAAGTCTATCGCTTCATATTATGTTCTATCGTTTATTTAGTGGTGTCGCACAATACATTGTTTACGGTTATACATTTTCATAATTTGAGTGACTGAGATCTTTATATGCCGCCCACCACGGGGCGTGAAGGGGAGACAGAAGCAGGTGTAGAACGACCTGCCAGGACGAGGAGCTCGTTCCTAAACAAGGGACTACATCTGTAGCATGGTCACGCGTTTTTAAGCACTGTTTTAAAACAACAGACCTAAATGCGTACGCCGTCTCTTTCTGTGTGAGAGGAGCGCACTTTTTCTTTTTTGACTTTGAACAATTACATAACAGGGTTCCTACGGGGTTTGGAAAAGTATGGAATTTGATTGAAGTATTTTCCAAGTCTGGAAAAGTATTGAAAAACACTTGTTTCCAGACTTTTGACCCTATTTAGTTTTTTTTATAATAGAAAATTAAGAATTTAATGAAAATACATTTATGGAACAAGAAGTGAGATTTCATGGCAGCTGTTTAGTGATTCTTTAGTGATCGCCAAATATGACTGAATGAATTCAAGGTGCACTTTTTTATTATGCAAAATGCATGTATAAGCATTTTGGGTTTCTTCACACTATACTCTTAGCACCGTATTACCTAACCTCAAGTAAAGTAAATACAAATATTTACAGAAGACTGTTCTATATACCAAATATAAAGCTGAAAATAATTTATTAAAAATAATTTGATTAATTTATGTTCTAAAATCTACCGAGAGGTTTGGAAATTTGAGTCTGGAAAAGTATGGAATTTTGAAATACAAAATGTGTAGGAACCCTGACATAAACACACACTTTTATTTACGTTTTACACTCCTTGTAAACACAGCGATTTAGGTCTTAAGAGCGAGTAAATGGCAGAAAGAGAATATGCATATGTAACAGTAAATTAGCTCTATTGGATCCGGACTTTGGTCTAAAGGGAAGCTGTCCAATATTCGTTCTGTCTGCCAATCAAGTTAATCATAGCACACTGCTAGAAAATCTCTCACTGCTCTTGACTAAATCACTTTTCTAACTTTAATAGGAAATAAAAAAAGAATAATGATATATGTATAGAATCTATACATAATACACGTGTTCATTTTATCTATCATAGATATAATTAACACCGTGAAGACTAATTAATTTACACTATGTAGCGTTTCTTATTTATTGTAATATTTTTTTTTGTATCCTATATAGTTTCTTATCCTTATTTCATCACTGACTGTTTATTTATCTTCAGTGAGGTTGAGTTTTCTCTCTCTCTCTCTCTCTTTTAAGGCTTGTATTAATTTGATATTGACATTGGTGACAAGGATTATGAAAACTTTATGGTATCAAAGATTTTAATATAATAACCTTTTTAAAAGAAAAAAAAATCTCTGTTCCGTGATATATATTGCTATCGTGATACAAGGTTTTGGTCATATCGCCCACCCCTAATGTGTGTCTTGTTATTTTTTAATAACAAGGATAAAATAAGGACAAAGATTCTCATCTTGGCCCACTTTGGCCTAAATATCCACCATTCTTCTTTTATATTTTGTTACCTTGAAAGGATTTGTCTTTATAATAGGGAAATTAGTTTGGCTGTACTGCTCAGACCAACATGACAAAGAATCGTGATGAAATCGTGATATTATATTTTTGCCATATCGCCCACCCCTACTCGAAGGAGAGTGGTTTAACACAAAGCGCTAAGAAACTTCTAGCACAGTTATTTTTATCAGCGCGTTCTTACGGTTACCAGACTGAGGAAAAAAACTTTCACCCGAGCCATGTGGATATTATTGTTTCACTCAGAATTAATGTGAAACAATTTAAACACAATCAATATAGTCTGACTCGAGTATATGTAGCCTACAGTCTGCTTGATTTTTCCATTTGCTTTACTTGATCTTGAATGTTTTTTTTTATGTGTATTTTTGTTGTTGTTCACATGTTTTCAACCAAAATAAAGCCTTGCGATGTGACGTTGTTGTAGAACATTGAGTAACGGCTAATCATAAGCTTGTTCAGAAATCATGACAAACATGGAAATTAAAAATAACATCTTTATCTTTAAACCTAATATTCGGGTTTTTTATGAGTCCGAATATTCGAATGCAAAATTATAGTAAAATGCCCATCCCTACTCTGCTTGTGACTGTCCCATTGACTGCCAGGTAAATTACAGTCAAGGCACAGAAAAGTATAAAATAGTCAATCTGCCATCAGTGGTTCAATCTGAATTTTATGAAGTGACTACAATACTTTTTGTACACAAAAAAAATAAAAATAATGACCTTTTATTCAACAATTGTTCTCCTCTCTGTCAGCGTAGCGCCATTTTGGAGAACATCCGATGGACACAAAGTGCTTACAGTATGCTATTCTGTCATCAGTAACGCATGGATACGCTGATTCCATTTAAATCAAAGTGTAAATAAACGCACAATACGTATTCATGTGTTACTGATGACAGAATGGCGTACGTAGCTCTTTGTCAAGGCACAGAAAAGTAAGCGCCATTTTGGATGCAGTGTAATTTACTTGGCAGTCAATGGGACAGTCACAAGCCTCCCCGGTATTCATCCAAAATATCCTAAACTGTTCAGAGGACGAACAAGCATTTTGCTGTGGATTATCCCTTTAAATCCCACTTCATAGAGATTCCTTGCTTTTTCCTTATAAGTGGAATGAATATTTGTGCTGGCCTGCTGGTTTTGGTGAAGTTGTGCAAGTCTGTAACATTTATGTGGTTTGTAGCAGTGACCGAATACTGCAATATTGACTTACAGGAAGTCTTGACACCTCTTGCCATGCTGCACGACCACTAGCTCATTATGAAGTGATCTAGTTTTACTCACCCTTGTCACCCTAGTTTACAGCCAGAAAGGTTTTTTTTTCTTCTGTCATTTGTTGCCATAGTGCTGTATAGCAATGAACTATGAAGTTTCATGTCCTCAGAACTATTGTGGCACAGGGTTTTTTGATGTCTGAAACACAACATGCTGAAGCTTGTTTTTCAGTATGGCTCTTTGATTCTCAGATTAGGCTGGTCAGTATAGATTTTCACCAGGATAGTTTTAGCAGCCATGTGGAGAGGTTTAGAGAAAGAGGAAAATTGGGGGTTGGGTGAGGGAGGAGCTTGAGACGGGGGTGGAAATTTTCTTGTGGGGTAGATGAAGTTGTGGCGACGCATTCCTCGCCCACCCCCCATTCATATATGCGTAACACCCTCTACATGTGCGCATTCACTCACTAACTCATACACACATGGAGGTAGTTGTGGTTGAGTAGGACATCTTAGCAGGCTTTATTTTCCCCCACCCTTGCCTGGTTTATCTCTCATCTACATAATTCCCCCTGCTCATCTGATTACCTCGCACTTGGGACAAGCTGGTTAGGTATGCAAAGTGTGTATGAGTTTACACCTCACTCATACTCCAAAATGCTTCAGAAATGCATAAATGCTGGTGGCAACAGGGCTGGTTTTAAGACTACTTCAGCAGGTGGGCCGCCTGCTTGTGTTCCTACATCTGCCTGCCTGGTCTGGCAGCTGCTGTTGTTTAACTACCACTGCTTCTGCTGCTGCCTCACTCTAAACTCCTTTGTTCTTTCCTCACCATCAACGAATTGTAAAGAATGAATGAATGAATTTAGGATTGGTGCCTGTGTGTTGGCCCTTTTGTTTGGAAGCAGAAGGAACAGAGGGTGGGGGCTGGGATCAAAGGTTGGCAAAGAGTCAGTTACAACTGATTTAACTGCACACAAAAAAACACCCTTCAACTGCTCTCGTATCTCTCAACAGCTGTGCCTCACTGGCTGAAAATGTAATAAAGAATGGTTAAAGTGAACAAAATGGAAGAGGCTTGCTCTCACCTAGAGCTATTTGTGTTAATACTCCCTCTCTCTCTCTTCCTCTCCAGGTCCTGTAACCTGACTTTGTCTGACGCTGCGTTCTCTGAGAGAATTAAGGAAATATGGAGTGACATGCTGCAGATTAGTTAGCGGATTAGCGGCTTTGAGGACATCCACCTCTGTGTGAGCACACATTCCCTGTCCTGCTTCTGAAGCTCGGCTGCACAGCAGGAGCACTGCAGCCATGGCTGACCCAGGCATGATGAGCCTCTTCGGAGACGATGGGAATCTGTTCTCTGATGAGTTGGAGGGCCTGGGGGACTGTGGCTACCCCCAAGGTCAGGCAAATCCAGTGAGTCAACAGTTGCCCCATGAGCACCAAGGCTACGGGCAGCTCCCCTCTACTCTTCACCTCTCCTCACCTGCTGTGCCTGGACAGGCCAAGCTTGGCCACCCTTTTGACCACTTCAATCAGTATGAGCAGCCCAAGATGCATTCAATGGACCAGCAGGGGGGCCGGATGATTGGGAACGGACCAGTAAATGGTATGTCCTCCCCTCATTCCCGCTATCACGGTCCTCCACCAGGTGCAGGAGGGTCTGCGGGGCATCATGTCTACCCGGGAGCACAAGGAGATGGCCGGAGCCAGTCATTCTCAGATGGTGGAAATGTGTGGGGTGCTCAAGCAATGCAGGTGCCTGATCAAGCTAGACCAGCTTTCCAGCAGCAACCTCCACAAGCCTCGTCTCATCAGCACGGCCCTGCCGGACCACAGGGACATGCCCACCAAATGGGCCCTTTTATTGGCCGCGGTGACTATACCATGCAGGGACACAACCAGACACAAACACCTCCCAGAATGAACCACTTTCCCCAAGGCCTTCCTCAGGAAGCCAATCATTTCATGAGTCACGTAGGAATGACACAGAATCCCGGCATGTCGGGACCCCCCATGCGTCACCCAGCACAGCCTCCTCCGCAGCATCAGCAACCCAATCAACAATTTCTCCTCAGGCCCGGCCAGGGTCCGGTTCATCCGGAGTCGGTCACCAGCCACAACCCCCAGTTCCCACAAAGCCCTTCAAGACAGCAGCAGGTCATGGGCGGAAGACCCCACCAAAACATGGGATATAACATGCACAACCAGCAAGTCCCTTCCAACACGGTAAACAGCTCAGGGCAGTACCCTCCCTATCCTTCGTATGGCAACCTTAATCAGGGATTAGCCAACACTTCAGGGATGAGTCCCAACTTGAGCCTTACCACCAGCAGCAACAGCAACCCTAATGCACCCGTGGCCCAGGTGCAGCGCTACACTGCCCCGACGGGGCCCCAGCGCTACCCAACACCTGGGGCTCAACAGGGACCAATGCACCAGCAGCCCATTCATGTGAACCAAATCAACACCCAGCCTATACATCCAGCTCAGAACCAGGTTGCAGCCCAGCAGAAGCTGCAGCAACCGCATCTACCGCCTCCACCTCAGGGATCATATGCCTCCCCTCCTTCCATGTCGCCCATGAGGAACCTGGCTACCCCTGCAGGCACGCCTCCTCCCCAGCAAGGCCGCCCGCCCAGTGTGGGTTTGGTAACTGATGTGGGCGGCTACCCTGGCGTGCTGCATCAGTCTCAAGGCCCAATGGCTCATGCCCAGAGAGGAGCCTGCCCAGTGAATGCAGCTCAGCAGCATCCCCATCAACAGCTGCCGTCACATCCCTCACACCCACATCCTCCACCAACCCAGATGTATGCTGCTTTGTCACCCAATCACAGGGCCACGGGCGCTCAAGGAAGACCTCCAGCAGGACCGGGTGCGAATCACACAGAGCCCCAGGACCAGAGGCTGCTTGCCCAACAAGCACAGCATCAGCAGCTGCTGACGCCCCCATTGCCTTTCCAGCAGCAGCAGGTGCATACCCCTCCCTCGATTCCCCCGTCACAGACACACCTGGCTGCACACCACCAGAGCTCCCCTCCGTCTCAGCAGGCATGGGCACCTCCACACCAGTCGCCTCCACCCATGCAGAAAGTGCCTTACATGCATGTGAGTTGTGCAAATGAAGCATGCCTTCCATTGCCATTAAAAGTCTCTGGAAAGTCCATGTTGTGCACGTGGGTGGCAGAAGGCCTGTTTGAGGGTTTTTCTTAGCGGCTATGGTGCCGCCTGTGCCCCACATGTGTGGAAATGGATTTTTACAGCTGTTTGTTTCCTCCTCGCTGCATATCCTGGCCCTCCCCATGACACAGGCGCCACAGTGCTAATCTCCGAACCCCCGCCCCTCCCCCTTCCCACTCTGAAGGGGAAATGCTCCCTTCCTGCTCGCAGCATCACTCTCCTCCCCCGTCTGCACTCCTTCCGTTCCCCTCTCGCTCTTGCTCACTCTCTGTCTGTGTAATTTTCTGTCTCTCTTGCTCTGCTCTTTCTGTTTGCTTTGCCTGTCTCGGAGGACTCATGCGTGAGTTAATGGCGTACAGCAGGATGTGTCCTGTTGGGAGGGTGGAGGATGGAGCCAGTGGGGATGGGAGGTTAGCAGCTCTCAATAGCTGCGTGTGTCACGTGCTTCTGATGCCATTAGCTTGTTTTGCTCTGAAAGCTTCTTTCTCTGGTGACCCATTCACACACAATGGCTGCTGTTATGCCAGCGTGCACATCCTGCACACAGCATTTGTGTGTCTCTTTATCTCACTCATACCAGTGTTGTCAGCCATGGCTCGATTTCAGTGGTGGTGTCTGGCTTATTGTGTGATATTCAAGTTTTGTGGTTGACATTTAAGATCAGTCTGTATTAATTCATCCACCTCACTTGTGACCTAGATGAAGTGCATGCAGTTGTGTACCGCTTTCACTGTAGCTAACAAGCATCTCGTTTTTATCCCAATCATGAGTTGTCTAAAGACATTTAATCCTAACATATTTTCAATCTGCTCTGGTGTGAATAAAAGTACACCCTATTTTCTAAATGCATGAGCTTATTGTGAACAATTAATTTGTTCAACAATTCATAACTGATGTTACAATGAAACAACAGACTATTCTAGTGACATATATACAAGATGTCGCTAATCATTTAGTCTGTTTAACACTAACAGTTTCTTACAATTGACTGTAAGCTCAATATCAGATCTGTCTCTATCCAAACAACAACCGTTAAACCAGCAACCGCAATCAACAACCACATAAAACCAAGTTCCCGGCCCTACATGTTAATCTGTGTTACTCTGATGTATGTCACAATATAAAAGAAAGATTTGTGAGCGATTCCTTTACATCATGACCAGTGTTGGGAAGGTTGCTTTGGAAATGTAATAGGTTACTTGTTTAAAAAGTAGTGTAACTATTTAAATTACCCAAAGTAATGTAACTGATTGTATTTGGTTACTTTTTGATTTACTGTTCAGAATGCAAATTTCAAAAGTTTTGCTACATTTTTCTAAACTTAATCATTTTGAAATATTTAAAGCTGGCAGGGTTAACCGTACAGTAGCACTCAACACTGATTACTGTCAAACTTCCAAAATACTTCATCACTTGAATTAAGATCATTTCATTTTAAAGCACAGCCACCACAAAATCAGACTTTAGTACCTCTTTTTACTTTAAGATTGTTCTGAGGTAAAATACAGATTTAAAATCATAAAATATAGTTTTATTGCTATGACAGTTTTTGAAATTAAATATTTGCATAGCTATGACAGGAAACACTGACATCTGACAATGCCTTGGGGAAAGTGAGTAAAAAAATATAGCACATACACAAGCCCAAATAGGAAATATAACAGCTATCAAATAAGCATGTGTCCTAAACTCCTGAAACATTAGTCTTTTTTTTTTTTGAGCAGTCAATGCAATTATGGTAAGAAAACAGTCAAATCAGTTTGTGTGAAAATACCTTCATTACCTTGTAATCATTAATGTTTATGTATTTTAATTACTGTAACATTAAATTAGTTCAACTCCTACATTTAATTCATATCAGCTGAGTACTTTTACTTAATCATGAAGTTACATTCCCCATTGTGGCTAGACTCTCTCATCATGTGCTTTGAAACTGCCATGTCATTCATGAGATATTGAGAGGTTTGATGATAAATAAATGAGACTACGACCTTTAGTTAGAGCAGTGCTTAATTTAAGGGAACAGACTCTTCATTGTGGCTCCAGTCAAACTGGTACCAAGCGCAAGTGTTTCCAGCATCACACTGGGCTTTAAGAAATAAAATAGAAGTGCAGATGGGAATGCATGCATGCCGTGTTTATGATTCCTTTATTTCCCGTTTAGCAGTTCATGTTAGGTGCCAGCCTCCTGAGACTCTCTGCTGACAGCAGCTGCCTGCCATCTTAGTGGTGTCGCACTCTCTCTGGGTCAGATGCAAGCAGAGCAGTACTTCCTAAATATCCAGCATACACCCAGGAGGGTACGATTGTACGCTTCCACTTGCTGTTCTTAATTTGCGCAAACCAAATGTTGTAAAAGGAAGTTGCAACACAGAATGGGTAAAATGGCAAGTGCATGATGTTCTAGTAACTGTCTGGCTTTTTGATATTTGTGTTAAGCCCTAACCTGCCATTGTTGTCTATTTTTAAAGATTAGTACAGCCTCGAAGCTTTATAAGTTCATGTGACACAGAGATAGGAAGCCTTTGCTATACTTTGTCATCCTCAAGTGTTTTTATTCCGTGGGAGATTTATTTGGAGTAGCTAGCTGTTAGTAAGTAGTTTGCAGTATCTAGGTGTTTCAGTGCCATACATTTGTAGCTCATTTAGATTTGCTCTCAGCCAGAAGCAGACTGAAGTTCAACAGCAGTTAGCAATGAATCTTGAAGATAAAGTTTAGCAAGGGTTAGGCTCCATGTCTGGGAGCCAGCTTTTCATCAGATGAATTGGGTGTTAACTCCGGTTCGCTCTGCAAAAAAGTCTGCCGTGCTGAGCCGAAGCGCAGTTCTCCTTTAGGGAGTATTTAGCTCACAGAGTGAGCACTTTGCCTGCTAGATTAACTGACTCGTCAGTCTCCCCCTCCGAGAGATGAAATCCTATATTGAACATATTGTATTCTGGACTGCTGCTGTCAAATTAGAAATGCAGAGCATGCGTACGGTAGGCCTATTGTCATTCATGCAATTGATTATTGGAGAGGCTTGGCAAGAGGAGAGACATTTATCCGTTAAAGCGGCAGCAGAACGCTCGCTGTTCCAGCTGCTATAATGATCACCGTTGAACTGGGTGTTGGACATTTTCTGTGACCTTGCCACAGTTTGGCATGCATGGTGCACCCTTATTTCTCATACTGTTGTTTACAGGAAATATGCATTTCATCACCACAATGATGTGGTTTACGAAGTCTTTTGTTTTAAAGCGAAGTGCATGGAATGCAATAAAACTCTAGACTAGAATCAACACATGGCTTATGGAGAATACACAATATTCTTCCTGATTTGCCAGGATGGAAACTGCTTTCACCAGGCCAGTTTTCTGTGTATATGCCTCTTGAAAGCTGTAGCATATTGCATTAAATTTGCTGACGTCTAAAACCAAGGCATTTATGAAGTATAGATATAATTTATTAGTGTCATAATGCCTCAGTCCCATCTGCTGCAGGGACTCTGGGAAGCTGGACGCTTGGCACAGCTGCCAACATGTTTCCTGTCAGTCTCTCTTTGCCATGAATAGAGAAGGGAACTGAGATAACTGCAAGGAGAAAGGCAAAACCGTTGCTGCGTTAATGCTGCTGAGCTACAGCTAACACTGGCACTAATGGGAGCTAGGGTAATCAAACCAAGTAACATGGCATGCCTCAAGGGCCAACAGCAGCAGGGGCAGCTGTTTTGAGTGCATTAAAATGAAAATGTGTTAATTCACTTTTCCTCAACTTATCCTAGCTTTTCTGAGCAATTAAAAAAAATGCTGCTTAATGTATCTGTTGTTGATTGATGTAAACAAGCAGCGATGCAATGAGCTTTGTTCAGCTTCTCCTGTGGCTGAGACATATGCAAAAAGGAAATCCTGTAGTTGTGTCTCCTACATTAGTTATATTTCTTCTTTCTTGGTACTAACAGTCTCTCTCTCCTCATCATCAGCATTCTCCATCAGACCCTTCCCTGGAGATGATAACATCTAGTAAGACACCTGCCTCGGGCCCAAACCTCCAACCAGCCAACTGTGACATACAGCAGACGGAGAGCGAGCTCAAGCCAAAAAAGAAGAAAAAGAAGAAAGCCAAGACAAGCGAAGGCCAGGAGGGTAACAACATCAGCAGTGAGGCCAGAGGAGAGACGGCTTCTCTGATAAACGAGGGAGAGTCTCTTATGACTCCCGTGGAACAGTCTGTCGTTGAAAAGAAGAGCAAAAAGAAACCAAAGGAGAAGGAGCCCAAGGAGCCGAAAGAGCCCAAGACTCCCAAAACCCCGAAGACTCCCAAGACACCCAAAGAACCTAAGGAAACTAAGGAGAAAAAATTGAAGACTGCCACCCCGAAGCCTAAGAGCTCCAAAAAGCCCAGGTATGCAAAATCTGAGCCTCCTGTAGTTTTTTTTTAATCATAACTACGGTTTTATCTGCATTTTTTGTTTAAATGTTGTAAATGTACCCCATATTTACATGAGCAAATGTGAAATCTCCATATTTACTGTAGGTGCTTACTCGTGTGCTGGATGGAGTCACAAAGCATCGTGTGATCATCTGGTTCACTGAACTGTAGATATTTTTAGTATGAGTTGTTTTCTAGGTTCTAGCTGATGGTGCTTTATCAGAGTTGTCAGAGGTGTTCTGTTTTATAATGCTTTTGAGAGACAAGGAACTTGAAGTCTGTCTTTAGCTTTTTTTCTTTTCTTTGAATTGCAAGCTAAACCACAAACTTGACACTTTTACGACAAAACCTTCGTTAGTTGCCTGAACTTCATTCTGGAGGCCAAAAAAAAGATAATCTCATCTTTGCTGATTATTTGTTCTGTGAAGAAGACAGGTCAGTTTATATTTTATTAAAGCTACCTAAAACGGTATACTATCAAATACCATCTCTCTTCTGGATATAGTTCACAATAATGCTGCTTATTACATTTACATTTAAACGATGCCCCCTTCCTTTTTTCCTCCCCCCATCCCCCTCAGAAAAGAGAGAAAATGCACCCATCCTGAATATGCAGAGCAAGGTTGCATGGCCATTTTTCCTCTAGCGGAGGTAGTAACATGATCCGGCTGAGGAATGTGTCAGCCTTCCCCCTTAACCCCGCCCATCCGAAGCCCCGTCATTCCACCGCCGTGTCTCTTTCATCCAGAGGAAAAGGGCCGGGCCAAAGCAAGCACATCTGCAGCACAGTGCCAGAGCAGTAGGTCATCTGAAGGGGGAGGAGGGAAGAAAGTG
Source organism: Gymnocypris eckloni scoliostomus (assembly GCA_027564155.1). Classification (NCBI taxonomy): domain Eukaryota; kingdom Metazoa; phylum Chordata; class Actinopteri; order Cypriniformes; family Cyprinidae; genus Gymnocypris; species Gymnocypris eckloni. Next base: position 18,033,621 of record CM050422.1, on the reverse strand, counting down.
TGTGTGTTTGTGAAAAAGGAAAAGAGGAGGGGGACGTCTCCATTCAAAATGGCACCTAATGCTAGTTAGTCCACAATGCTGTCTCATTAATCATGCCGGCCTGAATTTTACCAAATCTGCTACAGAGCTGGATGTGTGGTGTTGGCGAGCCCCTGTGGATAGTTTTTAAACTGTGGCCCCATTTCTTCAAAAGTGGGCTACATATAACACATCTCGTATTTGATGCGTGTCATTAATTTCCCTTCCCCCATCTTCATTTGTTTGTCTTATCAGATCTTTTTAACGTTTTCCTTGTTTAGTTACTCTTTTTTATGCAAGTGGAGTAAAGGAAGCTATGTTGGACCTTACAATTATTGGCCTTGTATCTGTTGGCGTTCTTATCTGACAAAGAAAGCACAACTATAAATAGTCATTCTCAGGCCGCACCCAGGATAAAATGTTGAGTGTCTGTGAGCCCAGGTTTGTTTTCCATATACACACAGCCATCAAACACTTCAGAAAGATCCCTCCTCAGCGCTGCATTGCATGTGGCTCTTTCCCCCCACGAGAAGACTGTTTTGCATTGCAAATACACACCTCTCACCTTCAATTTATTGGCAGGTTCCCAAGCAACTATAGCAAAGCCCCCATTTTAGTCCGTGGGGTTGTTTTCTTACTGCATAACCACCTAACCTGGGTGGGCAGTTCTGCCGACCCTTTGATTTCCATCTCATGTCGAAGCGGAGTCTCTCTTTCTCTTTCGCAGATTATCTTAGCTACATCCTGTGTGCTCAGATACGAAAACCACAACAGTCGCGGTTGCATAGGAAGTGCTGCAATGTGTGTGTACTCAAAGATCTTCACTTGCGGGACCAGCATGCCTGTTTGCTCACGAGTCTAACTACAGCACTTTTACGCCAGACTGCTTGCTTATTTGTCCTCAAACATGTGCTCTGCGTTGTCTTCCCTCCAGGCTTCAGTGGGAAATAAAAAGTTGAATTCTGTGACATTGAACCTCAAAGACAAAGTGCAGAGAGGTGATGGATGGCACAACAGAAGGAAAGGCTCAAGCATCCAACTTTGTCCTCCCTGTACATGTTATACTTCTAAGACTAGCAGACCTGTCCCACCAGGGCTTGAGAGTTTACTGTTCTTGTGAAGTCTTGTCGCTGCTTTGTTGATCAGACAGGCCACCGTCAAAAGAGTAAGCAGGTGAATGGATTCGAGAAGTGTGCCGAACGCTGAATGCGCAGCCACTGGGGGACAGGCAAAAGTGAAGACTCGCATTGCCGTCCATCAAAGACTCCCTCGCTTAAAACAAAGAGCCGCCCCCCATGCTATGCACATAAAAGACCCTACGCTCAGAAACAAAATTTTTTTCTAAAAATGGTCTCAATGAATTCTAGCACCTTATTTTTGGTTTAGCACCAAACATTTTGGGATCAGTAAGATTTATATATATATATATATATATATTTTTTTTTATTGAGTCTCTTATGGTCATCAAGGCTGCATTTCTTTGATCAAAAATACAGAAAAAAATTAATATTATGAAATATTATTGCAATTTCTAATATTAGTTTCCTATTTTAAAATACTTTCTGTGACGCAGCACTGAATTTTCATCACCCATTACTCCAGTCTTCAGTGTTTTCATTGCTGATTTATTATCAGCGTTGAAACTGTTGTGCTGCTCTATTTTTTTCAGAACGTTTTGATACTTTTTTCTTCAATTTTATAAATCAAAAGTAAAAAAGAACAGCATTTATTCAATCTAGAAATATATTGTCTTTTCTATCAATATAAATGTGTACTATCCCTTTTTATCCATGTAACATCCTAGCTGAATAAATGTATTCATTTTGTTAGAAGAGAGAAATGTACTAACCCCAAACTTTTGAATAGTAGTGTATATTGTAACACTACATTTCTATTCTGAATAAACTGTTCTTTTTAACTTTTTATCAAAGAATCCTTAAAGTATAACAGGTCCCAAAAAATATTAAGCAGCACGCTCTGTTTCTGACATTTATTATAAATCAGTATATTAGAATGATTTCTCTATTGATTTATAAATCGGCATATTAGAATGATTTCTGAAGGATCATGTGACACTGAAGGCTAATGATGCTGAAAATTCGGCTTTGCATCACAGGAATAAATTATATTGCAATCGAAAACTGTTAGTTTAAATTGCTATAATATTTCACAATTTATTTTATTTTTTATCAAATAAATGCAGCCTTGTTGAGCATGAATGAATGATGTATTTTATATAGTGCTTTGTGTATTGTTGTACACCCAAAGCGCTTTACAATCATGTGGGGGGGGGTCTCTCCTCAACCACTACCAGTGTGCAGCATCCACTTGGATGATGTGACGGCAGCCACAGTACAATGGTGCCAGTGCGCTCACCACACACCAGCTACAGGTGGAGAGGAGAGAGAGTCATAGAGCCAATCAAGTGGTTAGGGGTTATTAGGAGGCCATGATTGACAAGGGACAGTGGTGGGAATTTGGCCAGGACACCGGGGTTACACCCCTACTCTTTATGAGAAGTGTCATGGGATTTGTAATGACCACAGAGAGTCAGGACTTAAGTTTAACGTCTCATCCGAAAGACAGTGCTTTTTGACAGTATAGTGTCCCCATCACTATACTGGGGTGCTAGGATCCACACAGACCACAGGGAACATAAACATAAGAAACTTCTTTAAAATAAAACATTAATTGTAATAAACCTGCCTTCTCAGTGAAGCCGAGCAATTGAATGGCTATGGCTTCACTGCACGGGTGACCTTGCTCTGAGAGCACAAGACGCAATGCCATTCCCCCCTCCCCCGACTCTCTTACTGTGTTTCTCCTCGACTGGGCCTCTAACGCTTTCACACACTCTTGCATGCCTACACTGTCCTTTTCCACCTATTATCACATGCTTGCGATCCTTCTGCCGAGTCTCTTTCTATCCCTTCCTCTCATTCCACGGCACAGTTTGTGTTCCTTCTCTCACATATCTCAACTCACCCACTCACATCCTCTTTCCACACGTTCTCCCTCACAGTCCCACACTATTAGGCATTTCCCCTCCCCTAATTCAAGCACGTTTTAGCACAATTTTATTTGCACTGCCTTTGATTCCACTCAGTAACACAACTCTATGCGACTAACAGGATGTACTGATCCTGTCTCCTTTAAAAAAAAGTGACCTTGTTTTGTCTGGTGGTTCCTAATTAGCGTGCTCGCTTTGAAGGACACAGACGCGTGTTTTTGTTTGCGTATGTTAACTTGTCGTAGCATGTTCGTTCTCTGCAGTTTTGTGTCCTTGTTTATGTACGTGTTTACGTTTGTGCCGGTGCGCTGCAAAAGAGCTGTTGAGGGTAAACAGTTGTGTGTGTGTTTGCGTACGTGTGAGCAGCTGCTGTTTGAGCGAGCACCGTGGGGGGGGTCCAGCTGAAGATGAGTCATCTCACTGGCGACTGCAGGTGTCCCATTAACCCCCTGGCCCTCTCTCCTCCTCCTGAGTGTCAGCACTGGAGTGGTGTGGCTCATACAAACCTGAAGCGGGGCCTGCATCTTCTAATGCCAATTAGCCCCTCTCTTTCTGCCCATTCGTTTCAAAGTCTACATGCGCCACGGCCCACCCTGCTGGCCTGTGTATCTTCAGTGTGTCCTGCGTTCTATTGCAGCTCTTTGCCTTTTATGATTTATAAAGGTCAGCCACCGAAAGGAAGCCTGTCAACCCTCCCCCTAGACTGAGTGTTCTTCCTGCCCTCGTGGCTTTTTTCCCCTCCTATCCCTTTTTTCTTCCTTTTGTATGTGCCTTCTTTTTTTTCTCCTTATTTCTGGCTGTGTTTGCTGAGCAGTGACAGTATGAAACCCAAAGCCACAGAGCGGTGCGGCTGCAGGTGCTTGAGGAGTGTTGGAGAGAGAGACTCTGACTGAGGCAAGCAGATGGCTTTAGCCAGTGGCGTCCAGCCAGAGGAACAGGTGCAGGTCACGTGACCGCCGGTTACCAGGGCGATTTGATTGCTCTTGGCGTGCGAATGAAAAGAGAGGGGGGCCCCAGAGCGAATGAGCGCGAGAGCCTCCAGGGCATTGTGTAATCTGTGGCAGGGAGAGAGCACGACTCTGAACTGGAAGTGGAGTTAACTAGTTCTAGTCTTCCCTCTCATTCCCTTATTTGCGTGTCTGAAACCGAACTTAAGAGGGGAAGGGCTTTAAAGGTTAATCCGTTTCCCCCCTTCTGTGCATGTGAACATAAGGCAGTATGAACAATAAGAACTGTAGTGAAAAAGTACAAAAACTGCAGATAGCCATCTTTCTTGTATACAGACATGGAATTAACATTGCCCATATTCACATGCCATGCCAACAACAGTTGTGTGTAAATATTATACACCTGAAAAGGTGTTGTACACCTAAAATGACTGATTTCTTGTACAATTATACATGTTTATGGCATCTCGTCTTAATTGCAACTTTTATTAAAGCATTTAATTGTTCTGATTGTTATTTTAAGTGAACTGTTAAAGCTAATAGGTGAGCTTTTTTATCAAATATAAAAATTAAATTGAACAGAAAAAAATTCAAATTTCTATACATTAAAACTTAATTTGTCTCCATTGAAGAAGGTTTTGGACTGGTTGTTTGCTATTTTGTTTTTCTGTTTTTACTAAAACTATAAATAGTGTAATGGTTTGACATATGAACTAGACAAATCTGTGGTTTATTGGTGTGACTGTTACGTTAACCAAACCTCCCTGTTCACCCACAGTGCTAAAAAGTCTGACTCGGAGTCCAGTAGCAGCACCAAGAAAGACGCAAAGCGCATGAGAGAGCCATCAGTCACCTCTGATGTGGAGAAAACACCGCCACATTCACTGGAGGAAGAGGAAGATGATGGTGTTCAGGTAAGCATTGCTGAAGTTTTTGCTTGGCAATTATCTAATAAAGTTGGTATTGTTCAAAGAACTGTTCTGGTGGTCTACTAATATGGTTTTTTCAGTGGTTAAAACCGATACCTAAAGATTGACGAGATAATACTGATAAAATGTCGTCTTTATTCTGTTTAATTCAACTGGATTGCACATGAAATGTGATTTGATTATACACATACCAAAAAGTTACAGTCAGTTATTTGTATACGGTAGGTTTTTAAATTTTTTTGTAATTTTGTTCAGATTTTATCAATTCATTCCAAATAAAGTTTTGGCAGTAAATATTACCAAACACTTTGACTCTGCCAGTGATAACCGTAAAGAGAAAAGGACGATCCATCCGCATGTCGGTGCACGTGATTAACCACTCATTTGTGACACGCTCGTATCGCTAGGTGCCATTCACACAGAATGCGCTTGTGTTGACAAAGATGCGACGCGGGCAGTGGAATAGGAAAAACATGCAAAGATGATGGGAGTGAACCCTTTTAACTTGAGCGTTACATTTTTAGAATGCCGTTTCATGCATGAGACTAGGGCTGCAGGTAAAGATTATTTTTATTGTAGACTAATCTATTTATTATTTTCTTATCAGTTGATTATTTAGTTCAAATATCAATAAATAATTACAGTAACTTCTGCTATAATCTTAATTTCTTTTACTCAAACATTTTCTCATAATTAATACTTTACAAAAATAAATAATAATGAGAGAGAGAAATAAATAACCATAAATTATTAATGAAAAAGCAAGGAAGCAAGAAAAAAATAACAAGATAGAGAAAGAGAGAAATTACAGGACAGTGATACAATCAATAGAAATGCTCATTATGCCTGCATTCATCATTATTGTTTGGGACTGACAGCAGTTGCTTACAGGTGAGAGACTTGTAATGTTTTATTTATTCAGCAGATTGAATCATCAACTTGCCTTGAATACATATCTTATAAGAATGAACAGCTGAAGTCACTAGAGCAACAGAATCAAAAATGGCGTCATAACACCGGGAAGTTTTATCACAGCCCATTTTTACATAAATGAGCCCAGTCGAGGCTTGTCCTATCATCACACAGTTAAACAACTAACAATGACTTTAAATGCTTTGTTTGCAAGTGCAGAGAGCGCATTTGGTGCTCGCGTCTCAGAGCTTGCGCAATCCAGCCCACGGCACTGACGGCAGCTCCGGTGAATCTTCAGATGAGCGCGAATCATTTCTCCTCCGTCTCTGAGTGAATTAAACCTGTCATGATTATATAGACAACTCGATGTCCCGTGCTGTTCCGTTCATTCAGTGCAGCTTTTAATCAGAGAATGCGGGTGTGAATCCTGACAATGTAATGGCGTCAGTTCGGGCTATATAAATGCAGTTCTGACAGTCCTATAATAATAATAAAATGTTCTATGAACGCAACTCTATGAAGTGATGTTGCCATACTAGCCTTTACCTTCTGCTCTAGATTCTTGTTTTGTGTTAAACATGGCAGAAAAAGTCTTAAGTAGGGATAACTGCAGGTTTACGCAATGGGCGTGGCTAAAGGTGCGCCGCGTCGATGCATTCTATGCAAATCGACGTATTTTCTTAATCGATGACGTCTACGAATCGCTGCAGTCCTACATGAGACCGGAGCGCAACGGTCAAACGTGTCCATGTTTACATAGAAAAACAAATGGAAAAACAGCGCAATCGAATAAAAAAAAAAAACTGAAATATCAGACACACAGTAGTAGTTCTTTAATGTTTGCATCATGGTGACCGGCTGAAAGCTGCTGTTCATTGTTTTATAGAACATTTAGCCTATAGTTAATAATAGTATACTGGTGTCACCTTCAGTCATTTTAAATTTGAATTAACTTGACTTTTGAGGTTTTTTTTGGATCAATTTCCTCGTATTTCTGAACATAGAATATGTATAAGACAAGTTTTACAAGATGTAGTTTTAGTTCATGCATCTTTTCAGCAAAGAATTATATTTACATGTTGACAACCTAATGTTTGATGCACTTGGAATAACATTTTCTGTGGCTTGAATGTTAATAAAGTTACTTGAATCATGTTGCTGAATCACGAATCAGGCCAACATTCTGAAAACTTAATGAAAAAATGTTTGCCATATCACAAAAAAGTATACATTTTTCCATAGTTATAAAAATGTATTTTGCCATTGTGTAACTTTTTGTGTGTGAATGTTGACTGCAGAAGAGGCGATCTAGTCGGCAAGTGAAGAGGAAACGCTACACTGAGGACCTGGAGTTCAGAATTTCTGACGACGATGGAGATGATTCTCCTGGACCAAAGTCTCCAACCACATCTGAGCAGCAGGTCATTATCTTGAACATTTGGATGTCGTGTGTGTTAAATTTGTTTATGCTGATGGCTGATTAACAATCATCACAGTAGAGTTAGAAAACTGCTGATGTAACCTTCTGTTTGTTGTGCATGATGGATGTTCTCACACTGACTCTGTGTCCTTCATTCCCATGTGTGCCGTAGGACTTGCTGGATACGGAAGGCCCTGTGGTGGAGAAGATCATGGGGATGCGCATGGGAAAGAAAGAGGTGAGCGGAGCTGTCGAAAGCCTCTCACATGAGCTTTAACCGCTGCTGTCTACTGGATCAGGGCAGATTACACCTAACAGCTGTCTCAAATCCTGCCCCAGACCCTGTGATTGCCAGAAAGATGCCTGAGTGGGCTGATATTGTCTTCGTCCCAACAGCAGTAGTATTAATCCAGTAAAGGCTGTTCAGAGCAAAGCTGGTGCAAGGTCTTGAGATGAAGCTATGTAAGAATAAACTGTCTCTCAGCGTGATTAATCTCAGGCAGTGGCAGCGTGCAACCTTACTCCTTTGAAACAGCTCCACAAAACAAAGCCTGGCCAAAAATAATACTCTGTGCATGGCTCTTAGTAGCGCAGCTGCAAATGGGCTCCTGCCTGAGGAAATGGTAGGTTTGGCTACTGCCGTAGCGCTGTGGTTTTGGCAGGAAGCCAGGCCCCGGGTCAGCTCCCTGTGAATTGGGCTGTGTGTGTGGTAGAGGAACTGAAGTGATTCATGACTCAGCTGCACAGCATACTACTAGCTGGAGAAAGAGAAAAGGAGGAGGATTGCCCTTTTATTTTATATTTTTATCCCCTCTCAGTCTCTGTTGTCATACTACTTTTAACCTGGGGCATTACAGTCAAGAGCAATGCCAAAAGCTGTTTGTCACAGGAAGTGGATTACACTTGTAATGGTTGGAAATTATGCACCAGTGATTTGACAGCTCTAAACATGTTACAAATACACTTTTTGATAATGTTCCTGCTCTTTATTTTACAGTTGGCGTCTGGTGAAGCGGTTGATGTTGAGGAGTTTTATGTCAAATACAAAGGCTTGTGAGTATCTGTTACAGCATATCTTCCATCTAATGTCACTTATTTATATACTGAAGGAAATTGTAGAATTATTAGATTTAAAGAGTTAAACATTAATGGAATTTATTTGCATTAAGTAGTGCAAACAAGCTATTAAACTGAGCATATCTTTAGACATTCTCAATGCATAAAACTATGCAGATGAATCATGGCCTCTTAATATACCTGTAAATTAAGAACAAGAATCCTTATTGTGCTCCCACACAAACATCCTCAATCTTGTTTATCTGACATGCTAATTTCTGGACTGTAGTTTTGCTGAGGCCACCCAGGAAATTACTTTTGTTCGTTTTTTACAGCTCTTACCTGCACTGTCGCTGGGCAGACATTGAAGAGCTGGAGAAGGATAAGAGAATCCAGCAGAAGGTCAAGAGGTTCAAGGCAAACAGGCACTCAGTAACTTCATAACTGAGGTTAGCATCAGCCCTCCATTTGCCTTGTCATCTACCATTTTCTTTTTCTTTATTTTTTTTATTTTTATGGTCCTCACTGATAATGGTGGCAGTATGTATGCTCAACTGTGGTGTGTTGTGCTGGTATTATGGTGGCTTTTTGAACAATATCATCCATGCTAAGGCAATAAAACGGCTCACTTCAGGCTCTTATCTCTTTTGTAAGCAATCTCTCGACACATGCTGCCTGGTTCAGTTCACAAGTTAAAGTAATTTAAGCAGTTGCGTTGAAATGTATGTCAAGACTTTCATTTCTGGTTTGCAACTCCACACTACATTCGAAAGGGCTTTTCAATCAAAACCTGGTGGGGTTTTCCCAGAGAGATTTATGCCACCCACATCAGAAGGATCTGAAAATATTCTACCTAGTAGATTCTCATTTAGAGGATTGTAGTAGTTGCGGCTCAAGCTGCAATGAAGCCGCCATTCAGCAATGCTCCATCTTAACCAATCAATCACACTCTTATTGACAGATGGACGATGAGCCCTTCAACCCAGATTATGTGGAGGTGGACAGGGTTCTGGATGTGTCTGAAAGCACCGATGAAAATGGAGAGGTATGATTTCTCTCTCATCCATCCACTTCAATCATTCTCAAAGCATCGGTCTCTCAAAACATGGATTACCTTTGATTTAAAGCTCTTAGTAGATATTTTGCAGCTGTGAAGATGTCAGTCAGACCGCCCCCAGAAAATGTAGAAAAATGTGAGAACTGTTTTGGATAACATTGTTTTGACGTGTGTTCCTGCAGCCTGTAACTCTGTACCTGGTGAAGTGGTGCTCCTTGCCCTATGAGGACAGCACGTGGGAGTTAAATGCTGACATTGACCAAGGAAAGATTGAGGAGTTCGAGAGAGTGATGGAGCGTGAGCCGGAGCCGAAGCGTGTGGTAAGAGCTGGCACTTCTCTAGCCCTCTCTTTATTTTCTCTTTGGAGTGCTGAGCAAGTGAGGAGAGAGGGCCATGTTCTTGCGGTTGCACGGAAACCACTAAAGGGAATTGTTTTATTTTAAACAGGAGCGACCTCCCACCAGCGACTGGCAGAAATCCGAGAATTCCAGAGAATATAAAAACGGCAATGCGCTCAGGGAATACCAGCTGGAGGGAGTCAACTGGCTGCTCTTCAATTGGTACAACACGTATGTATGCAATTACCCAGCCGTACAGCTGCACTGCTCACTCATACACTGATGGACATGCATGGACTGAAGTGAATTTTTTTATACCATTTAAGTGCAAGAATGTCATGAATTGCTGCCTCTGTACGAGAATTTATTTTCTTACCGGTGTAATTGCACTTTTTGTTTTTGTTCTCAGACGAAACTGCATTTTAGCCGATGAAATGGGCCTTGGAAAAACAATCCAGTCCATCACATTCCTCTATGAGATCTACCTGAAGGGAATCCACTCCCCTTTCCTGGTGATTGCACCTCTTTCCACCATTCCCAACTGGGAGAGAGAGTTCAGGACATGGACCGAGCTAAACGTAATTGTCTATCACGGTAGCCAGGCCAGCCGAAAGACTATTCAAGCTTACGAGATGTTCTACAGAGACACACAGGTACGTAATGCTACTTTAGTCATCTGATATGCATTTTATAACTTTGGAGTTTTTGGAACTAATGTTTCACAAGTTATTTGCAGGACAAACATAAGGTTATGCATGACTCTATACATAGGGTTGTATTCTCAAGGGTCCTTCATCGTAACCAAAAGCTGTCTTCCTTCAGGGTCGTGTAATAAAAGGAGCCTACAAATTCCATGCAATCATCACCACATTTGAAATGATCATGACGGACTGCCCCGAGCTTCGGAGCGTGCCGTGGCGCTGTGTGATCATTGATGAGGCTCATAGGCTCAAGAACAGGAATTGCAAACTGCTTGAGGGCCTAAAGATGATGGACATGGTTAGTGCTTCCCGTTCCATCTAAGAAACATGATGTTGTTGAAAATAACCTGCTATAAATGTCGCTCTAGCTTTAACCTTTACTAGATACAGGGTGCAGGGTTCCCATGGTGCATGAAAACCAGGAAATTCTTAGGACATTTTATTATTTTCAAGTTTCGGCAATATCTTAAATTTTAAGGTTTTTGGTTTGTTTATTTATTTTCTAAAAATAAACAGTCAAAAATTGGTCTCATTGCCTTGAATCAAATATGGATTAGATTTTTTTTTTTATCCTTATCTAGTAATCCCACACTTGAATAAGTAATTAATTTTTTGTTAGGTTTGTTTTTAAAGAAAAGAACGGTCACTTAATGAATCTCTACCTCTCATAGGAACACAAAGTCCTGCTGACTGGAACCCCACTGCAAAACACAGTGGAGGAGCTCTTCAGTCTCCTTAATTTCCTGGAGCCTGACAGATTTCCCTCTGAGTTGACCTTCATGCAGGAGTTTGGAGATCTTAAAACAGAAGAACAGGTATGGAATATCAGCAATGTTAAATCATTGCAATAGTTATGTGATGCATTTTAAGAGATGCCTGGATGTTATCTAATGTCACTTTCTGGTTTCAGGTGCAAAAACTGCAGGGCATTCTGAAGCCTATGATGCTGCGCCGACTGAAGGAGGACGTAGAGAAAAATCTTGCACCGAAAGAGGAGACCATCATTGAAGTAGAGCTGACCAATGTACAGAAGAAATACTACCGTGCCATCTTGGAGAAGAACTTTACCTTCCTGTCCAAAAGTGGAGGAGGTGGAGGATCCAATGTTCCCAACCTGCTGAACACCATGATGGAGCTGAGAAAGTGCTGTAATCACCCCTACCTCATCAATGGTGAGCAGTAGACTGATGTAAAACTATGTGTGAGCAGAAACCTTGTTTTATATGTTGTGTGTGGTTAAAGGTTACAATTGTTCATGTCAGCTAGACTGAAATTAATTTTTTCTCTGTCTGTAGGAGCCGAGGAGAAGATAATGGAGGAGTTCAGGGAGAGTCACCCCTTAGACCACCCAGAGTTCCACCTCCAGGCCATGATACAGGCTGCAGGAAAACTGGTGCTGATAGACAAGCTGCTCCCCAAACTGAAGACTGGGGGTCACCGTGTGCTCATCTTTTCCCAGATGGTGCGCTGTCTGGACATCCTGGAGGACTACCTCATCCAGAGACGGTAGGATGCCTGAGCCCATAGCACTGCCAACAAATTGAGAGAGAAACCTTGTGTTTTGATTTGCAATCTCATATGTTGGCATAAAATGGCATTACCTATTAGGTGTAGTTAATACTCCATTTCCTGTTCTCAAGGTATCCATATGAGCGTATAGATGGCAGAGTTCGAGGAAATCTCCGCCAGGCAGCTATTGACCGCTTTTCACGACCAGACTCTGACCGTTTTGTGTTCCTGCTGTGCACCAGGGCTGGAGGCCTGGGTATTAACTTAACTGCAGCTGATACTTGCATTATATTTGACTCTGACTGGAACCCTCAGAATGACTTGCAGGTAAGCATGGATGTTTCTTACCGTATATGGTTCCTGTGTGTGAGAAACTGCTGGACCCTCATTGGAAGCTATTTTATTTCACAAAGCATATTTTAGCTGCATTGCTGTAACCTTAGCAGTTTTATAAGATGAGTGTGTGTGTGCATATTTGCGAGTGCTCAGAGGCACTATGTGTGTGACCGTTTTGTGCTGCTGCCTTCAGGCACAAGCTCGTTGCCACAGGATAGGACAGAGCAAAGCTGTGAAGATTTACCGCCTGGTCACCAGAAACTCCTATGAAAGAGAGATGTTTGACAAGGCCAGTCTGAAGTTAGGATTGGACAAGGCTGTGCTTCAGTCCATGAGCGGAAGGGAAAATGCTGCCAACGGGGTATGAACTGCACACAGCACCACCATTTTTTGGTGTTTCACTCAAACAGTGTTCCAAATGGTTCATTAATCAAACATATTTTGCACATTTTGGCAGTCAGTGGAAAGACTTTTAATTCCAGTGCACTCTGCCTTATTTTCCTTTTTAACGTCTACCTTTACCGTTCCCAGGGAACACACATACTGACAAATAATGTATAGCCTGAATGCACTGTAAGTTCCTTTGGATAAAAGCGTCTGCTAAAATGCATAAATGTAATGTAAATTTGCCCACTCCTTATGTGAAGTTATAAGCATTCTTCCCTCTTTTTTTAGGTTCAGCAGCTCTCTAAAAAGGAGGTTGAGGACCTTCTAAGGAAAGGAGCGTACGGTGCTCTAATGGATGAGGAGGATGAGGGATCTAAGTTCTGTGAAGAAGACATTGATCAGATTTTGCAGAGACGTACAAAGACCATTACCATTGAATCAGAAGGCAAAGGCTCAACATTTGCTAAGGTGATGACATTTAAAATCTTTTCAGTGTTTTTGCCATAGCTGAAGTATTGATGATATTAACAAAATAAATGTACCTACCTATCAATATTATTGCATAATTACTAGAAGTTGACCGGAAAGGAAAAACGCGCATCTGTCATCCATTCATATAGAGATATGTCCACTCACTATGAGTTACTGGTCATCAGATCGCGTAAATCAGTGGGAAATGAATAGAAATTGATTCGGTGTAAGGAAACATTAAGTGAACATATATATATATATATATATATATATATATATATATATATATATATATATAAAAACCCTGGCAAAGCTCTGTATTATCAGCAAATGTGAGCAAAGCATAGCGGGGAGCAGATCAGTGAAGGAGATTTGACCTGCATTGCCCAGTAAAGCTGTACCACAGCATGTAACAGCACAGCAGCGCTACTGCAAACAGGTACAAGTATACTAACGTTATTTGAGCGGACTTGGCTTTTACGGTGAGCATGAGCGGTAACTGAGCAGAATGAAAGAGCGATTCTTCAAGGCACATAATTTGCCTCGATTATGTTTTGTATTCCAGTTACTCGAGGAACCGTTTCAGCCCTAAGAAAGTTACTCGCATTCTTTTTCCAAATGTTATTCTCACGTATTGCATATCACACACCTGTGTATTAATCTGACTAATTTGCAGCACAATCGGTCAATGCCAATTAATTAAAAGATAAATCGGTCAACCTCTAATAATTACCTTTATAATAAGCATACTACCCATTTCATCTTGCACTTAAAATAGTGCAACCTAAAGGCTAAGTGTCTCTGATGTCTCTATTTATATACATTTTTCCCCTACCAGGCAAGTTTTGTGGCCTCTGGGAACAGAAGCGACATTTCTCTGGAGGACCCAGATTTCTGGCAGAAATGGGCAAAGAAAGCAGAGGTGGACCTGGATGCGATCAACGGCAGGGTAAGCTGCAACTTAAAGGGATACTCCTCCCCAAAATTAACATTTTGTCATTAATCACTTACCCCCATGACGTTCCAAACCCGTAAAAACTTTCTTTGTCTTTGGAACACAATTTAAGATATTTTGAATGAAAACTGGGAGGCTTGTGACTGTCCCATTGACTGCCAAGTAAATTACACTGTCAAGGTCCAGAAAAGTATGAAACACCTCTTCAGAATACTCCATCTGCCATCAGTGGTCCAACCGTAATGTTATAAAGTAACAAGAATATTTTGGTATGGAATAAACAACTTTATTTAACAACTAGGCACCATAACATCATCTCTGCATTACCGTAGCGCCATTTTGGAGATTTGCAAAATGCGTACCCCGTACACTCTTCTGTCAGCCGCGACAGGGATATGTCTTATACGTCGATTTACACTTTGATTTGAATGCAAATAGCGCATCCCTGTGTCGTGACTGACAGTTAATAAAGTTATTTTCATTTCTGGGGTGGATTGAACCACTGATGGCAGATGGAGTTTTCTGAATGTGTTTCTCTTGTGCTGTGACATGCTTCACAGGAGATGTTGGAATATGAAGTGAAGCAACAATCATTTGTAGATCCTCTTCGTTTAAACGTGAATGCTTCACAAGCATGAAGTGGCACTAATGTGTAGCACCTCTGGTTTCATCATGTGGAGGTCATGCATTAGCAGCTTTTGACTGGTATCCTATTCATAATTCTGTCTGACAATTAATAGCTGAAGATAGTGTGAATCCAAATCTGGATAGTTTCCACCACACTCGGTGGTGTCACTCCTCATAAATATGCTATCTGGGCATAATTAATGAGGCTGATTTCCCCAGGCTAACAGTGCGTGGAATGTAGCTGTAATTGAGCAAAGGCAAAATTGTTTAAACTTGGCCATGGGAAGCATTTTCTATAATTACCACTGTTCTTTGCACTCAGGAGAATTGGAAGCACTAAGCAGCTTATATCTGCTTGAAAGGAAACGCCATGATATGTCTAAATAAAAATGCTCCATCGTAGTATTTTCTGCATGTGTCCTTGAGCAAAGGTCTTCCATCTTGCTATCTAGCAGCCACCTATATCATGGTGCTATCATGGTATAGTATTAAAAGTGCTAAACATGCAGAAACCTTTTCTGCTCTCTTGATCCTTTGAGAGAGCATTCTAACACCAGATTATATCTCTTGTCAGAATACTCTGGTGATTGACACTCCTCGGGTCCGGAAGCAGACGCGGCACTACAGTTCTATGAAGGAGGATGAATTGATGGAATACTCGGATCTTGAGAGTGACTCGGAGGACAAGCCCTTTCAGAAACCGCGGAGGCCCCAGGACCGAACCCAGGGGTACCCCCGCAGTGAGTGCTTCAGAGTGGAGAAGAACCTGCTGGTGTATGGGTGAGTGCAGTCTGGAAATGGACAATTTTGAATTATTGTTGGTTTTAACAGCTTTGTACTCCTTTTCAGTGGGCTGCGCTAGCCTGAAAATTGACTGAGATTGTGCTAAATCACCATCTTGCACTTGAGCAGTCCCTGGGGCCTATCCCTATAATTAGTTGCCATTTAGCAGATGCTTTTTTTTCCCTCAAAAGCTGATTTGAGTGCACCAACTACGACCTTACAGGGTAACGAATGCAATATTTTAGAAAAAAAAATATCCCCACGCATTTTCTACATAGAAACATACAAGTAAAAAATATTGGTCCCAACAAATTCTATGCATCAGACTTTTTCAGTCCATATTTGTTGAAAACATCAATAGATCTCTATTTCCCTCAATCCTAGCTCACAATGAAAACCAGCTTTAGCAGGAAGTCCATCCCAGTGCCATGAGACAGGATATTCAGCTTCCTGTTTTGTTTTATCGCCATCCAAATTTCCCTTGTCTCATCTTGTTTTCCATTTGGAATGAGTATATCTGGTAGCTCACAGCCCACCAGTGCAGTGGCCGAGTTTGTCACGCTTGCTTGTCCCGGGGCAGTGGCAGACACGGCGCTATCTAACGCACACAGTTAATTAAGCGCCAGGCCTCAGTGCACTCAGCACTAATCATGGATGACTGCATGCACCATGTCTGACCAGTATTTATTTAATTTTTTTCAGTCAGACGCGTCTAGATCCCTGGGCTATACGGCAAATTAGATCCATCAAATCTGAGGGCTTTGTCTCTTCTGATGTTTTTTTTTGGAAAAGCAGTGTAGGGCTGTGAAATCAGAGCAGACCCCCCTTCCCAAAAAGCCCTTTAGGCCTGTGCTTAGAGAGCGCTTGAGTACTCCATCAAATAACAAGGGCATTGGGTCTCCTCATGGTCATGTACCATGCCAGCAATGCAGTGGTGCCACCCCTCCTCCTTCAGTTTGAGAAATGGCACAATCGTAGAGTAATACTATACTTAAAACGGTCCTGACACGTTACTAGTTTTTTTTTCTCCCAGACAGTACAGATGCACTTTTTGAATTAGTTTAACTAGTCTTGTCAGTGACTTTTTGCCATGCTTCATTGCAAAACTAAACAACTGTAGTTCAAAAAGGCTTGAATTTTTTTAATAACTGAAAGGACTCAAACTGAAGTTTTCACATGCTATATTTGCTCTGGCTAACTTCTCTTCTGTTGTGCATAGCTGGGGCCGCTGGGGTGACATCCTGTCCCATGGACGCTTTAAGCGCCCACTGAGGGAGCGAGACGTAGAGACCATCTGCCGCGCACTCCTGGCCTACTGCCTGCTCCATTACCGTGGAGACGAGAACATTAAGAGCTTCATTTGGGACCTCATAACCCCTACCGAGGATGGCCAGAGCCGCACACTGACCAACCACTCTGGTAGGATGCTGATCTGGAACAAATCTAAAAACGGCATAATTCCTTTGTCAGCACCTACCTCTTCCCTTACTCAACAATGGCATTTCTGTGGTTTTTAGGACTGTCTGCTCCAGTGCCCCGGGGGCGTAAAGGGAAGAAGGGGAAGCCACAGGCTGCTCAAACTCACATGCCACAGGCTGACTGGCTTGCTGACTGTAATCCTGACATCCTCCTTCAAGAGGACAGTTACAAGAGACACCTGAAACACCACTGCAACAAGTATGTACCATTTCACAGACTGCCCTTTCCCACCTTAAGGACACTTATGCATTAGTTAATATATTATAGGGCTGTGTGATATGACGATATATATCGAATGAATGAAATAAAGTCTTATCGTTTCATATGTTCTATCGTTTATTATACCTTTTCATCATTTGGGTGACTGCGATCTTTACACGCCACCACGGGCGTGAAGGGGAGACAGAAGCAGGTGGAGAACGACCAGCCAGGACAAAACCAGGAGCTCGTTCCTAAACGATGGACTACATCTGTAGCATGGTCACGCGTTTTTAAGCACTGTAGTTTTAAAACAACCGATTTTAAGCCGTTGAAACTTAAACAACAGAGCTATATGCGTGCGCCGTCTCTTTCTGTGTGAGAGCGCGCTTTTTCTTTTTTGCTGACTTTGAACAACTACGTAAACACCCTTAAATGCGTCAGAATCCCCGTCTTTGCAAGTATCCTCATAAACACAGCGATTTAGGTCTTAAGAAAGAGAAAACGCATATGTAACTTGGCTATATTGGATCCGGACTTCGGTCTTAAAGGGGAAGCGTTCCAATATTCGTTCATGTTAATCATAGCACACTGCTAGAACATCTCTCACTGCTCTTGACTAAATCACTTTTGTAATTTTAATGAAAATAAATAAAAAATAATAATGATATATTTATAATATGTATAGAATCTATACATAATACATGTTAATTATATCTATCATAGATAGATAGATATATAATTAACACAGTGTAGACTAATTAATGTACACAATGTATGTAGCATTTCTTATTGTAGTTTTGTCCAATTGCTTGCAATTAGTTTCTTATCCTTAAGTTATTTGATCACTGACTGTTTATTTATCTTCAGGGAGGTTGAGGTTTTTGTTCTCTCTATCTCTCTTTAGGCTTGTGTTAGTTTAATATTGACATTGGTGAGAAGGATTATGAAAATTCTATGGTTTCAAAGATTTAATATAATTTGTAATTTTAATGAAAATAAATAAAAATAATAATGATATATTTATAATATGTATAGAATCTATACATAATACATATGTTAATTATATCTATCATAGATAGATAGATATAATTAACACAGTGTAGACTAATTAATGTACACAATGTATGTAGCATTTCTTATTGTAGTTTTGTCCAATTGCTTGCAATTAGTTTCTTATCCTTAAGTTATTTGATCACTGACTGTTTATTTATCTTCAGGGAGGTTGAGGTTTTTGTTCTCTCTATCTCTCTTTAGGCTTGTGTTAGTTTAATATTGACATTGGTGAGAAGGATTATGAAAATTCTATGGTTTCAAAGATTTAATATAATAACCTTTTTAAAATAAAAAAAATCACTATTTTGATATATATATATATATATATAGTTATAGTGATATAAAATTTGTCATATTGTGATATAAGATTTTGGTCATATCGCCCACCCCTAATATATTATATCATATTTTTGTCCCTTGTATTCCACTGCTTTAAATATTTAATTGGCAATATGTTGCACATCAGACATTGGTGCATTAGTATAATCTAGATCTATTCAGATTTGTACCCGAGATATGAATGGAAATCATTCCACCAATTTTTGTATAATAATAAAAAAAGAAAATCCTTATTAAATCATGAGAAAGATTGTGGAAATTCCCTGGTCAAAAAGTGAAGAGTCCGGGTTTAAAATTCCACACGGCCAGCTCCGTTCTTCTGCTGCCGTCTTGTTTGAAAGTAACCTTTTGCCTTCCAAGCCTGATATCCTCAGAAGCAGGTGCATTTTAAAACTTGTGAAGAACTTTTCCATTTGAAAAAGTAATTGAAGCAAACTTGCGAGTTTAGCTGAATGTGTCCAAAAGCGAGTTAGCGCTGTTACCTTGTGGTGCAGATGTTTCATTAAGTTGCTTGGCTCCTCCGTAGTTTAGCTTTGACTAATGAATGTCAGTTAAAAAATGGCCAGCTGTAGAGAATCTGGCAAAAGAAAGAGTTCCATCTTTCTGGCAAAGGCTTCTGCCAAGTTCCTGAAATAATGAATGACAGGCCGTGAGGAATCTTTCATCTCTGAAATTAAAGATTTTAAGATCTCTCAATAATTCATCGTTCGGCTCATCAGGCCCCAGATGATGATTTCACCTCTCGCACCACACGTCCATTATGCCTCGTGTGCCACCGGCTTGCGTCTTTTGTTTTCGAGGCTTCTCCGGTTACATTTGATAAATAATTTCTGTTGCCAGGCCAGCGTTGTTGTCCTGCCTTACGCTAGGCTGTAACAGAGAGAGAAAGCAAAGCACGGTTTACACTGCTGGCTCTGATGTGCATCCAGAAAAGGGGAACAGAGCAACAGCTGAGGAAACGTTACGAGACGATAAATGCGAGGTGCTTAGACTGCCAACCATCTGCTCGCCGCACTGCAAACTTCTGCCTCTGTACTTTGGAGGCGTCCCGTTAGCACCTCCCCAACTTCCCTAACAGTATTAGGAAGGAAATGAAAACGAGAAAATGAAGGTGCTGGAGTGCGGACGCGTGGAGGAGGGGGGCGAGGGTGGGTACGGGCGGCTCCCCAAGCGCAGCGGCGCAGAGCCAGGCCAGGTGCCAGGCAGACCTGTTGGAAGCGGGTGAAAGGCGGCACACACAGAGGTGATTATGTGCAGCCATCTGTCAGGCGTGGAGGCTGCCGCACAGCGTGGCTAATCAGCCCTGGCAGCATGATGGATGAGCTGTGGCACATGCCAAAGAGCTGCTGCTGCTACTGCTGCTGGCACAGCTCAGAGCTGGCCAAACTTACTCACTCTTTTGTTTTCTGCCTTCTCCCCTTCCCTTTGTCCTTTTTTCCTTCCTTTCATTCTGTGTCACTCCATTAACTCCAACTCATCTTTGTTTTTGTTTTTTTGTCTCTCCTGCTCATTCTATCTCTGACAGAGTGCTGCTGCGGGTCCGCATGCTCTACTATCTGCGACAAGAAGTCATCGGAGACCACGCAGACAGAATCCTGGAGGGATCCGATTCAAGGTTGGTGTCTCTCTCATTCCCTTCCACCGAATACTGCCGGCTGTTTCCTCTCTCTCCATCACCTTCTCCTCCTCCCCCTTTCTGACAACACCCCCACCCAGATGTGCATGCATTTATAATGTGCAAACGTGCTCTCCATATTGATGCTCTCAAGGACTCGACTGATGTTCTAATGACTGCGAGGGGCTCGCGTGTGCACGCAAGTGCATGGGGTGAGATAAGAGAGTGGCTCAGATCTCAGGCCATAATCAGGTTTGCCCTGAATAAACAAGATGAGAAACGGGCCTAAATGAGATGCGGTTTGCTAATGCTCGCGTTTCCTACCAGATGTCTGCAGATAGACATTAATGCTGCTCTCATTAGATTATGTGCCACTGTGGCCATCTCCTGGTTTTAATCACTCTTTCCTGTGTTTGTTTGTCTTTTGCTTACAGCGAGTTGGATATCTGGATCCCACAACCCTTCCACGCTGACGTCCCCACTGATTGGTGGGATCTCGAAGCGGACAAATCCCTGCTAATTGGCGTCTTTAAGCATGGTAAGTTCCGCCTCCTCACAGCTGACGCTCTCTGATTGGTGCATTGGTGGTGACAGGCGACAGTAATTGCTAATGTTGACCTATTGTAATATTGCCTAGAGATTGATTGGTGATATCTTCCGAATGGCTGATCCTGCACTCGGTGGAGGGTGGCTGGGAAAATGGATGGGGAAAGAGCCGAGTTCTAATCCATCAGAGGCAACAGGCACCTCTCAGCACATTTTATTAACATTGACCTGCAGTGTTAAGAGGTGTTCTGGGAGAGCCTGCTAAATTCCCTGTTTGGAATGTGATTGTTTTCTTTTGTGAAGCTGCGGAGCTGTCCCAATTTATCTTTCTGGGAAAACAGGACCAAAGCTGTATTAAAAAAAAGAGATGAAAGGAGTTTCTCAGCTGCTGACTTTTAATTGTATTAAGTGTAGTAATAGCCGCTTTATTTAATAATGTCCGCTGCTCTCGCCAACGATATTAATCTTGGCGAGGAGCTTTTATGCTTCTCTCAGATTGGTCTTTTTCGTTAATGTGTGTACAGCTCTCTCTCTGCTCTCCCCCAGTGCGCTGCGCTACCTCGTTAACTCAGCTGGCCTCCATACATGCACACACACACACACACAGGAGCGTGTATATAACACAGGCAGCCTGTTCTTAATCATAATCCCGATTCAGTAGGGAGGTCTGGGGAGGAAACTGGGAGAGAAGAGGTGGCAGGCCTGGACTGCAGAGGAAAGAGTGATGGCCTATAAACCCCCTCATGATTACAGTTTGGCTCGGGGCGCGGCGGCAGTTAGGAACAATGTGTCACCGCATAAATCCTAATTGAAATGTGATGTTCTGGCGGGGGAGGGGGTGCTCGAGCCCCGTCTGATCAGCGGCTCAGCTGAAGTGGGTCCAGCCTGCCAGTTGCCTCCCCTGTTGTGCACTATAGGGATCCGCAGGCTTGAATCTGTTCTGCTTGGACAGTTTCAACGGGTATTTTCCTTTTTTGTTTCTTTTGGTTTCATTTAATCTTCTGGTAGTTTTTAAAGGATTTCACTTTGTATTATAATGGTGATTTAGTTTTCAAGGTTTTTTTGTATGTTTATTTTTTTTCCTCCATGTTTTCTTTTTCTTTTTTTGGGGGGGTACGTTAATTGCTGCACAAGTTTATAGCACCTCACACAACTAAAATTTTAATTTTTTTTGTTTTTTTTTTTTTACTACATTTTTTTTTAACTACATTATTTAACCAATAATACTTTTTCTGCTTTCACATCACCAGGGGAAATAATAGCCCCACAGCCCAGCCTGTAATTATGCATATTTTATGTTCACCGCTGTTCTCTTTTCTTCCGCTAGGCTACGAGAAGTATAACTCTATGCGTGCTGACCCCACCCTGTGTTTCCTGGAGAGGGTGGGCATGCCCGATGCCAAGGCCATTGCTGCCGAGCAGAGGGGAGCGGACATGATGGCAGATGGTGTCGAGGGGTAAGTTTGGCCCAAAATCACAGCCCCAGCAAGAGGGACTCCTCCTGCTCTTTCTTTCTCTGGCTCTCTCCCTCTTTCTTTATCCCTCACCCCGCTTTCCTTTTGGTTCTTTTCTTTGTTTTTTCATCTCCCACACTAAAAGCTTTTCTCTTTTACAATAGAGAGGATGAGGACCCAGAGTACAAGCCACTCCGGATGTCATTTAAAGACGATCTAGATGTGAGTTTTGAAATTCATTATTCTTGTCTGTATCTAAAATAAGTATTGGTAATAAATTGGCTTATGTAATGTTTTCTTTGCCATGTTTGCAGGATTTTACAAACTCTCCCCTGGATGATAAAGATGATGGGATGGATGGCGAGACTGGAGAAGGTATTTATTTTCCCAGCATACAGGTGTTACCCATCATACTTGAAAATTTTACTTCACTGTGCTCACCATTGACGTCTGTTTGTTCACCCTCAGTACCTAAGTCTGGTGAGAATGGGAAAGCAGGCTATCTGTACTGTCAGCCTCTGCTCTGACAGCCCGATTGCGCCGCCTCATCACAGCCTATCAGCGCACTCACAAGCGTGAGCAACTAAGGCAGGAAGCCATGACCAAACCTGACCGGCGCCGAGGCCGTCCGCGTGATGACATTCTTGCCATGGTAACCGAGGGAGGAGCTTATGCTCCGGATGGAGCGGTGGCTTTTATGGCTGAAGGAGGGCCTTTCATGGCCAAGGGATCACCTTTCATCCCTGATAGCGCCGCCCTGCTGGCTGATGGAGCAGCTTATTTTAAAGAGCGACGGCAGAGGTGAGTTAAATCTAGATCTTCCTTTTCTTTTTTTTAAGTCTATATTTCTCCTTTAGTCACGCATGACCTCATTTCCAATTACCAACATCTGTTTTCCAGATGGACAAGGCGTGAAGAGGCCGATTTCTACCGTGTGGTGTCCACATTTGGTGTGGTTTATGACGTGCACAGACAGTGCTTTGACTGGTCCCAGTTCCGTGCTTTTGCTCGTCTAGACAAGAAGACGGACGAAAGCCTGGAAAAATATTACTACTCTTTTGTGGCCATGTGCAAGCGGGTGTGTCGGATGCAGGTCAAATCTGAAACAGGTAAACTACTGTCTTTTTTTTTATTGGTTTCTTTTTTTTCTTATCAATTCCATCTTTGTTGTTTTTGTTGTCCCAAATTTTGTTTCTTTATTGTGATCACAACCTAGTCTGCTTCTGATACCTGCTCTTCATCCATAAAATAAAAATATTAGCAGAAGCGGTAAACCAGAGCCGTAGTTCACTAACAAGCTAGGCAATATTGCGTTCATTATGGAAGGCGATTCATCTGCAATAATGAAAGCGATATTGCGTAGCTTGTCAGTGAACTACAGGCTCTGTGTATTAACTGCCGCTCCATTTGAAAACAGATGATGGAGGTTTACCACTAATCAAGGAACCGGCTTTACTGACGAGATGCATATCGCATGCGATATATCGCCCAGCCCTACTTCATAATATTAATTATATATTACTAATATAATATATTAGTGCTTTCAATCGATTAAAACATTCTAACTAATTAATTGCACTTTTAATCCCACCTAATGTTATAGTTTTTAATTCTACTTTTATATTGCAATAGTTTCACATTAAATCTTCTAATTAATGTAGAAACAACAAAGTATATATTTTATATTTGTTTAATGCCATCTTTTTTTGACTGAAGGCAAGTATCACTGATACTAACTGATCTGGTCTCTATTCATTTTTTTCCTAATATTTAACCATTGACTATAGCCATTCAACATGCAGTATAATTGAGAGCTATCAGTTTAACATTTATTAGACTTTAAAAAAATAACTTCAATTAATAGACATCACAGCAGCTTGGTTTTAGGTAATTTTGGCTGCTAGCTGCTGAATTTGATGCGGATCTGACACCGCTTTGAATGAGACTCATCGTAAATAATAAATATCACGCCACATTAAAGAGTGCCAAAACTGTATTTATTGCTTAAATGTCCTAATGGACAGAATTTGAAATCTGAGGCTGTATTTCATATCAAAAGTAACACAGCACAAAGCTTTGCCTATTGCGATTAACTGGATGGGAGGCGCACTATACTGCATGTAGCCTAATGTGCATTCATCAAATGAAAATAAAAACTGATTGGGAGTTTTTTGTTCATTAAAAATAAGAATCAATTAAAATACAGATAAAAAAATAAAACATTTACCCAGCGCTAGCATATTCAATGTTTTTTAGTGGCCTCCGCTGTCACAGCGGGGTGTGTTGAACAGGAAAAGTGACACAGCGCTGTTCATTTGTTCTCTTAATAAATAAATAAAAGCCTATATGCTCGTCTTCTAGGTTTATTATTAAAAATGAAAACGTGAACAAAAGAAAAGCAATTGTGTTATTATAATTAAAATATGATGGGTAATAGATTATGACGAAATTTTATATATATTTTTGTGTTGATTAGAATTTTCCTATTCTCGATTATGCAACTGGATATCATCTTTCTATTTACAGAACTGCCAGACCCCACCATCATCATTGACCCCATTACAGAAGAGCGGGCTTCACGGACGCTCTATCGTATCGAGCTGCTGCGGCGGATCAGGGAGCAGGTGTTGCCGCACCCTCAGCTAGATGAGAGGTTGAGTCTGTGCCAACAAAGCCCTGACCTCCCAGCCTGGTGGGAGCCCGGACGCCATGACAGAGACCTCCTGCGGGGTGCCGCAAAGCACGGTGTCAGCCGCACTGACTACCACATCCTCAATGACCCCGAGCTTAGCTTCTTGGAGGCCCATCGGAAGTTCACACAGGGCAAGGGTGCGGAGCTGCCCATTGTGTCTGATCCTCTTACACCTCTGAACCTGCTCAAAGATGAGGAGGTGAAGGAAGAGCTGGGCGATGTCTTGGTGCCCAAAGTGGAGAGTGATGAAATGGAGGAGGTCAAAGAAGAAAAACCTGAAGCCCTCTCTCCTAAAAAAGAAGAGGAAGCAAATGATTTGGGTCTGAAGCACGAGCCTAAAGAGGAAAAGATGGAAGTGGAGGAGAAAGATGATGCGATGGAGATTAAGACCAAGGTAGAACAGGGTTGTACTGTTGATGGTATGGCTGATGAGAAGCCCATGAATCAGGAGCCCACTACCCCTGAGAACAAAAACGCTGAGGATGAAACAGAACCACTGACCACTGAAACTAAACTTCCTACTGACAACACCTCCAAAGAAGAAGAGGAAGAGAAGATGGATGAGGACGACACATCAGAAAAATCTTCACAAGCTGAAGGTGAATGTTAGACATTATTTAGACGTTTCATTTCTGTTGACACTGCCATGTATGATGTAGGCCAGTGGTTCCCAACCTTTTTTTCAGGGGACCCCTATTTTATAATATATTTTATTTTATATATATATATATATATATATCTCATTAAATAAACAAAAAATAGTGGTTGGATGACTACAACACATGTTAACTACTAACATGTAAGACATTAAAAAGTTTTGACAATTTTACAATTATAAACCGTACATTTCAAAATTATGAATGATTATAGGTGATTATATTATTTTATCAGATTTTTAGAACATTAGGTAATTTTCATCAACCGGTTAATTTATAGCTGTGCATAAACATTTCGGTCTGATTTCTTGCGTTGATTTGAACAATAACAGGAGACAGGCCAAAGTGGGTGAAGATAAAAATCGTTGTCATTATTTTATCTTTCTTATTGAAAATAAGAACAAAGATACACATAATATACAAATAAAATAACAGTGTATTTAGCAGGAGCATTCAAGAAATTGAATGAACAAATATACAAATAAAAACCTATATTGACTGATTCCTAAAGCAACTGTATTCAAATTTTTCAGTCGAGTAGTGAGTGATTTTTCTCTTTGCATTTTGTTGTTTAACGTTAAAGGAATAGCCCCCCCCCCCCCCAAAAAAAAAACTGTCATCGGTCTATCAATTGTCATAATGTTTTATTTTTATACCTTAATTTACTCAAAAGTTGTTTTAAACCTGAATTAGTTTCTATCTTCTGCTGAACTTAAATGCTATTTTGAAGAACATTGAAAACCAAACAGTTGCTGATCCTCAGTGACTTCCATATGATTTTTCCTGATATCAAATTCAATGTGGACCAGTAACTGTTTGGTTACCCTCATTCTTCAAAATATCATCTTTTGTGTTCAGCACAAGAAAGAAATGAATACAGGCTTGGGGCAACATGTGAGTAAATAATGAGACAAATTAAATTGTAGGGTGAACTATACCTTTAATGACAGTCAGCTGCATGTTTAATACAGTCCCTTTAAGACCTGCACGCTTCTACAGACACGTACCCATTTAGTTTTTTTACTGTTTAATTTCATTTTAGATCCAACCAACTGAGTCTATATGTAAAACTTGTGTGTTTTTACAGTATTGGTGCAAAATATTTTTGTGCGCGCGCTTCTGGTGTATGCGCTCAGAATAAGCGGACGTCAGACTAGCGCGCGAATGAAACATTTAACCGGCAAGGCTTGTATGCAAATGTACTTTTGTGATCACGAATAAGTGCAGTGTCCTGTCAGAGTAACTCTATCGCAGTATGTCATGTTGAACAGTATATAGAGACGGCGGAGCCAGAACTGTAATTGAAAGAATGTGCGCTGTAGCGCGATACTACGATATTACTTCAAAAGTTGATCGTGGAGACATTTTTATCATCCACGATCAAAAATCGTCATATTGCACATTCATTCATATTTTAGTTAATATAATTTCCCTCTGTAAAACCTTTCACTGCTTTCCGCCATATTTTCAAACAAAACGAACCCTACGCTACATGCTGCGACTGTGTGAGATTGTTACTACCTTTGCTTAATGTTGGACAGTATTTTGGTGAGGTTTTTTTAAATCCTGGTAAACAAATGGTTTTAATGATTATAGAGAATATTAAACGGTAGCACTAACTGTCGGGAATTTCATCTTGTGCTCAAACTAGAGTAAGCTTGGTTGGGAACCACTGATGTAGGCTATGCATCAGAGAAACATTTTTGTATCATCCAAAAACAAACATATTTAGAACAAACTTTTTCTTTAACTCTTTAATTTCTTTAATTGGCTGGTCAGGATGCTCAAAAAGTTATAGATTTTGATTTGCGAAATCGTATTGCAGTTAAGCTTGTATTAAAAGATGATTTTGATTTGCAGTTGGAGGAGCCTCTGAGAGGAAGAATTTCGATGAGGAGAGTAACGCCTCCTTGAGCACGGCCCGCGATGAGACCAGGGACTGCTTCAGTGTTGATGATGTTGAGCCGTCAGCCTCTCAGATGTTCAGTGAACGTTCACTGTTCTCTTTCTGGCCCAAGGTTAGTTAAACCATTTTTCCCACTTCGCTCATAATTGCCTTTCCCTTTTTTCAGAATAACTGCATTAACACATCCATTTCCCCCCTCTTCTAGCATGTAGTAATATAGTTTTCCACAAAAGTGATTTAGAAATAAATGAAGCCAAGCCCAAAGCTTTGAAGAAGACATGATGTGATGCATAGTGAAAAGACTGTACTTAGAGTTTCAGAGCTCCCTCCTTTAATAACAGCGCAGAATTACAATATAAGATGCTTGGGACATGAAACCGTAGCTGAAATGGAGAAAATGCGATACCCTTTGTGTACGCTCTAGTTCATTATGTATGCATCCACGAGCACACACTCACTCACTAACACTTGTGCTGCTCTTCTGTGTTTGTACTTCAGGACAGGTTAATGATCAATCGTATGGACAACATCTGTGAAGCGGTCATGAAGGGCAAGTGGCCTTCCAACAGGAGGCAGTTCTTTGACTTCCCAGGCCTGTTGCCTGGCTACAGCTCCATGGCAACGGACAGCCCCCTGCAGAGGCGGAGTCTTGGTGATCTCTCATTGGTGGGTCAGACTAGCTATAGTGGCAGTGAGGACCTCGCCATGTCACCACAGGTCAACAAGGCAAGTCCCGCCCCTAACCCGGCCTGCTGCGCCTCCTGAGACTCACTATGATTTTGTACAATTCTAAAATAGATTTTAATAGTTATGTTTGTTGAACACTCTCTCATTGTTCGTGTCCAGGATGATGCTTTGAGTCTTTCAGTACCTCGGCAGCGCAGACGTAGGAGAAGGAAGGTGGAGATCGAGGCAGAGCGTGCTACCAAGCGCAGGAACCTTATGGAGATGGTTGCTCAGTTACGAGAGTCCCATGCTACAGAAGGCCAAGCACAGGCAATAGACCTGACCAAGGCCCTGCATGGCGTGTCCACCTCCTCTTCCTCCACTGCCTTCCCTGGAGCCATGGCCTCCTCCGCAGCCCTGAAAGCACAGATGGAGCTGCTGCAAGCAGGCGCTTCCTCTAGACCCAGAGCCAACGGCTCTTTACTTGACTCTGAACTCCCCAACCGGAGAAAGAGAGGTCGCAGGAAAAATGTGGAGGGGTTGGAAATGCTTTTTATGGGGAACAAAAGAGGACAACCCAATGCGGTATGTATCCTGTCAGGATGTGATGTGGGAGTCATGCCGCTTCATGTGGTGCATTGACACTCTTTAAGCACATAAACACACTTTTCTTTTTCTAATGTTCTGTTCCTTTGCATCTGCAGGAAAATTCTGATGGGACCAAAGCTTTTGTGGATGGGCGGGCACATAGAACCATGTCATCTCCTGCACATAAGGCTCCTGTTGAAGCCCTAGAAGAGGGAAGCCATCTTACAGGGGCAGATGGACCCAGCACTAAGGACCTACGGGAGTGGCTGAGACAGCACCCCACCTACACTATGGATATGCCTGGATATGTACCAGTGAGTGCAGTTCTTTCTGCCCATCCAACTTTTCTTCTTTTTCCTGTTGGTTGATGTGGTAACGTCCTGTGCAGTTTCTTAGAGTTCTCTTGTTCTTATCTTTCAGAAGAATGAGGACCACCTCCTCTCTCAGTTTGCCAAGCCCAAACAGAAAAGACACAGATGCCGCAATCCCAACAAGATCGACATTAATACGCTGACCGGGGAGGAGAGAGTCCCTGTTGTTAACATTAGGAATGGAAGAAAGGCAAGTGTTAATGTTTATGAATGGATCCAGTTTATTTCCCACAAAATATTCTTTACATTGGCATTGATGATAATAACTTGTATAACTACAGATGGGAGGAGCCATGGCACCTCCAATGAAGGATTTACCCCGCTGGCTGGTCGAAAATCCAGAATATGCCATCTCCCCAGATTGGATGGATATAGTGAAGCAATCGGTGAGTCTTTTATAAAATGATGAGTGAATTCAGATCAGTGTCACTATTTAGCCACTATTTGATAGTTTCAACTATTAGTCACTGTCATGTATCAAATTGCTTGTTGCTTTTTATATATATATTTATAATGTATACTACTACCATTCAAAAGGTTGAGTTCAGCAAGTAGATTTTTAAGAATTATATATTTATTTTCTTATATTTGATATTATAAATATATAAACATAACATATTTTTCTGAAATGTATACATGCATGTGTTTGCATTTATATATGCACGCACACATTATTTAAACAAACTTTTATTTTTGCGATTAATCATTTGACAGTACTACTGGTGAGCGCAAGAGACTACTTGTAAAATATGAAAATCATACTATCTTTTCATGGTTGTTTTTATTTTCTTAAATTATAATATTTTCTTTTTGTTTCCAGGGCTTTCTCCCAGAGTCCATGTTTGACCGTCTTCTGACTGGGCCAGTAGTCAGAGAAGAGGGCGTGCGCCGCAGAGGCAGGCGACCCAAATCTGAGATCGCCAAGACGACAGCAGCAGCGCAGGCAGCGGCTGCAGCAGCAGTGGCTTCCACGTCCGGCATTAATCCTTTGTTAATGAATGGGCTGTTTGGCAGTATAGACCTGACCAGTCTGCAGGGCCTGCAGAACCTCCAGAGCCTTCAGCTGGCCGCTGGCCTCATGGGCTTTCCACCTGCTCTCGGAGGGGGAGCGGACGCCAAGCACGCCGCAGCCATGCTGCCTCTCATGCTTCCTGGCATGGGTGGCATACCCAACATGTTCAGCCTAGGGAGTCTGTTTGGAGGAAACCTGGCTGCCGCTGCGACGGCCACCAACGGCGCCTCTGGCACAGAACAGGCAGAATCTGAGGAGAGTCCCAAGCCGAAGGCAGGCGAGGAGACCAAGGAAGGAGATGAGAAAGAGAAGGAAGCAGAGAAATCATCTGAAACTGACTCTGCTGAGGCAACCGATGAGACAGCTGCGCTGAATGCAGCCGCCGGCATGTCCACCAACGCGCTGGCCTTCAACCCTTTCCTGCTGTCCACCATGGCCCCAGGCCTCTTCTACCCATCCATGTTCCTACACCCGAGCCTTGGCGGCCTGGGCATCCCAGGCTTCCCCCAAGCTTCTCTAGCTGACCTCCAGAACGCTGTGTCCGGGGCCTTGGGGGCCACCGGTGAGGACAAGGAGTCCGGTAAAGGGCTCCGCACAAATCAGGACCAGAACGCCTCCACGGCTTACGTGGAAACTGCTGACAACACACTTGAGGACAGTGACTCAGAGGAGAGCCAGAACAAGACTGCTGATTCATCAGTACTAGATGATGACCTGGCTGGGCCGGCAGAGGAAATGGACTCCATGGAGGGTGGAATGGATGATGATGAGGACGATGATGATGAGGAGGATGACCCTGCTGATGAGGATGACAAAAGTGACTAAAAAAAACCCTGAATCAGGCCTTCTAACATTTCCCCAGAGCTGAGGAGACGCAGACTGAACTCTGACAGAATGGTTTGTCCAGTTGTTTACAACTCAATATCCAAAACACTTAGGTCGTTTGGTTTTTGTTGTCAGGTAACGTTAAGAGGAAGGCAAATAAGCTGTCTCTGTAGCCATTAGCATAGCCAGGGATGATGTGAACAGTTGTGCGGATGTCAAAAGGGTTTTCCTTACTTTTTTTGTTAAATTTTTTTTTCCTTGAAGTCTTTGGCACTGTGTGGGTGCCTTCTAGATGAGATGGAAGTTTCCTGAAATATTATAGGAATTAATCGTTCCGATAGTGCTATGCTGCTCTCTCCTTTAATATTATTGTTTTTTGTTGTCACTTTTTTTTTCTCTCTCTACTGTTGATATTGTAACAATGAGTAGCATCTCGTAATTTTCAGTGATGTACAATTTAACGGCATTAAGACTCTCCGCTGCTGAGGAAGAATCATGGTTTTCGTTGTACTGTTCTGCTGAGAGGATCAAGTTCTCACATATCATAGCCTACACTCGGACTGTTCCCAGTCTCTCACACTGACAATCCAAACAGGTGAGGAGACCTCTCGACCTGTGGAGACAGCAATAACGAAGGCAGCTTTTGAATGTTCAATTTTACTCTTTTGACTAAACACCGGAAAGTGTGAAAAAGCGACATGAAATAAATTACTGCAGTCAAATTATCTCATTGTATCCATGTTAATGCACTGGTGTAAGAATAAAATCAGGTACCTTTATCTATTTGAATGGACTTTTGTTACTTTAGCCACAAAGCTGAACAGCATTACCTCAATTATAACTAGCCTTGAAGTTTACAGACAAATGTTGTAAAGAAAAAAAAAAAAAAATTGTCCTTTTTTCTTCATTTTTTTTTTTTTTTGAAACCATCATGTTTGATGAACTGTAAATTGCTGCCAACTGTAGTAATGATGCTTTTAATAAAAGTGACTCACAATATTCACCTAGGAAACCAAAACTGTGTTTGTGTAGCTCTGTGGGATGATCTCAAACAGCATCCTCTAACAACAACTTTTAAAGCTATATCATCTAACAGAAATTAATTTGCTTCACATTTACATCTGTTTGATCTGTCAAATTAGATTTGTTTGATATAACTATGATTTTTATTATTAGCACCAAATAGTTCCATTTAGGGTTGTGCTGATAGACAGTAGTTGGAGATATCGCCTTGACGATAGCAAGATTAATTGGCCCGGTTTCACAGACGAGGCTTAAGTTAGTCCCAGACTAAAATGCATGTTTGAACAGTCTCAAATGAAAATATTTTACTCTGACATATCTTAAAATAGGTCAGTGTCATTGTTGTCAAGATGCAAACCTTAATGTTTTCTTCCAAGGAATTTTTGTAAAAGTTGCTTAAATATCTTAATTTAACTAACGCTTAGTCCTGGCTTAAGCTAAGCCTCGTTTGTGAAACCAGGCCATAATTATTATTATTAGGCTGGTAATATTAGAAAATGTATATTTGGGCTGATTTGTTCTTTCACATCTTTAGTGTTGTGCATTATAACCAATCACACGATTCCGCTGACTTTATGAATGAAATGGCCAATCAGAGTCATCGCTGAAACAAGAGTTTAGTTTAGCGCGCCCTCGCCAATTCTCTCATAAACAAAATGCAGATGTACTGCAATGTGTGTAAGAGATTTACATTTTGCATTTAGTAGACACTTATATCCAAAGCGACTTACTGTACATTCAGGCTATACATCTTTTGTCCGTATGTGTGTTCCCTGGGAATTGAACCCACAACCTTTCGTGCTGCTAACGCGATGCTCTACCACTGAGATTTGTTCGTGTTACAGTGTAGATTGCTTCTCTTAAAACGGAAGTGTTTTTTAAACCGCATAAACTGGTGATGGACATAAGTAAATGATATTCTTTGAAAATGTAAATGTTCTTTGCTGCTTTTTGAATAACTGAGGAAATGTAGGCCTTCTAATTAGTAACTTAGATTTTCTATTAAATTATATTAAATACAAGTTCAGTCATCAAAACATTAGGCTGCTTTTAGCCTTATGCTGGAGGTTCATTTTCTGGTGTTGTTTTGAATTCTGACCCCGCCAAATTATTAATTTACCCCCCTAGCATCGGTAGGTGGGGGAGGGGTTAGGATTAGGCAATCCGCCGGTATCGATTTCAATGAGGGGTAATAATTTGGCAGGGGGCCGAAAATGTGCACAACACCGCCAATTAAACAGAGAATAAATAAATTAGCACAATAATATCAGGTATATCGGGCAATATCACAGGCTGACGAATTGAGCATATCACCCAACACTTGTTCCAGTTACAGCAATGTTGGATTTCCTCACTGGAAATCATAGAATACAATTTTAAATAATTGTAAAATTTATCAGAATTATTTGAACAGTTCTGCACTAGATGCCTCATACAGTAGCCCTGCATGACCTGGTTGCCAGGAAAAGAGAGGCTCCGACAGGTCTGTTTACTCTAGCCATCATAAACACCATCAGTCCTGTGGAGCGGCTGACATAACGTGCTCCGACAGGACGAGAGGACATGGCAGGGGCTCTGTGTCCGCTCCAGTAGCCAGCCGTTATGAGCCTAACGCCTGAAACAAGGCTTTTTTCCCTACCTCGACAGACATCTTTCATAATTGCACTTTCCGATGAAGTGGCTCGTGAAATCCATAGGTCTCGTGTGCACCCAGCATGCAGCTCTTGGCAGGAGTTAAAGTTTGAGATTTGGACAGGAGGTGCTTGTGCACAGAGTTGTCAAAATGATGGCTTTTATTGTTGTCGTTGATGTTTTGAGGTGTTAATGTACGTAATTTGGGATGTGGGAAATGTTTTCTTTGTCCTTTATAAGCAAATAACAGTGAACTGCTGTTGTGCTTGTTAAATAGTTTTTCCTCCGCTTCCTGTTTTTAATGGAGCGCGAGTTCTCGTGTTGTCAGAGCGGTTTTTGTGGCAGTGAAAATCTTCTGTGGTTCCTAGTCATTATGTGCCATCTTGACACATGGCGCAGTCGCTCGTAGAGGGCTCGTCACTGCCGGCATCGTGCCTCCTTCACAAACCACTGACTGCTGGGTGTGAAGTCTGTCATTGGCGAGGAGGCAGGTTGTGGTTAGCCACGGAGCGTCAAACATGGCAACACAGCACAGTGCAGTAGCGCTGGGCTGCTGGGATTAGAGCTGGCAGATTCCTCTTGAGAGAAGCCCTTTCTCGGGAAGGCCAAACTGAATGCTTCCGTCGGCTGCTGCTGTGCTGTTGTAGAAGGACCTGCACTGAACCAACAAAACATAAAGGGTGGCATCAAAATCTACCCATATGTATTGTTTTAACCATTTCCAATGATATTCAGTATCTCAAATACTCCTTTGAGCATGTTGTTTTAATCAGTTGTTTCAAGTCCCTTAAAGGCAAGTCAGTTCACTCTGAGCCCATAGTTGCAACAAAATAGGTATAATAGTCATGTACAGCTCCTAACTAGCAGAATGGGGAAAGACCAAAAACTACTTGTCCAGTTGTCAAAATTACAGCTCAATGATAAATATAATTGCTCAAGAATGTATTATAAATCAGGAATAAAATGTGTATACATGGGTCATTCCTGGGATTCGGCAACCTTTCTTGGAATATACATTCTTTCAACTACATATAATTCATTTTATAAATACCCCACATAATTGGGCACATATCAAACCTGAAAGAAAAATCATATTTTCGCACTTCAGGCATTTGAAAACCTTTTATTATAAAAAAAAAATCAGATTTAGACACCTTTTTTATCAACCCTGTAATGGACTAAATGTGATTGGTTTCAAAAGTATTTTACACAGAACTTGTTATAAAACAAACCTCTGATAACCCTGATAACAAATGTAATATTTAGCATAATTTTCCCATTTTTATAGGACTGAAGCTAAAAAATGCACAAAATGTGTCTATGGTCTCTTTGTTTTTGTAAAAAAAATGTATTTAGAAGTTTAACTAAAACCACAATAGTATTGTTTTAGTCCTCCTTAACATGTCAGATAGTAATCAGCAAGAACTGCTTTCATTCTTCAATGTCTTCACTATCATTTTCCAAATATATTAATGTGAGAAGGTATGACAGGGTTGAAGACTGTACCACGTTTGAAGGGATTCAATGCCTTCAATTTTTAGTTTTAGTTTTGTTTCTCTCTCATATTGTC
Organism: Gymnocypris eckloni scoliostomus; assembly: GCA_027564155.1. Taxonomy (NCBI): domain Eukaryota; kingdom Metazoa; phylum Chordata; class Actinopteri; order Cypriniformes; family Cyprinidae; genus Gymnocypris; species Gymnocypris eckloni. The sequence goes on along the minus strand of CM050422.1, from coordinate 17,998,537 downwards.
CCCTTCTGAGTCAACATATCTGCATGGCCAGCATTGTCTTTCTGCAACAAAAGTGGGTGCAATTTCTGATGTATGATGCTGGTCAAAATTTAAGTGGACATATTAAATCAAAATTATATTTATAACAAAAATATGAGCTGTCATGATTTTGGCAAGTATATGAAGGGTTCATTTGCAAAAACAGATAACTCAAGTTTCAACTTAATAACTCAAGAAATCAAGTTTTTTCATTGTGCATTACAATTAATCTCAAAAAAATATTTTTTTACAAGAAAGGAACATATTAATTATTATATTATTGCCTAAAACATAGAAACTACACACATTTTGTTAATAATTTGTTAATAATTCTAAGTACAAACTCAGTGAAGTGCCTCAGGGACATTGGTTTAAGATAGATATAAGATATTATTTTAATAAACATTATAAAAATTCTGTAATTATTTTAATTCATTATAATCAAATCAGCATACCAAAGAAGTATGAAAAACTTCAAACAATTAATTTTAGTAAACCAGCACTTTAAAATCTCTGGAGGACTGAAATATTACTGAACCCGAGGAATGACCCATATGAAGGTACTTTGAACGTGCTGGTCTGAGTATTTCAGAAAGTGCTGATATACCGCATGTTTACAGAGAATGGTCCAGAAAAGAGAAAATATCCAGTGAGTGGTGGGCCAAAATGCCTTGTTGATGCCAGAGGTCAGAGGAGAATGACCAGAATGGTCTGAGCTGATAGAAATGCAACAGTTACTCAAATAACCTCTCGTTACAATCGAGCTTTGCAGAAGAACATCTCTGAACGCACAACATATCGACAACCACACCGGGTGCTGCTCCTGTCAGCTAACAACAGAAAACTAAGGCTATAATTTGCACAAGCTCACCAAAATTGGACAATAGAAGATTGGAAAAAGGTTACCTGGTGTGAGGAGGAGTCTTGATTTCTGCTGCGACATTCAGATAGCGGGTCAGAATTTGGTGTAAACAACATTAAAGCATGAATCTATTCTGGCATGTAGGCTATTAATGTTCAGGCTGCTGGTAGTGATGTAATTGGGTGGAGGATATTTTCTTGGCTCACTTTGGGCTGCTTAGTACCAACTGAGCATGGTATATACTCCACAGCCTAATAGTACTGACCATGTCCATCCCTTTATGACCACAATGTACCCATCTAGTGATGGATGCTTCAAGCCGGATAACATGGCATGTCACAAAGCTAAAAAAAATCATCACAAACTAACTAGATGTGAATGAGTTCATTATACTCAAAAAGCTTCCACAATCACCAGATCTCAATACAACAGAGAACTTTTGAAATGTGGTAGAACGGCGTTCGCATTACAATCATTTTTGCTTTACCGCTCTTATATTTAAAAAAGAGGATTTTTTTCAGGCTACAAACAAGTAATTGGCTCTTTAATAAGGCAGAACGGTTCAGTGTGGAGATGGCCTTGAGTGACAGTGATGTATATACTCCTTATTTTTCAACGAGGAAGTGATCCGTTTTCTGTGACTTCCGGTTCATTAGCCGCTGTATGGAAATAGAGGATATGCACTTGACATCACTGTCAGGAGTGACAGCGTTCTACCCACATATCAATATCCATGGACCACTGGATCTTTGGTAAGTTGTAAGGAACATTATATCGAGTTCAACAAACTTTAGTTTGATCATCGTTTGTTTTACTCATGTTTTCGCAGCTTTCCTATTAAATCCAGTCATGCAACAGGTTATGTTGCCATTCAGTCCGGCTGAAGGGGCGTGTTTGCGGCAGGAAAGGGATGTCAATGCATGGAAAGAAGAGTAACAAAGCGCAGTAAACAACTGTGTTAATAATTAAGATAACATTAAATAATATGGTAAGACACACAAGCTGGCAATATCAAGCAGCAAAATGATCTTGAGTTTTGAAGGCTACAGCTAAAAATATGAGACCGGAAGCCTAGCACATAAAATTTACAAATGGCCGCACCCGCACCTTACAGTAAAAATAAGGTGAATATTAAAACAACTAAAAAGTTCCAATGCACACCACAATATTTATCACTTTTTCCACTAATTCATGGACGCAGGTACGGTCTCTTGGAAGAAATGACCCGAGGCATCGAGGTGCGACTAATCAAAATTATTATTACATGATCAGCTAACTGTTAGACGCTCCCTTAATGAGAGCAGCTCGTTAGCTATTGTGACAGGTCTGTCTCTGAAGCCTGGGGCTCTGCGCACTTACATCTGGCGGCAGAGGTCCAGTGTCTGTTAATACGTTTACTATATGCTCCGTTCGACTGCTGAACTGATTTGATATTCAGCGGAGAGCCTTCAGGGTTATAGTAACGCACGGGAATGTGATCCCGATGACCTACAGTGTCCTCTTACACGATTTCAGGGGATGTGTCACAAAAAGCACGAGTACAGAGTCTATCCCTCTGGCCACCCAGCCAATGAGCCTAAAAACTACTGTTTTCTTCTAATGTCAGGCTCTGGCCAGCTGATTCTTATTCTGAGCCAATAAACATGTCATTTCCAGCTGGAGTTGGCCAGGCCGCCTGTCTCTGCAGCTTTCCGATAACGAGCGATTTGTGGTCGCCTTGACGACCTAGTGCCTCGCCGTCTTGGTTACGTGATTGATCACACTATCCCGTGCCGGTGACACAGGTAGGGGGAGGGACGTAGCTGGGCTCTATCAGATGCAGCATCGATGTCCTTCTCCTCGGCTGAGGGGATTTAAAACTGCCACACGCTCTCACACCTCCTGTTTCCCCCGGAGACGGATGTGTCGTGCGTGACATTGAGGGCGAGAGGCAGAGCATCAATCGCAGACTGGGTGAGAAGTGTCATGCCGACTGCTCGCCTGGCCTGTTTCTCAAACTGCGCGCGCGCACACCCCGTGCACGCTCTCACTCAGTAGTGCAAACAGATGTCAACTTAAAACTACCGACAGCATCTTGAGGAAAAGAGCGAGGATATAAAAATAGAAATATGCTTGAATTTTAAACAGACAGTGCTCTCAAAAATCGTGTTATTTACTCAACCTCGTATCGTTTCACAGGGGCAGCGTTAGACCCTTTTAATGGGACACGAGTCCCAGTGAAATACTTCTGTGCCCCAGTAAAATCATCTGTAAATGGAGATGACCGTGATAATCATTTTCCTTGATAGTATTTCAGCAAAGTTTCGATAAGCTATTTAGAATCAGAACTTTATGCCAGCATTCTGAATAAATAAAAAAGGCCTGAACATGTTAGCAATTCAGTTTCATTCCGGTATTAAAGCCCACACTGGGTTATTTTCTCTTATTTGAATGATAGTTCACCCAAAAATGAGAACTTAAGTAAGAACTTTCAGTTACAAAATATTATTACTTGCCTATAAGGCCCTACATGATTTAGCTCCTCCGTACCTAACTAATCTTCTGTCGTGCTACAATCCAACCCGCTCCCTAAGGTCGCAAAACTCTGGACTCTTGGTAGTACCTAGGATAGCAAAGTCCACTAAAGGAGGTAGAGCTTTTTCATATTTGGCTCCCAAACTCTGGAATAGCCTTCCTGATAACATTCGGTGTTCAGACACACTCTCTCTGTTTAAATCTAGATTAAAAGCACATCGCTTTAGCCAAGCATTCATGTACTGCATCTCATAATCTTGTACTGCAATTACAGATGATCAAACGCACATTATTATGCTTTAGCTTGAACAGATAATTTCATCCAGGGTTGTTCCTGCATTAACATCCCATGGTAACTAGGAATTACACAAGCTTCAGTCCGGATCCAACCCTTAAATGATCTGAGATGACCGAACACTTAAGAAGAGATGATGCCAACCCCTCGGAAGACATCAGAGGAAGCCAACCCTCAGCGCTTATATAAAAATAACCAAATTTTGCCATAAGTTAATTATATTGAGTTTTTACAATAGAAATCTATTTTAGAAACTTAATTTCCTGTGAAGTTGCTTTGCAACGATTCTATCATTAAAAGTGCTATACAAATAATCTTGAATTGAATTGAACTTTCTTCATCTTCAGAACACAAATTAAGATAATTTTAAAGAAATCAGACAGCTCTCTGACCTTGCATAGACAGCAATGCAGCTAACACATTCAAGACCCAGAAACGTAGTAAAGACATTGTTAAAATAGTCCACATGACATCAGGGATTCAACCGTAATTTTAAGAAGCTACTAGAATAATTTTGTGCGCAAATAAAACAAAAATAATGACTTTATTCAACAATTTATTCTCTTCCATGTCAGAATTAGATGCAAGTTCACGATAATACCACGATGTAGGGATGCCATCGAATAAATATTTTTCTGGTCGACTAGTCATTCATTTTAAGCATTCGTCGATTAATCGCCTGGTTATTAATAAACCATTTAAATCATAATAATGAGCCTTTAATTGTCTACATAGCCTAGTAAGCACTCGAGCACACGTATAAAGCTTGCCATAGCGCACCGACCGGCAGAAGTAATGATTATGAATGTGTCAGGAGACTCCATTAACATTTTAATAATTTCAAGTTTTAAAACTTAATAATTTCTTGATATACTAGTGCTTTCATTGTTTTTGGCTTATAAGCCGAATATATATAGTCTATTGGCGACTTGGACTCCGGCAGTAGTGGATACGCCTGTATGCATGTTTCATACAGATTACAAAATCTGAGAATATTTGTTTTCCATTTGAATTAGTTAATTTGTAAGAAGACATTTCCTATATTTTTCATGTATGTAAGACAAGTATAACACAGAGTTTGGCGCTCAAGTTCATAAAGACAGAGACGGAAGAAAGCGCAACCTGTTGGCTGTCATTATATTACAAAAGCACAATGTTTTTTGTTATTGTATGTGAACACAAATAAGCGTAGAGTCTTTATAGATTCGAAAGATGAATTACGCTTGTCTGTTTAACAAAAAATGACATAGTATTTTAAAAGTGAGCACACTGGCGCCTCCATCTGTCTTGCAGTAAGCGCTCTACAGTTTAGCTTCCACACTCCACGCAGACACTTGAATAGTTCACATTTTTCTAGGTTAACATTTATTGAGCGGCCATGTAAAGTTGCGTGCAACTAACATATTTCAGATGATAAGCTATATTTGAGGTTGATGAATGTTTTTTGATGTCCTGCCCAATGTACTATTACCACCACATAGACCAGCCGTTAACAATCTGTCCGTCACAGACTGCGTGACTTGACCACTTCCTGTGGATTTTGTTTATTTTTCTGTGACTAAGCTACTAATACAATTTTGCTAATACAATACCAAGCTTCTTCTCAACGACTAACGGTTAGTCGACTATTAGGGGGCAGTCCTGACATGACGCATATGTGCATTCCTCTCTTTGCAAAATAAGTCACAGTGCTTCCAGGTTCTATGTCAGAAGGCCGGCTCCTACGTCAGAGCACCACATGCATGATTCATGTTTCTTTCACGAATGCGCAGCAGAGACTGACACAGAAGAGACAAATTTTTGAATAAAGTAATTTTTTTATCTTTGCACACAAAAAGTATTCTTGTAGCTTCATGAAATTACGATTGAACCACTGATGACACATGGACTTTTAACAATGTATGTATTTTTATTATGTAAAAAAAAGACTGCTGCCCACAAACATTATACACCTATGCATAAAGAGAAAAGGAAATAATCTTTATCAGAGGCTGCTTAATCCTGCTGGCTGGTCTGTGCTTGCACACAGTTGAGATGAAGACTGATTATTTAGCACAGGTATGACTCATCAGAAGCCATGTTCCCCAAAGTCAGTGTCTGTGATCTGTGTGGCCCCAGAGACGGGCTGTATTTCACTGTGAAATTAAACGCTCCTGCGCTACACAAACACCCTCATTATACCCCGTTCACCCGGGAAGATTTGCAGCAGAATGTCTTGCTCAACTTCTGTTGAAATGGGGGTGGAAGAGAGGGATGCATAACTTAACACATGGTTAAATTCTCAAGTCTCAGTGCGTTAAATTGTTCAGTTATTAGAAGAAAGTATAAACAAGACACTAAAGTCAGTGGTTTGGGTGGATTGACTGTTCCGATATTCCTGTGGATGGCAACAATGCTAAACACTAATAATACAATGAACCTAACCATTAACCAATCATTAATAGTGAGTATAAAAACATAAATAGGCTAATTTTTTTGAAATGTCCATATCTTTGATTCCAAAGGTTGTCAAACTATAGAATATGTTGGTGCAAATTCATTGTCATTTGTAGTAGCAAGTCAAATTAAACAGATGATAAAATGGAAGGGTAGTTTACCTCCTAATGATGATTTCTATAACAAAACTAAACAAAGTAGAAAAAAATGGGGTAGTTCACCCTCATGTTGTTCAAAACTGTATTGTTCTTTCTTGAAACACAAAATAAGATATTTTTTAATGAAACCTCACTGGTACTTATTAGTTTTGACGCATTCGAACCAAAGAAGTTTGTTTTGCATGTCAAGCAAATACGGTTGAGCTTGTGTTTACCATATGTGACCCTGGACCACAAACCCAGTCTTAAGTCGCTGGGGTATATTTGTAGTATTAGCTAAAAAATACATTGTATGGGTCAAAATTACAGAGTTTTCTTTTATGCCAAAAATCATTAGGATATTAAGTAAAGATCATGTTTCATGAAGATATTTTGTACATTTCCTACTGTAAATATATAAAAACCTAATTTGTGATTAGTAATATGCATTGCAAACATCATTTGGGCAGCTTTAAAGGCAATTTTCTCAATATTTAGATTTTTTTTTGCACCCTCAGATTACAGATTTTCAAATAGTTTTATCTCAGCCAAATATTGTCCTGTCATAACAAAAAAATTGACCCTTAAGACTGGTTTTATGGTCCAGGGTCACATAGTTGATGTGCTCTGTGTACTATGTGATTTGATCCATGTTTATAAGTGTATAAAATCCTAAAATGAAATCCTGTCATATAAACCAATCATGTCTCTTCAGAAGACTTGGATCAAACTGATAAATAGGCTTACATGTGATTTATTTAATGATCTCTTTATGAAGTGTTAAAATTTTTGGTAGATGGATTTTCTATTTGAGTGACAAATAAAAAGTTTTATTAAAATATCTTAATTTGTGTTTCAAAGACGAACAAATGTCTTGAGTTTGGAATGACATGAGGCAGTGTAATTTATGACAGAATGGACATTTTCGGTAAACTATTCCTTTAAATAAAGGTTGACATGGTTTGTGCTAAGCACAATGTATTTTGTACAGTGAATTACTGGTTATAGAAAGCATGAAATTCAATGTTGAATGAAAATTCAAGACAGAGTTACAAACATGGTTTATGTAGATCATGCCAATATTAATACATTTTACTGATTCATTTTATTTTAAGAACTTTCTTTGTTTATTTAAATACAATACACTTTTCGTTCATTTGATTCCATTCATCCATTCCTGTCTTCTGGCATCTTCTGTCACTGTCTTTGACCAAGAGAGTCTGGTTCCCCTCCAGCTGCATCTCTTATCAGCGTGACACACAAACCCAGCCGCGAGTCTGGACCGCATCTGTGCCCTGAGTCCTGGCTGCTGTCTGCACATAGACGCTCTACTGAGACGCTTAAGAATCAACATCCAAACCCTAGCCAATGCTGTCGTCGACACAGCAGCAAGTTAACTTTACGCTGCATTCTTCAAAACAACCACAGTAGTAAAATACCTCTCTAAATCACAAATGAAGTTCTTCGACAGTGTCTGCTGTGAGTGTGGTTTGATGGCCTGGTGGCTCTTCGAGGACTGGAACAGCAGGTGTCTGTTGCTGTGGTGCCATGCTGAGCAGTAAAGGTCACTTTTGATGGAGCCGGGTGCAAAATATTGCATTTACTCTTCACAGTCACGCACACAGGGTGGCCTATAGAAATCTAAAGATAGAGGGACAGATCACAGGGTCCCAATACATATAATTGGCTGGACGCCATCCTAATCTTAAACCAAACGTCCCCATCTTCTCCTCCAGTGAAGGACTGATTCATTTACATGTGTTACATTCTTTACCTGCCCAAAACTCTAGATTAGCATTACAAAAGAGGCGCTCCAACCCCCTTGCAAGAGATTAGAAACTTAACTCGGTGGATCCTCCAGCAGTCATTTGGCCTGTGAGGGAGGACAATGCAGGAGGTGGTGGGGCTGTAATGTGTGGCACTGTGTCCTGCTGTTCTCCTTTTCGCCATGCTGACTAATGACCTTCCCCCCTCCCCCAGCTCTCGCCTCCTCCTCCTCCTTCCGCCCCTCCCCCCGTGCCCTCTCACGCGATCCCCCCATCCTCCCCGCTCCTCTCAAGGGGTGGAGTCCAGCCAGAGAGGCGTCCACCACAGGTCTTTAGATTAGCCACAACCACGCCGCTCAGGACAAAAGAGCCCCCCCAACCCGTCCTGATGGCTAATGGAGGAGGGGATGCGTCATGGACACGGAGAAGGAGTTCACGGCTCTGCACTGATGCCACGGTCCTTCTCAACAGAACAAGTGCGTATCTGACGGGGGCGCATCTCTGTTTCAGATAAACACGCTTGGGATGACAAGCTGTGAAGCCTGACAAGATTAAAGAAGGCATAAAAGCAAAGTGATATTTAAAAAGCACAGAATGGCAAACGGTTCCAGAATATGTTGATATAATTGTAAATGTCTAGAGTGATTCTGTAATTTAATTTCTTCTAGGGCCACTGTGAGAGAATTCATTCATACAATTATATCTAGGCAAAGAGACTATTTCTCATCATTTGATATCCTTTAAGATCAGGCAAATTGTTTTGGTTAAATGCATTTAACTATTATTATATGTGTTTACTGATAAAAAAGAGCGTTGACAGGGTAGATCACACAGAAGGCAATGATAAAAATCACATTTAGCTATGATAACTGATCTATCACACTAAACATGGTAACAAGTGTCAAAATCAGACTTGTTGGCTTGTGCTGGGAGTAAATGTGCATTTTTGCATGCTTATATCTTTGCTTGAATATATGTAGTTTTTCATTGCTAGCAAGGCTGGGGGTTTCCGCCATGATCAAGAAAGAAATGTCTGAAAACACTTTAGGTCAGATGAAAACAGCCCATTCAGTCGAGCAACAGGAAGCACGTGGTCGGTCAGATTTAGAGTCGTTGTTGGAGGGACCTCTGCTGGAAATTAAATGTAGTGCATACAAATGGACTATACAAGCGTGTGTTTGGATCTAATTATTTTGTCACTTTAAAATTAAAAAATACATTGGCGGTAAAAGTAAAATGAGGTGTATGGTAGGTGGTGTTGTAATTAATTTCATTATCTATCAGCCAATGATCAGCCAATCACAACACAGAGCAAGTGTGATTCACTTCTAGCGAGAGAGCCAGTGAGATTCAAAACACTTTTGTTAAAGCTGAAGAGATTAAAGAATATGAGGAATTTCAACGCATTTACACTGAAGTACTTGTCCAAGAAAGAGGACAAATAAAGGAAACTATCTTGCTCTATCAGTGCAGTCACAAGTTAAACTTTTGAAGTTAGATAATATAGTTGATAATATATAGCGATAGAGAACATGTAGGGTCACATGTAGAGTTATCTATTGATTCTACCACTTATTAATATTAATTTAAAATAAATGCTTTATAATAATTGTTAACTAAAAGTGCTTGTGTGTAATGGAGTAATAATAATATAAATCATAAATCATATTATAATTATATAAATCTTATGTACATTTTAATTATTATTAAAGCCAAACTATTTTGTTCTATTTTTGTATGTTTTTTTTAAGGTACTTTATAGTGCACTGTAAAAAATGGAACGAGCTATTTACTTAAAAAAATTATGGTAACAATACACTTAATATTTTTGAGTGGTTTTTGCAACTTGATTTTTTAATGGAATCTACTTGGAAAAATCATGTAAAATCTCCTAAATTAGATTTAGAAAAAAATCTAGGAAAAAATTTAGGAAAAAATCTCCTAAATTAATCTATGACAATGAATTTTATATAATTAGTGAAATGTGCTCATTTATTTTAAGTTGATTCTCAAAATTCTGTGATTTTGAGTGAGGTCTGTTTGTATTTGGCTTTGAGTTATTTTGTATATTTAAAAGACTGTATACAGCCAAACAGCTCAAGTAGGATAATACTTGAGAAATACTGGAAAGTACTGCACTGGCACAAGCAAAACAACTGCTCTTTGAACAAGGCTTAATATTTAAGAGGAGTATCCATAACCATAAGCGCTACTCTTCTGCACAATGGTAACGATTGCACTGTGCAATGGAAACTTCAACAGAAACACTTTCAAATATCAAACATAACTGAACATTACACATTAATAGATGTTTCCCTTCACTCAAAAACACATAAAATAGCATTTAATTTCACTGCAAACATATATCTTGGTTTTATTAGTAAAAATTCCTCAATATTTTCTATACAAAACTGAATCACAATTTCTTTAATAAAATATAGACACTCTTTTTAAGTATAATCTTAATTTTTGTAAATTAAAATTACAAGACCCATGAATCATTTTTTACAGTGTGGCCTTTAATTTGTAGGAAGAGAAAACTGGGGCAGTAACTTTTTGTGTGTCAGACATGTGTCACTTTGCTCACATCTGATTGGTCCAATTTCAGTTTGAGATTTCTAACCCAGAACATAACCTGCCCCGGAGCAGGTTAGCTGTGCAGTGTAAGTTACTATGGCAATGAACGCAGCTAAAAGCCAAGCCACCCAGGATTGGTGCAAACTAAACTGAAACTCACCTGGCTAGCCAGCTAATCCGGCTTCATGGTACAAGCCCCAGGTATCTGTTTCAAACCCAAACCTAGATTATTGTGTCTTATTCACAGCCAGTAAGAGTTCAGGGGAACATCCTCACAAACACACGTTCCTGCTCATACAGTTTTCTATCATTTACTTTTCATGAACAAAGTGTCAATATAATCGATAACAGTAAAACAGATCTTATCCGATACATCAAAGATATCCGACAACACTCTCCTTGAAAGATACTTATTTTTTATATTTTTTACAAAGCTATATCCCGATTTCTTACTGGTAAAAACTAGGGCTGTCAACAGAACAAATAATTAGATCCAATGAAGTCAAAATCTGTTTTTAGAGAGCATGTTTATCAGAACTGCCCCCTGTTGGTTGAACAGGGTTAGTACAATTACAGATCTTGTCCTGTTTTTAAATGATAAAGTTCATAATAATTTTCCAAATCTTTTGTTAATATTATCTGATTGTATAAAATTACTACTAACCTATTGATTTTTGGACATGCTGGAGGGATGCAAGAAGTCCAACCCCCCAGTTACTGTCGCTGGGTCTTATAATAATTGTAATATTTGAATTTTTACAATATTTGTAATTACATTTATTATTACTTTATATAGACTTGGTTAAGATGTTGAACGGGAACTAAATTGAGATCCGTTGTAACCCTCTGTGTGATGGAAAAAACATTGTCCGCCCAACGTGGGGCTCGAACCCACGACCCTGAGATTAAGAGTCTCATGCTCTACCGACTGAGCTAGCCGGGCTGATAGCACCACTTTTTTAAATACATCTAATTTTTCAAGAAACATAAAAATATGAATAAAACTGAATAAAATGTATTTGAAATTAAAATATTAAATAAATTACAGGCAAAATCTTTTACCTCTTTTTTAATATACTGCCCGTTATTCATCTATTCTATCCTCTTTCATTCGCTGATCTGTACTTACAAATCAGTGGCGGCTGCTGATCTTTTAAAGAGCGGAAGCTCATTTTCGGCCTAAATCATAAAAATTGTCCATTTATTTATATGTAAATTCTGCCCTACGTTCCTTTTCAAGAAAATGCTCTGTAACCCTGTCGTACCAACTAGGCGTCTTTTCCAGTGACTTGACCAGTGTCCTCTCGAGACTTGAGCCGCTTTAAACAGGAGAAGCTCCTTTCTACACCTGCTGTGCAGTTTGCTAGCTGGCTAGTTCAGACTATATGAATTAATGAACAAACGATCTAATATATATATATATATATTTAACTCAACGGGAGGAAATGTGGGAATTATGTTAAACTGAAACAATGAATGTGGTGTGAAATTGTGTGAAATATACGATGAAGGTTGCAGCAGTTTGTCTTTCGACTACAAATGCAAAATCCGCGATGGGACTGAGTTGGAAATGGAGACACAGAGTGATACGCGTCATAATCTGAAGACCACGCCCACGCCCACACCAACCGTCTCTTTGCATTGCGAGAAGCTGCCGCCTCCTTGTCATTTATTTATAACCAAAAAAATAAAAAAATGGTCTAAAAGCTGATATGTGACAATGTGTATAGCAAACAAGCTAAAAAATTTTTTTTTATAAGCTGTCGACCCCAAAAAACGAGCGTTTTAGGACATAAAAGTGGATTAAAAAGAGATGACAGACCCTCCAATCATCACGCAGACGCTCGGAGTCCGGGCCAGCCCACTCCTCCATTCATCCCAGAGACGCTGAGCGTCCGTGGGCGGGACATAATCGCAGCATTATCCAATGACCGTCTTGTTTCTAAGCACTGAAAAAAAAACTGTTTAAAGCAGCCCCATTGAAGTCAATGGACGCTGGGCTTCAACAGAGTAATGCACTGTACGCTACGGGAATGAATGAGAAGGAAATCGAGTCAGCCGACCTAAGTAGCTGATTCTGAACGAAATTGTTTTCGTTCGAGATGAACGTGTTTAACGCATTTTTAGTCAATAAAATGTTAACATAATAGTACATATATTTGACCATTCATTTTTTGACAATTATAGGGGAAGCTGAGCTTCCCTTGCAGTCTTAAAGAAATCGCGGCTGTTACAAATGCATTTCCAAAGTTTTCATTTACTTTAAGACTAAGTTTTCGTTCACGACGCGGGGGCCAGCCGCGGATAGGTGTAGAGCGCTGACTAGCCAATATGAACAAAGAAAATTCCACGGAGGCGGGACGAGTAAAATACACACAATTAGAGGTTCGAATCCCGCCTTGGCCAAAAATAGATACACTTTAAGTACGATTAACATAATAACTGAACATTATAATAGGCCATAGTTATCTTTAATATGGAAAATGTGAATGATTGAAAATAACGTTTTGATCATGGTTTAGACCTTTATTTTTAAAGAGATATTAGTATAACTATGTACAAAAAACAATATAAATGAAATATAACTAATACACACCAAAAAAGTTAGTTTTTCATTTAATTTATTGTAAAATGATATACATATTATATAAAAATAATACTACAGTATAGTACTAACCACATCATATATTAATTAAATAAATAGATATATAATAATTATAGATTAAACAACAACAAGAAATATAATACAATTTAAAGATGTGGAACACAAAGAAAAAAACAAAAATATGTGTTTTACATTAAATAATTATGTACAATAGTAACAGTTATTAACATTTGGTGTTTACAATACTGAGCTAGATAAAATATCAATGCAAGTCAACAAAATGTTATATAAATAAAAATAACAATAAAATTAATACATTTTTTAATCAATACAAAAACACTAAAATACAGTTCAAATAAGCCCAATATTTCTGGTATTTTAATGAACAAATGGAAATAAATGAATCAATTTAAATGTATAGATTCAACAACAAGAACAATAATAAAATCTAAAGTTGTGGAGAACACAGAGAAAATAACAAAAAAAGTACAGTACCAGTCAAATGTTTTTGAACAGTAAGATTTTTTCTATTTTCTTTAAAGAATGCTCTTCTGCTCTACAAGCCTGCATTTATTTTATCCAACTACAGCAAAAACAGTAATACTGTGACATATTTTTACTATTTAAAATAACTGCTTTCTATTTAAATATATAATTTATTCCTGTGATCAAAGCTTTCAGCATCATTACTCCATTTTTTTAGTGTCTAATAAGCTGATTAGCTGTTCAATAAACATGTATTATTGTTATTATTATTATCAATATTTAAAACAGCTGAGTATTTTTTCCACCAGAATTCCTTGATGAATAGTAAGATCCAAAGATCAGCATTTATCTGAAATAAAAAGCTGTTGTAACATTATACATTCAAAAGCTTGGAGTTAGTCACATTTTTTTATTTTTGGGAAATAAATTATAGAAATTAATACTTGTATTTTGCAAGGATGCTTTAAATTGATCAAAAGTGATGATAAAGATGAAAATGTTTATGATTCATTCATGATTCATGAAAGAAACCTGAAAAGATTCTACTCCGCTGTTTTCAACATAATAATAATGATAATAACAATGAGCAGCAAATTAGAATGATTTTTGAAGGATCATGACACTGAAGACTGGAGTAATGATGCTGAAAACTTTGATTACATGAATAAATTATATATTCAAATAGAAAGCAGCTGTTTTAAATAGTAAGAATATTTCAAAATTGTACTGTTTTTGCTGCACTTTGGATCAAATAAAGGCAGGCTTGGTGAGCTGAAGACTCTTCTTTAAAAAAACATAAAAATTCGTACTACTGAAAAACATTTGACTGGTAGAGTATTTTAAATCAAATAATTATTTACAGAGTTTAATAGCAGTTACTAACATTTAGTGTTTACAAATCTGCGGAATATAAAATAACAATTCAAGTCAAAAAATTAACAAAAACACACTAAAATACAACAATTGGTAATACATTTAAAATTGTAGATTAAACAACAACTACAATAATAATAATACAATCTAAAGTTGTGGAGAACACAGGAAAAAACAAACAATCCTTCCACCTGTTTAATAAGATCCTTGCTCCCATGGTGTGTTGCCAAGAGATATGATCATGGGCAATTCTCATCAGATCTGTCCATCTATGGTCCAACACAAAGACCACCCGTTTTGATGGGTCCAGTGTGAGCTGAACAGGGGGAGGCAGCTACGGGCAATGGTGCAGTGCTCAGCAGTTCTACAGAAGATTAACATAATTGCTTAAAATATTTGTCTTTGTGTGCACATATGAGACAGAGAGTTAACACATATTAGTGCCTGTATAAATAATTTATTTACCTGCTTCCCTGACCTTTGATCCTTCACTGTCAAAGTGCCTGGTGTGATGTGATGTTAAAATAAGACTTTGGGGAGACCTGCTCTGCGGGAGGATGGGTCTTGTCAGAGCATGCTTCATCTAAAAATTCCTGAAATATAGATTAATTATAAAATATATCAAATGTGAAATGAAAAAATGAAAATAATGGTTATCCCCATTCATAATTTAGCTTGTAATCAACAGATGACGTCTTAATAATGACAAGCAATACACAGAAAGGTAAACTACAGTTATATTCATTCATAATTTAACTTGTAATCAACACATGACGTCTTAATAATGACAAGCAATACACAGAAAGGTAAACTACAGTTATATTAATTCATAATTTAGCTTGTAATCAACAGATGACGTCTTAATGATGACAAGCAATACACAGAAAGGTAAACTACAGTTATATTCATTCATAATTTAGCTTGTAATCAACACATGATGTCTTAATGATGACAAGCAATACACAGAAAGGTAAACTACAGTTATATTCATTCATAATTTAGCTTGTAATCAACAGATGACGTCTTAATGATGACAAGCAATACACAGAAAGGTAAACTACAGTTATGTTTATTCATAATTTAGCTTGTAATCAACAGATGACGTCTTAATGATGACAAACAATACACAGAAAGGTAAACTACAGTTATATTCATTCATAATTTAGCTTGTAATCAACAGATGACGTCTTAATGATGACAAGCAATACACAGAAAGGTCAACTACAGTTATGTTTATTCATAATTTAGCTTGTAATCAACAGATGACGTCTTAATGATGACAAACAATACACAGAAAGGTAAACTACAGTTATGTTCATTCATAATTTGACATGCAAACAAACGAACCCACGATGATCAACAGTAAACAAAGCCCAACAGGGTAAAGTTTGGTAACAATACATAAACAGATGTTGCAAAAAGGATCTTACCTTTGATAAATGCGCCGAGAATGCGTTGAATTAAACAACCGAGGCGATCGCTGCCGTGTTTTCTTCTTCTGTGAATTCAAACTTCCCGCGACGCCGGAACCCGGAAGTGCGCCACGGGAGCGCTAGCGGCCGAAATTCATTGGCTACTGAGTTTTTGGTTGACAGATTTTTGACATGGAAGTGAAGGCGTTGGCTGTGTGAATGTGAGCTGTTAACGGCTTCCTATTTTATTTTAATGGTAAAGTTAGTAGTTTTATTTTTTTATTAAATCTGTATTTACCTGTTGCTACTCCTCTGTCAACATAAGCTTTAAGGAGCACGAAAAATCAAACGCGAGAGAAAAATAAGGTCATATTGAGGTTTTTATTGTATTAGTTAATATCCAATGTTCTCATTGGATATTTGTTTATTGCTCTTGATTCTTTTGCATTGTATGGTCTAATAAGGTTGAGCTGTTGCCTCCCTCATTCAAGTAATGAGCTGCAGCCCGGAGACCCGCAGGTGGGAGGAGCTTACGCGAAGAACAGCAAGTGGGTGGAGCTTGAGAACCGCAGGTGGGAGGAGCTTACGCTGGATTTCATCGTAGTTTAAAATTCTATAAATTTAATGCATTTTCATAGTAGTTTAAACTGAAATTCTTAGTTTTGTCATTGTGTGTATCCAATACCATTCACTGTCAATGTTGAAATCACATCTTATTCTAACCCTATTCTTATTCTAACCCTAGTGTCAATTTAAACCCTTTAACTGTAATGTAATTATTAACGCATATTTCGGGATATATGATATTTTACTTCAACAATTCTTCTACAGTAGCCTACCAAGGAACATTAAAGTGAGATGCAGGTGCACTTAGGAGGAAATGTGTGACACAAAGAAAATGTTGAATTCCTGTACTGCATTTTTTTTTTTTTCAATTAAAACAAATCTAATTACAGCAAATGAAAGACTAATGTTCTTCAGAACATGTTTTTTAACATTAATTTAAAATCTCAGGGTGGATAAATAATTTTATTTCTGATTAATCAAATTATGTAGAATCATTCATTCAGCACAATAGACTTGCATGCAGTGGACACTGCAAAATCCCCGATGCACTGCTTCTGAGTAAATTCCACAGAGCTCGCCTCGCTTGCCCTTCCCAACATAACCTGTGGTGGGTACACAAGAAGCACAATGAGCATTAAGGTTAACCCACATTTAAAACATTCTCCCCATGCCATCCAAGATGTGCATGACTTTCTCTTGTTGAACATGTACAAACATTTCAAGAATAATTTCTCAGCTCTGTGTGTCTATGCTATGCAAGTAAATGGTGTCCAGAAATGTCAAGGGACGACATTAGGCCAAGTAAATTAGACTTTATAACTATTTTAAAGTATTCCTTTTAAACACCACTAGACAAAATGCTAGTTTATTCACTATTAATTTACACAAAACTGATTATTAATTATTATTAGTATTATATATATATATTTATATTACATTGTGGATTAGGAGATGTGTTCTAGTGCCTTTGAAAATGCTTTTTAGTGGTTGCGTTAACGTGAGACTCTTATCGGGCGATAAAAAATATCGCCGTTAATCTATTCTCAAAGTTGGGTTGGGAGCTGGGTCTATCTCGCAAGCTATGATGACTTTCACCCTGATATTTTAGCGGATGTATACTCGAATTGCACTGTAGGGGTGAGAACGAGTCTTGAACTAGAGGCTGCCATTTTCGAATCTGGGGATGGGAAACAAAATCGCTACGAATCACGTGATTGGGACGGGAGAGGAAAATATTTAATCGGGAGTGGGCGGACCGGGAATAGTAATGATACCCAACTTTACACACAAATATACCTTTTATATAAATAAACTATAATCTGTATATTTTAATTCTGAACTCAATTCTAGTTGCCCTGTCTCTTTATGCTCTCTCCTGTTTGCTTTGGTGTGGCTGGTTATGAATGACGCAGTCCGTGATGGACAGATTGTTAACGGCTGGTCTGTGGTAATACACTCGGCACGACATCGAAACGCACCTATCATTCATCAACCTCAAATATGTCTTTTCATCTGAAAGATGTATGTAGTAGCAACTTTACACGGCCGCTCAATATGATGTTAACCTAGAGAAATGTGCGCTATTGAAGTGTTTGTGTGGAAGCTGCTTGCTTGCAGGACAGGCTCCGGTGCGCCACTTGCTCTTAAAATCTCCGTAATTCTTGGTCATACAGATAAAAGTAGCCTAATACATCTTTCGAATCTGTAAAGACTCTTATTTGTGTGCACTCAGAATAACAACGAAACGTTGCGCTTTTAAGCAAACAGGATGCGCTTTTAGGTCTCATGTGAACTTGAGCGAGAAACTTCAAACTCCGCCTCTTTGAAAAATATATCTATAGAGTGAAATATCTAAAAATAAAAATAGAAGACGTGTGTGTTAGCATGGATGATTTACAAGAAATTGAATCTGTGCAACACTGTGCATAAGCTGGCTTTCAGTTCAATATAATAACAAAAAACGACATTTGGGGTTTTTATTCAACTAATAAGGTGGGCACGCTGTGATCTGTACTATATTTTTACTGTAATTGACAGTTATCAAAAAACACAAAAAAAAAAAAAAAACACGGGAGTGACATTAGGCCAAGTAAATTAGACTTTATAACTATTTTAAAGTATTCCTTTTAAACACCACTAGACAAAACGCTAGTTTATTCACTATTAATTTACACAAAACTGATTATTTATTATTATTAGTATTATATATATATATATTTATATTACATTGTGGATTAGGAGATGTGTTCTAGTGCCTTTGAAAATGCTTTTTTTTTGTGGTGGGCCGTTATCGGCGTTAACGTGAGACTCTTATCGGGCGATAAAAAAATAATTCTTCCGGGAGTGGAACGGGATTTTCCCCCAGTTTTTTCATGGGATTGGGACGGGAAGAGATTAAAGTTTGTGATGCATTTTGGAAACAGGAGATGAGCCCCTGGTCTAATGCGCCACCTGGCTTGAGAAACCCGTTCTCAAAGACTTACTTTTAGTCATTATTTGGGTAGCACACATATTCTGAATGCCTTCGGCAGAATTCAAATGAGCCATTTTAATCTAGATTAATTCCAAGATTACAGTGAGATTAATCTAGATTTAAAAAAAATCTATGCCCACCACTACTTTTTTTACATTATTCTTTAGAAAATTACACTGTGAAAAGTGAACAGTTTGATCAACTGATTGAAAAAATACTTCAATTGGTAACACCTAAAAAAAATACATTTATTTGTAATATATTAAGTTGAAAGAAAATTATTTACCAATTTAAGTATTTTAAGTTGATCCAACGGTTCACTTTTTACAGTGTTTCTATCATAGACTGTATAAAACAGGTATCTATTTACAAAGGTTTAAGACATTTACTCTTTATAAATCAGTGCAGTCCAAAATTTTAAAAACATATTAAAATAAAAATAGTTCAAAGCAATCTGATATCTGATCTTATGGCTGTTTGAGATAAAAATTGTTTCGCTACTATTGTTGCTATACTTATAAGTGGTCATTGATGGCTTTAAGTAAAGTAGCATAAGAAAAGTGGGAAGATATGAGACATATAATACATTATAACTATGAGAAATATAATCCATTGTAACTTAAGTGGATGCAACGTGTTCACTGTGTGTTATAAAATCATCATACTCTTAAAAGCTATAACCAGTAAGTATTAGAATACATTAAACTGTTATTTTATATATTGTTTTTTATAATGCATTATGCATTCATTATAATGCCTTCAAATACCCTTATAATGTATTGTATGGACTTCACAGAAAGTGTTACCAAAATTATAATGCCTTGCAATTACATTACCTGCTTATGGTCTTCGGTATCCATAACCTGGTGAGCAAATTAGTTGTTTGTAGAAAAAAAAGATATTTTCAGGCACATTACAGATTGTAAACTGTGTGTGGTACTAAGAAAACGTTGTACAAAAGCCCCCAAGAAAATGCATTATTCACAGCTTGTAATACTTTTTCGTTTTACAAACCAAACAACAATTGGACATCACGCTTACCTCTTCCACTCATCTACCGTGCCATCGCAGCGCCGTGTCCACTACCGCCACCGGGAGCGTGAACCGATAAAACAACACACATGACATCAAACAAACCAATCAGAATCTTCTGTTGGTTTGTACAGCCCACTTGTGGCTTAAGTCCAACCCACTTGCGGCTGGCTCCGACCTCCGTTTATACCCATCTCCCCTCATTGGATATTTAAGCATGGTGTTGACACAGAATGGTCCACATAAAATAATTTCTGCCGCTCGCAGAGCAAGATACGTCAAAAAACAACAACCCTAAGCTGTATTGGGTCGAACTGCCCGTATACGGTATCTGTGGCAGGACAAACGACCCAACGGAATGGCCAGAGGTGTCGTTTCCCGAGACTTTTTGCTACCTGATTGAGTCCAAGAGACGGTTTACCTCAAGTTTTGGATGTTCTTGATTTCAGAAATAAATAGTACAAAATAAAAAAATCCTATACGTGACAGCTGGTGAAAGTACACTTTTTTTAGAAAGATAAACAAGGCAATTTTTAAAATAACCTTTTTAGTGATATAAAAATAATTTTAACATTGACAAAACATAGGTAACATTAAGGTCTGAAGTGCCTTAACATTATGCCTTATGTAATGTGTGCTAAACATATAGCCTAATATTTTTTTACAAATACACGCCGGAAAATACAAATATATAAAATAACATGAAAATATCACTTACGAAAACTAACCGTGGTTATCCATGGTAAAAATGTTTTAACATGTTTTGCTACACTAACCATAGTTTAACCATGGTAGTAAAACTGTGGTTATAGGCTACAACTGGTAATGAAAGCGGGCAAAAAACACAGTTAGCCTGTTAGCCTACAATAGCTTACTTTTAATACCATTGTTAATTTTAGTAAGGGATTGTGTATAATAATATGAAATAAATGTTTTAATAGATTATGACATTTACACATATAAGGGAGTGACATTTTTTGATGTGAAGTTCAGGAGGGTTACTGTAAGCCCCATCAGAAATGGGTTCCGGTGCAGGCGGGATGGGACTAATGGCAGTTTATTGAAGGTGACTCTAGCCTATCTAAATATAAATATGAATATTAAGCTTGATATGTTTCATATGTTGTATATCCGTAACTGCTGTCGGAGTTCTGATGCTGTGTGCTACCCGCTCAGATCGTGCTACCTGCGTCTGTTTATTTGACAGTTACAGTATATACATCTATAGATTTTTTTTTTTTTTAATTATTAGAGGTACAGAACGCCACACAGCAACTTTTCGACATTGCACCAAGCAAAAGTCTTTTGAAATCATAACAAAAAGTGAAGAAAAATCGCCTAACAAGGTCTCTGCGCATTCATTTGAATGGTTTGTTTTCCCCCACAGCAAAAAGGCCGACCAATCAGTCTATTTGCTGGGAATCGCTGGTGACCTCGCGCGCCGCAATGAAGAATATAACCTCGACCCGAGCAGAGCCAACGTTGCCAACTCATTTTTAGGGGAAGTTGCTTAAGAAAGGTTGATTTGTTGCTAAAAGTTGCTAAATGACGTTGTGATGTCATTGCACGATGACATCATTGCGTAATTACGAAGCAAGAACGTGTCACTACATCAAATCTCAGCAATATTTTATATTTGTTAATTTAGATTTGTTTGTAAAATAATATAAATACATGATATAATATTAAAACATATATAACTATTACACTTGCACAGTTTGGAACATTACAATTATTCAATTATTATGATCAAAATGAACAATAGCAAATAGCAGCTAACTTATTTCACATGATGTGTGTATACTGCTAGGCATCTTTAGTTTCCTCATTGTGTGTAATTTAGTTGGAAATTGTGTGCCTTTTTATCGATTTGAGTCACTTATCAAAAGTTGCTCAAAATTGCCAAATACATTTTATAAATATCATAATTTGTTGCTAGGTGCTTTTGGAAGAAAAAGTTGCTAAAGTAGTGTGGAAAGTTGCTGAATTTAGCAACACAATTGCTAAGTTGCCAACACTGAGCAGAGCACTATTCTCATCAGTTATTAAAAGAGACACCATTATCGTTTTTAGGGTGTGTATACTAGTTATTTATGTTAGTCAATGTAATACTGTTTACTTTTTAACACAATTTTAAACGTTCAAGTTACACCGTTACAACGCAGGGACACGCATTTTAATACGTGGGTGAAACTCCCAATATGAATAATAAAAATAAATTAAATATGTAATGATCAACTAAATAATTACACTTACAACAGTTACTTTTGCAGAAAGGACTTTTTGCTCAAATTAGCTTGACATTTTAAATAGTTATTCAAAAGCTGTAATAATATTTATTTATCTGTTTGTCTGTTTATTTATTATAAAATTAAAACCATCAGTGCACAATTTTCCACACCACAATATGTCAAGCACATCTTACCAGCAAATATACATTCGTTCACATCCTTCTCTTCACTCTCTGAGGTGGAAGTCTCCAAACTCATCCTTTCCAGTCATCCTACTTGTCCGCTACCCTATTCCATCTCATCTCCTTCAAGCTATTTCTCCTGCAGTTGTTCCTGCACTCACATCGTTAACACATCCCTTTACACTGGTGTTTTACCCTCAGCATTTAAACAGGCTCGTATAACCCCACTTCTTAAGAAACCCACTCTTAACCCAACTCTTTTAGGGAACTATAGACCGGTTTGCCTTCTTCCTTTCATTGCAAAAACACTTGAACAAGCAGTGTTCAACCAAGCCTCTGCCTTTCTCACACAGAATTACCAACAGTAATCAGTCTGGTTTCAGAAGTGAACATTCAACCAAGACTGCCTTGCTCTCAGTTGTTGAAGCCCTAAGACTGGCAAGAGCGGATTTCAAATCTTCAATACTTATCTTGCTGGATCTGTCCGCTGCTTTTGACACAGTTAACCACCAGTACATCCTGTCAACCCTATTGGCAAAGGGCATCTCAGGAACCACACTCCAACGGTTTGAGTCTTACCTCTCAGATGGGGTGCCTCCGGGCTCAGTTCTTGGACCACTTCTCTTCTCTGTCTACATGTCATTATTTCTTTATTTATTATAACTAATTAATCAGTGTTTTATGTGTGTAATGCAAAATACAATTTTGGAATTTGAATTTTTGAGTTGGTTTTGTCAGATGTTATTTGATAAGGTGTGCTGGTACAGGACCTGTTGTGTTTGACATTGTAATGTAAGATGTTCTGAAAAACACTGATTAGGTAAAAATATTATTGTCCTTTAAATAACTCTGTATCAAACTCAGCAATCCATTGTCAGTAACTGTTTAGAATGTATTTCACTTCACAAGGATACAATTTACTTGCTGTGACGTAAACACAGTGACACAATTTTTCCATACAAAACATCCTAATTTCCTGCAGAAGACACCACAATTTTCATATTTGGTGATTCCTGTAACAGTTTGGGAAACTGTTCTATGTACTGCTGTTCTGAACCTCTGTGATGTTAATTAGCTGTATATTGTCTATAGACCCGGTTTGCCTTCTCAGCTGTTTTATCACTGGGAAATAGAGTCAGGCTCAAATGAATCTGATTACATTTCCTTTTTTATTCTCACAACTGCCTAGCCAGCAAGCTGTGTTATGTGGAAATTGACCAAGGTGTCGGTTAGTGACTAAATGATAGCTAAAACAGATTAACCTAAAGTAACTCTGTCAAAACAGCTTTGTTTGAAATGTTTCATTATAAATGATACATACTGCCGGCAAATAAAAATCACACAATGTTTACCTTAGGAGATGCCTGTTCAAGATGAAAAAAAGTCCAGGGTTATCTTCTTTCTCAACTACAAAATATTCAGCGCACATACTATATTAATATATTATGACAATATAACAATTTATAAAAAATTAATTGAGAGAATGAGCTTTAATTGGCCATGTATGTTTACACATATGAGGAATTTGTTATAATGACAGAAGCTCCACAGTGCAACAGAATGACAGCGACAGGACAGGACACAGATAATAAAGAATAATATACAAATAGGCAATGTACAAAAAAGCAAAAACACAATATATAATATTGGCAATTATGTGTGTACAGGTCTAATATGTGCATATTTGAGATGAAAAATAAGTATGTGTGATGGATAGATAATGTATAATAGTGTTGTGTGTTCCACGTTTAATGTCAAGTATTCTTGATATGGATTGCTTGAGGGAAGAAACTGTTTCTGTGTCTGGTCGTTCTGGTGCTCAGAGCTCTGTAGTGTCGACCAGATGGTAACAGTTCAAAGAGTGAGTATGCTGGATGTGAGGGGTCCAGAGTGATTTTGCCAGCCCTTTTGCTCATGGATGAGTACAGTTCTTGGAGACTAGGGAGGGTTGTACCAATGATTCGCTCAGCAGTCCGAACTAGCCTCCGTAGTCTTCTGAGGTCCGATTTGGTAGCTGAGCTGAACCAGACAGTTATTGATGTGCAGAGGACAATGATGGCAGAGTAGAACTGTTTCAGCAGCTCCTGTGGCAGGTTGAACTTCCTCAGCTGGCGAAGGAAGTACAACCTCTGCTGGTCCTTTTTCACAATGGACTCAATGTGATTGTCTCACTTCAGGTCCTGATAAATTGTGGAGCCCAGGAATCTGAATGACTCCACTGTAGTCACGGTGCTGTTCATGATGGTGAATGGTGGGAGAGCAAGGGGGTTTCTCCTGAAGTCCACGAACATCTCCACAGTTTTGAGCATGTTAAGCTCCAGGTTGTTGTGACTGCACCAGACAGCCAGCTCCTTAACCTCCTGTCTGTAAGCAGACCCGTCACCGTCTTGGATGAAGGCCGATCAGTGTGGTGTCATCTGCAAAATTCAGGAGCTTGACAGAGGGGTCTTTGGATGTGCAGTCGTTCGTGCAGAGAGAGAAGAGCAGTGGGGAGAAAACACAGCCCTGAGGAGCTCCAGTGCTGATCATACGGGTTCTGGATGAGAATTTTCCTAGCCTCACTATCTGTTGCCTGTCTGTCAGGAAGCTGGTGATCCACTGACAGATGGAGGTGGGGATGGTGTGATGTATTCTGAAGGGTGTCCGGGATGATGGTGTTAAAAGCGGAGCTGAATTCCACAAACAGGATCCTCACATAAGTCCCTGGTCTGTCCAGATGCTGCAGGATGAAGTGTAGTCCCATGTTGACTGCATCATCCACAGACCTGTTTGCTCTGTAGGCAATCTGCAGGGGGTCCAGTGGAGTCCTTCAAATAAGCCAAAACCAGTCTTTCAAATGATTTCATGGCCACAAACGTTAGAGCCACAGGTCTGTGGTCATTAAGTCCAGTCATTTTGGGTTTCTGTGGGACGGGAATGATGGTGGAGTGTTTGACAGCTCCAGTGATCTGTTGAAGATCTGTGTGAAGATGGGGGCCAGCAGGTCAGCACAGGTTTTTAGGCAGGCTGGTGACACACCGTTTGGGCCTGGTGCTTTCCTTCATTTGTTCTTTTGAAGACCTGGCACACGTCATCTTCTCTTATCTGTAGTGCAGGTGTGGGGGTGATGCTGTAGGTGTGAATGGTGATTTTTCAAACCTGCAATAGAACTCATTCAGATCGTCTGTCAGTTGTTGATTCTCCACAGTGCTGGGGGATGGTGTCTTGTAACTGGTGATGTCTTTCATACATTTCCACAGTGAAGCAGAATCACTGGAATATCATTTGTTCCTTAGCTTGTCAGAATAATTCCTCCTTGCCACTCTGATCTCCTTTTCCAATGTGTATTTGGCCTGTTTATACAAGACTTTATCCCTCTTTCTGTAAGCATCTTCTTTGGCCTGACGGAGCTGTTTGAGTTTTGCAGTGAACCATGTCTTGTCGTTGTTGTAGGTTAAATGAGTCCTGGTAGGAATGCACATATCCTCACAGAAACTGATACAAGATGTTACAGTCTCTGTGAGCTCGTCTAGATAATTAGCAGCATCTTCGAAAACAGTCCAATCAGGACTGCTTCATTAATCCCTCTTTTAACAGTTCTTAATACAGGTTTAGCAGATATAAGTTTTTGCCTGTAGGTCGGTATAAGATGAACCAAATAGTGATCAGAGAGACCTAAAGCTGCCCGTGGGACAGAGTGATATGCATCTTTAATTATTGTGTAACAGTGATCCAATATATTACTGTCTTCTGGGAATTATTAAAACAGAGTCCGGGTGTTTTTGTTCTGTGTCTATGATCTGATCAGCGATTTTCTGTGAAGCTGATTTCGCGGTTGCTTGCGGTGGAATGTTAACACTCACGGGAATGAACGAACAAAATTTCCGCGGCGAATAGAACGGCTTGCAGTTATTTAAGAGCATTTCTAGATCAGAGCAGCACATCTTCTTTAACACTTTTACATCTGTACACCACCTTTCATTGATGTAAAAGCACATGCTGCCGCGTGATTTCAATGTTGATTCTGCGTCATGGTCAGATCTGATCAGCTGAGAGTTTGGCAGATGGAGCACGCTATCTGGAATGGCATCGTTCAGCCAGGTTTCCGTGAAACACAGAGCAGCAGAGTTCGAAAAATCCTTATTTATCCAGGAGAGCAGAAGGAGTTTGTCCGTTTTGTTGGGTAGAGAGCAGAGATTTGCAAGATAACGGCTAAGTACTCCAACTAAATTCCTCTATATTCTAGCATCAACAAACTAAATTCCCCGTCTGCTCGTCCTGAAGCGTTTGACCAGCGCTACTGCTCTGCCAACTACAATGTCCAGCAAAACGTCCGAATAATCTAAATCCGGTAAAAGATTTTGTGGTGTGTTCAGCCGAATTTTCAGCAGTTCATCCCTGGTAAAACTGATCGTGTTTGAGAAACAAAAAACAGAAAGAAAAAAAAAACACTGTAATTACTGTATTTCCATTACTGTAAAGGATAGGTTTAGGTTTGGGGTAGGTGTAGATGTTAATAAAACACACTCTAATAGGTAGAACAAATTATTTATTGTTGATTTTCGGTCGTAGCTGGATCCCTTCTAGCCACAACCATGAATATCACACAATTACTGTATTTGCATTACTGAAAGGGGTAAGTTTAGGTTTGAAGTAGATGTAGATATTAATAAACCATAACTAAACAGGTAGCATATTTTGTTGTCGATTTTTGTACTACCTACTGTTTTAATGGGAGGTAACAAAATCTGCCGGAATAGCACAAATTGAAAGAACACCGGCTAATGCATGTTAGCCAATTAAAAGCAGACATTATGATTTTGTTTAATATGGCTTAGACCTCTTTATTCCACTGTGGTCTTTCATTTGTTAAACACCTGAAAAAGCCTTATTGACCATTACAAAGGTGAACGTCACAGCAAAATGACACTGTTTGGCAATATTCCTGGGCAATAAAACCAAGACAGAAACCAAGCTATTACAAGGCTTACATGATGAAACAAAGCAAAACATTCATAACAGAGATATCAAATGTAAACAAAACAACAACAAAAAACAATCTGTGGACCTCTGTAGTTCTGCAAAATATGTCTAGTTTCTTTTCTGGTTAACATCACATCATGTAATCCTCTACGTGCCAACAAATTGCATTCATTATGAAATTTACATGTTACAAGTAATACAATCTGACATAGACAAGATGAGTAATCAAAAATATATAAGTGAATAAAAATATAAATAAATGGATTAAAAAAAAGTTACGATTTCTCCCAACCATGCAAATTAAATACAGAGGTGCAGCAGTGCAAATCTCCGCTGTGTTGTCTAGCAGAGATGTCACCGGCCTGGGTCAAAAGAGATTATCTTCTCAAATCCGTCCACACAATCCCATGCGTGCGGCTCTCAGAAAAAGGCTGGATTTGTGTGTTCAATAACGCAGCGTTTGCAGTGACGCTTGACAAAGCGCAATGCCTCCAGTGGCACGTCACAGTCCTGTACATTCAGCAGCTGAAGGTCGAAGCAGTTGGCCGCCACCACCTGCAACCCACGGCCCGAGATGCTCTCGCACGACTTCAGACTCAATCTCTTCAGGTTGAACGAGTTTAGTGCAAGCTGCTCCAGGCCAGCGTCTGACACCAGCGGGCACTTCCCAATGTCCAGGGACTTGAGCTTGAGGCAGGTCTTGGCAAGGTGCTCGATGCCGTGGTCTGTCAGTCCCTCACAGCCACGAGCGTTCAGGTAACGCAGTCTGTTGCAGTATTTGGCTATATAGCGCATGCCTACGTCTGTGATGCGGCCGCAGTGCG
The DNA here is from genome assembly GCA_027564155.1 of Gymnocypris eckloni scoliostomus. Taxonomy (NCBI): domain Eukaryota; kingdom Metazoa; phylum Chordata; class Actinopteri; order Cypriniformes; family Cyprinidae; genus Gymnocypris; species Gymnocypris eckloni. Next base: position 17,970,285 of record CM050422.1, on the reverse strand, counting down.
CTATGCTGAGGTAGCGCAGGCGGCCCTCTAGTTTGGCGATCTCCCGCAGGCCAAAGTCACTGATGAAGCGGCAGTCACTGACGCTGAGCTCCCGCACAGACGGGCAGTAGATGACTAAGAAGCGCAGGCCCTCGTCGGTCAGGCGCACACAACGCCGCAGGTAGAGGTGGGTGAGCTGAGTGCAGTGGGCGGCAATGGTGTGCAGGCCTTCGTCTTCCAGAGCAAAACAGTCAGTCATGTCAAGATAGCGGATGGAAATCTGCTGCCCATGAAGAGGGGAGAGTTTGAAAGACACGTCCCTTGTCAGGCTGATGCAAGTCACCTTAGAGCACCCTGCAGAGTACAAAGACAGAATTATAGAACAATGTAACGTCTTTCAAGAAGAAAACGTCATCTGTTTAAATGGCACACACAATATATAGAATTCAGAACAATTTGTGCTTCTAGCATCAACAAAGTAAATAGCACACATAATGATAAATTATGATTGTTTGTTTATACAATTAATATATAGTTACTATATATTATTTATATAATTTTATTTATAAATATAAATAAAAGATTGTACAATATTCTTATAATATATTTTATGATAATAAATTAGATTTTTTTTTATTTAATTTTTTTTCTAGGTCTGTCTACAATGTTTCATGGATTACTTTAAGCAATTACATTATATTACATTTGAATATATATATTTAAAATGTTATTAATTATAAAATTAATATACTGTAAATATAATATACAAAAAATATAAGCTTATATATATATATATATATTTTTTTATATATATATATAAAAAATACTAATACTAACAAAAATATATATTGAAATCTATCTGGATATGGAATTATTCTCATAAGCGCATAATATACATTCAATATAAATATAATAGTGTATATATAATATAATATAATATATTTTTGTCTCTTTTAACCTTTTTGGAGATTTTCTTATTGAGATTTTCTTAACCTTTTCTTATTTGAGAACCATATGCGCTCTTGGATAATTTTATTAGGACATTTTTTTTTGACATAATTGTCACTGCATATTAAGTTGACACAGGAGAAAGTATTTTTAACAAAAAATACACATTTCAGCTTTAAACTAAATCTTTGAAGATAAATTATAGGGACTGTTTTGACGATTACAAAAAGAAAATTGCCAAAACATTTCTTCAGAACCATGTGTATGTGATGATTTTTATTCCCAAGAGACTGAAGACTTTTCTTGTTGTCAGATGCACATGAAAAGAAATACCAAATGTTTGCCTTTAGATCTGTTTTTACAGAAATCACAGAAGGAAGTCTTGATGCGAAACACGCCATCTGAGAAATGTATCTACTCTGCTGTCTGGTCTTCACCTCTGTCATCTGATTTAACTTATGAAACACCAAACGCCTTTACAGTAGAACTTAAGCTGAAGGTTATTGCAGAATATCTGAAGAACATGAAAATGGCAGCGGAGGGTTTCATCTAAACCTTTGAGAGACATCTGAAATGAGTTCTATCAGGAGGGGCGGGGGATGGGATCTCCCCGCGTCTCCTTTAGGAGCACATTGAGAATGCAGCACTCCAGTCCAACCCCAGCCGGACCCTGCACTCACACAGGAAAAACAACATGGTCCAACAGGAAGTGCAGCGCAGGAAGTTGGAAATAAAACACCAGGGAAGTAACTTGAGGACATGAGAAAGAGTATTATTTTCTGACATACTCATTCACTAAGTCCTAAATTGTAAACTTATATATGTTCCTCTGTGAAATATAATGCTTCTAAGAAAACAACAGTTAAAAGGTTGCCAGGAAAAGTCATTAAAAACATGACCAGAGAAAGCTATATAAATATACTATATACTGGACGAGTGAACAAATATTAATATAAAAGCTATTTAAAGTTATATACACATTAAATAGTCTACCTTTATAGCAATTATTTTAATACAAAAGACAGTTGATCATTGATTCTCTAAATTAGGGTAGCAGATTTTCCCTAAGCGCCTTAAAGTCAGAGGTCCTGGTTCTGCTTGGGCTTATGTTTCTTTTGGGAAGTATAGAGAGCCCAGACAGAATGCCAGAGCTATTAATACCTTTTCCAGCTTTTCCAAGAGGAAGTCCTGGACATTTCAGAATAATCTCTGAGAGGAAAAAAAAGACTGTCTTCTGTGCTGGACAACAAAGCAGGTGAAGCACAGGCTGTTTAGCTCTGAGTCAGGAAGTCATTTTACAGCTGTTTTCAGAGAGTTACACAGCTACATTACTGAGATGTTTTGTTGAGAATGTCAAACTGGATATAACTGTTATTACAGACTCAAATACTTCATTATTTCTGCTTTTTATGCCAAATGTTAAACTCAACTGGGTCACAGGTCTGCTCTGGCAGTGAACCGCAGGGGATAGTCTGAGATGAGTGCAAATTATAAAATTAATTTGTAGTTTCTCATTCTTGAAAACAAAAACAAAACTACACTGGAAAAAAGAAAGAAAGTTGTAAATGAAAGATTAATGGAATAAAAATTATACTTCAAACAATCCATGTCTAATTCAATGTGGTGCTGTTCTTTGTTATTAATTGTGAAATATACTAGCGATCTCTAAGTGAAATGTTTCAGTGGTCACAAGGTAAAAGAAACAACCCAGTCTAGATTAAATCCAGGTTCACTTGCAATGAAGATAAACATAGTCTCTGCCAACCACAATTTGATATGTGCAGTGAATTATTGGCTGCCAAGACCATAAGACCACTGAAATTCAAGAGACTTTCAGAGACCAAAATTGGACAATTTTCCTGTTCAGACTAGATCAGGAATAATTTAAATAATTTTGCATACTGTTGGGCCTATGCAGCGCATTCTGTGTCATTTAGATACAAACATTTTGTACAATAAACACATTTTGTACTTTTTTTGGGGACACCACTTTTATGTCTAACAAAAAATCTGGGTTCGGAAGAAAAACTATGCAGTTGAAATAATTAAAGATTAAAATGTATAACATGTATAAAATTTTCATAACCATTAAATAACTTCTGATTGGCTAAAACTGAGGTATTGTGTTTAACGTGGGCAGCGACTGTTTAGAACAGATACATACTAATTATACAACCAAACATTATCACCCAAGATGAATTACCTGAAACATCCAGATGTTCCAGGTTGGGGCAGCGTGACACCACCTCAAACACGGCCTCATTGGACACGTTGTAACAGCCGGCCACCGCTAAGTGACGCAGTTCTGGGCAGCACTGTGCCACCGTGTACAGTCCTCGATCGGTCAACCTCCGACAGCCGCTGACCAACACCGTCTCCAGGGTGAGACACACATTGGGGGTGTCCTGGCACAGTCTGCGAGTGAGAACCCGAAGCGCACGGTCCACGTGAAGCACGTCTCCTGTCAGATGAATAGTCCTCCATAAGCGCGGGTCCCACGCCAAGTTGTACCAGCGGCGACAAACACGGGCGCACCGACAGAGCTGGTTTGTGGGCAAATGGGTGAAGATCTGCAGGAAAGCATGGTCAGGAAGGATGTCGATGGGCGCCCCCTGCTGGTCCCTCGGCTGTCGCAGACTCCTTTGCGGATGGGTGAGGGAAGTGGGCGGTGTGTGGACCATGGCGATGGTTTCCGTGCCGAACGTGGAGGAAGACGTGGAGGAGCCATTAAGCACGCCTGGAGATGAACGAGGCAGCAAAATCAGAGCCGGACTTGGCGTACTCACTGTTCGCATGCTAAGGTCTGAGTCTGGGAAGAGGGGAAATAGAAAAACAGACAGGAAAGGAATAGAGAGAAAGACAAGAACACACTGTGATATTGCACTCAACCCATTCTGAGAACATCATTATATAACACAGACAAGTTGTTGAAATAATGTAAACAAATCACAGTCTTTCCTTTCCAAATCATTTCTTTAGCTAATGCATTGTCTTTCTGCACAAGCGATGCCATTGGCTCCATCTTGCAATGATGACTGAGAAAGAAAGTATTTAATAGCTTTAAGAAAAATGCTCCTGGCAGGCTTGTTGAGATCTAGCATGTACACACGGCCTGCAAAAACCATATTCACATACTAATCTCCCGTGAATTTCCTCCTGGCCCGATCCATGCCTAATATCACTGAACCCCATATAATGTACCAGGCCTTATTTAGTCCTTCCCAAACCATCAGGGCAGTAATGACTGGATGAAGGTTACCAAGATTTTATTATTCCATTTGATTAAACTGCAAGCTGCTTAACCGCAATATGTATTGTTCAGCAGAACTCAAGCTAGAAGTCTGTTATTTCCATTCATTTATGGGCATGATGACCCCATTGTTCCCTTTGACAGATGTTTTAGTCTCCTACATTTTCACAGTGTGCTGTGTTGAGTAATGGGAAACAGCAGCACATGATCATATCCCATTTATGAGGGATATGCTTCCATAGATGACAATATGAGAGCCAGCAAGCTGGCACACTGATGTATGTCTTCAAGCACTGCCTCTGAGAATATCACATTTCCATAACATCACGAGGTGTACAAGCCCACTGATAAACAAAGAAAAAGGGACATTTCAGTTCCGATTAATATTAGGAAAAAAGTGTGACTCCACAGCCAATTTCTATTCAATTCTATTCTAGAAATTGTAATTTAAATTTAAATTTAATTTAATAAAATACTTGGCCTTTACTAAACTAAACAAATTTTATTCATTTTCAAAAAATGACTGGGAAATGCATAATGTTTATCTTTAGGTAGCTATATGTAGTCATATGAACAACCCTAACAAAAATATGTTCCAAGAACATTTAGCTAGCATTCAAATTAAGTTATGAATAAGCATATTTCTGAATGTTCTCAAAATATTCAATATTTCCATAAAAACTAACGTTTTAAGAACATTATTACAGACATTATAGTTTTAAATGAATACATTTTAAATACAAAATCCTCTAAGAAAAAAACAGTAAGGATAAAACCCCATATAACTCAAAGTGCCAGAAGGGAATATAGAGAGTGAGACATTTAGCTTGGATTGAATGGCTACAGCCACCACATTCACAAACTTAGTACTCCGAGCAGCCAAAGTCCCTTAATGTTATGGGGAGTCACTACAGTTGGCAGAAGAAGCAGAAGCCAATTACATTTTAATGTCACCACTAGAGACGAAGAATTGGAAATGGCCTCGCAGGCTGGCACGGAGTCCTGACTCACACGCTAGATTACTACCTCAATACCAGCTGAATAACAATGCCATGAGGAGACGCTATTCCCTTGCGTAGCTAATACAAAACATCAGCTTCTAATTGAACAAACAGTAGGAGGAGCTAGTGCTGGTCATTCTCAAAGCAGTAATCGCAACCCTGCTGGAAAATCCAGTTTAAACCAGTAGCTGATTTGACATGGTTTAATTTATGCTCATTAGCTGATTAAAGCTGGTTGATCAGCCAAAGCATTAGCTGGCCAAACTGGTTCTGACCTGGATTTTACTGCTGTCTTATCAGTTGAAGACCACAAGTGAACTTCTATTTTGCATTTTTTATTATTATAATTAAAATCAATTTTTGCATTACATTTTTTTCATGCATTTCAGATTTGCTTTTATTTTAATGACAACAACAACTCCATATTTCAAACCATATGAACAAGTTCTCTAGACATTTTAAATTAATAATCCAATAAGCAGCAAGAACATGATTAGTGTCACTATGTTGCTTGCCATAATGTGTGAAATAATGCTGGAGTTAAGTTGTTCATAGGTTTTAACCACCAAGGCATGTCTTGCTCAATTCATCTTGCTAAATGGTAAAAGTGTAAAGTTGCTTATTGTCAGAACTCAACAGGAGGCTTAAAGAAAAATTTACTGAGTTAACAGTTTATACACTCAAATACATAAATGTTTTTCTTCGACAGATTGAATAAACAGTAAAGCAGCAACTGCAGTCAGGGTGCCAGAGTCTGTCTCACGCATTCATAATAATGCATTACTCAAGCACACAATGGGATTTCAGCTTAAAGCTCTGTGGACTGAGGGCTGGAGAGCGGCCGCGCTGACACTGAAGTGTGTCAGGCTGCTAAGAACAGGATTCAAAATATACTAATCCTCCATTAGTTTTAAATCAACAGTTCATCTGTGAAACCTCGACACCAATCCAATGACCAAAACATATGGATAAACCCGCTTCTGGTGCTTCATTTTCTTACGACCCTTCTTGAATATACATTGTTTGGTCTTAAAAATCCACGAGTTTCTAGAAATCTCCCTTTTAGCCGCCAGGTTTTGTTTGCTCCAGTTATTTTCTTCTAAATCCCCAGAACTTCTGGTTTAAAGGAGAAACTTTGCCAAATTTAACCCAAAACCACAAATAATGCCACAGGAGCCAAAATTACATCAATCTCATTATTGCATTTACTTTAAGACTGTTCCATGCCTGTTCTGGTTACAATCTAATAAAATGAGGTGAAAACATAAAGCTAAACTAAAACGCCATTAATGTCAATAAACAATTTAAACAGTTTTTCCTACAAATCATTGGAAGTCGAACATTGAAAAATGTGAAATGCTTCTGTGCCGTTTGTTTGAATTGTTCAGGGGTTGCCTCTTTCCTCTTTTTAGAAGAGAGGTGAAGTCCATGAATAGTGCATAATAGGCTGTGGATTGATTGGTATTCCAGGCAGGTGTAATGATGGTCTAAGACATAAAACTACTCCAGAGACAAGATGCCAACTAGCCTTTTAAATCCACTGACAAATGGCTGCTCTGACAAAAGTAAAACATAAATACAGACAAAACAAAGCCTCCAGTGTTTCAAAGCAAAACAACCCTGTTTAAATAGGCCTGTTTTAAATCAGGTTTGTAACCCAAGTAACACAGTTTACCTTCCCAGCATTTCTTTTCAAATCTTGAATCAAAGATACCAAGGAGCTGGAAGAACACGGTGTCTACACTAGATGCGACATCGTCGCTTCGCATCATGCCGCAACAGCTAAATTCTGTTTAGCACACCACATCACATCCAGTTTAAACAGCATCACCGATTTTAATGGGATGTATTGTATTTTGTCACATTGTGCCGCACGAGCCACGATCACGTCCACTGTAGACACGGTGTAAATGTTAAGCCTTCATTCATGAAATGGCACATAAAATTGCTTAGCCTGTTGATTTTTGATATTTAACTTCAATTGTTAAACAAATATACCAGTCACAAGATGTTTAAAGAGAAAGTTCACCTGAAAAAGAAACATTTGTCATCATTTATTCACCCTTGTGTCATTATAAACTCTTTTCATCCAAACAATGAAAGTAAATGGGGTCCAATCTACACTGGACCACACTGACTATCACTAAATGTCCAAAAAACACCAAGTGTTTTATTATATTCTTTTGTGCTCCACTGATAGATTTTTTTTTTATTTAGGGAGAACTATCCATTAAAAAATTCCCTTTAAAAAATCAACAACAACCTAATTTCAACAGGACTGTATTAAATTTGAGGGCCCACAAACAAAAACAATTGTTAAGCCCCACTATCTCTATTACGGGCCCTAATAACAATCGGAATCATGAGGAATTCAAGTTTCAGCTGCAACATTCAAATAACAAACAATTTCCAAACATTAATCAAACACAGCATGTTTGTGACCCATCCAACAAAACTCTGCCAAAGCTCTACCACAAAGCATGCAACTGAACTTCCCCCAAAATTGAGAGCAAATGTTCATTATCAGGTTGAGCTGTTTAGTCGTCTCTTTGCCTGGCATTGAGATAGGTGTAGGTAAAGCCCTTTAAACACACAGACCAATGACAGACGAGAATGTGAGGAATGCATTTTACCCTGTAGCTCACTTAAGCAAAGCCTGCTGTGAACGCTCAGACTCATCACTCCAGCTGTTCAGCATCCCGTCACTCACTGACCTCTGAACAATGTCAAGCGGGAATGTTTTCCTGCACACCTCTAGAATCCGAGACGGCGCTGCTCGTGTGGCCCGAACAAGCTTTGTTAATTGCACAGCTGTCAGCTCTGGGATTGATTAGTTGTTCCTGTTACAAAAGCTTCCTGCTGTTGAACCTTAAGACCTTTATTCATACATACTTCATAGTCTGCTTCTGAATAATCAAACCTGTTCTCAAGGATATGCTGTGTTCTCATAGAACTAACTCTTTTTGAAAACATCAAATGGAAAAACAGCCAGAAACGGAGGGGTTGGAGGGAATCACGCTTACAAATTTGACAACAAAAGTCGTGTTTCATCTCAGGAGTGTTCCAGGGGTAATTGCTCGCAAATATGCCTAATGCAGATTGGTGCTTATCTTAAGACAGGACCCTTTAACCATAATCTCGGTGGAAATCTTCAACCTTTTGAAGGATGAAAATGAGATGTTTGGAGTTAGGGCCAACTTCAATGTTTTGAGCAGACTCCAAAGGGTCTGGAGTGGAGGTGAACAGGAGGTCAGACCCACTCGCTCCTGTTGTTTACTCATGCACAGATGACTGCACAGCTCCACACAGGACACTATCAGGGGAATCACCTCTAGCCAAAATGAACAATTTGGCTCCGGCAGTTGCGTTAAACACGCAGTACAGATTTCAGAACTGTAAACACCACATCAATCAAAGTTGCAAATATGTTGTTATATAATCCATCACATCTATATTACATTGAAAAACCCAAAAGCTATTTTCTTTCTACCCCCACGTTTTCCAAAAAAGGCTACCTGATATCACAGTATGTGAAGAGCAAATTCAGAAATTTCTCTAGTTCAAAACATCCTGTGATCGTCCACTCCAGTTTTTCAATTGTATTCTTATTGTGAGAAAAGCCCCACCCCAAATACATTTCACAGCAATACTGTCACCGCTCCCTTGTAAAGCGTGTTTTTTATCATGAGTGTCTGGATACAAGATGGAGTGAAATCATGTTTGGTCAATTTATGCACAGTTGCAAGAAGAGTGTCTTATTCGGAATTGAGGATGTCTTTTAATTTTACATTTCTGCATTTGTATTGCGGTAGCAAACAGGAAGCAGAATTCAATGAAATTTAAAGAAAGAAAAATATGTTTAGGCCTTTTGTAGGCCATTTATTTTATAATATATTATATTATATGATACAATATGTCAATATTTGTGACCCTCTCTGTGAAAAGCCAGCTAAAGTCATTTTTTTGTGATTCGCTTTTTTCTTATAAAATAATCTTTCATATGGTAAAGAACATTCTGTGAATGTTACCTTTATATCTTTAATATTGACTGAGTAAGGTCATATCAAAGTTTGAAATTATAGTGAAATTAATGGTAGAAATCAAACTTTGATGCTTGTTTTTTCATAATTAGATTTTGAGACTTTAGCCTGGATTTCACAGAGGGTCAGATATATTTTAATTAAAATTTACATTAATATAATTTATATAAATTATATTTGGTCTAAGTAAGATGAAAGTGTCAGAATGATTTCTGAAGAATCATGTGACACTGAAGACTGTAGTTATGGCTGCTGAAACTTCTGCTTTTTCACTACAGAAATAAATTACATTTTAAAAAAACATAATAAAACAATCAAAAAACATGACACAAATAAATGCAGCTGTTGTAAGCATAACAGTCTTCTTTCAACAGCATTATAAAATATGACAGACCTTAAACTGTTTGTGTGTGTGTGTGTGTGTGTGTGTGTGTGTGTGTTTCTGAATATATTAACTCTTTCACCGCCTGAATTATGATTCTTTTTAAAAGGTTGCCAGGCGTCAGCATTTTTTAAATATTTTTAGAAAGATTCATGGCATCCAGATGATTTTGTTGTATGAATATCTGAACATAAAAAAAAAAAAAAAAAGTTTTATTCTAGCTTCATGAAATCTTTTTTCAATGTATTAATGTGGGTACATTTAATGAAAAACAACATTTTGAGCAAAAAGCTGAGAAAATTGTATTTTTGTAAATAGATCAGATTCAGAACGCTGATCAAAACATAGATGCAATATATCATTTCCATCAACACCCCTAAAGCTTGCACAGTCCTATACCACTTCCTGGATCATCATTTCATTCTGTAACGTTACGTAGTTTTCATTTATATAATGATAATGTTTGATGATCATGTCATTTTACATATGCATCTGCTTACATAGGTGACCACTTGCTTCTGCTTCTTCTTTGCCGTGTTTTTTTAAAGATGTATTTTTTGTGTTTATTTGCTATACAGTGGTGAGACAGGAAGTGAAGCTGGCGTGAGAGAGGCGAGACGGGATCAGGAAATGTCTGCGAGCCGGGACTCGATCACGCTGCCCACGAGGCTGTCGGTGTTGACTTCTTTGACGTGTTTCTACTGTACACCAGAAAGTTGGAAAATTCGTCAAATGGCGGGAAAAGGGTTAATCATACTCAATAAAATACCTTTTGACCAGGGTGGGGAAAAAACTTGCTAACTCAATCAAAATACCAAGTAATAAACTGAAAGGGATCCAATATCGTTCACTCTCTCTATTGAGGGACTTTAACATGTTACTCTCAGAATCAAACTCTTTTGTGATTTTATTTGGAGAGAAAACACAGATGTTCTAATATAAAAAATCTTCTCAAATAATGCAGTTCGCATACTCATATTCCTGCAGTTCAGTTTCTGACCTCAGGTCTCCAATCTCACCATTGTTTTAGTTAAAAGAAACAAAAATGTATGTCTTCAGATGTGTCTCTTCCACTTTGACACCAAGCGTGACCTCTGGCAGCAGACAGTAATCTGATCTCACATCGCAACCCTGGGAACTTATAACATTGTGGTGTCGGGGGCCAGAGACCCTCGCTGCTGGACTTTGATTCCACCAAACTTGCTTTCTTAAGTGTCAGAACTATTAAGCTCAAACGTCACGCCAAACAATAAAATAATCATAAATGTATAAGTACTAGGGAACATGACAGCAGAGAGGGTTCTTTCCATCTGCAGCGGCAGCATTTGAGTCGCTCAGAGGTTGTTGACAGACCTGGCACTCCTTGCGCTTGGCTCATCTGTCAGTCTAACCACAGTTCCTGACAGACGCTGGTCCTGCATATGTCTCAGCTGTGCCCCTTCCAGCTTCCAGAGGGGCATCTTGTTTTGATTAAAATGCCTTCGGAGCTTCTCATGCGAGATTCTGGGTCTCTGCAGCATTTGTGCGCTTAAGAGCAGCTGTGCTCATGCACTACCAGCGAACACATGGACTAATCACTCATATTATCCTCTTTATTCTGACACTAACTTGTATATTAATAAGCAATTTATATGTGTTCTGCATTATCCAGCATGTCAAAACATTTTTGCACAGTTCAAAAGTTTTAAAGTTCACCATCTTAAGCAGTATCAGATATCAAAGTATTAGGTGCAGAAAAACATGTTCAGTTCCGGCATCAGCATTGTTTATTTTATTGCGTGCATTTATTCATAACTGAGGAGTCAAACCACTGCCTTTCTTTGATGTTTTCACTCTCTAATTATCATATTAAAAAGAAGCGAAGTAACCATGTCACCATAAATATTGTTTTAGAAATATTCCTCCTTATGAGTGCAGGATTCATCTTATTTAATCAAAAACATCATAAAGGAAATATTCAAACATCTGGTGTTTAAACCAGGGCTTTGCCACAGTAAAGGAGGCGAAGGAAAGGCATTTCATGTTCCTAACCAGTCTGCCCTGTTCTCATTCGCTCCCCTCCCCAGTTTGGAGAGCCTGGCTGGTGATGCATAAAGCAGAGAGGATCTGGAGAAACAGTCTGAAGCCCGATCACCCTCGTCCTGGCCTGGGCCCCTTACACAAATTAACCACATGTACACTCTGCCTGCACACACATTTCTACATTAGCAGATGACGTCCAGAGAAAATTAAATAAAAGGAACTGTGTGCAAGGCAAAGACAATGGAACATTTCTGTGAGTGGTTGAACAAGATCACAAATACATCTTTAAATGGGTCTTTTGGCAGAGGATTAACAGATTAGGTCAAATCTAAGAAACTAGTCATACTGAATTGTGATTGGCTGGCCCACTAAGCAACCAAATCTCAAAGTGTTTGTCAGATGCCAGGCTGGACGCGAATGATCCCTATGCCTTATACATGAAAAGCAGCCAAAACATTTGGCCTCAAAGCTCATTATTCACAGATTATAATTAGTGCTACACTGATCTAATCTCTAAAACCTAAAATAGCTAATCTGCAGACTGGGCCACGCATTTTGTGGCTAAATGGAAACATACTGTTAATCCAGAAAAAGACTGGAGTACTTCTACAGAGTTCCTGTCATAGTCTGGATGAAATATTACAGGTTATCTATCTTCCACAGACCCATTCCATACATGTGGCTAGAAAGGGATGTTTTTTTCCCTTTAAATTGTCCTTACCTAAAATAGCATGAAATATTCAACCAAGAATACAAATTCTGTCATTATTTACTCAACCTCGGTTTGTTCAAAATTGTATGACTTTCTTCTGTGGAACATAAAATATAATATTTTGAGAAATGTCTCAAGGTTTATTTTGGCAATGGTAACCAAAACATCTTCATTTGTGCTCCACATGGGACAGAAAGTCATACATGTTTGGAATTTTTGAATAAATTATCTACTTCCTAATGGGAAAGTTCACCCCAAAAAACAACAACAACAACATTGGACCCCACTGACATTCATTGTATGGACACACAAAAAAACACTGAAACATTTGCTGAAATCATCCGCTTTAAACCATTTTCATTTAAACTTCTAATCTACTGTTTTCTGAGTGGCATGTGAGTTCTCTCTCTCATAAAAGTGTCTATGACCTCATAAAGCAGGAAGCTGGTACTCTAAACAGTGTTCTGTGCTCATTCTTGTGTTTTATATTATATAATATGCTATTTTACTGACTATGATATTATCTTACTTAAAATATTATGTATGGTTATAAAAGTAATCAATAGACTGATCAATATGCTGATTATTACAAAACTGGATTTCTTAATACAGTTTTTGAGTTTTAATGGGCAATCCAGGTAACAGTACTGGTGTCTTCCATTAGATTGTACCAGTGAACTTAAATAACCCGATGGACTTTGGGTGATTTCCAGGATATGATAGGTACAAGTAAACAACTTTGATATATGTCTCATGTGACCACCTCCAACCAATAGGAGGCCGTAAAATAACAAATTAAATAAAAAGGCGGATCTGGCCAAATTCCACCATTAAAAAATGGACCAGGTGGGCTAGTGATAAATTGTGGCAAACCAGACAGGCATAACAATAAAAACGGAACTACCAATTATGGTTCATTTAGACAGGTATAAAGTGGATGCCCCGACAGACAGAGACTAGGTGCGGTAACAGTTATCTTGGCTTTGTTGCTTTGTCCAATAAAGTCTTATTTTGACATCTGGAACTCTACTTCTCGAGCTCCATTGACCACATTGAAGAAATTCATCACTTGCTCTGCGACACAACACCATCAGTGCAGCCAAAGACAGAACAGTTAGCATGCTTTGTTCAAACTTCCGTCATGGCGATAGAACTGGTACACTGTTGTCACTTGCGAAAACACAATGGTAGCGTCCGTGGGTGGAAACGTGCAGATTAAAGGGCGGTAATATTATAATAAGATCCCTTTCTACATCACGGAGACTGTGAAATCTGACACGCTATGGGTGTGCGATATTGAAAAAAATGATATCTCAATATTTTTGTGGATTTTGTCGATAACGATAATTAGACGATATTTTGCCGAGTGTGTTATTGTGCTGATATCTGACTACCGTGCACAGCTGCAGTTTATGATATTATTCATATTCTGTGTGCTCAGTTCACATCAGTGATTAATCAATCTTTTCATTTAAGTTTAAATTAGATTTTTACCTTTTAATAACGCCATTTTCTTTCTAAAAGTGTACATCTTTTGAGCCAAATTGTTACATTTAACCAGTCAATTAAGATGATACACATTTAGGCTGCTCCCAAACAAACGAAACCAGTCTCATCAAAATGAACCTCTGCATAAGTTGCATCTGAAGGTGTTTAGATGTATTTACACACTGTTTAATGCAGCTCAGAGGGACATCGAGTGCTTTAACCAGTTACAAATGCATAATTATTTTGACATTTTAAACATAAAACATTGAATACTGATATTTAAAATTATAAAAAATGAAAATAGACTTTAAAAGTGAAATTAAATCGCCAGCAGATGGCAGCACGTCACGGTTAACAAGTGAGTCATTGCGACTGAACCGAGTCATCATTTAAATGGTTCATTGAATCATTCAGGAACGAATCACTGAGACTCAAAACATCGCTGTAGCTGTTTGGAATTATTTTTTGTTGGCGAAATGCAGCAAAAACAGGCAATATGGTGTCTAAAACGTAAGTATCTTAATATTAACTTATTGTTTATTGAACTGTTGTATAAAATCAATATCACATTTGTAATCATGCTTATTTTTGAAGAGAAAACGGCACCCTTCCTGTGATTTTAATCATATGTGAAACGTAAATATATACATTTTCTGCCCCCATATCTTGAATTTTGCGATCATTCTTAATGCATTTTAATCGACTGAATCATACATTGAAAGAACACGCTCTAAATGCGCGTGCACCTTTTAACCCCTTCATCACCACGCAGGCTAATGTGTGCGTGCACTATGTAGGTGTTAGTTGGGTTTTTGCAAAATACTCGATATTGTCAAATTGCACATCGTTAAAACAACAATTACGATTCATACCCCTATGACACGCTCGTTTTTTCACAAGCTTGCAGAGAAGGGCTTACCAAAAAAATACTGGGTTTTTATTTTTTGTTCGTTTTCTGGGTTGGTAGATACACCAGGGACCCGATTATAGCACTTAAACAAGCAAAAAAAAAATCAGGTTTTCATGATATGTCACCAACATTTTAGTCATAAATACATTTCATTCACATTTTTATTCCCCAACTAACCAAAAGTTCATATGAAAGGATTCCAATATCATTACACATTTATTCTGGAGATTAAGCTTCTTATAAAGCAGCTCCTGACCTCATAAAAGGAAGCAATGACCTCATAAGAGAAGTTGGGGCACAATGGAAATAACTGCCTACTGACTTCCTGTTCTCCCAACTGCTCCCCATTACAGGAAACAACCGTGAGAGACAACGGTCTCTGTACTCCAAGTCTATTCCACAAATACACATTCCAGTGATGTAGAAAGACAAATGCTGATTTTCTGCCATTTTTACTGGAAATGACAATTACACAACAGACTTTAGATAAGCCATTTTAGAGCACAGTAGTCATGCTGCCACACATCATTCCCATAATGGTAGTCCTGAAGTAAAAGATGGTAGACTGGGTATCTACATGAATGCCACACCAAAGCACCACACCATTAAACTGGTCCAGCGGGGGTCTTGTTTATTCTTTCTCCACATAAGCGAAGCATCCTTCTCCTCTCAACTCCCTCACATAACTACATGTCACTAATCAGGGGTGCGCTGCGGTCGCTGTAATCATCCTGTCCTTTGGCATGAAAGCTCAAGTCTTTTGAAGAGCTTACAAGAGTTTAAAGTAGCTGGCCCAGAATCCTCCAACACGTTCATAACTGATTTGAGGCTTTTCACGAGTGGTCAGGTCTCCTTGTACTTTACATATTGACAAATTTGAAAATCTCTCTTTGAAGAAAAGACAAACTCTCCTGTACACATCTAATTCACACGGACCAACTGTTTTACACGGAGTATGCATTTCTTTGCTTTTTTAAAATACTTAATTTTGTATATCTACAAATGCATATTTCAGAGTATCTCACAGCTTAATTTGTATTTGCTGAATGCCAACAATGGATATAAATAGAAAGTATCACTGAAAAAAATGGTACTATATTTTTTAAGGTAAGTGGTTGAAAACAATTTATTTTAGCTACATTTAATACAAATTAGTATATTTTTTATTTATTTAAATGTAGCTAAAATTAATTGATTGCAACCACTTAAAAAGTAAATATAACAGAACATTTTATATTTGTATAAAAGCTCTATGTAATAAATTATTAGTAAAAACTTTTAAATAGAGACAGTAAACTAATGAAGAGGAGAATGGGAGCTCCGTGCATTCAGGCTGGCATGGCATTCTTATATTCACATATTGGCCGGACAGTTACAAATTATAGGCTTAAAGATATATATATTTTTTTGCAGGCAGTATATTATAATGGGACAACGAAATTTAGCATTTAAAATGTTTATTTAAAAAATGATATATATTTTTGTGTTTACAATTTTATTTAAGACATAATAGTATGTATTTTAGACACAACCGTATATAATTTTTAAATTATTAATGTATAGAAAAAAACCCATGTGCACATCTGCCTTTGTATTATTAATGCACTGTATGGGGAAAAAATGCAGTAGAATGAGTCAAATATTGAAAACCTGTAGCAATACCATTACCAAACCTCTCTCAGACTTGCAAAGACTTAAGCTCTGTGGAAAGAAAAACAGTGTGGTTGAGTATGGGAATCTTTAAATGCCATGCTCTGCCAAGTGTCTACGGACATCAAATGAATTTCCTCTCTTAAACTTCTACTGTTGAATCTCTGCAGCAGTGAAAACAGGCAGACAAAGAAAATATACCTACAAGCTAAAACTCAAGGCCTGGGATAAATCAGCCCATGCTCTCCTGCTGCAGGTCTCTCTCACCTCTGCTGTGGCCAAACTCTCTCAAACGATTTCCTACAAGGACAGAGCTTCGTAATGACACTATGGGCAACACTTACTCCTTATACATCCAAAGCTTAAAACAAAACAGCAGTCCGAATACATCCATATCGTTTTGTTAAACAGCCAAACCTTGTACTTGGAAGGGTTGCAACACAGACACCTGTGAGACATTTCCCTTGAAAAACAATCACTTCCCTTTGCTGCTGAGCAGCTTTCAACACCACAGGTACTTGGGTGAAGCCAAGTGGGAAAAGTTAGCAAATGGAGAAATACATTTTTCTATAGTCCTATATAGTCCTATAGTCTGATATGCTTCAGAACCTAGTGAACTTGCTGCACAAATCCTAAATAGTCATCTGACTTCTGTGGCAGAATACTATTATAAGCATAAATATGCAACACGTTCTCACTCCCAACTCGTCACATATTGACGCTTGGTCAGGACCACTTGGCGTCACTTTTTGACATACAGGGTACCCCTATAGCATATTATTTTTAAATTGCAGGGTCCTCCATTGTTTTCAGTTGTTTGTCTTAGTTCTATGGTTTGCATGCATTTGTAAAAAAAAAAATAGAAAGTATTTTATATAAATGCATACTTTCATTGGAGCACCTAACCCCACTCCTTCCCTAAACCTACCCACTTCTGAACAATATAAAACACGTAACAGGAAAAGTGCAGTCACAGGTATTTATTGCAAAACTGACCATGAACAAGCAGTATAAAAGCATTACAAATAAGTCGTGTTGCATTCCAAGTCTTCTGAAGCCATGCGAAGTCCTTACGCGAAAAAGAGTGTAAAACAAAAAGGTTTTAATAGCTGAAAACGATCCCGCTCCGATAACGCACTCACATCTCATTCAAAAACATACTCCCGTCCCGTAGAATGACGCAATAGGTCACGAGATATACAAGAGCCAATAGCATTTCACAACCAATGTATCTGTTATTTGCCTGTTACATTTGTCATGTTTTATTGACAAATGGTAGATTTAGGGGCAGGGGTTGGCTTACGTGCTCATAAATGTTTAAATAATGTAATAGAAATACAACTGTTGTGACTGTTTACATTGAAAAATCACACCCCAACATTTATGCAATAATGGCAATATTATTACCCAATATCATTTAATCATGATGACAAAATTCCCAGTACCTTTCGCGTCGTTATACTGACGCCAAGGGTTTCTTATTTAAAGCAATGTAGGACCCTGCAAGTCAAAAAATGGCGCTAAGGGTACCTTGAGCGTCAAAAAAAGACGCCAAGTGGTCCTGACCAAGCTTCAATATGTGACGAGTTGGGAGAGAAAACGTGTTGCAGCATACAAGGCGCACACATTTAGGAGAAACTGTTTTGTTTTTACTTTAAACATTTTGTGCACTTTTGTTTTAATTGACAATACAGACATTAACAAAATAGTTCCATTTTAAATAGATGCTGTTCTTTTCATCAAATAATCCTGAAAAAATTAAATATATTACCTTTCCACAAAACTTTTGAGCAGCAAAGCTGTTTTCAACATTGATAACGAGAAGAACTGTTTCTTGATCAGCAATTCATTATATTAAAATAATTTCTGGAGGATCATTAACACTGAAGACTGAAGTAATGATACTGAAAATTCAGTTTTGCCATCACATTAATCAAGGACATAAAGTATTAATGTAATAAAGTATTTTAATAGAAAATACTTATTTTGAAATATAATATTTCACAATATCACTGTTTGCATTGTATTTTTGACCAAATAAATGGTAAGCATAAGACTTCATTCAAAAACATTAACAAATCCTACCCAAATGGTAGTGTATGTATGCATTATAATAATAAACAATTCTCTAGCTTTGTCCACTTTCTTGGATAGATTTACTGAGCATATTGCAGTGCATTCTGGGATTGCCTTCTTAATGAAGGATATGTGCATATCTGCATTATAATTATTTTTATCATAATTTATGGACACAATGATAAAGCTCAGATCTATCTATTAATGCAAGTTGCCCTGTAATGATTTGTGTGACAGAGCTGAAATAACATGGCCTTTCAGAGTTTTTACAACAATTCTTTTTTAAATAGTCTAAATACCTTTCCCAAGTTCATAACTCACAATGGGTTTCGCAGGATAATGAAGTCACAAAAACTTGGAGAAATATAAGCAGCTAAGCAACATCTCTCTCAGATCTTGTTTTATCCATGCCATTAATTCAGCTCTGGACTCGTAAATCTGACTGGAAGAGCCGCGGATGAGTCCAAAAGACTGTTACATATCTTTCCCACCGAAGCTCAAAGTTTAGATGAGACGTATTATTCAGCACACACTCATGAAGGCCATCTTCCGGGTGGAACCTCACAAATCCTATCGTGTTGCACCGCATCCCTCGTTACCAATGACTTCTCTCCAACACCCACTCTGTGTCATGCCAAAGAAAATTTGTCCAGACCAGGCCGTCCAGAGCTCAGATCATAAAACTTGGACTTGAACTGGAGTCTCGCAGAAGAAGTGCAACCTGAACTGCTCTAAAAAGTTCAAATCAGGTGCTTTGTGCCTCTAGAGCGAAGACAGGAAATCAAAAGCAAAGCGGGACCTGAACTAACCAAGCAACAGCTGAGACTGTTGACCACAGACTACATCAGATGTCTGATTTTTCATGTCTGTAATGAAAGATCCGCTTGATCTGACAGTCACACCCACCTTTACGTGTTTTGGGGAAAAGCATGCCATAATACATTTTCAGTGTTCCCACTTCTGTTGACCAATGAATTTCAGTGTATTTTCCATAACTTTTCTGGTCATTCATACTAGATAGGGATACGCTGAATTATAGAGTACCAAAACATGCAACTGCCAATACATCCACAACATACTGCTGTGAGCATTTAAGAAATACTGCTGCTGCAGATATAACATATATGAAATAACCCACATATATAGCATACATGAATCACCCTGTACCATATCTATACAGGTGGAGCTGGGGAAGGTGGAGGCTTCAAAAGCACACTGCTACAGCAGCACTAGCCAAGTATTTTAAAGTTGAGCCGCAAGCTCCTTGGCTGCTGATACAGAAAATAACCAATCAGCTGCGCCATGTGATGATGTCATTATGTCAGGTCGAGTTAGACCTATCGGACTGTGCCATCTAAAGTTTAATACCTTTGTATATATACATATATTTGTTGGATCCAAAACTCAACCCCACCTTTTCTGTTCAGAAAAAGGATGCAATAATCTATTTCCATTTATTTTCCATTCACTTACCAGTCATTTATAAATAACTTGTATTTTAAGGAACCATATTCTGCCCGTGCATTGCTAAGAGAACAAAGACGCTCTAGTTTTCTACAAGGCAGCTCCTTACAGAACTGATTCTCAGCAGGGTGCAGATTTTGATGTAAAGCCCATCTACAGAGCAATAAAGCTGCCTGGCAAGGAATGCAGAACGAAAACATGTCACTTTATATCTCTTTATGCCTCATTCAAATCGCTCTGCAACTTGCAGCATATTTGAGAAATAAAGTGCAAACCATTTTGCTTTAATAATGTTCAGGGAATGTTCATTTATTCTGTAATAACAACGGATTTGCAAATGGATTCGTTAGATATCAGTTCACTTAAATATTTCCAAAATAATATATCTATAAAGTTAACAAAAGGAGACCTGCGGAGAACTCTTAATGTCTTCTTTAAAATTTAAAAACTCTTTCCATAAACTCCAGGTATGCAAACTAAACCACAAATCCACCGTTTTTGAATTTAAATGCACACTTGATCTAACTAAATCAGGCAAGCCTTACAGAAACATCTAATGTAAACATGGAAAAACAAACTCCTCGTTTATGATAGTGTTGCGTGCATCAACAGTGTGTGCAGTGAGTATAGCCAGCAGAAACATAAGCAACCACATTAAAGAGATTAATAGATATATTTGCGAGTATGAGGGTATGTGTGTGACCCCGAGACACCTCTTCAACATGGAAACGTATCTCTCACAGTGAACTTCAACTCAACCCTGAATCCTCTCTCTCCAGCACGCTTCAGACGCTGAGATCAGATTTCTGCATGGAAAGAAGACTTAGAGGAACCACATTTTGTACAGCAACATAAACCCTTCTATATCAGATCACTTTAGAAAGGCACTTTAGGGTGCAAGAGAGCCTTAATAGTTGTTAAAATGCACGTAATTGAACGACACATGTTCTATTACAGTGACCTTCCCTTTCATATAACAGGTAGTCTATGCTGAGGCCATGTTTACACCTGGAATTAAGGTGCAATTTAATCAATTACAACACTATGTACAGGTGTAAACTGGGTCTGAAAGGTTTTGAGCTTGCCTGTTTTCGACCACTTCCAGAGGTAGTCAAAAAACATCAAACTGAATTGTTTTTGTAGTTTAAATAACCATGTGGTTAAAAGCATACGAACAGCCACTGAAGACAGCTGTCCTCTCTAGACAGAACGCTAGCCAGACGGGATTTAAACTTTGCCCAGTTGAAATCATAAATTTGGTTTGAAGGCAAAAAAAAAAAATTGTGCTTCTTACAGTTTCGATTCTAACACAACCCCACAACATTCAGCATAGTTCTGTGGCTGAGAGAAGAAACGTAAGCTGTTTCTCTCTGTTTTAATTTCTGTTGTCTCCTTTTGTGTTATTATGCACATTTCGCTAGATTATTTTGACATATTAGATTGAACGATCTAATTGAAGATTAAAAGAAAAATACCATATATATACCTGCATATAATCGGGAAAGAAGTGGTCAAAAGTGGACAAAAGAGAAAGATTAAAACCCCCGATATAAACGTTAATGTGTCTCGCTTGTCTACTTGTGATCCAATCGCCCACGCATTTCTTAATATCAGGGCCTTGTTATTGTCATGTTATTAACCCTTTACGATTCCTGTAAAATTAGCCTAGAAACGCCTAAAAAAGGCATACCCAAAGTAAATTGCATGCTGTTCTTGGGCCATTTAGATGATATGCATGGTGTTGGTCTCCTTTGAAAGGTGACACTCTGAGGGTTGTTTCTCAACAGTCAGAATCACTGTATATTGTCTTATTGATATTGAGTAATAGCACTTTGAATACACGAAAAAAAAGAAAAACATAATTCCGCCTGAATTTTTTTTGTAAATAGAAGCCTGCAGATGACTATAGCTGGGAGCTTTGAGCTGTAAAATACAATGGGATCACAGAATGAAGCCTTACCAAGCCAAATTTCGCATTTGATAAACAATATATTAGAAAATTAGTGTTTTACACATGTTTATCTAATTTTATGTCTAGACGCTTCCAAAAAATGTACACTTGGGAGACTCCAAACGACCCTTTGTAACCAACGACACATACAATGCTGTAATTCTTGAATGCTTTAATGTACAGTCATCATTTTGGGCTCTAATGAAAGGTTACACTTAGAGCTATTTCTCATCCAGATACACTGTCAATAATTGCTGACACATAGTAACTGAAGCATAAACACATTATAGTGACATTTATTTATAGAATCCAAAATGTGTACACTTTTAAAATTACATTCATATTTATAATCTAAATACATTTTTGTCCTATATTTCTATTTCTGTACATAGTACATTATTTAATTTGTGGGTTTTTTCGTATATTGGTGATATATAGCATCCCTACTGTGTTATTCCTATGTATGTTTGTACTATCATGCATGTCTGCATTATGTCAACAAAAAGTGGTCTGATAAAGACACTGATTGCACATGCTGTGTTTATTGTATCTTAAAATTGCATAGTTGAAATCTCAGCTTTCCATGGATATATGACATGTTCAACTTTTTTTTGTTGAGTTTTGTTTCTGACGACTTTACCCTGTCACCACTAGGCGTACCGCCGGCGGGAACTGTATCATACAATTTTTTAAATAGTTATACTTTTGGTTATTCTTAATGGTCTACTCACCATACAAGTGAAATTGTATAAATGATTTACTATATGATTTACTAAATTGGTTTGTGGCCCTTGAGGCTACAAGGATCCTGCGTTGTAGCCCCTGAGCTTTCCAAATGTAAGACACTTAAAGCAGCATGTGATGGACCTGATACGCACTCAATAGGACATTATTCAACCACAGCACAAAGTGTTCCTTCATTTGTTTACATAGACTGACTGATATATGAATATGAAGCTAATAAAATGTCTACCACTGTCCATTTTACAACACTGTATAGAACAATATTCTAATCTAATAAAGACTACTCCTCCTTTGGGGAGTCAGTCTGCACTCCCTTCAAACCCAAAGTCAAGGAGAGTGAATTCCACTGGCCTGACGTACGTTTTTACTTTCACAGTCTTTCATACAGGAATTCAAAACTATTTCGAGCTTAGTAAGAGCCTAAGTGTAATGTCTAGGGAGAAAAGTATTGAAGGGATGGAAATCATAGACCTGGATGACTGTTTCAAACATCAATTTCAAGGTTCGAACCGAAGAATGAAAGATATTTGACGTGATAAGGGAAAATAAGGGAACTCTACGGTTAAAAATTCAGATGTAACAGAACTATGTTCCCATCAGCTCATTTAATTAAAAACAGCTGAGCATGCATGCCCTGCTTTGGGATAACCTTGACATATAATTTAAAACAAACTTCTTCTGATAAATCAGCATAGTCTTAGCCAAAATCATGAGTATCATCCAAACGTACTAAGAACCGTGCAGCCTCACGAAAAGCTCCTTGGGTCATCTTTAAGAGTTGTAGTTTACAGCTCAGGGATTAAAACAGAGAACATATGTTTCTTAAAGATGTAGCTAGCAAGGGGCTAATGATTACTTCCAGCAGGACTAGCAAAGCCTGCTAGGCTAATTACATCTGATAAAATCTATCCAGCTTTTGTCCATGCTCTGGCCTGGCTATAAACTGTAAAATAAGAGAGCACACCTTCAACAAAAGATGTTATCAGTCCACAAATAACTACATGTTGGTGTTTTTTTGTCAACTTTGCACGAACAGCTTGATTTATTATTTACAAATAAAGCATTGTTTCAGTCGGTACAGTATCAGACAGTAGATTTTCAGTTCAAAAGTTTGGGGTTCTTTTCACATTAAGGCTGTCTTTATTTGATCACAAAATCTGTAAAAACAGTAATATTGTAAAATATAATATCTAATCTTATTTAAAATAACTGTTTTCTATTTTAACATATTTTAAATCTAATATACTCCTGTGATGGCAAAGCCAATTTATCAGTAGCCATTACTCCAGTATCACATGATCCTTCAGAAATCATTTTAATATGAAACACTTCTTATTTTTCATTGTTGAACAGTTGTGCTGCTTAATATTTTGTAAAACCGTGATAATTCTGTGATAATCCATAGCCAAGATAACTTTCAAATGTCAGGTAGGTCTTACAAGTTTAAATAGGCAGCATACCTAATAGCATGATCCAATTGGCTAATAATAATTATAATAATATTATTGTTGTTGTTATCATCACTGACTATTATTTTTAAACCTAATAATCATACCTTAATAGCATTATGCCAGTGCAACCCATGATGGAGTTCAAAAGTGATCTGGGTCAGATTGGTTTTGGGTCAAGTACTACATTCCATTTAAAGTAACTGATCTTTGAAAGTCTAAAACCGAACTGATCGCTGTAACACATTTAATCACACTTGGAATGTTCAGGGGATCCAAGCGGGGGGCATCAACAACAGCTCAAGACTGCTGTAAGGGCTGCTGATGCCAAATATCCCATATAAATAGCTCCAGAAGACTGCAAACTCCAAAGCACTGACAATTTTGAACTGACATATGCTTTTACTCCACTAATAAAAACACACCACAGCACAAGCAACAGGGGTCGAGCTCCTGTGGGGTTATCAGCGAGGAAGTGCTGGTAGGAAAGGGCCCTCTCTCAGAACAATACTATCTGACAGTTCTGAAGCTGCTCTGCCCACTTCTCCTCGGTCAAACGGCCCCATGACTTACTACTAACAGTGGTAAGTGTAGTACTCGGCTTGATACAAGGTTAGGCTGATACTAGGCTAGATGACTCACTATGGAGCAAATGAGTGGCTGGGCTTTTCCATCCCAGGAGTGGCAAACAATGAGGAGCCACACATACACATTCAAATGAAATAAAACAAGACAAAAATGCCTCGCTAGCATTTAGTGCTAATCTAAAAAAAGGACTCCCAAGTTTGTCCACAATACAGTTTATAAACTACCCCTGTAAAATGCAAACATGTGGAGACTAAACAACCACCCACAATTCATTGGTTTAGTTTCAAGCTTGAAATAACTCGAGACTTTGCTAATTTGGTTCTGTCATTTTACTCTAAATTTTCCTGTAAGCTGTAAATATGTCACAAATATTTTCTCCTCTCCAGGTTTAATATTACTGTTTGTTAGAGCGGTACAACATGTAAAGTTTCTGGTGGTGTAAGTAACATTAACTAAGGGTGTTTTAACACCTGTAGATCGATTGTTTTGTTCCCAAACAGAGATTATTATTATTATAGTGTTGCTTTTTATTGTTGGTGCGGTTCGCTTTCACACAGCAACGTTTCTAAAAGGACCAAATTGTTAATACAAGTCACGTGCGAGTAAACTGTCCTCTCATTGGTCAGAAAGAGAGGCAAACAAACTCTCTCTCTCTCTCTCTCTCTCTCTCTCTCACACACACACACACACACACACACGTCAGCTTTTAGGGCCTATTGTTGTTATTTTTATTATTTTTATTATAGCTGTTGATATATTTATTATTTTATCATTTTGAGCAGGAGCCCAGGATTCGTCGGCAAAACATTGTTAAAATGCGCGTACTACAAAGAGCATTAAGACGGCATTATAAAATGAAAAGGTGCGCTTTGATTTTGAATGGCGAAGACCTGCACACCCATTGCTTTTCACGGATCTTATGTAATTACCCATTATACAGTGTGATACAGCTTGGTTCGTTGGTCCGTTGGATTGGATTGCTTTTACACTACAACCAAACCGCTCCAGAGTTTGTTTTCAATCGAGCCGAGACCACCTCGTTCAGGCGATCTTGGACCGATCATTTTGTCATGTTCACATATGCCCAAACGAACCGAGCTAAGGGGGGAAATGTGCCAGGTTCCAAAACAACGGGCCAGGTGTGAAAACACCCTTCTAAAGGAATAGTCCACCCAATAAATAAAAAATTAATAAATCTGTAATTTTTTCACCTTCATGTCATTCCAAACCTGTATGACTTTTCACTTCTGCAGGACACAAGAGAAGATATTTTGAAATACGTCTCAGTGTTTTTTGTCCATATCAAAAGAGTACAGTGTTGTTTTGGATCCCACTGACTTTCAGACTTTCATTATTTAGATAAACCAGCCAAAACATTCTTCAGAATATCTTCTTTTGTGTTCCACAGAAGTGAGAAAGTCATATTAAAGTGATGACAGGATTTACATTTTGGGGTGAACTATCCCTTTAACACCTCTGCTGGTCGCAAGACCAAACTGTAAGCAAAGAGAGAGACAATGGCTCGGTCTATACAGAGCAGTGCCTACAGCATCTACCCATCTGCAGTGTTTAATGCGGAGCTGGTGTAAATCAGAGCCGCAGAGGCAGTCATTGGAAGACATTACTGTGGACAGGCTGAGGAGAGACGAGATCTGCTCTCGCTGAGGGCTGGATATACTGCAGGCCGCAACCACACACACACACACACACACACCACAGGTTGGCTCTGAGGATGCCCTCACTGGAGAACAACCTTCCACACTACACACGCTATCCATCCACCCCTTCATGTCTACTTCTTGTTCCCACCCAAGTCCACACACAGCACATTTTACAACCACAACCACTGAGAAATGCAGATTACTGCCTGTTCTTTCTCACATTATTGTATTGACCTTCAGATTTACAAACCCAATGAAATTGCTTGTTGAGCATGTTTTCTTTCTGTTGATGTATTGTTTTTCGAATTAAAACAGGATGGTTTTAGCAGGAAACTACCTTTTTCTGGCTATTTTTTTGTGAAGTTGATTTGGTACTTTATTGTTTAGAGGAGGCATTGGGGGAGGGACATTCTTATTAAGTATCTGATTGGACAATAACTGTATTTCAGGATGAATCATCAATAATTTTGGTCCATTTTCCTTATTGTGAATATTCTTACAATTTAAATAAACTATTTTAATTAATTTTATAATGCAATTTATTAATGTGATCCAAAGCTGAATTCTCAGCATCATTACTCCAGTCTTCATTGTCACATCCTAAACATTCTTCAGAAATTATCTTCAGTGTTGAGCAGCTGTGCTGCTTAATGTTTTTTGTGGAAACCATGAACACATTTTTTATTAGGATTTTTTGATGAATTGAAAGTTCAACAGCATAAATCTTTTGTCAAATAAATGTTTTGATCAATTTAATAAAATAAAAAATAATTCAAGTCAATGACCCTAAACCTTTTAATAGTAGTGTATATGACCTCAAAGCTAACAGACTTGGACTGAAAGGTTTGACAAATTTTGACATTATTGTTTGGAATCATCATTTGTTTATTATGGGTATGAGTTATAAGAACAGAAACATACCAACAACTGTGTTTTAATAAATCAAACCAAGAATAATAAACATAGAAAGCCTTGCTCAAAAGTTCCCCAGTATTTGTCTTTTTATTTTCATCCACATTCACACAATTCTCCCAAACACACCCAGTCCCACTATGGTTTGGAATCAGATTTGGAGACTAGATTCTCACAGTGTTTGTGATGGCCAGTTTATTTTCAAGTTTTTTTAGGAGCAAAACAAGAAAAAAAACAAAAGGTTAACTAGTGTTGGTTAATGAAGACCATATGCCTACCTTCACTGGTAGCTGCATTCTTTGGAGCTTTGGTTGATGTCTGATCTGTACTTGAACTCAGGTCGGAGGAAATACTGGAACTGCCTTTCCCTAAAATCACAAAGAAAACCCCAGGACACATCAGGACACCCAGAGCACTAATAGAGAATCAACATATTAGCCTCAAAAAGCAAAAGCCATAGAAAGAGATACTGTATGCAAATACCTTTATTTTAGCATACTTACACATCTGTAAATATAGCCTATTATGCTCACAATAAACAAAACACAGTATTAAATATCAAGCCTATATTGTAAATATAATAAAAAATGAACGCAACAGGGTTCACCAAATCTTACGATAAATGCCAGGCATTCTTTTTCTGCCCATAACAAACTTAGAATAACAAACCAGATGCCTCTCACAGATACTCCCCAATGGCAGGGACAAGAAAGAAAAAAAAGAAAGCTGAAGCTTTTTACAAATCACATTACAGAAAAACTGTGCCCAAAAAAAACACAGGCCCAGCTAAATTTGAATTAAGAGTGCAAGATGAGGTTCATCACATAAAAAAATGATATATATAAAAATAGAAGCCAGAATAACTTTTTGGTGATGATGACATTTTTTTGGAATGCAACACGAGAAGCCTTTTGTTTTATAATATCTGAAAAAGTTGATTCCAAATGAGAAAAGACACAATAGTAAACCTAAGCCTCATGTTTCTTGGTATTTGCAGTTTGATTAGTCATGCTGATTCCACATTTATTTTGAATCGGCACAGCCAATAACCAGCAGAACAAATGTATTTCAGTTTTTGGATTACAGTAAACCTAAAACAACATGCTCTGGTGTGAAAGTTTCAATGGCACTTCAGAGCATCAGGTTTCATATGGGGCATGTTTAGAGGCTCGATGAGAGAGCAAACACAACCCGAGTTCACATAAGCTTTTATTTTACCATAAATGGCCTGACTGATGGAGCTTCCACATGCTGAGCAAAAAATTTGTTTTGCTCCGTAAACAAACCTGTTTTTCACTAAATAGTCTCCTAGTGATATCACCAAAGACATTTTAGGCCAGTTTTTTCTTGTTGTTGTTGAAATGATCAGTGAAATCAGTAAACCAAAGTGGAATCTACTCAGACACTAACCTTGAATTCAATGTCTGGGTACATCACGTGCATTGTTTATTGTGCATTGTCTCTGAAGAATGTGCTTCATTAATGAGATTAATTGACTGAACAAACATGGCATTGATGGAATTCTACAAAGCTATTGCCATAGATGCTTAACCAAATGATTTGCATGAAATTTGAAACAATAAGCAAGAGCTTTTTATGATTTTGGAGAGAACACTGAATGCAGGCTTACAGATATTAATAATAGCAGTGTGTACTTTTAACTGATACCTTTTTATATTCAAGGTACACATGTTAGATAGAAAGATACTCTAAACCATTACCTAAAAGCCTTAAACCAACCAAATAAGTTCTGTTCATCTACAGTTTGTGACTTAAAGACAATCATTGTATAATACAAAAAGTAATTATTTGGTGTAGGCTTGATTTATTTTGTTATTATCCACTATTATATGTTTGACTGGTTTCCTTTGGATGTCTTATTTAGGCTAAAAATGTTTGCACTGGAATAGATCCAGGACATCCTGATTTTATTGTAAGAAAGAAAATATGGTCTTTGACTGTGACTCCCTCTGTTAGAGGTTCATATAAAACATGAACAAATATTTGCTTTAAAGCATCCATGATGCATTAAATGCTCATACTGTATTGTTTGTAAAACCAATACTGAAAAGAAAAACTGGTACTCTTAAAAAAAACAGCTCACAAGTGAGACTAGTATAACAATAGTAAGTATTTAATGCATTGAAGCCACTTAAACATTTAACGTGGAAAAGTGTACATTTAGTATTTGTTGGCTTACAAATTGCAGTTTTTAATGTTGTGCATTTGAATGAAACACAGACATCATCTTGTCCTACTATGTTTAATTAAATCAAGGGAGGTCCTAGAAATAACTAAACTAATCAGTAGACAACATCGACTTTGTAAGGATCTTAGCAGCGAAAGATAACAGCAAACATTGCAAAAGTTTGTGTTATGTGAAATATCTAAATTGGAGAGCTGCGTGTGGGGAGTTGTTGGTTTTCTCACTGAATGCCAGTCTTGAGGGCCAAACCTTGACCTTCCAGAGAAATCTGGTGTGCTTTAAAAGACCACAAGTCTCTCACGCAGCCAAGAACTCACTCTGTGAGAGCAAAATCTCTGGCATGAATGCTCATGGTTAAAAGGACATGATCAGTAGTAAACTTTAACATCCATATTGTAATAGACAGCCTCTGTTTTGACTTTAATCGCTGTTATATACCTATTTGTTGGGGAGAAATCTGCCCACAAGCTAAAATGATGGTATGTGTTAGGCCATGATTCACAGCTTATTAAAGTACACACACCCTCTGTTGATGGTTACTTTAGTAAAACCATCGCATTGTGCACTCTGATGTTGGCACACACTCGTTTCTTACTAGCCCCAAACCCAAAGCTCTTTAGTTCTCATAAATCTGCTTTAAGAACCATGCTTCCTTTTTAAAGCAGCAACAAAATCTTCTTTTTGTCTGTGACAAAAGGTAAACAGGGAAGGATATGAGCCCTTTCATGTGCATTTATACTCAATGAGTTGGACAACAAATAAATGTAAGGCACTAAATATATTAGATTAATAGCTGGATTGTTTAGCATAAACCCCAGAATTATCAAGCATTAAAAACAATGAATAATGTTACAATAGGCGTGTTTTAAGTAGGCTAAT
This sequence comes from Gymnocypris eckloni scoliostomus, assembly GCA_027564155.1. NCBI lineage: Eukaryota > Metazoa > Chordata > Actinopteri > Cypriniformes > Cyprinidae > Gymnocypris > Gymnocypris eckloni. The sequence continues at coordinate 17,939,974 of CM050422.1, read as the reverse complement.
GGTGACATTATAATGTATGAATTCTATATTCCTATGCAGAAAATTAACTATTTAAGCACCAGGGCTTTCCTCGGTTCAATCTAGCAAAATGCTGTTCAGACAAATATGGGAGAATTATAATTATTCTGACATAATATAGATTTCTGTTATATATATTCATGTGATGTGTGTATTTATAATGGCCCAATGCCAGAAACATCAGAAAGTATTTTAACGTTTAAAGGGTCCCTTAAAATGCATCAAAACTAAATGACAAGTATGCTCTAAAATATACTAAATACAAGAGATTTCGGCAAGGCTAGTGTTGAATAGTGACGTTGACACAGCTATGGCTAATGTACAGCGAGATTGAACAGTGGAAAAGCAGCATTGTGTCTGGCTGTGAGAGTTTGGTTCTGGCACTCACCTTCACTCCCGCTTTGTTTCCCATTGTTCGCACCCATCCTGTGGAATGCATAATCTACCGTCTGCGCTCTGGAAAAGTATCCATATGCGTAAAACACATACGACTGAAGAAAAGATGTGGTGAAAATCCGCCAAAGACTGCTTTCAGATACAGCGCGATCCTGTAATGCAACTAGGAAAGTAGAAATAACGGCAAAAGTCTGAGCAACTATTATATAATCGGTTAAAACTCAACGCAGTTCCACAAACGACAGTTTTAAAACTGTATTGCTTCAGATACAGTATTGGTTGTGCATTTTCTCCATGTTAAAAGCTCTTCGTCTCCAGACAGCGCGTAGTCATCCAAAGGAGAGACTGGAAACCAGATACTTGTTGCGTCAGGAGCACGCACAGGCTCTATTACCATGAGTACATGTGCGTCTGCGGCGCGCGCGAGGCACTTTGACCTGATATCCTCCTCTATTCTGTACAGTAACGCAATGCTTTAAAGCCACGATTCTTAATGATATAGCAAGCCGTTTAAGCATGCGTTGTTGAATGAAAACTATTTTTATATTACTATTACCTATTTTTAATTGCTTGTACTTCATTTTTTTATATTTTACAATAGCGGTTCACTATATAGTAGCTAGCCTGGGTATGCAAGTTTATTTATATACACAATGAACTTCATACACAAAGTTAAGTCAAACTGCTTTATATAAAAGTGATTTTTAAATGTCAGGTTACATAAGAAACCTTTTATTACAAAAAGTAGTGCCAGATAGTGACAAGTTTTATATTTATTCCATTAGTCACTATACTTATATAAATATAGTGACAACTATTGCTACTTGGACATTTTTGCCATTCGTTTTATTAATGACCAATATTGCTCAGACATTTTAGTTTTATTAGTAATTATTTATTAGTAGGCCTACGTATTTCTTAGATACATAAAATAGTTCATATTATTCTACAATATTTATTAAAAACGAGAACATATTAAGCACTATATATATATATTTTCCAGTTGTTAAAAAATGTAATCTCAGTGATAAGATTTTGATTGAACAATAAAATACTTATTCTGGTTAGTCATTGCATTATTATTTACATGTCATCAGATAATAAACAAAAACAAATGCTACTACCATACTACTGAACTGCTTATTAGTATAATAATAATTATTATTATTATTATTATAATAATATTAATAGTAAAATAGAAATAGATGCTAGTAATTTTTAAGAATAAATGTTAAAATGGTTTTCAATAGTGGTTATTTTTCTAAAATGTAATGTCTAATAAATGCAATGCATGGAGGTATTTGTAAAGAAAATTGACAAATAGACTAAGGATATGGAATTTAGATGTAAAATAAATCTTCAAATTATACAATTTCACAATATCAATAGGCTACGTTTGTTCATAATTTGTCTCAAGTGGAACTGGACAATAATTTATATACTACTGCAACTCACTAACAATGCATAACCTCCAAGCTAGGTGGCGACACAAACTCTTTTTAACACTATAGCACTACTTTCCTCTACTTCGTGGATGAAAAGCGTCAGCCCACAACAGACGAGGCAGAACTTGAACCTGTGTATGCTGTAAGTATTTCCATAGTTTTCCAGAAACTTAGCCTTTCTTCACTTAAACGGTCAGCTGCTATCCGTCTCTTATTTAAAACAAGCAGAAAGAAATGTCACTGGTATGTAGACAAATCATGGCTTTAACCAAGCGAGCTGACAAGCCAACACCGGTGTGTAAAAACAACGTGATAATCTGGGCACTGATTGGTATTTTCGTAAGAATGTGTGAAAATGTTGACCTTCTAGTTTAAGTACTACTTAAACTATTCCTATATCATGCTTTTCCTGCTATTAATGTTTTAATTTAAAAAGCGAAATCTTGGGAGATATTGTCCATTTCCGTTCCGTTTTCGGTTTAATTCATAAAAGACCCAGAACATTCTAGATTACAAACGCCTATGTTGATTTAAAGGAACAGTTCACCCAAAAGTAGAAATTTGCTGCATTTTTGTACCAAGATGTGGATGAGTTTGTTTTATCATCTGAACAGAGATGGAGAAATTTAGCATTACATCACTCTGCAGTGAATGGGTGCCATCAGAATGAGAGTCCAAACTGCTGATAAAAACATCACAATGATCCGTTTCTAGTACATCAATTAAAGTCTTGTGAAATGAAAAGCTGAATGTTTGTAAGGAACAAATCCATTGTTTATTATTAACATCTATGACTTAGATGGCCTGAGGGTGAGTACATTTTCTGCAGATTCCAATTTTTGGTTGAACAATTCCTTCAATTGTAATATTCTATGTAAAACTGATTGTTTTTAGTAATTCTAAGCATTAGCCAATCGTAAATGTATACAAACATACACGTGTAGTCACAGTTCTGTGGTCATTATTTAAGACTTTTTCTTTCTCCTTCAGTAGGAATAATGTTCAGCAGTAATGGCTACTTACAACACACTACAAGACCGGATCAGAGTAGCCAAGGAGCTGCTTGAGCGAGTAAACAAGATTTGCAGTTGCCAAGGCCGTGAGGTTGAGGGTCGTGCTAAACTCTGCAGTAAGCTGCGGGCTGAGCTCAAGTTCCTGCAGAAGGTGGAGGCCGGCAAGGTTGTGATCAAGGAGTCCCACCTGCAAAGTACCAATCTCACTCATCTGAGGGCTATCGTCGAATCAGCTGAGAATCTAGAGAATGTGGTGAGCGCCCTGCACGTGTTCGCCTACGAGGGTCCTGACTGCCAGAAACAGACTTTAGTGGTCGATTTGGTGGCGAATGGTGGACACACTTGGGTGAAAGCCATCGGGCGCAAGGCAGAGGCACTGCACAACATCTGGCAAGGCCGTGGCCAGTACGGCGATAAAAGCGTGATAGAACAAGCAGAAGATTTCCTTGAGGCCAGTCGGCAGCAGCCTGTGCAGTACAGCAACCCTCACATTATATTTGCCTTCTACAATGGGGTCTCAAGCCCTATGGCTGACAAGCTCAAAGAGATGGGCATCTCTGTGAGAGGTGACATTGTTGCTGTTAATACAATAATCGAAGGTGGAGAGGAGGAAGAGGACGAAGACAAACATGGTTGTGTGGAAGAGGACCAGGAGGGAGAGAATGACGCTTTAGTTGAGGAAGAAGTGGATGATGATGATGACGACGATGACAGTGATGATACAGACCTCATGCACACCCGTGTTGATCGAGACACCATTGTGGCCAGCCTTGCTTTCCCCACTGACGTGAAGGTGGACGTGTGCAACAGGGTGAACCTTGACATCACCACTTTGATTACGTATGTGTCGTCCCTCAGCCACGGCAACTGTCACTTCACATTTAAGGAAGCGGTGCTGACGGAGCAGGCCACACAGGAGCGCCAAGAGAAGGTCCTGCCCAGGCTGGAGGAGTTCATGAAGGGAAAAGAGCTGTTTGCTTGCAATTCTGCAGTTGAGGATTTCCGCGTGATCTTGGAGACGTTAGGAGGCCCGGGAGAAAAATCCAGAGCGGAGGAGCTGCTAGCCAGGCTCAAAGTGGTTCCGGATCAGCCGTCTGAGCGCACACAACGCATGGTTATTAGCTCAAAGGTAAACCGTAGATCACTGATGATCTTTGGGACAGGGGACACCCTGCGGGCCATCACTATGACTGCGAATAGCGGATTCGTTCGCTCTGCTGCTAACCAGGGTGTGCGATACAGCGTGTTCATCCACCAGCCTCGTGCACTCACTGAGGGGAAAGAATGGAGAGCAACTCTGATATGACTGAAGGGCTGTAAATGAGATGTCAGGAGATTTTTGTATAAGATATTGACAGAGATATATTGTATGAAGATGGTTGAAGTTATACATGACACTTGTGAGAGGCACTAATTTATAGTTGCAAATAAATTACACGGCAGGTTGGATACAGACACTTACCAATCTTTATGTAAACTCAGTGCCTCGAATGCAGCATGCATTTCAATGCAAAGCCAGCAGAGATGTCAAATTAACCAAATGTATGATTAATAAAAATATAGTGTCAAAACAGTGTTTAAACAGAGGCATATACTTTCGTTTTCAAATCTCTCGACTACATGCCTCAGGGTTATTTTACATTTCAATTTAGTTTATTTTCCCAAACCCAAACCTAATTTTCTTAGTTAATCTTGTTACATCCATTTTCACCAGAGTACCAAATAAACACTCTTCAAATGGCTTTACCTCACGAAGAATATCTCCTTGCGATTCATTGAAGACAAGTTATGGTGTAACACATTTATAGTGTTATCTATTCCAAATAAATGCTGTTCGTTTGAACCTTCCATTCATTTGAGAATCCTGAAAGAAGTATCATGGTTTACACAAGAATATTGAGCAGAAGTTATCAAGATTGATAATATTGTTTCTTGATTACCAATCAGCATAGAAGGGCTGCTTAAAATTCAGCTTTGTAATCACCGGATTATATTTTTAAAAGAAAACGGTTATTTTTAAATATTTAGAAATAAATAAATATTAAAATAAATCATGACCGTTCTTGTATTTGTGATTCAAATACAATTATATTTATTAACATAAACAAGTTATATTTACTTTAAAGACAGCACACTTTGCTTGAAATGAATAAAAGAATAAGACACTTTCTGGTGGTGAAAGAGGTTTATTGTTAATATAAACTACACATGTGACAACTATTCTGTTACAACTACTGTGTGAACTTGAGGAGAACTGATTTCATAGATCAATAAAAAATGACCTTGAGACAAAGTGATTAAAATTATTGGGGAAAGTTCCTCAGAAAAGTAGTTATCTCTAGTATCATTTATTTGCAGAGGCTTCTTGTTATGATACAGTGCAGCTAAATAAATACAATTCAGATTGAGATAAATATGTTATGTCACAAAATAACCTTTCTTAGTTCTATTAGTTATAGAACAAGAAAGTTACTGATCTGATAGTCCAGCTCACCTTCACTAACCCTCACGACGGGCTTCAGTAAGAGATTAGTATCTAATTTGTCCACTTCATACTCACAGCAGTATGGGTTGAACTACTATAATAACGCGAGCAATTGCCATTTCATTGTAGGCTATACATGCCTATTAAAAAGTACAATAATTATTTTCTACTGGTCTTCGTGGCGGTGCTGTACAGTTCTCCAGGAGACCTCTAGGCGGATACTTTTTTTGTGGTAATGACGTCGCAAAACATAACATTTTAGTTTGAGTCTGTACTGTACACCCGGTACTGTAGACGTATAATCGACAAGAAGACATTGGTATTTCAGAAAGTTTTAAAACAACACAAACTATTTGTATTTGCGAAAGACATCTGACGGAGACGTAACCCATCGAGTTATGTGGCATTATTTAACACGTTCAGGTCTTAGCATATATGAAGATTGTTTTCTTTCTATTCACAAGTAAACTGGTAGTCTGTGAAGACCAAGCCCAGCCATCCGAAGCTGTCAGCATTGCTGCTCCCTTCTGAGTCATGCATTGAAGCAAAACAAATCTGCTCGTAGCAGCAAAGCTAACACGTCGACCACGCAAGTGCCCGATTGGTAACGTAAGTAACTTATCTGTGCACACTATTCTATAACGTTTATTGTGATAGCACACTGCCATTCGTTTATTTTATTAGACGGTTTGATAAACCACTAACGTTACGTTCTAAGTTCTCAAGCAGTACGTTTTCTCCATTAACGTTAGCTGTGGAGTGCTAAAACCAAATCCTCCCTTAAACACGGAAGTGGCCGTTAGCGCGCTGTCAGTATTTAAATATAATAGGAACATCTCTCCTGATTTTACCCCCAAGTGCTCGTGAACTACATTTTGACCAAACTGAAAACTTATTTTGACCAAACTGAGTTAGCCTGCTAGCCCAGCAGCTGTCATTAGCTGTTTCAATGAACACTTTCTGTATGGTCGGGATCCCCTGTTTGAATGACCCTGGCATTAGAATAACTTGATCCCCTCACTAGTTTCTTTTGAGTGAATTAATTATATTCGCGCATGTCTTGTTTTCCTGTGAAGGACTGTACGAACGGAACAGGTGTCAAATATCACGCGCATGTATTGTAGCCGTTGTTCAACGAAATGGAATAGATCACGAGCCAAAGGTAGTTTATTTATCTGTCATATAAATAAGTCTCCCTGTTCATAAACATAATGGCATGTACAGTTACATTATAGCGAATCTCGCAGCACATATTTTAGATTTTAAATGATGCTGCTGCTGCATATAAAGGCCTTTGGAACCTGTGTAACTATTTACAAAATAGGCTATCTACACTGTCAGAATATTGTAGCTTACAAGTACAAAAGCAGTTCCCTTAAATGGATAACTTTGTGCTTTATCTACCTACCTATCCATCCATCTCTATAATTAAATATTTAATGTTTGATGTTTATTTAATTATAATTTCCATACAATATACTCAGACATAATGCTCTATTTTGAAAGGCTAATTAGTTAAATATACTGCTATAATTACAGATAACGTTTGGATATCTCACTTGTTTCCTCTGACCTTGCAATCTGTATGAATTAACAAAAGGCCCTTTCATTGCTGTACTCTAATATTTACCGGCCAGTTCAAAACCAAATGTGATGCACCATTAGTCAAGTGTTCATTTAAATATTCCATTCAGTAGTTTTCTCTCGCTTTGTGCCAACAAGCTTGTTAATGTGGCGTCAATCATGTGGAAGCAGTCAACGATCCTGCATAACGTATGCCACACCCTTTCCTTTTACACCAGACAAGCTGTTTAAACTGAGTAAACCTAAAGCAACTGCTGTTAGCAGTCTGCACTTGAGTCAACAGCAGTAATCCTAAATTATTGTGTAGTGACTCCGCCCATGATTTCAGGTTTTTAATTATTTTTTTTATATATATACTCATTACATATAATCACATCACACCTATGACCTATAGTTTCACATTGGGCCTATAGTCTCACATATGGAAGCAATTAATTCCACATTGATTACATTTTATAGGAAGATTAAAAAGTATAATTCACCCTGAAAATGAAAATTCTGATTTTACTCACAATAAAAAGTCCTGTATAACTTTATTCTTCTGTGGAACATTAAAGATATTTTGAGAAATGTCCCAGTGTTTTTTTTTTGTCTATACCAGGTATACTCAAGCCTGTCTCACGAGATCCACTTTCCTGTAGAGTTTAGCTCTAACCCTAATCAAACATACCTGAGCATGCTAACAAATGTCTTGAGGATCATTAGAAAATCACTGGTAGGTGGGTTTGATCAGGGTTGGAGCTAAACTCTGCAGAAAATGTGATCTCGCGAGCCAGATTTGAGTATCACTGGTCTATATGATGTTAGTCAATGGTCACCAAAACTGTTAACATAATTTCATTTTCCACAGAAGAAAGTCATACAGGTTTGGAATGACATGAAGGTGTAAAAAACTTACAATTTGGGGACGAACCATCAGCAGTTTGAGAATTGTCAAATGTATGTGTTTTTTTTGCTTCACTCTTGTAAACAGTGATGTCAGTGTCAGCTAGGAAGGGAACCAACAAATGCTATGCTAGCTTTTATGAGAAGCCTCATTGTTTTAGCATTTTCTCAGGGGCCGAAAAAAGAAAGTATATCTGTTATCATCATTATAAACAGGGTGAATGATGGGAACAAGACCAAGCTGATTATTCACAAGTAACACCCCAAACATGTTTGACTCACTTGAAAGGGTGCAGGTATATTATTAGTAATGAATATTGGTAATTGTTCCTGAATGACTAAAATAGTTATTACTAGTAATTATCTTATCTGCTCTTTTCTTCTGAAAGTTCTTCCTTCTAGGTTTCCCTTAACATCCATCTACCTCTGATTTTTCACTACTTCTTCACTGCATTGCCACCCATCTCCTGTTGCCTAAAGCCATGGCTGCTAACAAGAATGCTTTGGCCCTTCACAAAGTGATAATGGTGGGCAGTGGTGGCGTGGGCAAGTCAGCACTAACACTGCAATTTATGTATGATGAGGTAAGACTTAATATTTAGGAATTTCACATCATGTGTGTACTTTGAGGTTAACCACAAAGTATAATTGTGCTGATCTCTCTCTCAAAGTTTGTGGAAGACTATGAGCCCACCAAAGCTGACAGCTACAGAAAAAAGGTGGTTCTGGATGGAGAGGAGGTTCAGATCGACATCCTCGACACAGCGGGACAGGAGGACTACGCTGCCATTCGAGACAACTACTTCCGCAGCGGAGAGGGATTTCTCTGCGTTTTCTCCATCACAGAATCTGAATCCTTTGCTGCTACAGCTGATTTCAGGTAGAGATGACTTGAAAACTGGTGATTAGCAACACTGGTATTGCGGAGTACAAGTCAAAAGCTTGGCTAAATATGTTCATGCAGCAAAACGTTTTCTAATTGTATCTCTAAACTCAGAGAACAGATCCTTCGGGTAAAAGAGGAGGAGAACGTACCTTTCCTGCTGATGGGAAATAAGTCAGACTTGGAGGACCGACGGCAAGTCGGGGTGGAGGAGGCCAAGGCCAGAGCAGATCAGTGGGGAGTCAGCTACGTCGAGACTTCTGCCAAAACCCGAGCCAACGTAGATAAGGTAGGCCATACAAAAACTGGTTTGGCAACCATTATATTAGTTTGATAGTTCAATCAAAAATGAAAATGGTCATTTATTCACCCACATGTTGTTTCAAGCCTGTATTACTTATTCTTCTATGGGAATTTAATTTTTTTGTTCAGGTTTGTATGACTTGAGGGCGAGTAAATTATGACCGTTTTTCATTTTTAAGTGAACTGTCCCTTCACTAAGCAGAATGAATCTTTCTGTATTAGCAGTACTAATGATTCATACAAACTTCATAATCTCTCCAGGTGTTTTTTGATCTCATGCGTGAAATCAGAGCCAGAAAAATGGAAGATGGCAAAGAGAAAAATGGAAAAAAGAAGAGGAAAAGTTTGGCAAAGAGAATTCAAGAAAGATGTTGCATTTTATAACGACTGGGTCGCAGTATAACACTACCATCTCTTCTCTACCCTTCCACTGCTTCCAAAAAAAACTCCATCAGGTTTCATCTCTCTCCAGACAAAAATGCTGGAAATGATCTCCTTAAAACACCTCTAGGCTACAGCCTGTGTCTGTTTTTTCTCAATGGGTATAAAAGGGCAGAACATCAGATATGCATTATGTGTCAATGGTCTGACATATCAGATAAAAACATTTCTTAGCTCAAGCACACCAGAACTGACTACTATAATCACTGACTACTTGGATTCTGTTTACTTTAGTTGCTTTTAGTTGAATGTGAGTACATTGATTTCTAAACACTAACACTGTAGAATACTACTACGAACTACTTGTTAGCAAGTTCATGGTGTGTTTTGAGGATTTAAACATTATGTTTTACTTCCTACGGTAAAGCCTTAATGTTACAAAAATACTAAATTGTTGGGTGTCAAGCTGCATAAATGCTTTTAGGTAATTTTCAACAAGAAAATTGTAGCTATATATCTTTGCCTGACATAGGCAATGCTAAATATTACCAAAGCAAATGCTATATAAAAAAATAGCTAATAAACGTAAGAATCAATGGAGTTTATTCTTAATTGGCTCTTTTACCAAAACCTCTTTGAATTCAGTTAGTATAAAAGCCCATGCATTTCAGAAAAGTTGACACTGTCCTTCATTTCATTTTAATATCCTAATTCTAATATAACCCAATCTCTCCTTAAACACACCTACATAACATTTGTTGTTAAAAGGGCTTATTCACCCATCCCTGTGTGTACGGCAGAGGTTAGAGGTTTGTTTTGTGCTATCTAGGGGTCCCAAATCAAACATAGATTTTGTCATTTGAAATGAGAACGTAATTTAGCTTGAGTTGACTTAACTGTGAAAACAGGTTGGAATGTTTTATTACACAGACTGAATTGTGTCCTTTATTATAACTTATATGCAACTGAATATTTCTTGCTAAGTTTATCTTGTGTAATTATATTTTCTATTATAAATTACAGAGTACATTGTGAAATCATACTCACTCATACTAAAACTAAGAAACTCTGAACAGTCTTTTCAGACACCTGCAGATTTGTCCTGTAAACCAGATTTGTCACCCTTTGATGAAATGGTTTTGAATCAACACATCCATGTGTAAATAAATGTTACCGATTTTTTCTTTTGCAGCCAAAACTACACTGTTATTTTTAAATGATAACTCTGTGACTGTCTTTACCCAAATCTTTGTGTGTACTGTGGCATATTCAACTTTTCTTTCCCTTTGTTTAGTCAGAACATTTGGTTACTATCCCTCAACAAGCTCTTGATTGGTTTGTTTGTGCGGTAAGCGTGCCATGAGGCAATGATGCTGACATATCAACAGCTGATGCCTCAAGAGACCCCTTATTACTTTAAAAGGTGTCTGAGCGCAAAAAAAAAAGTTTACAATACAAGACATTTTAATATAAGCCTCTATTGTTTGAGTCTTTCTTATACATTTAGATACACTTTCATTATTTTGGGCGTCTCTTGGCAAAACGCTTAACATGAAGAAATCTGAATCAAATTAGGGTAAGGGCAAATGATAAGCTTTATCAAAAGAACTAGCAGACAACAATACAAAGAAAACTGACAGCTCTGATGTAATGTAATATTTCAACAGGAATTATGGTGATATGAATGTTGACTGAAAATGAAATGCAAACATTTAAGCATACTGAACTTAAAAGTAAAATGTTATGTTTCTGTTACATTAATAAAATCTATTTTTGTAGACCTCCAATATGAGATTCATATGGTATACAGCAAAAACGTAATGCCTACAGAAAAGACTGAATTACAACTTGCAGAGATGTGTAGTAATGTTATGGTGATTTATCTACATTATCCATAGTAAGATATTAGACATGGTTTTAGTAAATAAAGCTTAACAGATTTCAACTTGCAATGTTTTTTTTGACAAGGACTGCATTGCATTACAACTTTTAATTATATTTGGCTTATAATTCAACAATAGTTATTTGTGGGCTGTTTTTATATATATACACAAAAAGAAATGATCATAGACTGTGATAAAAAGTCACCAAAAATAAAACAAAATAAACAGTTCATAGAAAATTACTAAAGGAGCCAAACTTACAAATACTTGACCTGACTTGTTCTAGTTAACAGCACAGTCAATATTGAGAGGTAGGTGGATGTGTTGATCAGACATCTTTTGTTAGACTGCATTTTGAGCTTGACATATTCCTCTGAATTCAATGAAGGATTTGCAAACTCCACGGGAGTGGGCCAGAGATGGCAAACTAATATGAATAGGCTGCCAGTTACAATAGCACACCATTTTTATGATCCTGTCGTTGAGGTGCTGATATAAAAGTAAAAGAGAATGTCTCTTTATACAAGCAAGTACATATGATTTTAGAAAATGTTGTTTAGTCAGTTTCTCAAGAATTATTGCTGGTGAATCCTGCCTCAGGTCCATGTGTTCGGCTGGCTCCGTTTGACGTTAAAAATTAGCACACTACTAGTGCACTAAATATAAAAGGACTATTCAGTGACTTTTCCCTTTCACTGAAGTTAGATACATTTTTAATTGTAGTACCTCCCTTGTCTACTGGTATTGGTTTGTTTGGAGTTGCATTTAGACTGAGTTTGTGTAACTGAGATGGGCTGTAGGTCAGCCCAGGGATCTTGGAGCATTGATGGTTTGTAATATTTTTCCATATCATTTGTCCCTCTCTCCCTGCCATGCGCTGACCCAAACGGTGTAGATGTCCGTGGTGAACCCTTAAGGAGAAAATTGTCATGCAGAAAGACGTTAAAACGACCAGTTTCTCACAGATTGTATAGTAAGTTAGTGGCGTAACCAACAACAACAAACAAACGCACATGGTTCGCAGAAACGAACTGGGATTTGAGCAGCAACATATCGAAGAGAAGTTAAATTACAGCACAAAAATTAAAAAATCAAATTGCGCATTTGTATTTTAATTTGACTTGAATTTTAATTCTGAACGCGAGTGAACTACCTGATATCCAGAGTGTCGTCTGGGACTCTCATACGGCGAGCGTCTGAACGGTGCGCCGCGGGGACTGGGGCTCGATCTGTGCGGTGTCTGAGCCGGAGACTGACCGTTAAAATACTTCCCACCGCCGCCTCTGTTACCACTAAACTCTCTCGGTGGGGTATTAGGAGAACACTGTCCAAATCTAGGTCCAAACGGCGGCGGTGGGTTTGAAAATGCCCACGGAGGCGATGGAAACATACTCCCTGTCCTATCGAAGGCCGGAGGCGGGCTTCGGAAGCCTGCGGCCCGCGGACCAGAGCCCGGGCGGGGATGGCGAAACTGTGATCTTTGCATCGCGTCCTGATCTGTTTCTCAAACCTCAAAACGAGTGTATTTATAACGTGACGCTCTTAAACCCGTTTTTCACTTAGCATAACAAAACAGCACGACCCGGAACAAGAACCGCCTCTCGGGGATTATCATTTGAATGTAACAGTCAGTGAAAGACTCGGTACTGCCGCCTATTCTCACGGCGCGTGAAGCGCCCATTCACGCGTTTGATCATCGAAAGTACCAATAAACGCCATCCATTTAAGAAAAGTTTCAGTGTAGTTCAGACACTCGTTGCCTCAAGTACTAGTAAAACAAAACAAAAACGGTGCAAACACTGGTTTAGTGTTTTTGTATTATTATTTTAAATTTTGAGCCTTATTTTGTATCCGTTTATACATTCCCTGCTTTGGATCAAACCCATTCCTTGCGGTTGTCAATATAATGAGAAATGTTTTAGAATTGTATTTATTTATTACAATGGTCAGTTTTTTGTTTGTTCATGAACTAATTGACTGATCCACTAGCACCAAACCTGCATGGAGATACTTGTTGGACTTTTCAGCTGTTTATATTTGTAGCCCATCTGGGAGATACATGTGTAAATGTTAGCCTTCCTTACATACATGAGCTACAGTTTTAGTCTAATTTTCCCTAATTTCACTCCTCTGCATGCTTTTCTCTACAAATTGTCTATATTGCATACCAACAAAAACTAGCCTATAAAGTTGTCTAAACCTGCATCAAATGTATAAGAGCTCACACACTTGAAAGCATGGGATTTAAAAAATATATATTATTATTACTATTGTATTTTATTGAAAGCAGTGTTTATATCTCTTTATGTATTACTAAGACATGTGTGAGAGCCATATCACTGTGCTTAATTTTCTTCAATGTAAAACATATAAGTTGTAAATAAAACAAATGTATATTTAAAGAAAATACTATTACGTTTTTATACTTTTTATTTTAATGGCATGTGTTTTTTTCGTTTTAACTATTTATGAAATTCACAAGTATTTCTGAATGAGTAAGTTATTTTAAGTAAATCAAATTCAAATCAAAATCAACACGTCGTGTGTGTGTGTGCACGCGGTTGTTTCTCTTCAGCTGTCAGCAGAGGCCAGTGTAACCATTACTTTTAGAAAATAAAGGAATGAGCAGATCCATGTGTATAGCGAATCCTTTCACTATAGCAAAGCACTCTGTGTGGAAGGGGCCAGGGGTCCTGTTGTTGTGAATAGTCCTCTGTTGAGGTCACGTCCGTGTTTTATTAGATGTGCTCTTGAAAACAGATCATAATTCATCAAAGACAAAATTTTGTGCTGAGAGGATAAGTGGTTTATTGAGGAGGAATTATGAATTCAGAACTGCTGATGGATTGAGTTCTCAAGCATGTTTTCTTTTAATACATTATTTTGTTCATTTCAAAGCTCTTGTGTCAAAGTGTCATCGGTGGAGCAGTGTTTGGTTTTGCTATTATTTAATTTGGAAATCAGTATACTGAGAAAGTGTGGCCTTAAAGGGCAATCTACAACCTGAAACATTACATTTTAGAATACATTTAGGAAAATAATAAGTTGTAAATCAACGTAAATCATGTTAGTTCATTTGGATGCAGTTTTTAGATACTTTTTCAGTGTTAGAGATTTCTCAACTCTTATTAGGTTGGCTGACCAACAGCAGTGTTTTTGTCCTGCCTGAGAAAGAAAATGATGACCATTAGTGGGCTAAAGATCAGATGCAGGCTTGACTGGAATAGCCTGAAAATTGAGTCAAATTAACAAGCAAGTACATGCACACCAAAAATACAGACTGAGACATGAGGAATGCTTTTGTCTGCGAAACATGAGGAACAAAATGTTTTGAGGGACAAAACTATGTCACTAAAGGCATAGACCATCTCATAGAGAAACAATGTGGCACTCAGATGAACCGTGTTCCCACTTAAGTCTCCCAGACAAGTGACCTATTTCCTCACACCCTAGATTTTGCTCATGTTCCAGCCCTCCGATTCCCATGTTTACTGAGTTCCCAGACTAACTTTGTCCCACCTCAACTGCCCTTCCATCATCCACCCACTGGAGTCTGGTCACTTCTACAATTTTCTTTGTTTACTGTTATTGTTGCAGTCATAAAAATACCCCCGAAGCCTTGTATGTTCTTGTTATGATGAGGGTACTCGAAACAAAAGGCGTGAAAAACAACAACGTTTTATACCACATTTAGTTTTGCTCCTTGAATTTGATTGGCCAGCTGCATTCCATGAGTGCTGATATACAGTCCATCCATAGGTGATAATAGATGACCATCATTCATTCAACCGATTCTTTCAATATGCTAATTCACTCAGGAACATACTGGCTGTCTAAAATTGTGAAATGTATTCAAGAAATTACATGCTGCATCGGAATACAGCACTGAGTAGGTATTTATTTTTGAATATATAACTAGGCCTACTTTGCAACCCTTAAAAAGTATGTTCTATATAGTGAAAATGTAATTCGAATGTACTAAATTTGTCCTGTTGTAATTGTTATATAACCTACCAGAAATACTTGTGTCCAAAGTGTCCATTGGATGTGCACTTAAGTATCTTTGCTGAATATAGGGAAGTATGCTTATTCTGATATAGCATACTCAGTCATTTAATTTTTCAATCAAATGATTATTTCAAAACACAGTTATTTTCATTCTTCTGTGAGTTTGTTTGGATATAGTTTCATTGGCAGATTGGAAATAGACAAAGTAACTGCAGTACTGTGTAAAAATATATATTTTATATTAACTTATTGTTCATTGATTTGTTGTATAAACAATTTCAAGCTGCTGAAATATATATTTTACTAGTTTGCAAAAATATAAGCCTATTTCTCATGTGCACTTTGCTTCTGAGTCTCTAGAGGTCATCTTTGCTTTAGTTGTGCTAAAGAAAAGCTCAATCTGTTTTACTGGACCAGTGTCTATCCTCTGTCAGTTTGGAATTTGTTAATGTCTTTAGATCCCAAACTTAAAGGCAGCTGCAATAGTGAAGTTCCTTTCCAACTTTCAGTAAGATCCAAGAAAATCTTGTTCTTGGCAATTTGGCACATCATGGAGAAGATCCTGCTAACTGTTCAAGTGGCCATGTCCCAAATATATTTTCTATTTATATTCTATTATTAAAGCCATGTCAGGCCTTTTGTTCATTAATATTTTTGGGATATATTGGCACAAGCTCATGGACCAAACTTGAGGTCAGTTGTTTGGGAATGTGTTAGAGATTGACTTGTTCCTTGTTGGGACATGCCATTGGTCTCGGGACATCAAAGGCCTGTGCAGTACCTCCACGCAGAGTTATCTAGAGTTCAGAATCTCTCAGCATTGGTATACTCATGCTCTAATAATCAAATCTTGTCATTTGGCTTCATGCTTTGTTGGTCACATGCTATTCGCACCCGCTTGTCTCTGGCTGCTTCATTGTAATTCTTTATGCCACAATTGTTTGGGACACTATGAACAATTCAGGACTCATTGGCATGAAAATGAAGAGCCATCTCTAAACCGTTTCTCAGTCTTTGATATAATGTTTCATCTTTCTTAGAATTTGGTGAATGGGAAAATGGTACAGTGTACTTAACTACATGTGTAACATGCTCATTCATCTTAGTTTCAGAGGAAAGTAAGGAATCATGATGAATGGTGCGGTTGTTTGTGGAATCTTAATGAATTTGGGAGCTCGGGGAATCTGTTACAGGAATTGGAGGCGTTCAAGGCAGTGACAGATCTCAGGTGAGTAGGTTGCACCTGCATCCTTCAAAAGTTCAGCAGACTGAAACGTTTTTGAGTTAATCCACTTCTAGGCTTTATCGTCACATATTTTTATTTTTTGGCAGCTGTGCAGAGCCTCTAATTTTTTATTTGACCCTGGAGAACTTTTCACAGATGCTGTGAGAATTAAATCTTCTTGTTTCCTTCAATCATTCAACATGGTCTCATAACACGCAATGCTAGCGTCAATCATCATTCTGCCAGATAGCATCTGAATTCCTCCCACATTTACTTAACATTCTTACAAACATGTATGTGAAGTAACATAGCATCCGTGTGATATCAGATACATTTCTGAGAGTTGAATTCTGGGAAGAGTGCAGCAGACTGATTAAGATAATGACTTGAATATTCCTTAGAGTGGAATTATCTTCTTCCTTTATCTGATCTCTCACAACATAAAAAACAGCTGGTTGGTTTTTTATACCAGTCGTAAGAGGATAGATCTAAACACACCTGTTTGAGCTTTAGGGTATTATGAGGATATTTCACTAATTTGTTTTCTGAGCACATCCAGAATGATTTCTGCAGGTGTGGGTGACACAATTGAAAAAGTTTCTTGAACAACTTTACGCTGTCCTTCGTGAGGGCTGGGATGAAATCCCAAACTCGTGACTGAGATATATAACTTCCCTTTTTCACTTCACAAGCAAATCTTTATTCTCAGATTAAACAATGCACCCTAGAAATGCCATCCTTTTGATGGGGAATGCTGTTTCATAAACACAGTTGTGAAAAGAAAGAATGTATGTGTTAACAGATTAATTGATCGATGACAATACGTATATTTTTAGACCAATTAGGACTCGAGCCAAAATAGATGCCGGTTCGTCCTCCCTGCCAAGTCTGGATCGGAGATAGCAATCGGTTGTGTGAATAGCTGGTGAAAACATTCGGCTTCTAAACATGTCCGTTGTCATCTGTGTGGCAAAAGAGTGATGGGGTCATGCAGGAATTTTTCCAAACAAAATAAAATAGCTGGATCTTGCAGATCAAATAATAGTTTCGTAACTTTTACATAACACGTTTGGGATCTTAATATGGCTGCCAGAGAAATGGCCAAACTTGCGCATAATGGCTCTGGTGTTATATAATACTGGTGGTCTGTCCACTTTGTCTTGTTATCAACAACATTTCACATCTTGATTAATTTAGCACAGCCCACAATGTAATACTAACAAACACTCTGTGTTACACTTTTAGACACATTTTACTTAAAAGAAACAATAACTCTGTAACGCGTGTTTCATTAGTGTGCCGTATGCATTTATACAGCTTGTAAAGGCCATAAATGGAACAAAGGGATTTTGATGAGTGTATTAAATGAAATATGCGGAGGTCAGTAAAACACTTAATCCAGCAGATATTGAGGAATGAAGGCATTTTAAAGGCAATATTTTATCTATGATGATCACATGTAACAGTCTGCAGCCTACTTGACAAGTTGTAAAGGTTATATTAATGAAAAGTTGAACAAACGAATAAAATGTTATTGAACAGATTTCCTACATTTCTCTTTATATCTTTCTTTTGATGATGTAACCAAGTCAAGCATGCACTTTCATCCTGTTCCTGGCAAGACAATCAAAAGGAGTTTCTGTTTGGTGATAATGTGAGGATTTTGCCATTCTAAACCAATGTGCAACACTAAGAACAACACTAACACACCTCCAGGGAAGTTTGTATTCATGCACACCCAATTTACCTTGGACAAGAGTTGTTGATATTGCTGATAAAGAAGAAGGTTCAGGCAACTCCTTTTTCCTGCAATGACAGAGGTAGTGTTTGAGGCACTTGATTAGATATCCATAAGCAGCGCTGTATATTACAATTCTTTTCTAACATATGTATGTGAAATAATCTGTGCTTGCTACTTTTGAATAGACATAAATGTAAATCCACAATGTCTAGGCATTTTCCAAATGTTTTCTGGGTTTCACTTTTCAGTTCAGTTCTGTACAGTTGATCATGGAGAATGCTGCACTATTCAAATTAAGTTAATTATTTGTTTTACATTTATAATCTAATTCTAAATATATTCTTTGTGCTGTAATGTTTATGTGGTGTTTAATTATGTATCTTGTCTGCATGGCCAGTCTGATGTATTTATCTTTTATCTGTATTTATCTAAAATGTGTATGTGTACTGTGTATATTTATTATGTATATACTCTATAAATACAGACATGCATGTATACATTTCAGAGAAATATGTTATGTTTATATATTACATATATGTAAATATTTTCAATATATATACTGTATGTGTGTGTATTTATATATGCATAATAAATAAACACACTACACATACATATATTATGTAAAAAAATATTTTATTTTGGATGCGATTAATTGTGATATTTGTGGTACTCTCCCATTCACTGCTCTTCTAGTTATCCCAACTGATGATGACTTCCGCTAAGAAACATGGAAATGTGAAAAAGTCCATTGTAATGCTGACTTGGAGCTCAATAAATAGTTGTCATTATTACCTATGTTATAAATAGTTGTGCTAATTAATGTTATCGTAGAAACCATGATACTTTTTTCTTTGACGAAAAAAGACTTTTCTTTGAAAAGTAATTGATATAATGTCTTTGCTAAATAAAATTATTACTTTCTTAAACTGACTGACACTGGCCCCAAACTGCATAATATACTGTATTGATTCGTCTTTTTTTATGGATATTTAATTATGTGTGTATAGGGAGCAGAACAGTTTTAAGAGTGGAATAGAAGTTTATTAATATTTCCTAATGCTGAACCTTCATCTATCATGTTAAGCTTGTATGCAGCTGGAGAAACTTGAAAGTGGAGAATAGTTTCCCAGTTTTCTAAAGAATTAGCTTCTGAAAAGAATGGCTATTCACATTAAGGCATCTGACTGAGTCAGTGGAATGTGAGGTAGAAAGGTCAGAATGAGGGTTAAGAGTTGCACGCATAACAATTAGGAAAAAAAGCATTTATTAACTGACTTTAGTTAATTTGACTAAACTGAGTGCAACATTGCTCCAAATGCATCCTTGTGAGAGTTCAGTGGATAATGACTAATGGAGTGTTGGTGTGGTTTGTGAAGAACTGCCCTTCAGGTATGAGCACAGCCGAGCGAATGACACCACAGAGACACAACTGTTGATTAATATATCCCGTAATATATCCCCTATCACATAGCACAGGTCTTCCCAAATGTCTAAAGCGTTTCTGTCCCACAGATGCAGATTCGGAAGGAACATTTAATGAGGTTCTCCAGACAGTGGACAGGCACTCCCTTGTTATTAGTTCATGACAGCAATTTACAATGAGTGATACTCCCATGACTAATGAGACGACAGGATCATGATGTTGATTGTCAGGTCAAACAGCAAGCAGTAGAGAAATTGTAGACAGACAGCTTGTTTGTGAAGTCATATGGCAGTCTACATATGGGAGTGGAACGTATTTACATTCAAATGATAATTAATTTACAAATCCAAAAACCACAAACCCCAGAATCTACATATGAAGTGAATTATCTAGATTCAGTCATATTTACTGAATAGCAAGATGTTTTGGGTTTGCCACTGCGTGTAGACCTTGCTGATGTCTTCTTTTAAGCAGTGAGTCAGTAGTTTAATCCAATTTGTTTATGTTGCTTGTAATGGCAATACATGGATTTTCAAGATACTTTCTGTTTTTGAGCTCATCTTATCAAGCTTCATTCGTTTTGATAACATTGCCATATAATTTCACAGACAGGTTGTACAAACATGTATTCAAAGACTTCAGCAAAGTAATCTTTAATGAAATGCAAAAGACAGCTTTTGAAATACATTATTGAATATCTGCAGCATGAATTATGGACTGAAGAATATTCATTTAGCCAACACTTATAGCTGAAGTGTAATGTATATCATAAATGTCTGAGATTCTCTAAACAGTTGATCTTTTAAGTACAGAAATCTAAAATGTACAGACAAACGGAGAGACTTATATATTCACACAGAAAGCAATGAAAGGACACGTTGAGTACATTGGCGTCTGAGCCTCTTTTGGGGAACGTCCAGGGCAGGGGCACTAATTAACCAAACTGAAATGTCCCAATTCTGCTGTGGCTGAACTATGTGACCACAGACCTGTCAACCCTTGCACTTGGGTCAGCACGTGTGGACCCACATTTTCTCCACCAGCAGCTTCTTTGTCTCCGCAATCAATGGGATTTTTTTATCAAAAAAAAAAAGAAAGAGTTCATAATACTTTGTGTGAATGTTCTGTATTCACTGCCGTCTGAACCTCTTTTCAGCATACATTTGTCCTGTCCATTTACTTGACCTGGGCAACAAGCCAGAGGCATTAATGGACCGGTGCTAAGTATGTCTCCACTTACTAGTTCTCATCCTTTACACTGAGTTTGACTGGATAAATGAAGGAATGGATCATCAACTGCTCATTCAAGTGTGTACTGAGACAGACAGGGCAGAAGCTGTTGCAATGAGATGACTAGCCGTTGGAGAAGTAACATTCGCCCTTTTTGTCCTGAGCTATTATTTGCACTGGTCTGTTATTTCTGTCAAAGCAGCCTGTAGGAGCCGTCCTAAGAACAGCATCTCTCCAGGATCACTCGAGTCCTCAGTTAGCCTCTAGCCTGTCCCAGTCCTCTGCTCTCATTCAGAAGCATCTTTTGAACAAAGAAACAAAGAAGCTTGCCTGTTTATACATACATATTGGAAGGGTTAGTTTCTAATAGTAAAACAACTGGATGCTTTTGCATCTGAATGTTCAATAAGAACATCCTAACAATCCCCATACACAGATTGGCTTCATCACTGGTCTCCTCTCTACCAATAAGCTGGTGTGTGGTGGGCGTTCTGGCGCAATATGGCTGCCGTCGCATCATCCAGGTGGATGCTGCACACTGGTGGTGGTTGATGAGATTCCCCTTCAATGTAAAGCGCTTTGAGTACCCAGAAAAGCGCTATATAAATGTAACAAATTATTATTATGATCTGTACAGTGAGGACATCTGTGTGTGTATGTGTGTATAGATGGATGGATAGATGTACTGCAAATACATTTTGACACACTATCGGTCAATATGAATGTTTTTGAAAGACGTCTTTTATGCTCACCAAATACTGATACTGATTCTTTAATACTGATATTTACTAATATTTGATGGTCAGTTATTATCAAATGTTATTGGTGCTCAATTACTAATAATGGTTATTACGATAAACGTTTTTGCTGCTTAATATGTTTGTGAAAACTTTTTCTTTAATGAATTAAATGAATTTCAAAAGAACAGCATTTATTTAAAATATAAATATTTTGTAACATTATAATTGTCTTCACTGTTGATCAATTTAATGCATCCTTGTTGGATAAAAGTTTATTATTATTATTTAAAAACTTGCTTATGCTTACCCAAAATTCATAATGGTAGTATTGTAACGGTAATATAATGGTAATATAAAAATATTACGCAGCACAACTCTTTTCAAAATGAATAATAATAAGAAATGTTTCTTGAGCACCGAATCGTTATATTGTAATGATTTCTGAAAAATAATCTTATTTGTGATTTAATGTATCAAATATTCAAATATTTTATTTCACATATTAAATGTTTATTGATTGCCATAAACATTATTTTAACCACTTAGCTGGGTTATTGTAATATGAGATTTGAAGGGGTGAGCCTTAGAAAGCATCAGGAAATATGGTACGCTGTATAATAGTTGTCCCATGGCAAATCATGTTAAAAAAAATGCTCAAAATGCTATTGATAATATACACATTTTGGAGGACATACAACTTTAGAGAAACCTACATTTAAAAGTCTTTAAACTGCAATACCTGCAGTCCTGAGCTGGAAAACTGGAAGAGGGCCAGGGGGAAGAGATTTATGGTTTTGGGCTCGAGTATGTGGGAGCCGCTTTGTAGTTAGTAGGTTTTTTTCCCCAGGAGGTGCTGAATCTGTGTAAAGACGACCACACTTCCATGAAAGCACAATTCATCCTGGCATTGTAAAAGCCTTAATTTGCATGTGCTCATTATTTACCTCTCATGATTGCCTAATCAAAACAAAGAGCCTGAGTGAGAGAGAATATCCTGGGATGAATTGTGGCCAGCTGTTCACTGTGTTTCAAAGATATTTTCACACCTCACATCCTCTAAAATTTCACCTTTTGTCTTGAAATTCAAAAGGCCTGATACCGTGAAGTGTTTCTGCAGAGATCAGCGGCACATGAAAAGAGATTAACCATTCCTGTCAGTTGTTGAAACTTTTTCACTTAACTCTCCCTGTGGATTTGAGCGGTTTTCCAGGGATCTGAGGTTGGCTGCTGGAAAGCTGTAGAAATCCCCTTTCACATACACTTACATTCTTTCATTTGCTGACTTTTTTCTTTTAAACTTTACTGGTAAAAGGTGTTGATCATTCAAAACTGCAATTCGTTAGGAACAGAGGATCATGAAATGATTTTGGCTGTTGTAAACCTGCAACCTTTTTGACCAGTTAAAGAGGTAGTTCACTCAAATATGAAAATTTGCTTGAAATTTACTCACCCTCCAGTCCATCAGTTAAAGTCTTGTAAAGCGAAAAGCTGCGTATTTGACACAAATCCATCATTAAACTGTTTTAAACTTCAAACCATTACTTCAAGCTTAAATATGAATCATCTCTTCATGTATTGCTTTCTCCAGTGAAAAAAAGAATCTAATCTGAATAAGGAGAGAAATGCGCACAGATCAAGCATGGTTTACAAGCTTAAAAATCCAAAACGTTTCTAAATAAATATGTTGGTGGATTTTGGTTTCACTGGAGGAAGCATTATGGACTTATTATTATGGATTTGAGTCATGTGGATTACTTGTGGTGTTTTTATCAGCTGTTTGGACTCTCATTCTGATGGCACCCATTCACTGCACAGGATACACTGGTGATAATGAAATTTCTCCAAATTAGTTCTGATGAAGAAACAAACTCATCTAGGTCTTGGATGGTCTGCTGGTGAGTAAATTTAAGCAAATATATATTTTTTAGTGGACTACTCCTTTAAGACTTCCTAACAAAAACACATTCAGTTTAACATTAAAGGGGTAATTTAATGCCCATTTTCCACAAGTTGATATTATTCTTTAGGGTCTCAATGAAAAGTTTGTAACATCGTTTGGTTAAAATGTTTCATTGTTAGCGTAAAAAACACATTTTTTAGCCTGTCAAAAAAGCTATTTTCAGAGCAAGCCATATTGTGTCATTCTCCTTTAAATGAGAAAGAGCTCTGCTGACCACGCCCCTCTCTTCCCAGCCGCTCTCTGAGGGACTGTTTACTTCAGCCGCATTCATGTGAAACTTACTAATTAGCTCATTATTAGGAAAGGTGATTTGCAAAGATTAATTTAAAAAACCTTGTACGGACTTCTTCTGTAGATGGATCACGGATGATTTGCGCGAACATATATGCATTTAGGTAGATTGAGGGCGCATTCCCTTCAAAACCAAACGTAATCCTCTTCAGTCGCTCAGATGATGGGAGTAAACGACTAAAGTTACAACAATGTTCATTATTACATCCAACAACAAAACCCCTCAATCTCTTAGGAGTCATTCTTGTCTACATCTGCGGAGAAACAACTGATGACAGCTCACTCAGGGCGGGTCTGAGGTAAGACACCAGCACAGTTGCCAACTCTCGCGAGACAAATAAGCAACCGCAGCTTCAAAAACAAGCCCAATATTTTTTATGATGATTTATTATCATCAATATTATTTATTATAAATTATTTATTATCAATAAATGAGCCTGTAACATATTAAACTGAAACCACTCTTTTATCTGAAAAGTTAAAACAGAAGGTACTTTACAAAAATTAGCAACTTACAACAAAATTGGGAACAAAACTAATCTACAATCACATGTGAGCAGAATAGGATTGGAGAGATGGAAAAGGAGAAAAGCACAAGAGCTTCAAAGGGGGAGCTGTAACATAGCCACCCATTTATAGCCTAAAATATAAAGGGGTCATTCTATGGAAATGTCCATTTTTCTGTCCCTAGCCTTAAAATAAATATTACACTTGAAAAACACTTGGTTACATTTTTTTATATTTAAAAATTAAACAGTGTTATTTGAATGAGCCATAAATGTGGCAGTATTTGTTTTTTAATAATTATGAAGAATTCCAAGCACTACAAAACTGCTCGTCCCCACAGCCAGAAAGTGCTTTATTTTGAGATCAAAAACAGGGTTTTCTACCATTTAAAATAAATAATGGATATATTACTATCAAATAAATGAAATAAAAACTAAATGCCAAATAAATATATATAAAAAATATTATATTAAATTATACTATATATTATATAAAAAATAAAATGTTATGTGTATTATCATTTATGTGTATTCATGAAGCCAAAGACCAGATTAAACTTCTAAACTATCTAAGCTAACAGAGTGTGTTAAAAATTTAAAAGATTGGATGACCAATAATTTTCTCCTATTAAATTCAGATAAGACAGAGATATTACTTATTGGACCTAAAAACAGTACACAGAATATCTTGGATCACAATTTGCAACTAGATGGAAGTACTGTTACTTCCTCTACAGTCAAAAATCTGGGTGTTATATTAGACAGCAACTTATCTTCTGAAAATCATATTTCCCATGTTACAAAAACAGCATTCTTCCATCTTAGAAACATTGCCAAGCTACGGAATATATTAACTGTTTCTGATGCAAAAAAGCTATTTCGTGCATTCATGAGTGACCTCCAGACTGGACTATTGTAATGCACTGCTAGGTGGTTGTCCTGCATCTTCAATAAACAAGCTACAGATAGTAGAAATGCTGCAGCTAGAGTCCTTACCAGGTCAAGAAAATATGATCATATTACTCCAATTTTACAGTCTCTGCACTGGCTACATATTAAGTTCATTATCAGTTACAAAATATTATTGCTTGCCTATAAAGCCCTAAATGGTTCTGTCACGGAGGGGTGAGAGCAATCACCGTAAAACAGAGGTCTGGGTCCAAATGCAGGTAAGCACACTATTTAATAAACAAAAAGGCCAACAAGGCAAAAAACAAAAACAAGATACAAACGGGACACCACAGGCGGCAACACAGTGCTGGTGTCCTAGAGAGCATGGAACAGATGACTCGACATTAACAACAATCATGCATGAATACAATATAGCCAGGCAGAGTGGTGAGTGAGAAGGAATATAAAGACAGTGTAGTGGAAGAGGGCCTGGGGACAGAGGCAGCCACGGGTGCCAGGGTGGGGCAGAGCAGGAGGCCAAGGCAGGGCAGGCAGAGCAGGAGGCAACCAGGGTGGAGCAGAGAGCCCCACTTGAGGGGAGTGAGTTCCTGAGTATTCCCATTCTGGAGAAGGCTCTGTGGGCTCCCGGAACAGAGCAGGCTCTGTGGGCTTCCGGAACGGAACGGACTGTGTGGGCACCCGGAACGGAGCGGACTGCATTGGCTCACGGAACGGATCGGGCACTGGAGCGGACTCTGTGGTCTCACGGAACGGAACGGGCTCACGGAGCGGACTCTGTGGGCTCACGGAACGGAACGGGCTCTGGAGCGGACTCTGTGGGCTCACGGAACGGAGCGGGATCTGGAGCGGACTCTGTGGGCTCACGGAACGGAGCGGGATCTGGAGTAAACTCTGTGGGCTCACGGAACGGAGCGGGCTCTGGAGCGGACTCTGTGGGCTCACGGAACGGAACGGGCTCTGGAGCGGACTCTGTGGGCTCACAGAACGGAGCGGGATCTGGAGCGGACTCTGTGGGCTCACGGAACGGAGCGGGATCTGGAGTAAACTCTGTGGGCTCACGGAACGGAGCGGGCTCTGGAGCGGACTCTGTGGGCTCACCGACTGGAGTGGGCCCAGCAGTTGACTTCACCCTGAAGGCTGAGCCACTCAAATTCAGAGCCAGATTGATGTTGCGACTCCTCTGGAACCCAGTAAGGCATCTGGGATCTGAAGGGCTCACCCAGGCCTCCCCAGAAGGTGATCATGAGGCAGGTCTTTTCCATAGCCGACTGGCGAGCCACTCCCATGAAATCCCTGGCATAATCCTCAATTCTCTGGTCTACCTGGCGGACATTAAGAAGCTTCCCTGCTGGACCCATTCTTGCTGGCTATATTCTGTCACGGAGGGGTGAGAGCAATCACCGTAAAACAGAGGTCTGGGTCCAAATGCAGGTAAGCACACTATTTAATAAACAAAAAGGCCAACAAGGCAAAAAACAAAAACAAGATACAAAACGGGACACCACAGGCGGCAAAACAGTGCTGGTGTCCTAGAGAGCATGGAACAGATGACTCGACATTAACAACAATCATGCATGAATACAATATAGCCAGGCAGAGTGGTGAGTGAGAAGGTAATATAAAGACAGTGATAATGGGGAACAGCTGAGGGTGTGATGAGTGACAGGTGGATGGAGTTTAGGGAAATGAGTCCAGGAAGAAGGGAGATGGCGACATCGGGTGGTGAGAGGGAGGAACACCGTGCCTGGACTCATGACAGGTTCCTGCATACCTAACTAATCTTCTATCACGCTACAATCCAACCCGCTCCCTAAGGTTGCAAAACTCTGGACTCTTGGTAGTACCTAGGATAGCAAAGTCCACTAAAGGAGGTAGAGCTTTTTCATATTTGGCTCCCAAACTCTGGAATAGCCTTCCTGATAATGTCCAGTGTTCAGATACACTCTCTCTGTTTAAATCTAGATTAAAGACACATCTCTTTATCCAAGCATTCATGTAAAATCCCGTGGTAACTAGGAATTACACAAGCTTCAGTCCGGATCCAACCCTTAAATGATCTGAGATGACCGAACACTTAAGAAGAGATGATGCCAATCCCTCGGAGGACCTCAGAGGAAGCCAACCATCAGCGATTATACTGAATTAACCAAATTTTGCCATAAGATTAATTATATTGAGTTTCTATGATATAAATCTATTTTAGAAACTTAATTTCCTGTGAAGTTGCTTTGCAACGATTGTATCGTAAAAAGCGCTATACAAATAATCTTGAATTGAATTGAATTAATCTAATAATGTGGTCTAAGTTTAAATGTTAAAAAAATAAATACATTTTAAGGACCGTAAGTCTTAACCCCCAATTTAACCCTTTATGTGCAAACGTCTACACCAATACGCTCTGCTGTATTATAATAAAAAAACAATGAAATTGTTTAACCTGCAATTTTTTGTGTGTACCGGCACTTCTGACATGTTGCCGGTACTCAGAGTAAAATCGTCAGGGTCTAGGTGATTAGGCTATATGATCCCATACATGATTAGAAATTATATAGAAACTATGTAAAGCACACTACCCAGGCTGGATCACCTCTCATCTCGACCCATCACGTGAATGAACACAACAGAATGGTCTGTGTATGACGTCAAAGTACCGTGAGAGCCATTCGAGCATAGGATCCACCTGCTCTCTTATCGCTCTCGTGGTATTTTGATGTCATACACTGACCATTCTGCCTTAAAGTCGACTATTGTGTGTGGATTCGAGAAGGGAAGGCGGTGTCAGGGAAGACGTGCAGAGTTGTAGAATAATAATTAATTATTGATTACTAATTTGAATCAGTACTTTATAACGAAAATCATATCTTAGAATGAAAAGAAGCAGGCTTTTGCAATCACATAATTTTAAACCGTAAACTCCTGGAAAGTCCAAGGATCCAGTGTCTTGAACTGGAATTCAAACAGCTGCAACTAGAGCCAGTGCAAGGAGACAGAGAGGTAGTAACATGGGCTCTCTTCAGATGTCAGTTGAAAATTATTATTTTCAGCTTATTTGGCTTAAAAGCAAGAGTGTTTATAATGTGATTATGATGGTCAGCTAGAAGAGCATTGCAGTAGTCCAGCCTAGGGCAGTCGTTGGCCTAGAGGGGCAGTCGTTGGCCTAATGGATATTGGCTTGGACTTGAAAGAGGTAACCCAATTGTGGGTTCGAATATACTCCGACAGGAAGTACGACTGCTAAGTAAATTAATAAATGCTCAAATAAGTGTGTGTGCTTGGATGGGTCGGTTGAGAGAACACTTTCACTCCTCATTGAGCACTCTGATTATAGGGTGGTTGTGACAAATAAAGCTCATCCGATCTCATCCGATATAAACAACTTGTAAGGCTCAGCACCCACCTATATGACTCACTATTAAAAAGTGTACATCCCCAGTCAGAGGAGATCTGCAGGAGTTTGGCGCCTCGTGGTACCATCACAGAATGCAGACTCAAAGTTAGAATTTGGCAGTTGAATGAGTCTTAAGGAGATCAAATATAGTTCCAAGCTCAACTGAAAACTCATCTCTTTCAAACTGTATCTTGACTATATATAAAAAAAAAAAAGATACAAAAAAATCTTTCACAAAATCTCATCTTTCTCTTTCTGTGAATGATTCAAATGCAGATGTGTGTGGCAGTGTATTTATTCTGAACAATTCTGAGACTTGGTGTTCTGGCACTTCCTCTGTATGTTCCTCTTCACACTGATCACATCGCTTCTCATCACAGTTGCAAAAGTAGTGCACATTTGGATAAAGCGTCTGCTAAATCTAAATGTAAATGGAAATGTAAAGTAAATGTAATTATATTCCCTCTGTCCTTCCCAAACACAGTTCAGAATGGTTTACGAAACCTAAATTCAGTTGCCGCTATTTTTTGTTTGTTTTATACTTCAATGTAGTTGTTTAGAGTGACATGTTCATGTTCATCCATCCATGGCAATGTCTATTATTTTACAAAATAGTGTTGTCCTGGCTCATGAAATGTCTCTTCATAAGG
Source organism: Gymnocypris eckloni scoliostomus (assembly GCA_027564155.1). Lineage (NCBI taxonomy): Eukaryota > Metazoa > Chordata > Actinopteri > Cypriniformes > Cyprinidae > Gymnocypris > Gymnocypris eckloni. The sequence goes on along the minus strand of CM050422.1, from coordinate 17,910,624 downwards.
ACCAATGAGTAGAGTTAGCTCTAAAGTCAATGTCATTAGCTGTAACAGCAATGATGTAAAACATTCTGTAAACATGTATGACTTCTAAAAATATTTGTACTCACAATTTCCACATGGAATATTTTTTAGAGCTTGCCATAACTAGAAAATGTATAAAGTTACAAGATTCACTTTTCCAGTTCTAGAAATCAATCATATTTAAAATTAGGATTTCATTTATCGTTTTTTAAGACCGTTGTTGAGAGAGTAATTAAAATAAGAAATATCTGTTTTTGCTTATTTTAAAGCTTGTTATTCATTTTTTATTATTTTAATGCATCTTAAGGCTGCGGGCCTTAAAATTACAATTCAGTACAAGTATTTATTTTCAATATTACTTAGGTAAAGTTCAAATTCAATTCAATTTAATACACCACTGATTCCTTTTAACCACAAGCCGTCTGTCATACTATCCTCAAGCATTAGGGATATGTCTATGTCTCCTTTTTACACAATCTGTTAAACAAGTTCACAGAGGTCATGCATTGTTTTAATGATTTTGTCTTTGGTCAACAAGACAATTCAATATGAAAGAAAAAGGACATACAAAACAGTCAAATATTACAATACAATAAAGTATGTAAATACTGCAGTTGTTACGAACTGCCAATCAAATAGCCAATCATAATAGAATCATAAGAGATTGTTGAATAAATAGTTGACTGCGAGGGGAACAGTTGAAAGATTTGAGCTGGGAATGATTTTTCTCACCACAGAGCAGTGAAGAGCACTTTTCTAGAGTGGACGACGTGCATACTTCAGACTTGACTGAAACCACATGTCTGAAGCTCCATCAAATGGAAATGTTTTCACATCTGCTGCTTGGAAAAAGCCTGTGAAAATGAATTAGTATCTAGCAGATTTTCAGTTCATGTGATAGATGTACAAGCATTGAGCAAGTCAATGAGAAAGCCAACAAGAAAGCCACAATGCGGTAAAAGTAATTTCTTACTGCATGCTTAAACAGGTTGAAATCAGCATGAAATCAATATTAACAGTTCAGTATATTGCAGTATAAATGTTTTTTTCTTCTGTGCACATCATTAGTTTTAATGATAGATTTGTTGTTTTCTCTTCACAAGACAGATTGGCTGGAGTTGTGGGAATTACTTGGGGATTATTGTGATGCTTTTATCAGCTATTTGGATTCTGATTCTGACGGCACCCATTCAATGCAGAGGATCCACTGGTGAGCAACTGATGTAATGCTAAATTCCTCTAAATCTGTTCTAGTGAAGAATCAAATCCATCTACATCTTAGATGGCCTGAGGTTGAGTATTTTCAGCAAATGTTTATTTTTGGGTGAACTGATCTTTTAACAGTATCAGTTTAGTTTCCATGCTTTACATTAGCATGAAAAAGGTCCAGCATCACAGATGTTCCAGAGGTGCACTGATTTGTCACCGTCATGACGAACTAAACACCAGGGAGCAGCTGTTTGAGCCCCAGAGGTCACCTTGATCTAGAGATAGGTAGGAGGCTGGTGGACGTCAACATCCCACCACATGAAAAAGCCTATTGATTGAAGAAGCTACCTCTGATGCCTCTATGACTCATCTATAGGAAAGGAGCGATAGGAGCCGCAGGAAGATCAAGGGCAATAAAAACACTGCATTAAACATGGAGTTTTCCTGTTAATTCCACTCATCTATTGTACCACTAAAGCTGAGAGCATTACTGTGATTCTCATGTGAAAGTTTGTTTAGTTATCACATCAAAGCATCTGAAATGATTGTCACATGGGATGCACATTATCCTATCATCTTGCTGACACATCCTACTGCTCTGGAACCACTGAGGAAATTAGCTTGTTTATGACTTACTTTTTACATTGTTTAGTCCATGTGGCCTGCACATTTCCTCCAAACGGCTGCATTTGCCCTTCCGGATGGAGTACATGCTCTTTTTCCGAGGTCATGCAGTTGTATTCTTGAATATGGCGTGAGCATTGTGAATGTGTAACCTCACACTTCTCTGTAGCAGGTTCCCAGACTCCAGAGGAAGCAGCACGGATTAATATGCGTTTTCAGGGTGAAGACTCTTCGCCTCTCTCCTTGTCAGCTGTGGCCATCGCTGCTTTGGTAAGACACACGTTTTATACAGAGATAATGAAATGTTTATAGAAAACAGGTGGACATTAAATGAGTTCCACAGTGTCAGTCTCAGCTGTGTCCCATTGTGTGTGAGCTAAAACATCCAAGAAATCTGAACACATGAGCTCCTAAAATCTTTCTCCATTGATTTACGTAAGATGTGGTGTCTGTATGCCTTAATGCAAGTATACCAGAGTTTTGGTTGTTTATTTGTGTACTAGTCTCTAAGTAGTGGACTGACTAGGGTGTTTTTTAATTAACATTATATAAGAGTTAATAAATTGCACTCAAGCTAAATTAAAATCTTTTATCTAAATTTATATTGTGAACTTGTGAAAGGAAGATTTGGCGAGGAAGAACATTTCAAACCAAAATACCAGCTGGTCATCAAGTTTATGGCCTCCTATTAATAGCATTCAAGAGCCAACAATATATTTTTTCTATAAATAACAATTAAATACAATTTCTATATCCATTTTACAGTAAATTACTAGTTATTAGCTAAATAGTTGTAATCAGCTAAGTTTTTTTTAACATAAAAAAAAAAGTATTTACCCGCTATAAGGGGTATGACTATTCATTATATATATGTATATATATATTAGTGGGCGGTGTCAATTATCGTATTTGTGTACAGAATTTACTACAATATTTTATAAAGTCTTAAGGTTCATATTTGATGTCTATTTTGTGATAGAAGTAGTATTTTGACAGAAAGTTAGAAATATGGGTTAGGAAAATGTATCAAAAATCTAATTGGAGTTTGTGTGTTAGGTGGCTATTTTTGGTATGGTGCCTAAATAAACTCACAGGAATGTCACTTTTTGTGATATCAACTTCCAATTATGAACATAACTTAGTTAGACATATGCATTTGATTTTATAGCAATTTGTTGATACCAAAATATTTATCAAAATATTTGATATATATTTTTAGTACAGTACATTTTCTTTATAGTAAACAAACTTTTACTTGGGGATTATTGTGATGCTTTTATCAGCTATTTGGATTCTGATTCTGAGTGCACTTCAATGCAGAGGATCCACTGGTGAGCAACTGATGAATACAACCACATTATAATAATACTTTGAACACGAAATGTCATGAATTTATAATTGAGTCTAATACATTTCTTAGGGTGGCTTTGACCAAAGAAATACTTCAAGTGCTTGTGTTCTATAAATTACTCTCCTGAAATGAAGAACTAATCCAGATGCTTCATGCTAAACAATCTGACGTCATTTCCATTCTTGAAGTCCTGAACGTTTACTGTGACGTCACAGCTCAGAGAAGAGTAACATCTCCCACCGCATGCTTTTTTTACAGCGGTGCGGAGAGCAAAGTTGTGAAAGAGACTACGCAGAAGGAATCCCCTCATACCTCACTTTATCTCTTTCCCACAGATGAATACTTATTGACACAGCTAGATGTGTGGGCAGCTCCGTTAGAGGATGTCTGCATACGTGGGTGCTTGCGTACGTGTGTTTATACCATTTTGCGTCCATAACGTCCCTGTTGGAGCGTGCACGAATGCATCTCACTTCTATCTGTGGCTAGATGTAACGGATGAAACATTCCTTGACCACACTATGTGGGCACCATCAGCATCATTATCATCATCCCTGAGACATGGAATGGACTGCAGGGTGTAGGTACACACAGTGTGAGGGCCACTAATATGAGAATGACACCTCTCTACCCACACATAGCATGTTCCTCACCAATCAGAGTCACTCACAGAGGCATGCAGGGTGGGCGGCCGTATCACGCAGGCTAAGTAATGAAGGTGTTGATGGAGAACACCACCGTTTTCACACGTCACGCCGGGCAGATTGGTCATATGGTGAAAATAAAATGACCTGTGTCATCAGTACACATATACAGAAATAGATCACATGAAATGGTACCGTTTTAATTAATCAACATGTTCCCCGAAGGCTGCCTACCGGTGTCCACAAGGTCCATTTTTGTGATTAAGCCTGTATTTCTATAATGATTGCACCCGCTCCCAAAACACACACGCACACACTGAACCACGCGCCCAATTACCAGGTCTCTTATTAGCTTTAGATTAATGATCCCCTGAGGCTTCTTTTGTGTGAAAGAGTGCAGCCCCACCAACCCACACACTGCTCACACACATGGGCATTTTAATTGGCAGCAAAATCCAACCATAGTAATGCTCTTACAAGTCTGAGTCATCCTCACAGCACTGCATGCAAAACACAGCGCTATTAACTTTCAAGTGCATTTGTGTGTTGATAGTTCGATATGCTTTCTAATGTGAGGAACGATAAGGCTCGGGCGATTTTCAATGATTTGCTTTTAATGAACTGTAAATGCTTCTAAAAAAAAGGAGCATAGATGGGACAAGTGTGTACTCCATTAACCCTTTTATTTGACCTGTAACCAGACTTTAAAGGAACACTTTTTGCAACTCCCCTAGAGTTAAACAGTTGAGTTTTACAGTTTTTGAATCATTCGGCTGATCTCTGTGTCTGGCGGGAGCACTTTTAGCTTAGCTTTGCATATATAATTAAACCGGATTAGACCATTAGCATCTCGCTCAAAAATGACCAAAGAGTTTCTATATTTTTGATATGACGCAGCGCGTGAAAATAGTCCCCAGCTAGGTAACTAGTTATGATATAGCTGGGGACTACTGTCAGGCGCTGCGTAATATCATTGCGCCTGCTGCATGCATGGTACGGCAGCAAAGTCCCTTGATTATTACGCCGGAATGAGAGTAAAGTTCCTAGCCAAATTGGCCTAGAAAAACACAACTTTTCCTTTTCCGTCGGTCTTAGTACACCATGTAACTACAGAAGAGTCAAGCTTTAAATAGGAAAAATATCGAAACTCTTTGGTAATTTCTGAGCGAGATGCTAATGGTCTAATCCGATTCAATGATCTATGCTAAGCTAACCTAAAAGTGCTACCGTCAGACCCGGAGATCGTCTGAATGGATTCAAAAACGGTAAAACTTAACTGTTTGACTCCAGGGGAGTTGTAAAATTAGCTTATTTCCCCAAAAAAGTGGAGTGTTCCTTTAAGGCTCTCTATCGCCATCTGTGGATGAGACATCAAATTGTAAGTTACTTGGACCTTCTTTACTTATGGACATGATGTAAACATGCAAGGACCAATAATGGGAGACTGAAATTTCCCACTAAATTTAACCCAACAGGTCTAAATAAGAATCATTATTTTAGGATTACCATAGAGATCTCCAAAGTAAAAAGGCAAGGAAGCAATTGTGAACGTGTTTCGAAAAGTTTTACAATAGTGTACCTATTTTTAAGAAAATAAGGGTTTAAAAAAAATCTTATAACCTTATATTTATGCTAATATAGACAGTTTCAACGGCAACAACATAAACAAACGTTACTGTGCATGCGTGTTTTTGTGGCCCTAACTTAACTTCTGGTAGACATCCAAATAGAATCAATAAAAACAGCTAAGTCCCTCTGGAGTAGATTCTTTTTTCATAACAGGCAAAATGTTTTTGCTTCGTAAATCAGACGGACTGAGATGCAGCGATAACTACTTAGACGGACTTTTCAAAATGCAAATTCACTCTCTGCCAGCAGGAGACGCTTAAAAGCAGGAGAAATAACGTTAGAGGTTTGCGCCCGGTAAGGGCTGTAAACTAAGCTTACAAATGCTGCTTTATCAGACATATAACATGCAAGATGAAATGAAAATGACATCAAACATTTTCTAAAGACAGTGTTCCTTCAGAAATACAGTGATATAAAAACACCTGCGCCTCATTTTGATTTTTAAACGTGCATTACGTGCTTATGTTTGTTCAACAAAGCCTTTTGGAAAAGTTTTGATATTGTGGTGGGTCGCCACAAATAAATGTATGTATGTGAATCACAGCACAACAACCTGAGCCCAACTTCATTACTAATCACTTTAACTGTGTTTGTAGCCTGGGCCACTAACAGCCCGATATACAAACACAGACCGGAAGTTAACTTCGGTCTGGGCGCATGCGCCCGATGAAACCGTCTATACCAAAAGCTACCAAAATCTCCTTTGTATTTATACTGATGTACTGATACAACCATAAAAATACAAGCGATTCATCGTAATAGTTTTCACCATAAACTCCAAAACTTGTCAATTGTAAAGTATTTTACAGTTAATTTACATATACTGTGATGTTAAACCATAAAAATGTCACCGTTTATGGTGGTGTATAAGGTAACTTACAGTTAGTCTATTAACAGGTTTTTACCGAAATATGATCTACATTAGTTGAGAGAAAATGTTAAAAGGTTAAGGTTGTTTACTGTTTAATTCAGTGCATCTCCACTTCATTTCTTAAAGGCATAGTTGTTGACTTTGTATATTGTCATTTTTACATTAACTCTCTATTTAGCCCTGTTGTAATACACTATGTTTGAATGAAACATAAAAATGAAAGACTACACTGCACATGTTGCCAAAATGAAGTTATGATCAAGAAACCATGTGGTGCCAGAGACCTCGATGCAGAACAGGTTCGGAGGATCAAAGGCAGATACATTTACCCGTTTCCTTCTGTGCATTTGTGAGACAAGCATATGTGCCAGTAAGTACAGGATGGAGGATGTCTGAAGGGAATAAAATGGTTCAGTTTTTGCTGAGGGGGAACTCAAATAAAACCACACAGCTGACTCAGACACCCTACATCCAACCACAACACACAATCTGCTGCCATAGAGCATTAGAGTATTACACCTGGGCACACAACCACAGATTTACAGTCTCACCCCACCAGTCTCTGCAGCCGTGTCATTGACCGCAAACACAAACCCACTGGCACTTGGAAACAGCTCGTTTTGTCTAACTTACTGTCAGTGTGAGTATGATTCCTATAGTCATCTTCAGGCAAACATTCTCCTGGCATGATTGTGATATCGCTTGAGCATCATGTGCACCTTTTACGTCTGTCCCACCTGTTATCGCGAGTGATGAGTTTTGAGCAAATCACTCCATAAGGGTTTGAGCAAGGTCCTGTTCTTTCCATTAACATGCTATCAGATCAAGTCAAGTGGATCATCACCCAATCACAACACGAAGAATTTACATTTGTGAACATCAACCAGCTTCTGTATGTAGGTAGAGCTGCACAATTAATTGAAAACATAATTGTGATTACAATTAACTAATCATAAAAATTGACTATTAGCATTCTATTTGCCAATGTGCTAAATGTTTCTATTTAAAACACGCTTTTGCAATGTTGAGCATCATAGCCAATCACAGATGAGCAAATGAATGCATAGGTCAATCGGAGGCATTTAAATTAGTTGCTGTTCAGAAGAATACCAAATAAGTTTTGTTCACCACGCACACACTCTACAAATGCTGTAAATATGCTTCATATTAGGGGTGCTTCATATACCCCTTCATAGGGGTGAAAGAAAAAAAATAATTCTCCAATGCATCACGATTCTCTCTTCAATGATTCTGAATCGATTCTGAGCTTGCCCTCCCATCACCCCAAAGAAAAAACTTCCCAAAGAACCCAGCATTAAGGGAACAGTGGATGCAGTTTGTTTCTCCGGGCAGCAACGGAGTTGTGAAAGTGTGTTTGTTTTTGTTCATGGAATTTCGGTGACGAATGTAAAAAAAAAAAAAAAAGAAAAATGAAGTCAAAATGCATGTGATATTTTTCTAAATTAAATGATCCTTCAAGAATAATTGCATGAAAATGTATCATGTCTGTTCCGTCTGCATCATCTCAGCGAGCTCCGAGGGGGGTGGCTTCCCCCTCCATACAGCCATACCGATTGCGTACTGGGGGGGGTCCCCCTTGGTAGAAATCGTGATCGCGTTCCCCTCGGTAGAAATCACGTTCCCCCCTGGGGAGGCCCCCACATCGTCGGGTCCTTAGAATAGTCCTAACCCCCCCTTTCAGAGTGGATGAGAAACATTTGGAAAACACTAGTGTGGATGGAGAGCATTTTAAAACAAAAACGGCATTTTCGAATGTATCCGGATTGATGTAGACGTAGCCTTAGAAATAGGACAATCTTCATCACACCGCTGTGATGCATTTGGCCTTGGAAAAGGTGCATCCCCTTAAATTTTGATACAGCTTATGCTCTTTTATTTGAACTTCATAATGTAATAAAAATTTCATACTGGGCCTTCTAGTAAAAATTTTGATTTTCAAAATAGGCTTCGACTTTTTAACTTTCTTAATGTATGTTTTGATTTTATTGTGTGCAATTCTTTGGTCAATGTTTGATCCAATCAACTGAATTAAAATCAAGTTCTGCCCAACACATGAATGGCATTATTATGAATTCAATGTAATTATTAGAAATAATAATTGTAATTATTTAAATAAAACAATATAATTGTAAATAGACGCTTTGCATCTACTACTAGGTAATATGAAGCTGCACTGTTGATTTTGACATACACAGCCTTTTAGAATAAGCTGCCCATCAACATGACACTGAATGTAAATAAATGAATAACACCTGTTTCCCTAAAAATGATGTCTCCTCCAACAGTGACATTGCTGAGCTCATTTGTGATTATCTCCTGGAGAGCAGTGATGAGTGTTCAGAATTATACAATACAACAAAGCAGTGGAGGGAAATGTGTGGTCCAGTTTTTGACTCAGAGAGGAACCTGAAGAGCCTGGCAGAGGACATATGGCTCATACCCCCTGTAGTTCTCTGATGTGGCTGATTACACATCAAAATGCAGAACAAAGAGAGCAAAACAGAGAGCACTCCATGTGGTCAAGCATGCGTGACAGTCCTTAATTATCAAAGGTTGGAGTGTGATGTTGGATTGTTTATCGCTGCACGGTCTTTGAAAGTGGGAAAAAACACCCCATATTCCCATATCTGTGAGTGAAGCCTTGTTTAGGCATGGCAGGAGGATGGCACACGGCCCTTGCCCACAGCACATAATGCTATCAATTGTAAAGGAAAAGCTTTTACAGTTCCTGCATCCACATGTAAACACTATGCCCGAAAGATCTTTATAATTGACAGTGTTTTTGTTCGAAAGCAAAGCAAAACGATATAAATAAATATGTGAAATTGCTAACTTGTCCTGGTAAGGTGAGGACACAATAGTTCCCTTTGCATGTGTGTTCAAATTTCTGAATTGATTAGTGTCCAGCTGGCAGCGACATCTTCTGAATGACTGTATGACCAGAGGGAGTTGAGATTACCATTAAACCTTCTCAGGAAAACAATCAAATGTAATGAAACACAAAGCTGGCAATTCTTTCTCAAGATGGCCTGAAAGGGCTTTCCTCAATCTCTCTGTTACATAAAAACATATTTGGGGCACTTTGTCATGTTTAAAGAAAACACATGTCTGGAAGCCATTCAGGGTTACTGGTCTGAATATTCAGCTCAGCTGTATAATCTATTATGCAGTTCATTCACGGATATATTACAGGGCAACCCTTCCAATGCCATGGAAACCAATAATAAAAACATCAGCACTGGATTAATAGTTAATTCCTCTAGAATGACATCCAAAACCTGCCATATAGGTTCATATGTACCTTTAAATGTTTTGTTTCTTCTCATTTTAGATTTTTTTTTAATTGAATAATGACTTATATTGTCGGAGCCATTTTCTTCGTGGGCAGCGCGCCGGGTCCCGGCTTGTGGACCTTTCCGTTCTCATCCCCCTTTCCCTTTCTCCCACTTAGCTTCCTGTCCTCTCTACACTGTCCTATCAAATTAAAGATGAGCTTTAAAAAGATGATATTTACTTAATATTTTAATGCTTTTTGGCATAAAAGAAAAATCGATCAATATATTTTTGGCTATTGCTACAAATATACTCCTGTTACTTATGACTGGTTTTGAGGTCTAGGGTCACATATTTTGTTAAATTATGTTACATTTCAGGCATAATGCATGAATAAATAAATATTCTTTGATAGGAAGGACACAGAGTTTATATCTTTCCTGGGAAATAACTTAAATATAGCTATTTGTGATTGAATGAATGAATGTAAAATAAATCTAATAAAACAAATAAATTAATAAATGTTATATATGAAGGACACTGATATACAACCTATATATATATATATATATATATATATATATAATGAATGAATGAATTAAATAAATTAATTATATTTACATTTAGTTATTTAGCAGACGCTTTTATCCCAAGCGACTTCCAAATGAGGACAATGGAAGTAATCAAAATCAACAACAGAGCAATGATATGCAAGTGTTATAACAAGTCTCACTTAGCTTAACGCTTTACACGAAGCATTTTTTTTTACTATATAATAAATAAAAAGAAAACAGATAGAATAGAAAAAGAATAGAGCAAGCTAGTGTAAGAGGCCTTTTTTGCTTTTTGTTAATTATACAATAAATAATAAGAAACAGATAGAATACAAAAAGATTAGAAAAGCTAGTTGTTAGTTTTTTTTCAGAGAACAAGCAGTAAATTAATAGTGTAAGTCTAAAAGGGACAAGATATTTAAAATAATTAAAACAAAGAGTGCTAGAGTAAGAGGGTCAAGTAAAGATGGAAGAGATGTGTTTTTAGCCGATTCTTGAAGATGGGTAAGGATTCAGCTGCTCGGATTGAGTTGGGCAGGTCATTCCACCAGATGGGAACATTTAATGTAAAAGTCTGTGAAAGTGATTTTGTACCTCTTTGGGATGAACAATAAAGTGCGTTCACTTGCACAATGCAAGCTTCTAGAGGGCACATAAGTCTGAAGTAATGAATTTAGGTAAAGGGGAACAGATACCAGTGGAGGTTTTGTAGGCAAACATCAATGCCTTGAATTTTATGCGAGCAGCTATTGGTAGCAGTGCAAATTGATAAACAGAGGTGTGACATTTAGCATTATTTTGCAAAATTATATTATTTTTGGTCCATTCAAAATTAATCATGCTGCCGTGTTCTGGATTAATTGTAAAGGTTTGATAGAACTCTCTGGAAGACCTGCCAAGAGAGCATTGCAATAGTCCAGCCTGGACAGAACAAGAGCTTGAACAAGGAGTGGCATATTCAGAAAACATATTCAGAAAGAAAGGGCCTGATCTTCTTGATGTTGAATAAAGCAAATCTGCTGAACCGATATAAATGTATATATATAATAAATATATATTCTGTTGGAAGTAAATTTATTTATATTTTTCTTGGTAAGCAATAAAGTACATATAGCTTTTGTTTAGTTAAGGTTGTACAGGTATTCATTTTCATTGATGTCAGTAACATAAAGAAAACCTCTATCACACTGTCATTTGAATACAGCCTTTTCAAAACAATGCAAATGAGACTCAGTTCCACAAAACACTAAACAGATTCTACATATTGTTCTAAAATTCAGTAAATGACCAATACATAGCAATAATAAATATTGACCTCAGAACTGGAATCTATATAATAAATTAGTAAAAGTAAAATTAAAAAGTAAAGTAAATTAGAGCCTTCTGGGGGCTTACTTTCACCATAGTCAATTCACGAGTTTGCACATATACCGAGTTCACACTGCACGATTTTAGCCCTGATTTTTCACTCGCCCGACAGGTTTTGCGAAATCGCCAACAAATGCCCGAAATCGGAGGCAAATCAGTACTCATTCACGCAAGTGACATTCACGCAGTGTGAATTATCACAAATGTGATTTAAGAGAATGTAGGTCATTTCTGATGTATTTACAGTCAGTACTGTTTTCACACAGTAGAGTTCTTAATCGCCGACAGATCCAGATATTTAGCTCGCCAAATATATCATGGGCATCGGCGATTAAGAAATCTGAAATCTTCGGATTGAGCAAATAGTAAGCATATTTGGCGTGCTGTCCTGAGGGAGGGCCTTAACCCAGAGAGCTCTCCCATCCCTAATCTTGGATGAAAAAAGTTAAGAGGGAGGAGTTTGGGCCGGGACACACCAAGCCAACTTCAAAGAATTAGCGGTGATGAAAGCTGACGGTGTTATCACCTCGTGTCGGCAGCGAAAAAAAGCTGCACGTGAACACACTGCACAGACTTCAGCCGACTGCAAACTAAACACTTGCGTTTTGTGCCTGCATGAGAGGAGTTAGCTGTCTATATCAGCATCTATCAATAGTAAATATTCGTCATTCAAACAGAGAAACCGAAACAAAGATATATATGAGATAAATGCAGACATATGTATAGAAACAGTCATGTACGTAGATGCCTCATTAGGGGCTGTTTCTGTGGGCCACAATACTTGAGCCATCCGCCATTTTTGGAACAGTCTGCGAACCTTTGAACCTTCTGAACATGCAAAATGTACATATCCTATATTATTTATTATTGCATTTGTTTGCCTCTCTGTGCCCACATAATGTATTTTGATGCAGTTAAATTCTCAATATGACTGTTTTCATTTATTTATTTTACTGTTTCTGTTGTCAGAAGACGGAATGAATATGAAAAAGCGATTGAAACGCAATCCATTGACTAAATAACCAGCTCTCCCTTCCAAGATGTTAATCTGCACAAAAATCCTGATAATCAAGCTGTCGTTTTATGAAACCAAATACACATAAGATAATGACAATAGCTTTGCTGTGATTTCGGCTATGCTTGCATCATGTAAAATTAGATAAGCAAGCAAAATAATATCTGTGTTTAACTGAATTAAAGCGCTGCTCTTCTCTGCCGGCTGCCGTGCGCTGAACAGAAACTGATCAGATGCAGAGAGAGAGAGAGAGAGAGAGATGTGCGCGTGCTGTGAAAGCAAGACCTCGCGCTCGGGCGTCAGTACTGGCCGAATCTCAGAGACTAAATAAGGTTTGGAAAAAAGTTGCTAAAGGGGTCTGCAATGTTGCTAAGTTGGCAACACCGTGCATCTCCATTTCTCCAACTACGGGTTGGGCCACGGGTCAAACAGAAAATATGCGCTGCGTTAATCACGTTAATAAAATTAGTGCCATTAAAATGAATTTGCGTTAACGCGTTATTAACTTTGACAGCACTACTTTGAATATTTATTGATTATTATGGGGAATGATGTCAAGTTGACCGTTCCAAGATGGTTGACGTGTCAATGTATTTAAAGTGTTCGAATAGGTAATCTATACATATCTATGAGAAACAGTCACTAATGAGACATCTACATATACTGTGTTTATCTATGGTTAAAACAACATCATTAAAATAAATAAATAAAACTATTATTATTATGACTGCTACTACTACTATTACTACTAATAATAATAATAACAAATTAAGTCTTTAAATTTATTAATGTAGGCCTGTTTATAAAAAACATTTTCCAAGCTCAAAAATATTGAGCATCAGCATCCCTGTTAAGTACTATAGTTATATATATTTTTTTATTAAATACACAAGACAAAATAGACAATAAACTATGTGTGTAGAGATCTAATAATCCATTTCCCAATATCACTTGTTATCTAAATGCAAAATGAATTCCTTTCAGGAATTAATTAAAGGGGGAATATAACGCCTATTTTCCACAAGTTGATATTATTCTTTAGGGTCTTAATGAAAAGTCTTTAACATCGTTTGGTAAAAAAATTTAATTGGTAGTGTAAAAAATTTTTTAGTCTCCCAAAACAGCTATTTTCAGAGCAAGCCCTATTGTGTCATTCTCCTTTAAATGAGAAAGAGCTCTGCTGACCACGCCCCTCTCTTCCGAGCCGCTCTCTGAGGGACTGTTTACTTCAGCCGCATTCATGTGAAACTTACTAATTAGCACATTATTAGGAAAGGCGGTTTGCAAAGATTAATTTAAAAAAGCTTGTACTGACTTCTTTTGTAGATGGAGCTGGATCACAAATGATTTGCACGAACATAGATGCATTCAGGTAGATTGAGGGCGCATTCCCTTCAAAACCAAACGTAATCCTCTTCAGCCGCTCAGATGATGGGAGTAAACGACTAAAGTTACTACTATGTTCATTATTACATCCAACAACAAAACCCCTAAATCGCTTAGGAGTCATTCTTGTCTACATCTGCTCCGGCGGAGAAACAACTGATGACAGCTCACTCAGGGCGGGTCTGAGGTAAGAAACCAGTTCAGTCTGTGCTGAAATGCTACTGTCAATCAACAATCGTGGATGGGGCCTCCATCCGTGTGACTTCATTTGAGAAAGCGATTAACACTGGGTGGACTTGTATCATTATAGGGTGGTTGTGTACACACTGCCAACACACATTTCAGTTCAAACAACTTGTAAAAGTGCATGTAGCATTATATGACCCCTTTAAAAGATATTTCAAGATATTGGAATTCATCTTTACGCCAGTAGGAGGCGACAGGGTATTGTCTCTATGAATGAGTCATTCAACCGATTCGTTGGAATGAACAACACACTGATTCATTCAGTAAAGAAACAAGTGACTGACATGAGTGATTCACTTAATCATTCACTTAACTGATTTGTTCAAAACACTGAATCATACACCATTACAAAGTGTTGCTCAGAGACGCAATGACTTAGTTGTAGTGTCATGTGGAACGGGCAGAGCAAAAATAGTAAGTAATTAAAGCTGCAAGCAGCGATGGAAGGGACCTGCACAAATATATTATTCTTTAGGTGGCTTCAACTGAACATTTGACATATTGATGTCTTCAGCACTTTTATCAAACATATGATGTTTGGTGCAGATTGAACATGGTATGTTTGAATTAGTGTAAAGCATGTCATATCCTGTTGTGAACAGGTGCGCTATGATTACATCTGAATATTGGCCTTAATATGTCTTAAGGCCAGGACTCTTACCAAATATGTGAAGTTTGGTGCAGATTAGACATTGCATGTTTAAGTTAGTGTAAAACAAGTAATTTCCTGTTTCCAGTAGGTGGCGCTATGTCTTTAACTGAACATTGGCATGTAGATGTTTTCAGACAAGTACATTTATCAAACATATGAAGTTTGGTGCAGATTGAACATGGTATGTTTGAGTTAGTATTAAGCTTGACATATTCTGTTGTCAACAGGTGGCGCTATGATTACATCTGAATATTGGCATTTAGATGTCTTTAGGCAAGGACTCTTACCAAATATGTGAAGTTTGGTGCAGATTGGTCATTGTATGCTTAAGTTGGTGTAAAACAAGTAATTTCCTGTTGCCAGCAGCTGACGCTATGTCTATAACTAAACATTGGCACATAGATGTCTTCAGGCCATGGCTCTTATCAAACGTGTGAAGTTTGGGACAGATCGGACATTTTATGGCTGAGTAACAACAGCTTCTATTCCCATGGCGAGACATTGAATTTTGTCAGGCGGCCATTGACACGCCCATTAGCGAACACTCCAGCTCTTCGCAAGTTAACATCACAAAGGCGTTTAGATTAGACTGACCTAAATATTATGTTGATGTCATTAAATCTCTAGGAAGGAGTTAGTTACAGAGTAAAACATGTCATTTCCTGTTGCCCGCAGGTGGCGCTATAAATTTATATGAATATGGTCACTTAGATCTCTTCAAGCCAGGACTCTTACCAAATATGTGAAGTTTGATGCAGATTGGAAATTGCATGTTTAAGTTAGTGTAAAACAAGTCATTTCCTGTTGCCAGCAGGTGGCGCTCTGATTATAATGGAATATTCGTATTTAGATGTGTTCAGGCCTGGATTCTTATCGAACGTGTGAAGTCTGGGGTAGATCGGATATTGTATGGCTGAGTTACAACAACTTTTATTCCCATGGCGAGACATCAAAATTTGTGATGCCGCCATGGACACGCCCTTTAAAGAAAACTCTAGATCTTCGCAATTTAACAAGACCTTTAGGTTAGACTGACCAAAAAATGTGTTGATGTCATTAAATCTCTAGGAGGAGTTAGTTACAGAGTAAAACATGTCACTTCCTGTTGCCAGCAGGTGGCGCTATGACTATAACTGAATATGGTCACGTAGATCTCTTCAAGTCAGGAGTCTTATCAAACAGGTGAAGGTTGGTGCAGATCGGACATGGCATGCCTGAGTTATAACAACTTCCTGTTTCATGGTGAATCATCGAAATCTGACAGGACGGCACGGACACGCCCTCTGATGAAAACTCTAGATCTTTGCAATTTAACGTCACAAAGGGCTTTAGATTACAATGACCAATTTTGGTGTTCATTTGAATAAATCTCTGGGAGGAGTTCGTTAAAGTATGACACCTGAAAATGGCAAAAATTACACAAAATATGACGAGAAAATTCAAAATAACCGACTTCCTGTTGGGTTTCATATTTCGTACCTGGAGACTTTTTTGTAGGTATTGTTATGTTACATGAGTGTAACGATTTTTGTACATGTACGTGAAACGTAGCTCGAGGTGCACTCCGCTGAATGTGTATAGGTGGCGCTGTCGATCCATTTGCCACACCTACTTCTGAAACCCATATCAGACTTCTATTTTCACCTGTTCTGATGCGTGTGCAAAGTTTCCTGATTTTTCGAGCATGTTTAGGCCCTCAAAAATATGATTAAGTGCGGAAAATAATAATGATAAACAGAGCAGATTCAATAGGGTCCTCGCACCATCGGTGCTCGGTCCCTAACTATCAGTATTGTGTCTAAAATATATGTTACTCAGTATCATGTTTTAATAACTAGTTGTCATGATATTTTTTAAAGCAATATCATGAGAAAGCATGCTGTTGTTCTGGATATCAGCGGCCTCATGCCAGTCCTGCTGATATTCACAACAACGGTCTTTGTCTTAATTCTCATTCACTACCAAAGTTCACAAGACAGTGAAAACAAAAGCTCACTTGAAACAAGTGTACTTGCCAAAGTCATGGGCTATAAAAATTAATGAGGACACAAATTTACAAAGCACAAATTCCCTCCATACAGCTGCAGTAGTCCATTGAGAAGCAAATTATAATCAAATTATAAAATACAAGGCTAAAATTCCTGTGATAGACACTTTTTGTGTTTTAGCCGTGGGTCAATAGCGCTGATGAATATGGATGCTCTTTTGCTGAAATTTAATTTGGTGCAATCCATTGACAACATTCAGCACAATTCAAGCAACAGTTCATAAATACTCAACAATTCAAATTCGACTTACTCTGGAGAACCTTATTATACACCAAAATGAACACTGGCACACACAAAAGAGAAGCAACACACAAAGCTGTCATACTGCAGGGTAGAGAGGAGGCTGTGTGAAAAAGGGCCTATCAACAGCGCCCAACATTTTTGCAAGAAATAATATTTAGACAGTCCCAGAGGGAGCATGAGGTCAACATATCAGAAGACAATGGCTGCCTATTTCATCCACGTCACTTCCCTATGCCTAGAATAACATGAGGACAACACTGGCCCTCAATGAATGAGACTCGCATCAGAGCCTGTCCTCAAACCTGTCCGCTATCCCAACAAGCCAACTCAAGCATGAACATCCTAAGCTTTAAAGGGAGGCATTTTCTTCTTCTTCTTTTTTCTCATCTCCTAGCAAACTCAAATGTACCCCCCACGCTAAGCTTCATAGACATTTTTCTACATATTTTAACAAATTGTAAAGTCTCTACTTATTTAAATATGTTTTCCTTCAAGGGATAATTTCACCCAAAAATTTACTCAGCTGCAGACCATGCAAGATGCAGATGACATTTTTTCTTCAGCAGAATAGTAGAAGAAGATATTTATCTGAAACTGTGGTCCTTGGTGATTCATATATTGGAGGTCAGCTGCACGTGGAAAACGATATATATATAAAAAAAAATATTTCACTTTTTCTTCATCTTTCTCTTTCTCTCCTTCTATTGCTAGCTTGTATTTATTTGAACAATGCCTGAGACTTGGTGTTATGGGCACTTCCTCTGTCTGTTTGCCTCTTCAAGATGAATCGCTTTATGTATTCCCCAATTGTAAGTCGCTTTGGATTAAAGCGTCTGCAAAATGACTAAATGTAAATGTATAAATGATGTAATTTCCTGTTTTATATTTTGTATGGTTCTGTATGTTGATATGCACACCACACTATGTTAATTTTGTGGGGAAAAGAAAACAAAGTGGTAACACTTTACAATAATGTGTCATTTGTTAACATTAGTTAACCTATTAACTAACATGAGAAAACAATGATCAATACATTTATTACAAAATGTATTCATCTTTGTTAATGTTAGTTAATAAAAATGCAGTCATTCATTGTTAGTTCATGTTAGTTATATTAACTAATGTTAACAAACACAACTTGAGATTTTAGTAATGCATTAGTAAACTGAGATTATTAAATGCTGTAGAATTACTGTTCATTCTTAGTTCATGTTAACTAGTGTTAACTAATGAACCTTATTTTAAAGTGTTACTAAATATATTAAGCAGTGAAGCGGTTTTAAGGAATAATAATACAAAATAATATTATTATTATTATTTCATATTTAATAAGTGTAATTGTTATCAACAACTGTATCACCTTGACATTTTTGACTTAATACCCTCTTTGAAAATATTTAAATAATTTGAATACAGAAATTAAAACATGCTTATCATAGAAAAAGTGTATTCAACCTTGTACATAGGTATTTATTATTATTATTATAGTAGTTATTATTATTATTATTATAAATGAATAGATCCAGACAAATGAAAGAGTATCATGTCATTGACCCACATGGCACATGTTATGAAGATTGATGTTCTCTTTTATTTAATGTGACAGTCCTGGCAATCATTATTTTTTTTACACACACTGTACTGTTATCCAGAGACCATAGGGATCCATAAAAGCTTGTTTTCTCAGTGTCTTAGCTTTGTTCGGCAAGTTGTGCTTATTTGAATTCATAAATAATTACATGGTATAAGTGCTTTGCTGAGTGAAGTTGAACAGTCCCGTCAGAGCGGGACTTTCATGGCATTTGATCGGTAAATATTGCGCCACCCGCTGAGCTGCCTCACCCTGAGCCACTCCAACCAAGTGTTTCCGAAAGAAGCATTGACTAACCTGTCAACGGGGTCACTGCACTTTGTCTGTTTGCAGAAACTTTTCCTTATTTATCTTCTTTCACTCAATCCACTGGCTCTGTGCTCCCCCTTTGCACCAATGCTTTTTATGTTCAGATAAGATCCATTTTGCCCACAGAGGACCGCTTGAATAAACTTTACCCATGTGTGACATGGAAAGACAGTACTATAGTTTACTATGTTATACAAACGAAATGTGTTAGGAATGCAGATTCATTAAACGAACAGCATGCACCACTTCCTTTGCCTGAAGTGACTAGTGTTGTTTACTTTCGGCAAATGAGGGAAACAGAATTATAATGTGTCTCAGAGAGTATGGGGATCTTAAATTGCCATTCATTTGCATTTGATTGCTGGGGTCTTCTGGGAAATTTAGAATATTAAGTTGACGCAAGATGCATTCAAAACAACTATATAACAAACAGAAAAAAAAATGTGTTACTAAAGACAGACGTGCAAATTCTCTGAGGGAGGACAAGAAATGACAGTGGAAGAAAACAATGTTTTTTTCTTCATCTCGCCTTTAAAAACTAAGTGGCCTTCGTTTATTGGGTTTTCTCCAAAAATAGATGTGGCATTCATTGCTGTGGGGTATTTACACTCTAGCTGAATGACTTCTATTAAAAGATACTGTTGATTGTTGTATCTTTTTTGATGCAGTGATGTTAGAACAGTGAAAAGGAAGAATAATATTAATAATTTTTTATTAGTCACATACACACAGTAACGTTTCTAGGCATAGGCGAGCTAGGCGGTGGCCTAGGGCGCCACCAGCTGAAGGTGTGCCAATGAGCACATGTACTGGCACTACATTTGAACAGGGTTGTAAACAAGAGTGTCACGGTCACCTTGAAATATGACTGCCGCCCCACTGGATCCCCAACATCATTGGGCTAGAGTACTGTCAATCTGACGATGCCTGTATGCCATTGGATCAAAGCGCTGTCAATCTGATGATGCCTGTATTGGAAACTCAATATAATTAAATTATGGCAAAATTTGGTTAATTCAGTATAATCGCTGATGGTTGGCTTTCTCTGAGGTCCTCCGAGGGGTTGGCATCATCTCTTCTTAAGTGTTCGGTCATCTCAGATCATTTAAGGGTTGGATCCAGACTGAAGCTTGTGTAATTCCTAGTTACCACGGGGTGTTAATCCCGTGGCAGAAATAGAGAAACAAATAAAGACAATTTGCGTAGCTGTTGTTCCATCCAGGCAAAAATTATTTGTTCAACCCTAGCTAAAGCATAATAATGTGCGTTTGATCAGATATACCTGCAGTACAATATTGTGAGAAGCATTATATGAATGTAAATCGGGTTGTAAATCAAACCCTAATCCTAACCATATAGTAAGTACATGTAGTTAATTAATATTACTCAATACCAGAGGTGGGTAAAAGTACTTATATAAATACTTAGTCAAGTAAAAGTGATAGTCTGAATAGTTACTTGAGTAAG
Source organism: Gymnocypris eckloni scoliostomus (assembly GCA_027564155.1). Lineage (NCBI taxonomy): Eukaryota > Metazoa > Chordata > Actinopteri > Cypriniformes > Cyprinidae > Gymnocypris > Gymnocypris eckloni. Next base: position 17,890,105 of record CM050422.1, on the reverse strand, counting down.
AGAAAAATAGTATTGGATTAAAAAAATATTCAAGTAGTTAGTTACTAGTTACTAGTTACTTTGGATCATATAGCCTACTGTAAATATATAGTCTATTTTTATTTAGAAATAGATAGAATATATGTTGTGTGTGTGTGTGTGATGTGTATGTACACACACACACACACTGCCATTCAAAATATATTTAATGTAATGTATTTCAGTGATGAAAATCAGAATTTTCATCTGCTTTTACGTTCAGTCTTCAGTATCACGTAATACTTCAGAAATCATTCCAATATGTTGATTTATTATCAGTGCTGTTCTTTTTAGCTTTCTATTCATCAAATAATCCTAAACAAAATGTCACAGGTTCCAAAAATATTAAACAGCAAAACTGTTTCCAACCATGGTAATAAACCAATATATTAGAATGATTTCTGAAGGACCAAATTACTTTGAAAAGTGGAGTAACAGCTGACGAAATTTCTAATTTGCATCACTGAATTAAATTATAGGCAATTTCAAAGTATATTATATATATCATTTACCTGACATGGAGAAGAGTAAAAACTCCTCACATGACCGCTACCGAACATCTGAACATAACTAAATAAATGCACATTGACGGATCTTTTTCCCTATGCTTTGGAAAATGAAAACAAATGTAGCCTATATTTCTGCAAGCGTATTGTGAAAATATCAATATTAATTGTGTCTAGGCAAATGCATTCCTCCTGGAACAGGTCGCGTGCCGCTGCACTCAACACTCTTGATGTTTTGAGGCCCGTGTTCAAACTCAACAATAGTGATGGGTCTGTCTTGAACAATTCGTTCATTTTGAACGAATCTTTAATGTGACTCGAGAAGAACGAGTCGTCTTGGGGAGTGATTCGTTCAGTCGCGCATGCATACCATCCTATAGGTTCTGGACTGGAATTAGTTCACCTGTTTCGAGTCCTCTGGTTTTTCGAGTCGTTCGTTCATCACGTAAATAATGCGGTATGAGCCGGAAAGAGAATTGATTAGTTCACCATTTATAAATTATATATATATATATATATATAACTATATACTCCCCAAAACTTTTCCACCACTGTGGTGACTGAATCTCCAAACAGGCCGTCTTTTGAGATAGGGGCGTCCAAGAGTTTTTTTGTCCTTTTCTTTGATGTCTGTGATAGTGAGCCAAAGGTGGTGCTCAACTGACACAAAACCTGCCACGGACCTTCCCACTGCTCGAGCTTTATGTTTGGTAGCTCTAAGCGCCAAATCTGTAGCTCTCCTTAGCTACTTAACAGCCTCAGGAGTGAGGCCTTCCCCTTCGTCCAGCTCTTTGAGAAGCTCTGCCTGATAGGCTTGAAGCACACCCATTGAATGCAGCATGGCCACGGCCTGCCCAGCAGAGGTTATTCTACAAGGTTTGGGTGGCAACATAGGTTTCGCTTTCCAGGATGGAGCTGAATTAGGCACGCGGTATGACGCGATGAGTCTCTTTGACGATTGGCATTGCCCCATAACCGTGTTCTGCCATTTTAGATACCGTGGCGAAATTAGTGGCGGCATTGGTTATTCGCACTGAAAAGGACTGCTGGTGGTGGAGGTCTTGAAATAAGGGAAGAGGCCTACGGGCTGGGATGGAGTACAACTAGTGGAAAAACAGGTCATCTAATTTAGATTGGACCTGGTTATCCATCGGCTCACAGTCACAGTCAAGCCCCAGTTTGTCCACAGCGTGTGTCACAATGTCACGCAATAATAATTCCTTATAAGACGGGGCATTGCGTTTCTCCTGTCCACTTGGAGGGAGAGACTTGCCAGATTCCACCATTAAATCCTACCACATTTAAAAAAAAGTCAGAGGCCTTCAAGACTTACATTTGGTCAGGCCACTTTCATATAAAACAAACTCACCAAGCCCTCATCAGCCGACCCCTTTAACGCCAGTCCATCCCTGTTCACTTGATCCTGCATTTCCCCACTGCCGCAGCAATGACTGCTCCCACAGGAGCCTTTTCTGTATTTCCCCACTGCCGCAGCAGTGTCTGCTCCCGCAGGAGCCCTGTCTATATTTTCCCTCTGCCGCAGTAGTGTCTGCTCCCGCAGGAGCCCTGTCTATATTTCCCTCTGCCGCAGTAGTGCTGCTCACAGGAGCCTGTCTATATTTCCCACTGCCACAGTAGTGTCTGCTCCCGCAGGAGCCCTGTCTATATTTCCCCACTGCCACAGCAGTGTCCGTTCCCGCAGGAGCCCTGTCTATATTTCCCCACTGCCGCAGCAGTGTCCGTTCGCAGGAGCCCTGTCTATATTTCCCCTACTGCCACAGTAGTGTCTGCTCCCGCAGGAGCCCTGTCTATATTTCCCCACTGCCGCAGCAGTGTCCGTTCCCGCAGGAGCCCTGTCTATATTTCCCCACTGCCACAGAAGTGTCTGCTCTCGCAGGAGCCCTGTCTATATTTCCCCAGATTAGGAGTGTCTGATCCTGCAGGAGCCTTTTCTATTTTTCCCACTGCTGCAGTTGTGTCTGCTCCCGCAGGAGGCTCTCTATATGTTCCCCACTGCCGCAGCAGAGTCTGCTCCCGCAGGAGCCCTGTCTATATTTCCCCACTGCCGCAGCACTGTCTGCTCCCGCAGGAGCCCTGTCTTTATTTCCCCACTGCCGCAGCACTGTCTGCTCCCGCAGGAGCCCTGTCTTTATTTCCCCACTGCCGTAGCAGTGTCTACTCGCTTCCGCAGAAGCCATTTTCTCTATTCAGATGCCGCAGCAGTACCCGCTTCCACAGGAGCCCTATCTATTTTCCCCCAATGCCGCAGCTCTGTCTACTCCCGCAGGAGCCTACTCTGTATCTCTACACTGAGCAGTACCCGCTTCCGCAGAAGCCGTTTTTCACCTTTCAGATGCTGCAATGGTGCCGTTACTACAAGCGATCTCCAGCATCCCTTCAGCTCTAATCAATGCAAGTTTTGGGGGTTATCAAGCCCCGCTTTGGCTGCTGTCCCACGATAATAGCATTTTGGGGGAGTACTCTGGGTCCAGGCTAAGTGCCGAGCTCGGACCTCTCTCCCCTGACAGGGAAGTACCCTGGACAGCACGCCAAATACGCATAACCTTTACTCAGTTTATTATATATATGTGAACTTGTGAAATATTTATGTTATTGAACTGTTCATTTTGTTTCCAAAGTCTCAGTACATAATGACGTCTGTCTTATGAATGTACCGCAAATGCTCTAAAGAACGCTGAAGGTGAACAGAAATGAGACGTACAGCTCAATGCTTGCAATGCGTCATTCACGCTCATCAGGAAAATGAGTGAAACACACACACAAACACACATTTTTGTCAAATAACATGTCATTAATAGCAATTCACTTCCGCAATTTGATATGATTGTGTTCACAACATTAGCTAGCGAACCGTACCGGAGTTCACATGAACCGTACCCCAGACCACCCTTTTTAAGTGGGCATCGGGTACAGTTCATGGGTGTGCACAATCATCCAAAAAAAAAAAGAACTCTGGCGTCAATCGAACCCAGGTGCGCATCAAAAGTGCTACTGTGAAAGCTCCCTTAGTAATTTTCGATGGTCCATGTTGACAGAAATAATTTTGACAATGTTGTTATCTGTTGAACATTCGTCAAAAACGCAAAGGAAAAATATTTAAGTTTTAGTATATTGTCATCATTGTTTGGTAAAAAAATTATACTTGTACTGATAAAATCATTGATGGGATTTTGGGTTGGAGCACAAATGGAAAGATCTGTGTAGGGACATGCTCTCCACCGCTTACCAGGTCTTATCAGCCCTCTTTCTCTTGTCCTGAATGCACTTTCTGTGTCCTCTGCAGGTATTACTTTACCTGCATCCATGTTCAACCCCACATACTATACACTATAAAGGAGTTTATGTCTCAGCGGAGAGAAGAGGAGTCAGGGGTGGAAAAAAAGGGAAGAGGAGGTTTGTAGTGATAACACAGGAGCCGTGCAGTCTGTAGGCTGCCGTTCTAGTTTTTCTCCACAAACAAAGAGATGAGTGTTAGATTTCCCAGTCACTCTCACTCTTTTTGTTAAAGTGAGAAAGCTGACCAGACCAGCAGACATGATACGTTGTTCTCAGCCTTGAAAACAACAGACCACCTTGTGTGGACTTCTACTGTAGGCCAAGGCAGCAAGACCTTGTTTTTTTCTAACCCTTTTCTATCTTTCAGACTTTTTTATCGTCCTAAAAAGAGTGTCAAGATTTGCACAACCTCTCGCAAGCCTGGCATGAGATTAAGCTCTTGACAACCTTGAGATAGCTCTCCCTTCACCGGCATTCCCAACAGGGAACCATTGTCAGAGCCATAGTACCATTGTTGCTTTTGAGTCTTGAATAGGCAGCCTGGACTGTCTGAAAAAGACAAGTGACCATCAGGTATTAGATTAACACCCAAACACACAGCATGTGGCTCTAGAAGCTAGTAATTATGGTTGTTAAATGAATATTACGCATTCAGTACAAGCTAAACTCAATTGACAGCATTTGTGACATTTGTTGATGGACAAAAATATTAATTTCCACTTGTTTCTCTTTTTCACTAAAAATGCAACAATCTGGGTTACAGAAGCTTCATTTCATAATTTGAAACATTGCATTAAAAAATGCTGGATGGAAAAAAACGAAATGCGCATAAAATCTTATAATCCCCAAAAACTAACATTTTTTTATTGAGGCAGATCATTTTTTATTCTGTGTAAAGTGTACAAAACAAAAAACGAACCCGAGGCGTTTTTAAAAAAATGCCACTTTTACGCGTGGCGTTTTTCACGTCGGTGTGCACTCTCACATTGGCGCCCTTTGTTTAGTCACGAGGCGTTAAACGTCGGCGAATATCACGCGCGAAATTCGTCCCGGTGTTTAGAGGTGTATATATACACAGCAGACTCACCTCTGTTTGTTGACAGTTTTCCAGCATCCCTCTGCTACCCCTTCTCCGCATTTCAACTATTTCTGTCCTAACCTACTCTGGGTTCGGGCCAAAGTTCCGAGCTCGAAACCCTCCCCTCGAACAGCACGCCAAATTCGTATAATATATATTCTATTTATTATATGTAAGTGTGAACTTGTGAATCTGTCTAAACGTGTCAATGTTCCCGCGAATCATTCGTGATCCAGCTTCATCTACAGATGAAGTGAGTATAAAGTCGCCTTTCCTAATCATGTGCTAGTTAGCCAGTTTCGCGGCTAAAGTAAACAGCACTGCTTGTCACCCCACGGAAGAGAGGGGCGGGGTCAGCAGAGTCATTAGGATTTAAAGCAACATGGACCAAAAAAAAAAACGGCTTGATGAAAACAGAGCTGATTTTGACATGGTAAAAAAGGTGTTTTTACACTACCATTGAGAAATTTTAGACAAAGTATGTTATAGACTTTTAATTAAGACCCTAAATAATCATATCAACTTGTTAAATGGGCATCCAATGACCATTTTAACAAATACATTCCTGTATGTGCAACTAAAAACGTGACTGACTCAACAGATAACCAGCGGACCAATCACATTGCACACCTTCTAAAATATTGTTTTAGTCTATCTGAAATGCCTGAGCAAAAATCTGTCAGCAGGATGATGAGGAATAATTGCCTCTCAGAACTATCTCACACGATTACGCTCTCAAACATTCGCCTCCAAACACGATAACATGACACCATTTGTTATTGCATTTCATCTGTGCAAGCACTTTATTATGTAGGAAAAAAGAGTCACAAACATCCCTGGCTTTAGCAACTTTTTATTGTTATATTACTGATACTTTGTGCAAGTTTCGTAGGAAGTGAAGATTTTGTTCTCTTGAAGTGGAATCTGTAAATGTTAAAATGCTCACTTTTTTCAAAAAGTAAAACAATAATTAATTAAACAATGTGTAATGATTTTTATGTGAAAATACTACTTTGTGTGAAGTAATACTATCTTTAATACTAGTACGTTTTCATAGAATACCTAAGGATTACATTGCATGACTTTTGGTCAGATTTTTCCCCCTGGTTTATAGTTCTGGAGGAGTTGTCACTAGGCAGCCATATCAACCATGTTTGATATTTTGAGTTGACATTGATTTTAGATCTTTTGTCGCGTGTCTCCTAGTAACAAGGTGTTTGTTTATATTCGAGTTTGTTGTGTTTAGAACAACTTGAAGGTCTGGTAGTGAGTGATCCTTATTCGTTTAGTGAATGATTTCCATTTACAAATTCTACACGTATACAATGCCTAATGTTTTAAAATCTCTTCAGATTAAAAAGTAGTGTATTTCAGTCTTTAATGTAAATCATTTATATATTTGTAAGCTTCACATTTCTGCTTTTAAATCCTCCAAAACCTGGCCCATTTTCTACCATTGTTTCTCACTGTAAAGTCAAAGTAAATTTTTATGGTATACCACTCTTATTGTTAACTGAATTTACTGAACAAGAATAATCCTTTAAATGACTTTGACAATTGGTCTTTGAGGCCACTGAAACAAAAATGTAGGCCCCTATGATTTCCGCAAAAACAGAATTTACTTTATAATGCAAAATTACATTTTGGATGGATACATCAAAAGTAGACTAGTGTCTGTGAATATTGAGACCCAAATAGGCAATTTAAATATGAATCCGGCATGTTCTGCGTATATACATATTCTGCTATAACATTGTTTTGAAATGAATATTTATCAGTAAAAAGGTATTTAGCAAAATGTATTTATAATAAAATGTAAATACACAACACAGTATTTCTGGGAAAAATGAAAAAATAAAATTATAATAAATAATTTTATAAAATCTGTTAATTAGAGATGCTTTTGATTATTAATATTTAATAAAACCATTCAAATGGAATCCAGAAAATGTATGGAAAACAGAATTTGGTTAAAACATTTTTAAATAATAATAAAAAATACAAAAAAGTAATGGGACCTTAAAAATAATTTTTTTGTTAAACTTTTAATAAATTGCTGTTTATTATGGTAAGTTTCATGATTTCAGTTTGACCATTAAAACAGAGTCTAGAAAAATTAAAACCTGAAAAAAAATGGAATTGGATTTTTTTTTTTTTTTTTCATAGGGTCTTATTTTTTTAAACATTTTTTTTTAAATACTTGTGTTTATATCTGTTGTTTTACAGTGCTCAGAACACCATTATACTTAATATTTAAATCTGTCCTTCAGTTCGTTTTTCAAAAAGCTCTTTTTTACATATGTGTGCAACAGACTACCAGTTTTCACAACTCTTGAACAGGGAACTTAGCCAATATTGAGTTTAACGTAAGCCAGTCACCATTGAGACTCTGTAAATATGAATGGGGGTGCTGGCCTAATTCAAGGACACCATGTCCCATTCAGGAGTTTAAAATGTGTCATACTGTCCAAAAGATGGTATTTGCAGAGTCCAAGTTCTAGAAGGCATGCATGTAAAACACATCCCCTGTCTTCATTTTGACAGATGAGGTGTTAAATAAACACTTCAGCCCTGATAACATATACAAACACCCTTCCAAACACATTTATTCCTAGAGGATTGACAATGCTTAACACCCACACAGACTCCTCCTCTCAGCCTTTATTCTCCTGTCGGGGGTATTTTGAGTTCTCCAAGCTCATGTCCTTGAAGGACAGGAATGCATGTGATGTTTATACCTCACAAAGTCTACTGATGATATTCATTGTCAATCATAGATGGCAAGCAGCTTGTTTCTAAACAGAAAGTCAGTTAATAATCATAAATGAAATAGATTAATATACACACATTCTTATCATTTGTGTTTGTATGGAAGCCATACCAGCACAAGGAAATGAACTTGAAATCTGCCGTGTTTGTTTTGGTTCATCGTCCCTTTTTTATGGTTCCTGATGAATGTTACCAGAGGATGTAGAGTTATCAACACAAGTAGACCCAACAAAGATGTGAATGCCTTTTATGGCACTATAAAGGCACACATGTATGTGATAACAGTCACCAGAAATATTACACATGCACTATTTCAAAGCATGTATTGTTTGTGTATATAGGCGGATAATTAAAGACTCACGTAAACAACCTCAAGCCTCAGACGTCAATATGTCCAAGCTAAAAGACCGTCTCTGTAAAGACTGAAAGACTAATTCAAAAGAGAACTGACCTTGACCTATTTTTCGTACTGGATCTTCAAAGGCAGAAGTCATATGGAAGTACTTATTACAGATGGCAGTGGAAAAGGATACGATTGGTTAGCATGTGATCTCTGATCATCTTTTTGTGCGTTTCTATGCTGAGAGATTTATTTCTCATGATAAATGATAGATAGTGATAAATCAGCTGTGTGTTTTGTTGCTGTGCTCTAAATGGCATGAAGGGTTTATGGGGAAGAGATTATGTCCTCCTCTGAGAGAGGCTCTTTTTCACAGGACCTGTGGGGGTTTTATTTGCTGAGTGATGATAGCGGTAATTACCTTTCTACCCCTGGGTCACATCTCTTGTCCTGACACAGCATGCCGGTGTGCTGACAAGGTCCCTCTGTAAGTGCACATATCTCTGATTGAAGGCCTTTATGCTTTGATATGTTCAATGGAAAACACGTACTTATAATACATATCGGTTTGTGACTTACACTATTGTTCAGAAGTTTTGGAAAATAAATTATACTAAATTATTTATTAAATATGATCAAAAGTAAAGACAATTAAAATGTAACACAATATTTGTATTTAAAATAAATGCTGTTCTTTTAAACTAATAAAATAATTATCAAGGTTTCCCAAAAAAAAACATTGAGCTGCACAACTGTTTTCAGGATTGGTAATATCAAAAATGGTTTTAAGCAGCAAAACATCATATTAGAATGATTTCTGAAGAATCACGTGACACTGGAGTAATGCTGCTGAAAATTCAGCTTTGCCTTCTTAAAATAAATGACAGTTTACTATATACTCAAACAGGAAATGTATTTTAAATAATACAATTTCACAATAATACATGGATTTTCTATCAAATAAGTGCTTTTTTGACTTATTTTAAGAACATTAAAAACATCTTTTGAGCCATGAATATTTATTTAATTATATATTTTTTACTGGAATATCAGTCAGAAGATAGATTTCCTTACAATCTAAACCTGCCAACAGACAGCTGGCTACGTGGCTAAAAATGACAGAAATCGGCCCTTGAGGAGTTCACACTAGTTTACACAGCATCTGCTTTGGCTGTGCAGTGCTAATATTTAGGGTAACGTGTCAGATTTGTCAGTTGATCTGCAACAAATATACTTAATTGGACTACATTTAGTAAAAGCCAAACTAGCTTGCATTTAGTGTTGAAATACAGCTCATCGACTGGCCTAATAAACACACACTGCTGACTTAAACCAAAAGGTGAAGTTGTACAATTCAGCTTTAATAGTGAAGCAAAGAGAATGCTGCAAAATAAATTAGATATAAAACATGACAAGCACATATTTTGATTTGTACAACATAGCAACATACAACCATATGTTGCATAACTCTACATAAAACCGTAAGTTCCTTTAGTGTCTTGTACTTTAAACCTGACAAATCAGGACATTGCCAGGACATTGTTTCTGTCTCTATTTCTGTCGAGAAGGCTAGGTTTCAGTTCAGAATCTAAGACCTTTGTTATACATTGGTAGAGACAGACACTGTTGAAACACAGAGAGCAAAACATCTTAACATTGAGGCTGTTTCAGGAAAAAACAAACTACTAGAAATTAAAGTTATTTTGTGTGCTATGTTGAGTTAATGGTATGTTATGTTGGCCATACACAGTTGTTCCTAATTGAAATAATTCACAGAGCTGGGGATTTGGGGGATTTGCTCTGAGAATGGAATGTGTATGGTCTTTGGTTTACTATGTAAGTTCCAAATGCATATGGTTCTAGACTCTGATATGGCAACTAGAATGTGACCCATAATGCTCTGGGCCTCACATGGTACGAATGTTGGCTTAGTGCAAATTTATATTACTTTTCATCAACATTCAGAATGTTTAGGAGAAAAATAATAATAGGTGATAATAGGAATATTATAATAATAATAAAATAATCATAATAATAACAATGTAGTTTGGCTCCAGCAGCTGGTCAAACTAATTTTTGTTCAAGTATTTCTCTTAAGAAAAATGAAATAAACAACTACTACTTTTAAGATGACACTAAAAAAAGACTAATTTTTGTCTGTGAGAAAAGGGATGACAATAAAAACAACATTAAACATAAGCTAAAAGACAAATAATAATAATAATAAAAAAGAACATCCAGTAATAATACTTGACTTGCATAGAGTTGCATGTTTTTTCTTCTTCTCAGAATATATGTCCCCACTTCAAAATAAGTCTCTTTATTGCAGTGCAGAGATTCAGGGCTGACACTTTGACCCATGCACCCGTTCCCTCTCAGTCTCTGTCTCCCTTCATTAAAAAAAATATATTATGCTTTATTCTCCTCCGTCATTTTATATGAAAGTGCCACAAAGACCGCTCCAATAATCAGTCCTATTGGAATGATCTAGAAACAAATAGGTTGCCCAAGTTTGCAGTTCAAGGTTTGTGTGCCAACCCTCTGATATGTGCTTTGTACCAACATTAAAGTGTTTGTTAGGAGTTCATGGCGTCTTATGAGCAGCCACACTCCTCCACTATCATGTTCTGGATGTCTTTCTTAATGATCTTCTGCTCCTCGCTGTAGTAGAGCATGGACATGGCCCGAAGGCGCGTGGGTACGCAGCATGACTTGATGTTGTTAAAGGGGCTGTACCCGCGCATCCGATAGTGATTGATGACGGTGGAATGAAAGGAGAGGGCAGAGCCCATGATGCTTGCCACATGGCTGGGGCAGTCGCCCTCGCAGTAGTTAGCGTGATACCCAGACGGAGCGATGATCCAGTCGCTCCACCCAATGTCCTTAAAGTTGACGTAGAACTGCCTTTTACAGCAGATGCGGATTTTGCCGTCGCACTCCAGGCCACGCCTTCTGCGCTGGTGCTGGTGCTCCTCGGCTGGCTTGAGCACAACCATGAGGAAGGGTCGGTGAGATTGTTCTCTCTCTTTACCCTTGTTGCCGTCTGCAGGCACCAGGATGGGCACGGCGCCGGCTTCGGCACACATGGGACAGGAGACACGGAGACTGAGCAAGCTGCTGTCCCCGTCCAGCAGAGCCTGCACCGTGCGAGGCACCGGTAGCGTGTGCCAGCCGCTACGCCGCGTGTCCACGGTCTTCTCGGACACCATCGCTTCTTGGGGTCCGTCCGCAGAGCCTGGATCAGCTTTACCATGCTGCAGGAGCTGCACAGACACCTTCCCCTTCCCTCGGCTGCCCTTGGCAACTTTAAGAAACAGCCACACGTTGGCCTGCTCCACCACGGACAGAGTGCTGCCCTCTTTAGAAATATCAAATTGCATGATGTCAGGGGCATCTCCTGTGGATAAAGCACATGAGGCAATTGGTTAGCTTTGTTTGCGATTACGTTGTTGAGCTTTGAATGACAGCACATCTGAACTTTGTAACAGTTGAAAATCTAGAGGCTCAAACATTTTCTGTGCAGATTCTGAAGGGAAATTATGCAGAATGGACTTAAAAATGGAGAGTACTACACACACAAAAATTGATAAAAAAAATAAAATGCAAATATTCAAAAATGTGTATTTTCACCCCACAAACCAATGATTTATGCAGATGTGCAAGGCATAATATATTCTTTGGTTTAATAAATAACAAACTAAACAAAAGCATTTTTATGATTCTAAACTACTTTTTTTAAATGTAATTAAAAAAATACATATATATTTGTTTCAGTATATGATGCATAGAATATTTGAAGCGCACCTGCTTCAATCCTGGTACTCTGCTCTTAGTTATAGAAAGTATGATCAGTTTAACCAAAATAACTAATAAACAAAAAGTCAAATGATGGGAATGTGTAGACTTTTGTGAATGGTGGCTGTTCCAATTCTATGGAAATCTGCCAATTTTTCAGTAGTGATCTTCATGCAGAGATTATGTGTGGCTCAGTTTATTAATGAAAAACTCTCTCTGTTAGAGCCACCAGCTCAACATGATCAGAGCACACACAACGCCTGCTACACTAAACTGTTTCTCTCTTTCTGTAATGGAGGATATTATCTTTTTGCGGTCAATCTCCACCATCTGCAGTCCTTCGTCAACACCTAGCCTCAGTCCATAAAAACATTTCCTGCTTCTAAAATCCTGGCACTTCATTTGTGTACATAAAGCATGTATGTTATGACAAGGGCCTTCCCTATAACTTGCACATGACTGTCTGCTATAAGCCAGCTCAGCACCAGTAACCATTGCTGATTTACAGACCCAACATATTGACTCTTTTACATGATCTCTGCCGACCCCTCCTCAACAGGACCGCTATTAATTCAACTGTTTAGTCAACATGTCATTATATAAATTATGTGTAATCTGATATAAAGGACAGTCCAGCACAGCTGTGAAAATACATTTTATAAAACTCTAACTTTTATGCTTGTTAATGTGGCACTGAGATATCTATCTAGATCTAGACAAATACAGTTGCAAGTTTATCTTTCAGTCATCTCATATGACACTGTATATAATAGTGATCTATGTAAACTAAAGAAGGGTCAATACAGTAAGTTCACACAGTACTAGACCATTTTTAATTGTTGGTCAATGTAAACATGCACCAGACTGAAATCTTTAACCATTGTGATGAGTCTTGTTTTCTTTTTCAGCGTCTCGCACCATGAGCACTGTGTTTTTAAGACGTCACTGCATTCTGTCACGTTTAGCCGCTTTTGAACACAAGAGCAACCGTTTCTTCATTTGGGCCTCGATTGTCAGGCTATTATGAAAATCTGCCTGGATGAATGACTATTTCAAGCTCATGAAAGCCTCTGAGATCTCTCAGTAACTTTACTGGACGGTCTGTTCTCTTCATTGAATCTCACAGTGTCAGAAAACTCCCACGAAACACTGAATGGACTTAACACATAACAGGAAGAACTATTTTTAAAGCTTAAATGTGTGGTTTGGATGCTAAAATACTTAGTCTTATTCCAATTTAATATTATGCATGCAGAGACAAAAATAGCAGTTGATTCACCCTCAAAACTAAAAACAGAGAGTCTGTGGTGCTTTGGAAAGCTGTTTGTCAAGATTTTCAAGATTGACTCAAACAATGGCATTTGTTTGGAAACAGTCATTTTGTTTAAAATTTTGTTTGGTGGAATTAGTCACCACTTTTAAAGCCAATATTCCCTTACTCTGTGGATTAAGTTGTCAAACAGATCAGTGAACAACGCAGTGCCACCACACTAATGTGAATCTGTTTGAAGTTTCTGTTATGCTTTCATATAATTGGTTAATTTATCAGTTGCAACACCTTTTTTAATTCTGCTTTAAGAGTGTTGATAGAAGAAGCTGGAAATTCTGCCAAGAAATGGAAAATCAAGAATATAGCAGGTTAAAGGGAATGAACAATGTTTTAAACATATTGTAGAAATGCTGCAGATGTTTTCAGAGATAGAAACAGCACAGACAGCACTGGTTTCTATTTGCAGATGAATGTGTTTCTCTATCAAGCCTGATCTCTTATCAGAACACCTCTTAACTCGAACAAGAGCTCCAGTGTGTGTCCAAGTGAAAAGACTTGGCCTTTCTTTCCATATTAAAAGGCAACTGCTCTTTTGCCATTTGGTTCCCGAGTAAGCCTTAAAGTTCACTGTAGTTGTTTTGCCTTTCTTGTAGGTTTAAACACACGCCACGTGTCTCTGAGCTCTGAGTGAGGTGGACATTTCAGAAGCTCATATACTACAGTTTCGGGTCGAAGGTCAGCTGTGCCCAGTCACGTAACGCACTGAATTATTCCACTTATTTGTACACTCTTATCATACCATACTTCTTTATCTGTTTTGTATGTTGAAATTTTGCTATAGTTGTGTCTACGACTCTACGTACTGTCAATATCAAGGACAAGATTGTTTTGAAAGTCGCAAAGTTGCATTAAAATCCGCTTCATGCAAAATGAGCTTGACTATTTGAGCATGTTGAATATCAGAGAAGATCAAAGGACTTACATGACTTACCATGTACATGTTTGCATGGTGTTACATTCATGCAGTGGCTCTTTAAAAAAATGAAACCCTGCCAAGAGACGAGATAACCCAGTAAACATTTTCTGATGACATCAGGACTGAAAAAATATTTCTCAACCTTTTTTGGCTTACCTACAAACTAAATGTTTGAACTTAATTAAACTAAATTGTGCCAAACAGTAGCATCCTGTCAAACCAAAGTGCTTTAAAAATATACAACCAGATTTAGTTTAATATTTTTTCTTTTCTTAAAATAATTACATTTTTTTTTTTTTTTTTTTTCATCTCATCCCATCCTCTTTGACCCTTAGAACCAACTTATTTAAAATAATTATAAAATAACTAATTTATTTTAATAACTAATTTAAAAGTTTGGTGTCAATTTTAATGTTTCTGAAAGAAGTCTCATATGCTACCTGCAATTATTTGATCAAATATACAGTAAAAACATATATATTTATATTTTAGAAATATTATAAACTATAATTTATTCCTGTGATGATGAACCTGAGTTTTCAGCATCATAACTCCATTCTTCAGTGTCACATGATCCTTCAGAAATCATTTTAATATTCTTAATGTCTTCTCAAGTAACATTTCTTCTTATCAATGTTATACTATGATACATTTTCTGTTTTAATTAATTATCTTTTAACATTATTAATGTATTTACTGTCTCTTTTTATCAATTTTATGCATCCTTACTGAATACAATTATTAATAACTATGGAAAAAATATCGTACTGACCTAAAAGATTTGAATGATAGTGTACCACTGGTTGGGAATCACCAAACTAAAAGGCATGAAATTGATGTCAGATCATTGAATTACTTTATAAATAGACCAAAAGTCAATTGCTTTTGTGGTTAGATAAAAAACAGCATCCACCCAAAACTGGTGTTGACAAGAAGCCTCACTGTAGACGGATGTATTGTTGTACCAGGATGTAAAAGTGATATCACAGTCCCCAATCACTAGATGACCGCAACACAAAACATATTCATCGCATAATCAAGTGCTATCTTGCATTTACCTATAATACTGTCTTACACTGCTTTGTCTCATACAATACACAAAGCTATCACCTGTCTGTCCCCTAATAATGAAACCTCGGATATGAATCGTCAGGAGACAGGGTTGACACAAGGGTCAGAGTAGGAAATACATAGTTAATAACATCCCTCAGAGTAAGCCTCAAATAATTTTAAGACCTGTTGTAATGCATGGGTCAACTTTTTCAGTTTTTTCACAGGCCAAGCTATCCACACCAGCTCAGCAAAACTGCCTGAGATTCAGATTCGACGTCTAAATAAGTGAAGAGCTGCTGCGATTTAAAGGGTTTCTCCACGCCAAAATGAAAATGTTGTCATAATTCACTTACCTGCATGTCGTTCCAACTCCATAAAAGCTTTGTTCGCCTTCGGAACACAGTTTAGGATATTTTGGATGAATACGGGAAGCTTGTCGAGGTTCAGAAAAGTATGAAAAGCATTGCCAGTGTAGTCCATCTGTCATCAATTCAATCTGAATTTTATAAAGCGACGAGAATACTTTTTGTACGCAAAGAAAATTTAAATTACTTTTCAACAATTCGTCTCCTCTCTGTCTCTCCTCGTCAGCGTAGCACCATTTTGGATATTACCCATCAAACACAAGCAGCGTACGGTCTTCTGTATCCGCCTTAATGCAAGGATACAAAACCTCGACAGGGTTATTTACTTGGCAGTCAAAGGGACAGTCACAAGCCTCCCGGTTTTTATCTCAAATATCTTAAATTGTGTTCCGAAGACAAACAAAGCTTTTATGGCATTGGAACGACATGCGGGTAAGTGAATAATGACAACATTTTCATTTTGGGGTGGAGTAACCCTTTAACCTGAATTTCTCCAGTGTGTCAATCCCACTCTTATCCCATTTCTTTAAACAGTTTAGAGATCTTTGTGAGTGCATCACAACAGATCCTTCCCAAAAGACCAGAACTGGCATGTCAGTAAATGGATAGTTCACTCAAAAATGTAACGATTTCAAACCTGTTTGACCTTCTTTCTTCTGCAAACCCCAAAATAAAATATATAAAAAAAAATGTGCTTATACAATGAAAGTCAACGGGGTCTAATATTGTTAGAACACAAGGCTCAAGGTTCTTTTATTCGTCACATACTCAATTATACGTGATATGATCTGTAGTGAAATGTAAACCTTGTGTTCTTCAAAATATCTCATTTTTTGTTCCACAGATTAAAAAAAAATGATTACAGGTCTGGAAGGACTTGAGGGTAAATGATTGAATTTTCATTTTTGGGTGAACTATCCCTTAGATGAACAAACTCGATGATCTTTCTATTTCACTAAGATACTTTCAAAGAAAACCCGACCATTCCACACACCAACAGAGCAGCCTAGAGTAATTACTGGGCCCCATATTTTGATGAATGGAGCAATTATGGCCAGCTAACAGCCCTGCGGGTTTTGAATTGGATCGAACCACCCCATCCCTCTCCCCTCCATTCCCTGGAGCATCATTAACACCCCTGCAATCTCATAAAGGCTCTGAGGGGCCTTTTTAATCTTAGGTTCATTCAAAAGGTCTATTTATAGCATCAAGGCTTAATGCACATTTATGTAAGCAAACAGGCACAATAGACAACGCCATCAAACGTTTGCTGGCTCCTTCTTGCGCCCAATGATGATAGCTGCAATTAATGAGCCGTGGAAATCGTCCCATTAAGCCTGTGCGGGACTGTTGGTGATCAATCTGTGTATACGAATCAGATGTGACTGCCAATCCACATCATGGCCTGTGCTGGTCTAAAGATAGGTCAGCCTTGTTATCTTTAGAAACACTGCTATATTGTTTTTGCGGAAAAAACCCAGATGCCATGAGATTGGACCGCTTCAACCATCCGCTTCCGCACCCCATTCAGGCAAATGTTGTTAGCTTTTTTTTACAGCAGTGTCATGCTGATTTGTGGATCAGTGACATTGTTATAAATAAGTCATGAGGAACCAATTAAAAATGGAATGTACTTGTGGATCTTCCCATCCCAGACTTAGTTTATTGAACCGACTGGGAAGTAGTGTTTGTTACGGGCAGCACCAAAAAGCATTTTCAAACAAGAAAGAGCATTGTTTGTGTCATTTTCAGCTTTTTTCTTAATCATCGAAAATAGATGGCTGTCTATATGCTACTCTATCATTAGCAACATGGCATGAATAGCAGATCATCAGGTCAGCAGATACACATTGAGTCAAAAGCTCAACATTAGAGTTAAATATTAACTGTATGACAATTAAAATGAGAGATACTTTGTGAAATCAAGTATTGGTACCTCAAAGGGACAGTTCACCCAAAATACAATTATTCAGAAAAAATAATCTTTGAAAGAAAATGTTGTGTCCAAAAATATTGGACCCTATTGACATTCTTCAATATATATATATTTTTGGGGCTTTACAGAAAATTCATGCACGTCTGAAACAACGTGAAGGGTGAGTAAATGATGATGGAATTGACACTTTTTGGTAAACTATACTTAGAAGTAGATTTTAAGTGAATACTCGACATAGTTTGGATGCACACCATGATAAAGTGTTCATTTGATATTAAAGCACTGTCTCTACAGTTTCCCGTTGCTTGACAGGACTGAATATGTTTAAGTGGCTCCATTCAATAGCTGTTAATAGGGGCATCATTTCCTCATTTCATATCAGTAGCACGGCGTCGAGAGCCTCCCGCAGCAGTGTGCAGTCAGAGTGTTAATACTCCACAGCTGCAGCACATGCGTTCCCCTTAAGATGACTCTCCCTCCCTTCCTCCCCCAGACCTCCGCTAACACCTACTTGAGTGCTTTTTAAAAGCACTCCTTCGAAACAGTAGTCTGAGTGGAGCCATTTGATGTGACATCCACTGTACATCATATATACTGCAAGCGTTTGCGGTGTACATCTTAAGAAGGAACAATGAACTGACAATCTTGCACATAACGGGGTGAATTATGCGACAACTCAAACAATTAAAAAACTAAAAAGTACTTTTCATCTATTTGAACTCCTAGTGGAGGTGTGGATTTAGAAAAAGTCCCATTTTACCATATAATTAATTAATGCATAATTGAACATTATATAATGCTTCAGATCAGTTATTACATTTGGGTAATACTTTACAATAAGGTTTAGTTAATGAAGCATTTTACAGCCTTTAGATTAAAGGTCATATATAAATGCACACTTTTTCATTGTTAATTCATCTTTGTAATACATGAAAAATTGTTAATGTATACAATTTCAAAAGGTAAACGTATATTATTAATAACTAAGATAAAGAAATGCTATAAAATGAATGTTCAATGTTAATTCATTATAACAGATAATGGATTTCTTAATGTTAATAAATTGAACTTTACTATAAAATGTTACTAGTATATATTAAACAAATTCTATATATCATAAATATATATTCTACATTAAGTAGTAATACTTGTGAATATATTACAAAAAGTCTCACCAAGGGTTTAAGTCATAAAGATTCATTGCACGTAAGCGTTGCTCCACCGTCTCACTTAGCAGGTGAGAGTTCATCACTTAACAGCCCAAACAAGATATTAGTGTCATCACATTTCCTCACGAGGCACTAAAACATCCCTCACCTGGCTCAGCGAAGGTGATGATCTCAAAGGGCTGCTCCTCAGGTTGCTCTCGGTGTTCCCCCAGCCCCCCTCCGTCTCCCTCCATCTCCACTGTGCCGTCCTCACCCACCCGTCCCACATGCAGCTTGCGGATCGCGTTGAGTAGGGCGGCGCGGGGCACCGGGTGTGTGACGTTGGGACGGGTGTTCAGATGCAGCATGTTGAGGATGTGCCTCTTGACCGCCTCCACCATGTCGGTCTGCTCCTCCGAGTCCTTCTGCCTCTGGGCTAGAGCGCAGGACGGGCAGAGGGTCACGGCATCGTCCGGCCGCCCCGTGCCTTGAGAGCCGCTCTCGGCTGGTGTGGGCGAGCAGCCCCCTGACAAACAGCCGGAGAGCAGCAGCACTCCTGTCACGAGCGTGAGTGAAGACATCCTGAGTGACGGCAGACTCACACCTCGGTTTTGTTCTGTTCTGTTGCCAAGATCACAGTCGCCGTGCTGGCTTGCTTGTCAAATCGATGCAGAAAGCGGGAGCCAGTCCAAAATAATCCTTATCTGAGCGGAGCGGTCATGGTGATAAAAGTTGAAGAGGGCTGAACGAAGCACCGCCAGTGAGCTCCTCCTGCAGGTCGATGAGCTCCGGGTCGCTCTGGAGAAACCTGACTGTCCACGGCTGCCCGTGCCGGAGTTGAATGGTTGAGTGGAAAGTGGGCAGGGTTAGACAGTTCTCTGACTCTTTCTTTAGCACTCTCTCCCTCTCTGGCTTCTCACTGTTTGTCCCCTCTCTCTTTCTCTCTCTGTAATTATACCTTCCTCCTCTTCATCCCTCCCTCTCATTTTTTTACAATCTTTCTCACTACTGACTCACTGACTTTTTCATCTCCTCCCTCTCCCTCTCTTCAGTGACTCCTTCAGTAACGTGTACCATTTTTTTCCTCGTGAGAATCTAAGTTGCTCTTGCACACTCTCCCTCTCTCTTTTTTTTCCACCGATCATTCATCTCTCCAGCCATCAATCCGTCAGCACCTGTTGTGCAGGCTGGCTAACTGTGTGGTGGAATGATCTCCTGGGGAGGGAAAAATTGAGGGGTCAACATGATTATCATGGCTATCCGTGTGCATAACACACGTGTAAACACAACGAGTCACTCATTCATGCTCGGTTAGGTGCACACACAGCGTACAGACACGACTTTTGTAGAAAAAGGCATGGGTGGGAAGTGAGGAACTTCCTTTAGATCAATTGAGCATTAAAATAGACAATTATATATTATATAAACTGTTATATTTAATATTCACTCATTCAGTCAGGACAGACATTTATTAGAGAAGATTAATCTGTTTCCTAAAAAAAACATTTCGGGCAATTTAAATGAACCTAATTGCCTTTTATTAAAAATAGTTTTTTTGCATGTCTGTATTTGTAACATTTGCATCATAGTGATGCATGGCAGTGATATCATTTGACTCCCTCTTGTGGTTATAATACGGACATTCTCGTTATTGAAAATGATTTCAAGCAATTATCCCACGAACAGCAAATTAGGTGGATGTACAAAATAGAACAATTAAGAGAAATAAAACCCCTGAAGGTGATTCAGCCGAATGCAGGAATGTTTATGACTGCAGAACAGACATACCGCAGCGTTTCTCCAGATGTTTGTGGAGTTCAGACCTCGCTCCTCCAGCGACCAATGAGGGCTGAAAGTTGGCCACGATGCGTGTATGTCAGACAGATGCATGCTGGTCCATACATGTGTCTGTGTGAGCTGGAGCACATCTCGCCTTTCATTCCTTGGCTCCTGTGAACAAGAATTACTCACAGGCGAACTCTTTCCCTCCTGAACTTCAGTTTTAAAAACACTCAATCATGATGCTATAGGTGAAAGTCAAGGCATTTTTACCACCAATATTGCATGTATTTGATCAGAAATACAGAAAAACAGGGTTCCACTTTATATTAGGTGTCCTTAACTACTTTGTACTTGCATTTAAATTAATCTTTTGATACAATGCTTGTTGTGTACATACACCTTTTTACATTTTACTTATATTTTTTAAAATACCTACATGTAATTACATCTGTAATGTAATTAACTTATGTAATTACATTTATAATTACACTGTTGACCCATCCCTTTCACCTTCACCCACCCTTAAACCTACCCATACAAACCTTTCCCTAACCTGTTGATTAAATGTAATGTAATATGCTGATTTTCTGCTTATTTCTTATCTATGTTGAAAACTGTATGTTGAACAAAAGCTAAAAAGAATAGCATCTATTTAAAATTGAAATATTTTAACTAGTGGTGGGCCGTTATCGGCGTTAACGTGCTGCGTTAACGTGAGACTCTTATCGGCGATAAAAAAAATATCGCCGTTAATCTATTCTCAAAGTTGGGTTGGGAGCTGGGTCTATACTACGCAAGCTATGATGACTTTCACCCTGATATTTTAGCGCGGATGTATACCTAGCCGAATTGCACTGTAGGGGGCGAGAACGAGTCTTCGAACTAGAGGCTCGCAGTCCGTGATGGACAGATTGTTAACGGCTGGTCTATGTGGTAATACAATCGGGCAGGACATCCAAACGCTCACATATCATTCATCAACCTCAAATATGGCTTTTCATCTGAAAGATGTATGTAACAACTTTACATGGCCGCTCAATATGATGTTAACCTAGAGAAATGTGCGCTATTGAAGTGTTTGTGTGGAAGCGCGTTTGCTGCAGGACAGGCTCCGGTGCACTCACTTGCTCCTAAAATCTCCGTCATTTTTGGTCATACAGATAAAAGTAGCCTAATACATCTTTCGAATCTGTAAAGACTCTACGTTTATTTGTGTGCACTCAGAATAACAACGAAACGCGCGCTTTTAAGCAAACAGGATGCGCTCTAGGTCTCATGTGAACTTGAGAATTCACTCCCGTGTCACCCTCTGCTTGAACCTGTGTGTATGCCTAACGTTACTGTGAAATTACCACATCAGAGGCGTGCTAACATGGATGCAGCTATGAAGCCGGGTTTGCTTCAGGAAAATTTATTTTAAGAAGCTTCCCAATGGAAACTGTAAACAGTTCATCACGACCTCTTATGTAGGCCTACAGTTCAAAATTCATGTTTAACTGAATAAACAGTTAGTAAACACAAGTACATCTTATTGAACATAGTTTATTTTCATCACCAATTATCATAGTAGAACAGCTTTCTCAAGCAGTTTGTGATGCATTTTGGAAACAGGAGATGAGCCCTGGTCTAATCGCCACCTGGCTTGAGAAACCCGTTCTCAAAGACTTACTTTAGTAGTCATTATTTGGGTAGCACACATATTCTGAATGCCTTCGGCAGAATTCAAATGAGCCATTTTAATCTAGATTAATCTAGATTAATTCCAAAATTAATCTAGATTAATCTAGATTAAAAAAAAATTAATCTATGCCCACCCCTAATTTTAACATAAATGCCCTCACTGTCACTTTTGATTAATTTAATTTGTCCTTTATAAATAGAAGAGAAACAAATCCTACTGACTACAGACTTCTGAATGTTAGTCTATTTTTAAACGAAGTATATTTAATATTTTTTAAATCTCCAACCAATACGGTCATGTGTCTTGATTTGATTTAAATAGTATTGTGTATTTTTTTATTTATAAAAATCATTATAAAATTACTTAATCTAATACTTAAAGGCATAGTAAAAAAAGAGAAAAACAGTTAGCATTCATTCACCCTCATGTTGTTCCAAACCTGTATGACCGTATTGGAAATATTTTTTCCACACAGTGAAAGTCAGTGGGGTCTAGATTGTCATTTTTGAATTGCATGTTCCTGTTTATTGAAGCTAACAAATAAAAAAAAGTAAATAATCATATTCAAAAGCATAAAAACTCCCCAAGTTTCTTGCTGATGTGCTTGTGGGCTCATCATACGGGCAACCCTTCATCCACCCACTGGCATCACTGCATCTATTCCTGGACTTGTTAACACTTAGAAAAGAACACAACACTCCAATGGATCATTCTCAACTCTTAAACACGTATTCTTAGCATTGCCACATGTTCGCCTGGGCAGCGTGTGCAAGCATGTGTGGTGAGTTTGCTATTTCTAAAAGGTGCCCATAAGGTGGTGTCATCACACATCCTACTGCCTGCCACGCCTCCTCTCTCTATAGATGACACACAGAGGGACTCTGGGAATGAGTAAGACAGGCCTCATCATCTGTGCATTCTCACATGTATTTAATTTACTTTTTTTCTTGAGAAAACTTTGACTGTCTTCAGACATAATTTTACAAATCTCATTCGCTCTATTACTTTAAACAAACCCACAAATCTGTTTAGTTTTTCTTCCCTGCGGTCAAATTCCACATATGCGTTGAAGAACAAAAATATGAGAACTATTCTTTGGAAGTTGTTAAAAATGGCTCGTTCCTGTAGTATCTTGTGCTCGTGTTATGTTATTGTGTCATAACTGTGAGTCTGATGATGTAAGGAGTTTGCGTGCGCGAGTGAGTTTTGGCAGGATAGTCCTCACCCACTACTACACTTCTGTATGAATCAGGCCGCAGAGTGACGCTGTGGTACTGATGGTAGGCGGGATACCTCGCTCTTTCTCTTCATCACTCTACCTGCTCCACCAGACGCTGATCATCGCCAATGAATCACCTGAAGTCATACTTGCAACTTTCACTGCCAACTGCCTCTGCATCTCCTGAAGAAATCACGTTTTTACATGTGTCCATGAGTTATTCTGTCAAAATGAGTAACATTTAGTTTTCCTCAAACTTCCTGAAGTGCTTGTAAACTTGCTACAAAAAGCAAAATTCTGGTGATTTTATAAATGATACTGGCTAGTTGTACAGCACACGTACACTACCGTTCAAAAGTTTGGGGTCAGATTGATTGATTGATATTAATACTTTTATTTAGGCAGTTTGCATTAAACAAAAGTGACAAAAACAATTGTTACAAAATAATTGTTTCAAATTAGGGTTGGGCCGATAGACATCACGATGTTGAACCAACATAGTGATTCCTTCCCCCCATTCCGTGTTCGGAAAGGAAATTAAGTCTATTACAATACTCCGGCCTAAATGGAATAAATAGCCTATGAAATTTCAATACTTTCTCAATTAAATCGTTGAGTAATTATAAATAAATTGCAGGCATCAGGGAGCTGCTACTAATATGCAGGGCATTGAAACCGCTTTCGAATGCACGCTCTCATTTCACGTTCACTTTCGAGATTTGCGATCACACGGACACTTGGGCAACTTGGGCTATGAGCTTCTCCACCCTTCCTCCAGACTCTGGGACCTTGGTTTCCAAATGAAATACAAAACTTGCTCTCATCTGAAAAGAGGACTTTGGACCACTGGGCAACAGTCCAGTTCTTCTTCTCCTTAGTATTTGAAACTAAGTCACTGTGTTGGTGCACTGGTAGTTTTCTTCTAATTAGCCCACAGAAGTTTCACAAATGTAGCAAATTCTTAAACTACTTCAGTCTTGCTCTGACATGTCCAATTTATTGAGAAGTTCACCCAAATTAACTTCAATCATTTTGCCTTGAGGATGCATAAATCAGGGCTCGGTTTTGTGCATTGGTTGGGGGTTGAACCAACCCTTTAAGGCTTCTCTTTAAGGCTGTTTAAATGAAACATAGCAGAGCGAATGTTCTTTCACTCCATTTGTCCTATTGACAGACTCAAGCATGTGGACTGTGTTAGAAATCAAATGCGCATCTGTATACTGTATCCAGTGTAGACAAGATGTCGGCAGTGAATGTTATTTGTTTGCTTTTGATGCGACGTGACACTCGCATTCAGTGTGATAAAGTGTCAGCCGTTAAGCGCGTGGACGCCAGTGGGCGGGGCCTATGGTGAGAAGAAGACCATTCATCGATGTCTTGCTCTGGGGGCAGTGTTTATGCAAACGATTACATCCAGGTGACGTCACTTTGTACCTCGTATCCAAACGAGACATTTTTGGAGCTTGATTAAATAAATGCTTTGTTTATAATGAGGAGCATTTTTAGCTATGAAACTTGCAGGATGTTTTAATGGTACAAAGACCTGTTATATGCTAAAAGATCAAGGCAAATTTGATTTCTCATATCATGATGCCTTTAAAAAACAATCCAGCTGGTGCCGATAGCATAGGCAACATGTCAACATATAGTGCAACTGTGCCTCCCCCTCCGGCAACCCGAAATTGATTCCCTGCTTGAGGTCCTTTGCCGATCCTATTGCCCTCTCTCAGCCCCATGCTCTCCAGTCCAGTAAAAGTCTATTATTCATTTCCCTTTCAAGGAGGCGTATTTTACCTGGCCAAGGAATTTCACAGGTGACAATTTCTAAAGTGACAAAGCTCAAAACTTCCTGTCCAAATAGGATCAACGCAAGTAGCCTTGCATAATCTATCCATATAAGGACAGATGTCGCAAATGGGGACTCAAAAGCTCCTTTGATTTTTTTAAAGCAGTTTCAGTATGACTGACTCCAAAAGTAGTACCCACTTTCCCGAGGCGAGTTGCTAATCTATGCAGGTGACGTTACAGTGTGGGGAAGACTTTCATTTAGAGCTGAATCAGAGGAGACAGCAAGGGAAGCCTCTTCGTGTTTGCCTGGTATAAATGTGGACATCCTCCCCAGCAAGCGAGCGGCTGATTCATACCGCTGTTTAAACGCAGTGCTCCAGCAAATATTACGCCACTGAAAGTGGGCTGCGGTGTATTTTTGAACTCTCATCACGAACGCTCGCGTGAATACACATATAAAGCCCATGCTTTCTTTGAGCACGTTACCAGATTCTCATGGGGGCGCTGCATCTGTTGAGAGAAAAACTGATCCATATTTGCTTTCAGCAACAAGTTCAAAAACAAAGAGTGGAATTTCTCCTCGTTAACATTTCAGGCCTCTATACAAACAAAATGACAAGAGTGCCATTGGCCCCTAAAAGGAAATGTTTAGGAGCCAAATAACTCGGTTTTCAAGGTTTTTGTTTTAGTTTTCAAATTATGGACTCACTGGATAAAGATGGCTGTTCATTAATTTAATTGGTAAAGACACTAACGTGCTGCACTGGTTATATTTAATATAAAATCCTGTGACTTTACTTGTTATGTAATGTACTAAATACTATCTTAGTATTTACTATTCCTTTGATTTTAAATTATTTATAATCATTAGTTTTTTTAAGTTTTAGTAATTTTGCCATTTTTATTTAGTTTTAGTAATTTTAGTACTTCAGATTATTCTATTTACCAAGGCAAGGTTTCTCATTTTTATCTAATATTTATTTCAGCTTTATTTAAACTTTTACTGATTTTATTCTATTTATTTTTTTTTGTTTTAAATGCAAAACATTGGGGGCAAAAACATGCCACCCAATTATACATGAACAACCAGTTAGTAAAATAGACCGATTTAAATCTCACACAGATTTAGAATATATCATTGCAAGGTTCCAGTTTATTCTAACCGGCATTACTAGTTAATTGTGAACTCCCAAATGTCTCCGAATTATTCACGCACCGAGTCTGATTTAAATGGTAACTAACAAACAAGATTACGGGGTGTTTCTTACTCAACAAAAAGAAGCAGTTCATTTTCAAAGCTTTCCTGTTCATCAGTGCCACTAGATTTTAAATCGTTTTAATTAATATTTCTTGCATTTTAGTTGCAGTCTGGAGCTGTGGATCAGTGTATCTGAAATCCATGTACTAAACAAAACAAAACCAACAAATTCATGCCACACACAGAGGTATTAAGAACTAAAGAGAAACCATTTGAAATTTATGTGGATTTATTTAGGTTTTCAAACATGTTCAACACCCTTTGCACAGAACAAAATACATTTAGATGTAATATCAAGCTGAAGTCACAAAAGGACAATGCGTTATTAGATTGAGTTCTGTTTTTAACCTCAAAGCTCAATTTGTGATTTGGATTTGCACTGTAGAATAAATACTGCTGTTGAAAATCACGCACGCTCATAAGCTGATCATTAACATAATGAACTACTTATATGCATTTGTTTATGCTAGCATCCTATTTCAAATTGCAAATGCGAATATGTCGTATGCAACAATTTCAAAATGAGCTAGTTTAATCAGCCTGTACTACAAAGAGCAGCTGCCTGGGCCATAAATGAAGCAAATCAACTTCAACAGAAGAAAACACATCAAAAATGACAGCTCTGTCCTTCAATCAAAGGACGTGATCATAAACAGCCTAAAAAAACATGGAAGACAAAGGCTGACGCTCATGCGGCAGTGCAAATCTGTGAGAGATACGAGTGACTTTGTGCACTGTTTACAACATTCACTTATATTTCAGTCTTTCAGAAGCCAGTGAGCAAGCAGAACTGCAAAAATTCCTTTCAGAAAGGTCACAAAATTGCGAAAGTTTTGAACTGGGATCTTAATGTTCAGAAAGAGGAAACGCAACCTGTGCTTATCAGCAGCAAAGCTTAACAGGTGATTCAACATGTCTCCTGTTAGACATAAATATATATAGAGAGAGATTTATTTGCATGTCTTCTTGGTCATTGATAGGTAAAATTGAAGTGACAAGAGAGAATCTTTCTTGACAAGATACAGTGCTTTTGCCTTAAGTTAAACAGATTTTCTGACTAAGCGCTGATGTGTCATGTAAAATACACTTCACCTTCAACAGAAGATCTCCTGATCCTTTAGATTTTGCTGAAGCAATAAACTTCAGCACAAGAAAGTATACATTTCATAAACACCCTACTGTACACCTCATAAGTCCAATGCTCACTACCAAGAGCTGCAGCTCTTCTGAAGAACAGGGTACTTGCCTCAGTGTCCATCAGGCAAGTGTTTCCCATCTCTTAAATACGTGCTCTGGACCCTACAGGGTCATGGTGAACGGGTGTCCTCAGAAGGGCATACCACCAGTGATCTGTCGGGCAACCTGCTCCTCTGTACTCTCCTCCTTCTCGCTGACGCGCTCCTTGTTCCAGTCCTTCAGGCCCTCCGGCAGCGATGTGTCCTCGTCCATGCTTCCTGTTCCCTCCACAAAGTCCTCATAAGTTGACTTTTCAGCAAACGGCCTTTGGCCCAGCAGCTCCACCATGTCGTTCTTATCCAGCACCTCTTGCTCCAATAGACGTAGTGCCACCTAGTGATAAAAAGAGAGCATTACTGTTATGTTTCACAGTTGTTTTCTGTGAACACACAATTCATGTGACATGATGATGAAAACAAATCCATGTAAAACGCATTGATCCTGATAGTGGTCTACTGTACCTTCTCCACCTCATCCTTCTTCTCATTTAGGAGCTGGTGTGTGCGCTGATGGGCCATGTTGATTAGGTTTCTGACCTCTGTGTCGATGAGGCATGCCGTGGCCTCGCTGTAGGGCTTCTCCAAAACCATCTCTCCCTGCCGTGGCAGGTCGAAGGACACCTGCCCTACCTTTTCATTCATGCCAAACTGCACGATCTGTAGATGGAAGAGTAACAGTTTTCAGCTGGGGTCTGTGGATTATATTAGGGATGTAATATGTAAAAGATATATATATAAAACTGTTTTCTATTTTAATATATTTTTTAAATATAATTTATTCCTGTGATGGAAATAGGGCTGCAAAATGATTAGTTGCGATTCAAAATAAAAGTTTGTGTTTACATACTATATGTGTGTACTGTGTATATTTATTTTTACACACACATGTATATATATTTGTATGTAAACACTTGCATATAATTTATATCATATATAAATATTTTCCATTAAAATCTAACATGTTTTCCTTAATATATACATGTATGTGTGTGTGTGTGTATTTATATATACATGATAAATATACACAGTACACACACATATAGTACTATAAACATATACTTCTATTTTGAATCGATTAATCACGACTAATCGTTTTGCAGCCCTAGATGCCTAGAATTTTCAGCAGACATTACTTCAATCTTCAGTGTCACATGATCCTTCAAAAATCATTGTAATATGCAAATTTGGTGCTCAAGAAACATTTCTTATAAAAAAAATATATATATATATATATATATATATATACACACACATATACACACACACTTAGGTATAATATTAAGTGATACCTGCTGAAGTCACAAAAGTTTGAAATATAAATATTTTGTAACATAAATATCTTTACCATCACTTTTAAACAATTATAATGTAAACAATATACAATTCTTGTTGAAATTTTTATTTTATTTACTTTTTATTTATTTAAATGTTTTTAATTTTAACTTACCAACCCTTGAATGGTAGGTACTCACAGTTTTGTGAAAATTGTGATACTCATATTAATATATTAAGCATTAAATATTGTAATATTAAGCAGAAAAAACTTTCAACACTGATAATAAGAAATGTTTTAATTATTCAATAATTATTACAAAATAAGGCTTTTTTTGCATGTATTCTGACAGGACAATGGAGATTTGACCGAAAGAGCGTGGGAAGAGAGAGGGAGATGGGATTGGGAAAGGTCCACAAGGCGGGATTTAAACTCAGGACACCTGAGACGCAACAGTGCCATATGTCGGCGCACTGCCCATAGCATGGACAAAATTAAACAATAGTGCAGGGCTGTACGTTAACTTTTCTGCACATAGCACTGGTGCTACAGAAGTTGAAAGAAGAAAAAAATCTTCGCCATCATTTTATCTCTGTTATTAGAAATGACGAAAAAATATATACATTACAAATACACATACTATACAAATAAAAGAAACAGAATGAACAAATATTAAATAAAAATTATAATTGATGTAAACAGTGTATATAAAGTTAATCAGTCATGAATAGTGAGTGATTTTCTCTGTGTTTTGTTGTTTCATTATCATTAAAAGAATAGTTCACCCAAAAATGAAAATTCTGTTCATCTGTCTGTCAATTCTGTCATAATGTTTTATTTTTGTACTCGGTCTCAAGTTGTTTCAAACCTGAATTAGTTTCTTTCTTCTGTTGAACATGTTATTTTGAAGAATGTGGGCAACCAAACAGTTTCTGGTCCCCAGTGACTTCCTTAGTATTTTTAAGTGTGTTTGGTTTTCCACATTCTTCAAAATATCTTCTTTTTCTGTTCAGCAAAAGAAAAATGTATACAGGTTTGGGACAACATGCGAGTGAGTAAATAGCCTAATGAATGAAATTGAATTTTTTATTGAATTATTCCTTTAATGAGAAAAGCATAAAAGGCCTCTAACACAAGCTTGCTCTATTCTTATTGTATTTATTTTATAATAATATAAAATAAAAACAACCTTGCTACATGTACTGCATTAACTGAGACTGTATCGGGATGGGAAATAATTAATGTTTAAATTAAGGTGAGGCAAGGCGTTAAAGCAGATCAAAATAATGCACATTTGTGATTATGAATAAGTGCAGTGTAGAGTTACCCGTGAGAGTAACTCTACCGCTGAGTTAACACTGAAGTGAATGAATATGGTGTTGTACAGTATTGATTTGGCGGTGCGCAGAACTGCAGCTGATAAAATGTGCGCTGTAGTACGATACTACGACATTTCTTCAAAAGCAGATCGTGGAGAAATTTTATCTTTATGACAAAAATCATCTTATCGCACACCCCTAACTACCAAGTCTAATCAATCTCACACACAAAGATGCACATGAAATCACTTCACACAATTAAACAGCAGTATTATGAACATGCAAAACTGTATCGCAATGCGTGCTACAGTGGTAAATTTATTCATCGCACGGACCAATTTCTTTGTAGCGCGTGCGACATATGTCACACTGTACAGCCCTGCAATAGTACTTTTGACCAGCAGTGTGTACTACTTATCCTCTCAAAAGGCTTTCTGTTCATTCTTAAGAAAAAACAATATATAACAATAATCTTTTTTTTTGTTTCATTTTCCAAAATAGCACAACTTAAAATTAAAGTAAAATCCTATCAAATGACAATCAAATTGTCAGAAATCATCCATTTACTACGTATGAGCCACCAATGATATGGGCAATGGTCAAATCATATAAATATATAACCGACCTGTGCATAGGCACTCTGGGTCACTTTCTTCAAGTCATCTTGTGCCCCTGTGGTAATGCGGCCAAAAAATATCTCCTCAGACACACGTCCACCCAGCGTCATACACATCCTGTCCAGCAGCTGCTCCTTGGTGTACAGGTACTGCTCTTTAGGCAAATACTGGGCATAGCCCAAACCCTTCCCACGCGGGATGATGGACACCTGAAACGACCAATGATATGACTGAGTACACTGAAAAGCCAAGTATTACAGTACAGGTGAATAAGTGTGAGTTTTACTTTAAGCAGAGGGTCAGCGTGCTCAAGAAACCAGCCGGCTACAGCGTGACCAGCCTCATGGTAAGCCACGGTCTTCTTCTCCTCTGGCTGCAGCACCTGCGTCTTCTTCTCAAGACCTAATCATGCAGGGAGATTATAATTATCCAAACTTCACACCAAAACTATGCATGCACTCTAATAGATTAATATCACAGTTTGCTATAAATATGTTTAGGAAAAAAATTTAAAGTGAGATTTTCACATTTCACATCTGTCACTTACCCCCAATTACTCGTTCGATGGCTTGCTCAAAGTGTTTTGGTTGATGGAATCAGAAAGGTGGCGGGCTGCAATTAACGCGGCCTCGTTGCACACATTAGCGATGTCCGCACCTGTCAGAGAAATCAGGAAGAGGTGAAACTTAGTTCACATCTCATAAACGACTTTTGAAAACCAAATGTATAAAAAGTCTTTACATGCCTGAAAAACCAGGTGTTAGAGCAGCCATCTTCCTCGCCAGAGATTCCTTGTCCATCTCTGCATCCATCTTTAGTGGTCTCAGATGGACTTTGAATATAGAGGCTCTGCCTTTGATATCTGGTGGCCCTGCAATCAGTATTCCATATCCAAAATACACAAACTTAAATTACAGTTTAAACATTAGGGGCAGTACAATTTTGACAATATTATATAATATAATATTTTTATTCAGCAAGGATGCATTAAATTGATGTCAAGTATATAGTTATTTAGAACTTTCTACTTATCAAAGAATGTTAAAACAATAATAAATCACAATTTCCATAAAAATATGAAGCAGCACAACTGTTCTTAATATTGATAACATAAAAATGTGTGTTAAGCATCAAATCAGCATATCAGAATGACTTCTGAAAAATCTTGTGACACTGAAGACTGGAGTAATGACTGCTGAAAAGCATTTATTTCAATTTGTAATATTTAACATTACTGCTGTTTTACTGTATATTTGATTAATTAAATGCCGCTTTGGTCAGCATTAGAACATTTTCAAAAACATTAAAAAATCCTAACGACCCCAGACACTTGAATGGTAGTGTATTCTTTTAAAACATTGTTGACAGGAAAAATAAATTATGCTTTTAAATAGCCTGTGATTTAAGTTCCCCAACAATTTAAAGGATACAATTTGTAATTAACTATTTAAAAAAAAAAAATAATAATTGGCTGTGACAAAAACAAAAGCCCTTACCGATATATATCTGTCTATCAAAGCGTCCGGGCCGCATCAGAGCTGGATCTAGAATATCTGGTCTGTTGGTGCCTGCCAGCACTACAACATTGGAAGCAGTGTTAAATCCTACAAATGAGAGAAAGAAATATAAATGTGCATATATAATTACATTACATCATTTTTATATGAACTTTAAATACTGTTTGATGATCTGACACGTGAAGCATCTATAGTTTGAGACCAATAAAATACCCATATTTTTATTACAAGAAATTCTAATGAAATTCTAAAGCAATCTAAAAAACACAATGAAATTATACAAACAACTACGGTCTTGGAGATACAAACCATCCATCTCAACTAGTAACTGGTTGAGTGTGTTCTCTTGTTCACTCTGTCCGCCGAAGTTTCCTCTGCCTCTCTTTCTTCCTACAGCATCGATCTCGTCTATGAAGAGAATACAGGGTGCATTCTTCCGGGCCAAAACAAAGAGATCCCGAACCTACCCAAAATTACAGTGTTTTATTCACACTGTGAGCAAAGTTTTTTTAGAAAGCATACTGAACACCATGAAGCTCATTATAGGATACAGAAAATGTACTTACCCTGGCTGGCCCAACCCCCACAAACATCTCTAAGAACTCTGAACCATTCACCGTGATGAAGGGGACGTTGGCTTCTCCCGCAGTGGCCTTGGCTAGTAAAGTCTTTCCTGTGCCTGGGGGTCCGGTTAAAATAGCCCCCTAAACAAGTAGATTAAACCCTCTGTTGAAATCTAAGTTGACTTACTAAATTACAAACTCATTATGTAAAAGTCTTGCGGTACCTTTGGAATCTTGGCACCCAAATCCTGGTACTGCTTTGGGTTCTTAAGAAAGTTTACAAACTCCATGATCTCCAATTTGGCCTCCTCACAGCCCGCCACATCCTTGAATTTGATATCAATTTCATCTCGTAGTACTTTGGCAGTGGTCTCACTGACACTGAAGAGCCCCCCCATTCCCCTCCCTGGCCTCCCTGCCCCGGCAGGCCCTCTCCTCAGCATGAACAGTAAGAACCCAATGATCAATACAGTGGGAAACATGCTGAGGAGGAACGACCTGGAAATGACAGAAAACAAATATGCACAGCATTTAAAGCTTTTTTCTGATTGATGATACTTCTCTTATCCTTTACTAAATTTATGAGAATATCTCACCCATCACTTTCAGTGGAGTAGACGACTGGCAGTCTGTTCTCTCCTTCAATACCCAGCTCTAGCTGAACAGTTTCCAGGTTCCGCTCAAATGTGTCCACACTGCCGATGTTGAACCACACATATTGCTGCTTGGAGAAAGGATCACAGTTCATTGTGTGTCATTAATATGCATAGTTTTTAGAGACAAAAGAAAACAATATTGTACATATACTACCACTCAACACTGTTTTAATGTTCACCTAAGCTGCATTTATTTGTACAAAAATACAGGGGGAATAACCTGTAATATTGTGAAATTTGTTTTCAATTTGAATATTTTTTCAATTGTAATTTATTCCTGAATTTTCAGCAATTATTACTCCAGTGTCACGTGATCCTGCAAATATCATTCTAATATTCTTATTTGGTAACATGCACGTTTGTTAATAGATGATTGAGCCTCATTTATTTATTTTTGCATTTCAGAAATATATATATATAACAACACCAGTAATCTGCCACTGTCACAGCCCTACCAATGACTATCTAAAAATATAATAATCATTTAAATAATAAACTGTTTCAAATCATTCAAATCAACTCACCCCGTCAACTGGAGTTTTTCCAGGGGTAAAGATGACTTTTACATATCGCTTGTTTATAACCTCCAACCGGTCAACCTAGCAAAGATAAAATACATAACTTCATGGATTAAAGTTCAAGTGTAGGTGGAAAGAAACGTCAAACAACATTGACTGAAAATACAGATCAAATGCAGGTAATTACTTACCACTCCTTTAGTAAGGTAACCATTTACAAAGTCTTTCCAGGTGACCTCTCTTCCTCCATCTCGGAAGAAGAAATAATATGTGACGGCTGTCCAGAAGGCCGTTCCACAGAGAAGATACAAACGGAACTCTCTATCATCCCACGGCACATCCCCCTGCATCAAATGACAAAGAAATTATCATTTTATTGTGAACAATTCATCCATGCATAGTTTTTTCTTTAATGCATAAAATAATTTTTTGACCTTTACATTTTTTTTAGCAAAATGTTATCTTTGATCTTCCAATTAAATGTCAGAGTTCTCTCTGGTGACATGTGATGTATTATTACATCTGCCTCAGTAAACAAGCTTTAAATGTTACAATAAGCCTATTATTACGAATAGTAATTACTAGACAATGTTTAACCTTTTGGAGACGGCTGTACCAACTGGATTCATCCTTCCTCCCGCCTCTTTTCCTCCTCCTCCACTATTTCCACCTCCACCAGTTGTCTTCTGAGCATTGGATGCTTTGGCCTCTGGGTTAAAACAAATACAGAAAACAACATGATTATATTGAATGTCATATAAAAGGCAAATATTTGACATTATAAGCTTATAAGGAATATTACCTTTGACCTCTGCGTTGGATGGCTTGGGCTCACTATTTTTTGGACCACCGCTTTTATTATTAGGGAAGTATTTTTCAAATCCTTCAATGCAAGAAGATAAAACGCAATTAGCAGAACAGTCCAGCTTTGAGAACTCAATGTCTTTTTATAATTCATATAATTCACACCTTTGGGAGGCGTGGAGCTTAATCTTCTATAGGTGCCCAAGACCTGAGAGAGCAAGGATCTTCTGTCTAAGATTTGCCCAACACCCTGAACCTTCAAAAGCAAATACATTGAGATGTTATAAATCATAACATCTGAAAAATAGACTTCTATTTTTTATTCTATTCGAAAAAAATTCTCAAGGCACCATTTTGGCTCCTCAGATTACCACTCTAGAGCCCTTTGGAGAACCTCAAGGATCCTCTAATATTATATATCTCAGTCATCCTTAGTTTTTGAAGGTAATGTTGACAGTACTCATAGCTGTTTGAGGAACTTACAGGTACCTGCCTTTTTCCCGTTATGAATTATTATGCAACTATTTTCAGATAATACGAAAACAGTGAAATGCCAATACGCTCTAAATGGTTCTTATACCTATAATAACGATGTTCACAAGAATGATTACAATATTAAAGAAGCATTGCAGAGTTAGCAATAGCACGATCTAATGTCTTTGTATTACAGATTTAAAGTGAAGAACTGTGACATAACATGCGTTACCCAACACAATGTCACACAAGGCCGAGCCTTGTTTACTGTCAAACTCTTGTTTACAAATTTGCAGCAGACAAGACACACAGATCACACAAATAACTAAATGCGTATTCGTGATCAGATCGCAGCGTATGGAGACGCGTTCACAGATGATGAAAGATCCAGAGACATACAGGCAAGCTGCACATTTACCGATAGCACACGGTTTGTTGATCTTAGATTTGGCCGCAGAGCGTGGAGGAGGTTCCTGCAGCCTGCAGACAGATGCAGATATCGGTGTGCCATTATGGCACTGTGCACTCTTGACTCCAATCAATACAAAAAACAAGACATCGGACGAAAAGTTTTAACATGAACTTGAAATTGACTGCGTCCCTTTGCGATTTACTTCCGGTACACGCGCGTGACGCGCTAGTTGTAAATATCCGTGGTTAACCCTCTGTGGCCCAGTGTTGCTTTGCTGCACTTTCACTTTATTAATTGCAGAGGTGTAAAAAGTACTCAAAAATTTTACTCAAGTGAAAGTACAGATACTCAGTGAAATTTTACCCAATTAAAAGTACAAGTAGCCTATATGGTCAAAAAAAATACTTGAGTAAAAGTAAAAAAGTATAACTTTAAATTGTACTCAAGAATTAAAAAAGTAGAAGTACTTTCTTTTCTGACAGACATTCAGAAGTTTGGTTAAAGGGAGAAAACGAAACAAATTGCAGTGGCACAGATCAAACACACATGTATATATATATATAGTGCAACAACAATAATTAAAATGCAGCACAGCGGAACACATGAAAAAATACAGTGAAAGGGATTAAAAGGAAACTCTATACTTGACATCTGGGATGACACGAGGGTCAGCAAATGATGAGAGAATTTTCATTTTTGGGTGAACTATCCCTTTGAAGAGCAAGATATGATGCAGAGGCTAGAAACATTGCAGACAGAATACAAGAATGTGTTGAATTAATGAGGAGAGCCATAGAATTAAAACATACAACGTTAACGTTTTGAAGTGTGTTGTCTATTCAACATCATTGTCTGAAATTATAATTAATCTTTTAAATATTTATTTGGGGATTTTATACTTTTTTCTCAGCCAATATTGATAAATACGTTTTTGTGACTAATTAGATTAATTTATGAGCAAATACTGTAATTAGTAAGATTAAAAAAAATGACAGTCCCAATTCTGTGTAATATAATGACATATTATTGATACAACTTATTCACTACCTGGTGAGAACATCACTAAACATGAATTACAATTAATTTAACAAACAATGTTTATTTAAACACTTTTGGAGATTTTTATTAATAAAATAAATATTTCCCCAAAAAATACTAAATCTTGTGCATTCAGCCAATATATTACACAGCTAATGGCTATATCAAAACAGAAAGAATAATGAATTAAAGCTGCAAGCAGCGATGGAAGGGACCTCGCACCCAGCACCGCCAACTGGTGGCTTCAGAAAGACAGGGAACGGTGAGCAATATGCATTTAAAAAGGTAAATATAGAGGAACGTGTCATAGTCATTTATATGTGTCAAACCTGCTGCCAGCTGGTGGCGCTATGTCCATAACTGAACATTAACATGTAGATGTCTTCAGTCTAGCACTTTTATCAAACATATGAAGTTTGGTGCAGATTGAAGATAGTATGTTTGCGTTAGTGTAAAGCCTGACACATCCTGTTGTCAACAGGTGGCGCTATGATTACATCTGAATATTGGCCTTTAGATGTCTTCAGGCCAGGAATCTTACCAAATATGTGAAGTTTGGTGCAGATTGGAAAATGCATGTTTAAGTTGGTGTAAAACAAGTAATTTCCTGTAGCCACCAGGTGGCGCTATGTCTGTAACTAAACATTGGCATGTAGATGTCTTCAGATCAATACTTTTATCAAACATATGAAGTTTGGTGCAGATTGAACATGGTATGTTTGAGTTAGTGTAAAGCATGATATATCCTGTTGTCAGCAGGTGGCGCTATGATTATATCTGATTTTTGGCCTTTAGGTGTTTTCAGGCCAGGACTCTTACCAAATATGTGAAGTTTGGTGCAGATTGGACATTGCATGTTTAAGATAGTGTAAAAGAAGTCATTTCCTGTTGCCAGCAGGTGGCGCTCTAATTATAATGGAATATTCGTATTTAGATGTGTTCAGGCCTGGATTCTTATCGAACTTGTGAAGTCTGGGGCAGATCGGACATCGTATGGCTGAGTTACAACAACTTTTATTCCCATGGCGAGACATCGAAATTTGTGATGCCGCCAAGGACACGCCCATTAGCGAAAACTCAAGATCTTCGCAATTTAACATCACAAAGGCCTTTAGATTAAACTGACCTAAATATTATGTTGATGTCATTAAATCTCTAGGAGGAGTTAGTTACAGATTAAAACATGTCACTTCCTGTTGCCAGCAGGTGGCGCTATGACTATAACTGAATATGGTCACTTAGCTCTCTTCAGGTCAGGATTCTTATCAAAATGTGAAGTTTGGTGCAGATCGGACATAGCATGCCTGAGATATAACAACTTCCTGTTTCATGGCGAAACATCGAAATTTGACAGGATGCCACGGACACGCCTCCGATGAAAACTCTAGATCTTCGCAATTTAACGTCACAAAGGGCTTTAGATTGCAATGACCAATTTTTGTTCATCCGAATAAATATCTGGGAGGAGTTCGATAAAGTATGACACCTGAAAATGGCAAAAATGACACAAAATATGACGACAAAATTCAAAATAGCCGACTTCCTGTTTGGTTTCTGATTTCGTACCAAGATACTTTTTTGTAGGTGTTGTTATGTTACATGAGTACATGTACACGTGAAACGTAGCTCGAGCACTCCGCTGAATATTTATAGGTGGCGCTGTCGAGCCATTTTGCCACACCTACTCCTGAAACCCATATCAGACGTAAA
Organism: Gymnocypris eckloni scoliostomus; assembly: GCA_027564155.1. Classification (NCBI taxonomy): domain Eukaryota; kingdom Metazoa; phylum Chordata; class Actinopteri; order Cypriniformes; family Cyprinidae; genus Gymnocypris; species Gymnocypris eckloni. The sequence goes on along the minus strand of CM050422.1, from coordinate 17,851,690 downwards.
TTTTCACCAGTTCTGATGCGTGTGCAAAGTTTCCTGACTTTTCGAGCATGTTTAGGCCCTCTAAAATGCGATTAAGTTTGGAGAAGAAGAATAATAATAATAATTAAAGCTGCAAGCAGCGATGGAAGGGACCTCGCCCGGCTCACCGCCGACCGGTGGCTTCAGAAAGATAGGGAACAGTGAGCAATATGCATTTAAAAAGGTAAATATAGAGGAATATGTCAAAGTCATTTATATGTACCAAACCTGCTGCCAGCTGGTGGCGCAACGTCCATAACTGAACATTAACATGTAGATGTCTTCAGTCTAGAACATTTATCAAACATATGAAGTTTGGTGAAGATTGAACATTGCATGTTTAAGCTAGTGTAAAACAAGTAATTTCCTGTAGCCAGCAGGTGGCGCTATGTCTATAACAAAATTTTGGCATGATGTCTTCAGGCCATGGCTCTTATAAAACCTGTGAAGTTTGGGGCAGATTGGACATTGCATGCTTAAGTTAGTGCAAAACAAGAAATTTCCTGTTGCCAGCAGGTGGCGCTATATATTTAACTGAACATTGGCATGTAAATGTCTTCATCCAGTACTTTTAAAAAACATATGAAATTTGGTGCAGATTGGACATTGCATGTTTAAGTTAGTGTAAAAAGTAATTTTCTGTTGCCAGCAGGTGGCGCTATGTCTATAACTAAACATTGGCACGTAGATGTCCTCAGGCCATGGCCCTTATCAAACGTGTGATGTTTGGGGCAGATCGGACATTGCATGTTTAAGTTAGTGTAAATCAAGTCATTTCCTGTGGCCAGCAGGTGGCGCTCTGATTATAATGGAATATTCGTATTTAGATGTGTTCAGGCCTGGATTCTTATCGAACGTGTGAAGTCTGGGGTAGATCGGTTATTGCATGGCTGAGTTACAACAACTTTTATTCCCATGGCGAGACATCGAAATTTGTGATGCCGCCAAGGACACGCGCTTTAACGAAAACTCTAGATCTTCTCAATTTAACATCACAAAGGTCTTTAGATGAAACTGACCTAAATATTATGTTGATGTTATTAAATCTCTAGGAGGAGTTAGTTACAGAGTAAAACATGTCACTTCCTGTTGCCAGCAGGTGGCGCTATGACTATAACTGAATATGTTCACTTAGATCTCTTCAGGTCAGGATTCTTATCAAACGTGTGAAGTTTGGTGTAGATCGGACATAGCATGCCTGAGATATAACAACTTCCTGTTTCATGGCGAAACATCAAAATTTGACAGGACGCCACGGACACGCCCTCTGATGAAAACTCTAGATCTTCGCAATTTAACGTCACAAAGGGCTTTAGATTACACTGACCAATTTTGGTGTTCATCCGAATAAATCTCTGGGAGGAGTTCGTTAAAGTATGACACCTGAAAATGGCAAAAATGACACAAAATATGACGAGAAAATTCAAAATAGCCGACTTCCTGTTGGGTTTCTGATTTCGTACCCGGAGACTTTTTTGTAGGTATTGTTAAGTTACATAAGTGTACCGATTTTCGTACATGTACGTGAAACGTAGCTCGAGGCGCACTCCGCTGAATATTTATAGGTGGCGCTGTCGAGCCATTTTGCCACACCTACTTCTGAATCCCATATCAGACGTAAATTTTCACCAGTTCTGACGCGTGTGCAAAGTTTCCTGACTTTTCGAGCATGTTTAGGCCCTCTAAAATGCGATTAAGTTTGGAGAAGAAGAAGAAGAAGAAGAAGAAGAAGAAGAAGAATAATAAGAATTAAAGCTGCAAGCAGCGATGGAAGGGACCTCGCACCCGGCACCGCCAACCGGTGGCTTCAGAATGACAGGGAACAGTGAGCAATATGCATTTAAAAAGGTAAATATAGAGGAATACGTCAAAGTCATTTATAAGTTCCAAACCTGCTGCCAGCTGGTGGCGCTATGTCCATAACTGAACATTGGCATTTAGATGTCTTCAAACCAGTACTATTATCAAACATATGAAATTTGGGGCAGATTGAACATTGCATGTTTAAGTTAGTGTAAAACAAGCAATTTCCTGTAGCCAGCAGGTGGCGCTATGTCTATAACTAAACATTAGCACGTAGATGTCTTCAGGCCATGGCTCTTATCAACCATGTGAAGTTTGGGGCAGATCGGACATTTTATGGCTGAGTAACAACAGCTTCTATTCCCATGGCGAGATATCGAATTTTGTCACGCTGCCATGGACACGCCCATTAGCTCAAGCTCTTCGCAAATTAACATCACAAAGGCCTTTAGATTAGACTGAACTAAAAATTATGTTGATGTCATTACATTTCTAGGAGGAGTTAGTTGCAGAGTAAAACATATCACTTCCTGTTGCCAGCAGGTGGCGCTATGAAATTATATGAATGTGGTCACCTAGATCTCTTCAGGTCAGGAGTCTTATCAAACATGGGAATTTTGGTGCACATCGGACATTGCATGCCTGAGTTATAACAACTTCCTGTTTCATGGCGAAACATCGAAATTTGACAGGACGCCACGGACACGCCCTCCAATGAAAACTCTAGATCTTCGCAATTTAACGTCTCAAAGGGCTTTAGATTGCAATGACCAATTTTGGTGTTCATGCGAATAAATCTCTGGGAGGAGTTCGTTAAAGTATGACACCTGCAAATGGCAAAAATGTCACTAAATATGACGAGAAAATTCAAAATAACCGACTTCCTGTTGGGTTTCGGATTTCGTTCCAGGAGACTTTTTTGTAGGTATTGTTATGTTACATGAGTGTACCGATTTTCATACATGTACGTGAAACGTAGCCTGAGGGCTCTCCGCTGAATCAGTATAGGTGGCGCTGTCGAGCCATTTTGCCACACCTACTTCTGAAACACATATTCAGATGTGTTCAGGCCTGGATTCTTATCGAACATGTGAAGTCTGGGGCAGATCGAACATTGTATGGCTGAGTTACAACAACATTTATTCCCATGGCGAGACATCGAATTTGACAGGACGCCACGGACACGCCCTCCCATGAAAACTCTAGATCTTCGCAATTTAACATCACAAAGGCCTTTAGGTTAGACTGACCTAAATATTATGTTGATGTCATTAAATTTGTAGGAGGAGTTAGTTACAGAGTAAAACATGTCACTTCCTGTTGCCAGCAGGTGGCGCTATTACTATAACTGAATATGGTCATGTAGATCTCTTCATATCAGGAGTCTTATCAAACATGTGAAGTTTGGTGCAGATCGGACATAGCATGCCTGAGTTATAACAACTTCCTCTTTCATGGCGAAACATCGAAATTTGAGAGGACGCCACGGACACGCCTCCGATGAAAACTCTAGATCTTCGCAATTTAACGTCACAAAGGGCTTTAGATTGCAATGACCAATTTTGGTGTTCATCCGATTAAATCTCTGGGAGGAGTTCGTTAAAGTATGACACCTGCAAATGGCAAAATGTCACTAAATATGACGAGAAAATTCAAAATAACCGACTTCCTGTTGGGTTTCGATTTCGTTCCAGGAGACTTTTGTAGGTATTGTTATGTTACATGAGTGTACCGATTTTCATACATGTACGTGAAACGTAGCTCGAGGCGCACTCTGCTGAATATTTATAGGTGGCGCTGTCGAGCCATTTTGCCACACCTACTCCTGAAACCCATATCAGACGAAATTTTCACCAGTTCTGATGCGTGTGCAAAGTTTCCTGACTTTTCGAGCATGTTTAGGCCCTCTAAAATGCGATTAAGTTTGGAGAAGAAGAATAATAATAATTAAAGCTGCAAGCAGCGATGGAAGGACCTCGCACCGGCACCGCCGACCGGTGGCTTCAGAATGACAGGGAACAGTGAGCAATATGCATTTAAAAAGGTAAAAATAGAGGAATATGTCAAAGTCATTTATAAGTGCCAAACCTGCTGCCAGCTGGTGGCGCTATGTCCATAACAGAACATTGGCATTTAGATGTCTTCAAACCAGTACTATTATCAAACATATGAAATTTGGTGCAGATTGAACATGGTATGTTTGAGTTAGTGTAAAGCCTGGCATATCCTGTTGTCAACAGGTGGCGCTATGATTACATCTGAATATTGCCATTTAGATGTCTTCAGGCCAGGACTCTCACCAAATGTGTGAAGTTTGGGGCAGATCGGACATTTTATGGCTGAGTAACAACAGCTTCTATTCCCATGGCGAGATATAGAATTTTGTCACGCTGCCATGGACACGCCCATTAGCTCAAGCTCAAGCTCTTCGCAATTTAACATCACAAAGGCCTTTAGATTAGACTGAACTAAAAATTATGTTGATGTCATTACATTTCCAGGAGGAGTTAGTTGCAGAGTAAAACATATCACTTCCTGTTGCCAGCAGGTGGCGCTATGAATTTATATGAATGTGGTCACTTAGATCTCTTCAGGTCAGGAGTCTTATCAAACATGGGAATTTTGGTGCACATCGGACATTGCATGCCTGAGTTATAACAACTTCCTGTTTCATGGCGAATCATCAAAATTTGACAGGATGCCACGGACACGCCCTCTGATGAAAACTCTAGATCTTCGCAATTTAACGTCACAAAGGGCTTTAGATTACAATGACCAATTTTGGTGTTCATCTGAATAAATCTCTGGGAGGAGTTCGTTAAAGTATGACACCTTAAAATGGCAAAAATGACACAAAATATGACAAGAAAATTCAAAATAACCGACTTCCTGTTTGGTTTCTGATTTCGTACCAAGAGACTTTTTTGTAGGTATTGTTATGTTAAATGAGTGTACCAATTTTCGTACATGTATGTGAAACGTAGCTCGAGGCGCACTCCGCTGAATATTTATAGGTGGCGCTGTCGAGCCATTTTGCCACACCTACTCCTGAAACCCATATCAGACGTAAATTTTCACCAGTTCTGATGCGTGTGCAAAGTTTCCTGACTTTTCGAGCATGTTTAGGTCCTCTAAAATGCGATTAAGTTTGGAGAAGAATAAGAATAATAATAATAATAATAATAATAAACGGAGCAGATTCAATAGGGTCCTCTGCACCATCGGTGCTCGGTCCCTAATAATAAACGGAGCAGATTCAATAGGGTCCTCTGCACCATCGGTGCTCGGTCCCCTAATAATAAACGGAGCAGATTCAATAGGGTCCTCGCACCATCGGTGCTCGGTCCCTAATAATAATAAACGGAGCAGATTCAATAGGGTCCTCTGCACCATCGGTGCTCGGTCCCTAATAAACGTTTTTTGGGTAAAACTTAACTTTGTTACCTCAATATGCTTCCTCATATTTGATGGTGAACTTTTGAAGCAGACATTGACCTGATGAAAGTCATAACTTAAGTAGAAATGTGTGCTTGATGCATGAAAACAATGATCATTGGTTCTCACATCAAGCACGCACGTTTGAGCTTCCGTTTACCATATTTATTGTGCTTAAGATAAAATAATAATGTAATGTACTTTTCAAGATTAAATAAAATTGCAAGGAGTAAAAAGTACTGTTTTTTTCTTGAGAAATGTAATCAAGTAAAAGTACAAGTAGTCAGTTTAAATTGTACTTGAATAAAGTAAAAATCCCCCAAAATAATACTTAAGTAAATTAATCAAGTAAAATGACTCAAGTATTTTACTCCTCTGATTAATTGCTATTCATTTTTTCAATTAATAAATTGAGTTATCATTTTGATATATTTGTGGTTCATCAAGTGATAAAAAGTCTAGGTATAACTGTAAATAAAGAAAAACCAAGGTGCAATGTTGTAGGCCTATTACTTTTTAGAGTTATGATTTTTTTGTAGACGATGCTATAAATATTACATAACATTTCTAATAACTTTTTTATTTATAATTTTCTTTACCTTGGGTAGCCAATTGAGCCTTCTAAGTTACATTTTAAGATAAAGTCAGACAACAAAAAAGCAAAGAAGATATAAACTACATCAAAAGACTTAATGGTGAAATGAGCTTATAGGATTTTGAAGTAAATGAACTCTGAAATATTAGTCAATGGGAGTTCTGAAATAAAACTTTTTTTTGCTCTCAGCATTAAAGGGCACTATTTTCACTGAACTACACACTTTTTATTGTTAAAGAAAGATGCAATTGTTCTATCCCAATTATATCAAAAGTTAATAATTTGGGGAATTGTTTGCAGCATACTTCTATTTAGGGCAGTTACGGAAAGACTGATTTTGTTTCTTTAAGAGAACTACTTATTTTTCTCTCTAATCCGTTTATTATCTGTATGGACTGCATGGTCAAATTTAAACATGGTCCCAGTGTTTCTTCAGAAGGGTCATAGAAGTGTCACAGTAAAGGACAGAGCAAAACACTGGTAGTAATGTGTACTGTAGCATGAAGCAACATGTTTCCCAAAGTCTTTGACTTGGCACTGCATCTTGCTCAACTGAAATGATCACATTCTTTTTACAATGTTAAGTTGCCCCATTTAAGGGGCCAAGTCTGCTAGATTAAGTTATGGTAATTAAAAATATCCTTTTGAATGTCCCTCTTAATACAGGCCCATGAAAATAGCTATACATATAAACAAGTAAAAAACAATTCTTCTAAAAACAACTGCCGTTACTTTATCTGAATGCAACACACCATGCAAGTGAAAATGTGAACAATAATATTTTTGTTGACTTATTACAACATTAATATTAATAGTAATGTGAGTAAGAGTAGAGCAGTAGAGGATTTGCAGGTGGTAAATTATATGAAAGAGTCTGTGCAGGATGATTGTTTTGAGCATCGCATGCATGCCCATATCCCACAAGCTCTTATATGTCTCTCTGTTCGTCACTATCAGTAACATGCATTTAGAGATTTGGTTTCTCTAAATTCACGTAAAGAAACTTTAATTAAAAAGCGACCTTCAGTTGCATAAAATACTTAGTCTAAAATCTAATGTCTCACAAGTTAGTCATCTAATTCTTGTCTTAAAAATTGCTCATTACTTATTTAGGTCAGTTACAAAAAACATAGATTGGTCTAATTTGAATCTGATAAATAAGACTTATTACCCCTTGGCTAACTACTAGTTGGTCAGACTACTTATTAAGACACAGTCTTTACATAGAGGCTTGCTTTATGCAACTGGCCACTGATTTAACAATCAACACATTCACTCAATAGCTGTTTGAAAAAAAGCGATATTGTGCTTTGCATTTCAAAATCATTCTGAGGTATAGGGATTACTTTAGTTAAAACCAGAAGTTTGCATACAAATTGCAGAATTTGCTAAATGTCAATTATTTTACCAAAATAAGAGGGATCATACAGTACAGCATGCATTTTATAATTTTTTTTATACCAACCTGAATAAGATATTTCACATAATTTTTTTTTACATATAGTCCACAAGCGGAAATAATAGTTGAATTTATAAAAATGACTTGTTCAAATGTTTACATACACTAGATTCTTAATACTGTGTTATTTCCTGAATGACCCACGGCTTTTTTTATTTGTTTTGTGATAGTTGCTCACGAGTCTCTAATTTTGTCTTGAACTGCTCAAGGAAATTTTTTATTTGAAGATCAGGGTAAATGTAACTTTTTTAGTTTTTTTGTCTTCTGGGAAACATGTAAGTATTGTCAGAAACAAGACTGGGATCCAACAGTAGGTGAATAACTCAATTTATTGAAACAGTGAAAACTGAAAAATGCTGAGTCCCCAAAAATCTGCCAGATGGCAGAAACTACCAGCAAATAGTCCACTTACACAGCGCGAAGATCAGATCGCTTCAGCCGAGCCAGCAGGGACAGAGCGGCGGCGAAAGGCAATAGCCTCCGCCAAAATCCAGAGGAGGCGCCGGGCACGAGCAGAGAGGAATTGGGGAGGGATTACTGTGAAGAGATGGGCATACGGGCAGAGAAAAGCCAAGGCAGAGAGCCGACCAGAGTCCTAGAGAAGCAGGCATGTAAAAAAAGGAAGGATTGCAAAAACAGGAGTGCCAGACCGACAGGACTAGAAAAAATAAACAAAACGAGACAGGGTCAGATAACACAACAGCAGCGAGATGATCTGAACTTCAGAACAACGCATACGGACTGACACAAGACAGCAAACACGAGGGCATGATGAAGGGGAGATAATGAGGACAAAATAGAGTGCAGGTGAGGAGGGAGAGTTAGCAAACAGGACAACAAGATGGGCGGAGTATACACCACAATGACAGCGGAGCACATGGTGAGCTGTCAAAACAAAAGGCCATGTGCTCCAGGACAACAAAAGCAAGGCAGCCCCCACCGAGATCGTGACAATACCCCCTCACCCAAGGAGGCCCCGATCTGTCTACAAAATTCCTGCCAAAAGCGGGAGACAAACTGGGGACCCTTATCAGAGACCACCTCAACCGGAACACCATGAATCCAGAAGACGTGGTCAATTACCAGTTGGGCTGTCTCCTTAGCAGAAGGGAGTTTGGGAAGGGGCATAAAATGAACCGCCTTAGAGAAGCAATCCACCACCTTAAGAATAACGGTGTAACCTCTTGAAGGGGGCAAGCCAGAGACGAAATCTAAGGATATGTGTGACCAGGGACAAGAGGGAATGGGCAGGGGCTGGAACAGACCAACGGAGGGACGGTTTGAGACCTTGTTCTGGGCACAAACAGAGCAAGCCAAAAATTTCTGGCGGATGGCAGCCAGTGACCTCCTGACTCCTGGATGGCAGGCAACCTTAGATTCATGACCCCACTGAAGGACCTCAGGGCGCATTGCCTCCGGCATGAACAACCGACCTGCAGGACACTCAACTGGCACTTCCACCCCTCGTCCGGCCTCCCCCCCCTTTGCTCGACGTCCCAGGAGAGCGACCCTACCACCACTCCTTCTGAGAGTATGCATCGGCCGGGGTCTTCTCTCCCGGGTCCTCGAACTGGCAGGATAGAGTATTGGGCTTAACATTTTTGGACCCGGGCAGGTACGAAAGGGTGAAGTCAAATCGGTCAAAGAAGAGTGCCCAGTGAGCCTAGCACGAGCAGATATATTCAAAGTTCTTATGATCCGTCCAGACCAAGAAGGGTTGCGCTGATCCCTCCAACCTGTGGCTCCACTCACCCAAGGCTAACCTAACCGCCAGCAGCTTTCGGTTGCCAATGTCGTAATTACATTCAGCTGGGTTGAGGCGATGGGAGAAATATGCACAGGGTTGCACCTTCCCATCCCTAGAAGAACGCTGGGAAATGATTACGCCTACCCTGACATCAGAGGCATCCACCTCAACAATGAATTGCCGTTCGGGATCTGGAATGGAGAGAACAGTAGCTAAACCGGGGCTTTAAATTATCAAAGCCCTCCTGAGCCTGAGCACTCCAGGCGAATGGTACACCTTAATGGAAGTGAGCGCCGGTAAGGGTGCAGCTACCTGGCCAAAGTTTCTATTGAATCGCAGGTAGAAGTTGGCGAAGCCCAAGAAACGTTGCAGAGCCTTCCTAGTGTCGGGGACTGGCCACTTAGTGACAGCCTCGACCTTGGCCGGATCCGGCTTAATCTCCCCAGCTGAAAAATAAAGCCCAGGAATGAAACAGATTTGGTATGGAGCTCACTCTTCTCCACCTTGACATAAAGCTGGTTCTGCAGCAGCCGTTTGAGAACTTGGCACACGTGCTGAGTGTGTACCTGAAGGGATGGAGAATAGATGAGCACATCATCGAGGTACACAAAGACAAACTGGTTAATCATGTCTCCCAGCACGCTATTGACCATGCCTTGGAAGACAGCAGGGGCGTTAGTGAGCCCGAAGGTAAGGACCAGGTATTCATAGTGTCCCGTGGGGGTATTGACGTCTGTCTTCCACTCATCACCCTCGTGAATGCGGACAAGATGATAGGCGTTGCAGAGCTCTGACTTAGTGAAGACCTTGGCTCCCTACAAGAGTTCAAAGGCAGACGACATTAAAGGCAAGGGGTACTTGTTTTTAACAGTAATGTCATTCAACCCACGGTAATCAATACAAGGATGCAGAGAGCCATCTTTCTTCTTAACGAAGAAGAACCCAGCACCAGCAGGGAAAGACAAGTGGCGAATGAATCTGGCTTTGATGAATTCTTGGATGCATTTGTCCATAGAATTTTGTTCAGGACCAGATGGGGAAAAGAGACGACCCCGGGGTAGAGAAGTGCCTGGAGGGAGATCGATGGCACAATTGAACGGCCGGGGGTGGTTTGAGGTGGCTCTGGACTTGCTGAAGACCAGCCGCAGATCAAGGTACTCCTCCGGGACCCCGGTGAAATCAGCTGCCTCAGCCTGCAACACAGGAGACAAAGACATAGGGGGAGAGGCAGCACCTAGACAGCACGAATGACAAGACTGATTCCAAGACATAATCTGACTGCAGGACCAATCCACATGAGGGCTGTGCTGAACCAACCAAGGATGCTCCAGAACAAAACTAGCATTAGGGGATTCCATGTGGAACAGCACAACCAACTTTTGAATGGGGTAATTTTTATAATTTCAACTATTATTTTCTCTTGTGGACTATATGTCTTTTATGTGAAATATCTTATTCAGGTCCGTACTAAATAAAAAATTGATGTTTTTTATTGATTGATTGATTGTTTTTTTTATATATATGATCCCTCTTATTTTGGTAAAATAATAAATGTATGTAAACTTCTGGTTTAAACTATTGTAATATCAGTTTAATATGGAGCTCTTGTTTCAGCTCCGGGAATTAGTTATTAAATATTCAATATTGCTTGATCGACGTAATATTAATATTTAACGTACGATTTATACTTTGAGTACTCGGCCAGCGATTACTACATCAGTATATCTATTAAATCTCGCTTCTATCGCCCCGTGGCCCCGGTAACAATAAAACGAGATTAATAATTAATCAAGTTATTAGCTAGGTAACGTTATCTTTGGGCAAATAAGGATGAAAATACTTGAAATCACATTCCAGAGACAATTCTTTATAAAACGGAACAAGGTTTATTCGTGATATTGCTATTCTAACATAAATGGATTACCTAATAAAAGCACAAACATACACACACATACGGGAGTTTTGAGGTTAAGGTTGAAATAATAACATTATTTCCTGTTTCGTAACTTAACCAACCAGCAAAAGATCACGAACAACTGCGTCTGCTTTGTTACTGCCTTCAGATCAATTTTACCAGTTCAATCAGCATTAGGAATGTTTAGTTTGTTATACTTGCTTGTGTTGGTTTAAGCAGGATGGATGTTTTGGCTTCGTTTTCCCGCGTGAGTTCAGTTCTTTGTTTCGGGTGTCACGTGGTCAGTTCGTTCTTCTTTGGTTGCTCTCGTGTGGAGACTTGAAACTGCTGCGTGACGTCACCGGGAAAGCTCTCCTCTGCAGTCGTTGAATTCGTTGCTCCGTGATGTTACGGCTTTGGCACGGTCTTAGACTTCTTCCGATGGTTGGCTCCAAGGTGAGCGTCCAGCGGACCGGCGCGAGTTGGAGGGCGCAGTTTCGAGGAGTTCCAGAGAGTTCAGAGATTCAAGAGATGTTCAAGCCATGTTCAAGAGAGCGAGCGCGCGCACTCGCGCGTCGTTTTAAACTGTCCGAGTTTGGACATCGCCCACAGGCGGCTGGTCCAATCAGAGCGTCGGTACGAGGTGGAGCCCCGCCCATGTCCAGGCTTTCTGGGGTGGAATTTACGTGATCCGACATTCCATTCATTCCGTGGAAGATACAAACTTACAGATTTTATATATGTTTAGTAACACATGATGCTAAAGTTTAACGGTCCTCAACATAATTTGTTACATACAACGCCAGCTTTTTTTAGAGACTAAACATCGCATTTAGAACACACACACACTACAGTTTATGCCGTTTAAAGCATGATTAAAAATCACCCACATTGTCCGAAATAATTCACATTCGAAATCATCACATCAAGCCTATGAGGGAAATAGTACACATTAATATCCATATATTTCTTAGTGTAGATGTTTTGAAAGTCATGAAATGAACAAATGTCTTTGAGAAACGTTCCCCTCACATTCCTTTGTTCGTAATAGAAAGAAAACGCGCGCTTTTGCGCTGAGGCGGAGGAGGGGCTTTAGCGAGTTACTGATTCTTTCAGCTGCCCCCCTTCTGGTGACGTGTAGAGCCAGTCGAATTCCTGCCGACATATGTTACACTATAATACATATATATAGTTAAAACCAGAAGTTTACATACAGTACACCTTGCATAATATATATATATATATATATATCAGAATCAGCTTTATTGCCAGGTATGTTTACACATACAAGGAATTTGTTTTTGTGACAGAAGCTACCGCAGTGCAACAGAATGACAGTGACAGAACAAAAAACACAGATAATAAAACGAAGAATTAAAAAGAACAATAAATAAAGAATAACAATATATAAATTGACAAATGTATGTACATGTATATTATGTGCAATTGAAGTGTAGACTAAGTATGTGTGTTAGATAAATAAGTGTATGCATGTATAAATAGTGTGTGTACCATAATTATTGTCAAGTGTTCATGATATGGATTGCTTGAGGGAAGAAACTGTTCCTGTGTCTCGTCGTTCTGCTACTCAGAGCTCAGTAGCGTCGACCAGACAGGTAACAGTTCAAAGAGGGAGTGTGCTGGATGTGAGGGGTCCAGATTGATTTTTGCCAGCCCTTTTGCTCACTCTGGATAAGTACAGTTCTTGGAGATTGGGGAGGGGTGTACCAATGATTTGCTCAGCAGTTCGGACTAACATCCGTAGTCTTCTGAAGTCAGATTTGGTTGGTGAGCTGAACCAGAGTTGTTGATGTGCAGAAGACGGATTCAATAATGGCAGAGTAGAACTGTTTCAGCAGCTCCTGTGGCAGGTTGAACTTCCTCAGTTGGCGCAGGAAGAACAACCTCTCCTGGGAGATGGTGCTGTCTAGGAATCTAAATGACTCCAATGCAGTCACAGTGCTGTTCATGATGGTGAGTGGGGGAGAGCAGGGGGGTTTCTCCTGAAGTCAACGATCATCTCAACCGTTTTGAGCATATAAGCTCCAGGTTGTTAAGACTGAACCAGACAGCCAGCTCCTTAAACACTTGTCTGTAAGCAGATGCGTCACTGTCCTGGACGAGGCCGATCAGTGTGGTGTCGTTTGCAAATTTCAGGAGCTTGACGGAGGGGTCTTTAGATGTGCAGTCATTCGTGTACAGGGAGAAGAGGAGGAGGAGCTCCAGTGCTTATCATGTGGGTGCTGGATGAACATTTTCCCAGCCTCACTATCTGCTGCCTGTCTGTCAGGAAGCTGTTGATCCACTGACAGATGGAGGTGGGCATGGAGAGCTGAGGTAGTTTGGGCAGGAGGCGGTGTGGAATGATGTTAAAGGCCGAGCTGAAGTTCACAAACAGGATCCTCACATAAGTTCCTGGTCTGTCTAGATGTTGCAGAACATAATGCAGTCCCACGTTGACTGCATCGTCCACAGACCTGTTTGCTCAGCACCAGTTTTTCAAATGACTTCATGATCACTGACGTTAGAGCCACAGGCCTGTAGTAATTTAGTCCTGTAATTTTGGATTTCTTTGGGGTGGGGATGATGGTGGAGCGTTTGAAGCATGAGGGGACTTCGCACAGTTCCAGTGATCTGTTGAAGATCTTTATGAAGATGGGGGCCTGCACAGGATTTCAAACAGACTGGTGTAACACACACACACACACACACACACATATATATATATGTATACAGGGGTGGACTGGCCATTGGGAGCACCGGGAGTATTCCTGCTATTTTTGTTGTTGTTGTTTTTGTTGCCTGCCGAATGTAGCTACTAAAGTGATTATTTCTGAATTCGCCATTCAATAATATTAATTAAAAAAAAACGAATTAAAATGATAAATCCTGAATCGGTTAGTCTTACAATAACAGTCAATTAATGACTGCAAGATTACCAAAAGGATATAATTACTAGTGTAAAGAGTATGTACAGGTTTAGAGGGAGCTAAGGCAGACAACAACACAACGAAAATGAACATGGTTACTATAGCTAAACCATGGTAAACACAAATTAATAATGGTTTTACACTATATAGTTCATCATGGTATTTTTAGTAAAACTCCGGTTATACAATTGGTAATCAGTCTGCCAAAAAAAATTAAAATTAGCATGGTTACTTTTACCATAGGCCTAATAATACCATGATTAATTTTTCTTCTAGGACAAACATGACCCATGATATTGCAAAAACGTGTTCAATGTTAATTTTTTTCTATTAAGATATATTCAGGGTGTAGCTATTATTGTATCAATCTTGACATTTAGGTAAGATAAAACAATATTATACGGTCCTAATGTAATAATTATTTTTTTCTCAAATAAAAGTATACTATGTGCAAACAAATTATAATGAGGTGGTTGTTTTGCAACAAGGTGGAGATGTGTTGATGAAACAAATTAGTGAACAAATAAACATACACATAAGGGACAGAGAGATATCAGGGGAAATGAAGAGACTCAAAAGGAAAATGAAGTTCAAGTGATAACATTTAATTATTTTGCACAGCCTCAGCCTAGGGATTTAAACTTTATGTGATTATGATGATGAATGGTCATACAAAAATATTGTTGACCATGGTTTTAAATTTTGTTGTGGGTTTATGGGATGGCCTGCATGAGTGTGAGATTTCCCGGCCTGAAATTTTGTCCCTGTATATATATATATCCCTCTATAGCACAGTGTTATTCTGAAGCCCCATGTACAGTAAGCTACATGTTGTTTAATAATTGCAAACAATTAAAATGGTCAAAAAGTATCATAGAACAGTGCAAAAGGGAGAGTCACTATCAAGCATTGTTGAGAGGGCATACAACCACACACTCACTTGCAAATAAACTTTTTTATTTAACCTTTTCGGCACTGAAACATTGGTTAAATAAAGAAGTTTATTTGCAAGCGAGTATGCGGTTGTATGCCCTCTCAATGCAACCTTGGTGTCTTCTTACCTGCACCTCGTGTGGTGTGTGTACTTGTTTATTTTATTAAGAAAATCACTATCAAGCACCATAAGATGGGACTTCCTTTTGTGACGCATGGTCACAGGATCACTTGATGTGAGAAGAAGGCAAGATTATTTGCTTTAGTAGCCTAATCTTATTTGAAATTGCATGAACTGTAGCTACATAAAATATAAGTGTATGAAGAAGACTTTTGTTAGGTTTTTCGTTGCCTCAAAGGAACATTGTGCAATAAGGGTAAGGAAGCAAGGGTCTGCAACTCCCATCCCTATACTACTAACCAGATGTCTGCTTAGACAATGCCTCGCACTGGCAAGTAATGTGTGACAAGAAATTAAGATGCAGGGTTCCTGGGTGACCAGGAACACTCAAAGTTATGTGTAACGTGCATCTCTGCTTCACAGCAGAGTAGAAGTGCTTTTTTACGTTTCACACGGAGTAAACACGACACAACACACTACATCAGTGGAACTTCGGTTCAACTCTAATCAAACATACTTGAACCCAGCTAATCAATGTCTTCAAGATCACTAGAAAGCTACAGTCAGGTGTGTTTGATTAGAGTCATAGCAAAACTCTGCATCCCTGCACTATGATACAAACCTGTATCAAATGGAATATATCAATGTGTTTCAAGTGTTTTTCACTTTTTACTTAAAGATTTCTTGACGATTTTGAAAAAGGTTTTTGATTTTGCTCTCTGAACATTGTCTTATGATATGTAAATTAAGAATTTTCTCTTTGATTCAGCACAATTACTGCACAATGTTGCTCCAAGGTAAAGGAAAAAAATATTTTAGGGTGGTAGGTGGTCAAAAATGTTTTTAGCAATAAAATGATGTGGAATCATTTGTATCATGTACCATCAAAATGTGTGCAGTAGAGGGATATATATATAATGTATCATCTTGCCATCTTTTCAGTTTATACTTGTATATAAATTTAGTCTCTTTTATTAAATAAGATTTAGATCAAAGTAATCTGACTATTGTAACCAAGGCACAAAATGCTGCCTTCTGTCTGCATTCTTATCCTGGGCCCCTTCAACATAAAGATGGATTTGGGGAAAATGGCTTCTTCCGGAGGCTGCAGATTGGCCTAATGTTAAAATGCAGTCATCCCAGAGCTGACGCTGCTGGGATGGTAAGCCAGCCATGAATGGGACTGCTGATTGGCACAACAGCACACAGATACACTCACTACTCCATGACTATTGGTTTAATAAGGACAAGCTAAATCATACACAGTGGGTAAGAGGTGACAAGACATTCACAATGACTTCCTAAAATCACTGATGAGTTACACATGAAATAACACAGTAAAGTATTTGTCCAGAGACACGTATTTAATCTTTGATATCTCAGATCTCAGCTCTGCCTGTGAAGGCATTTACTGTACTCTTTGTGACATGTATGGCATGTTAACAACAGGATATAATAATGACCAATCACCTCTGACATACAAGTGACAGGGCATTTTTCAATCGCTGCATGCTTTAAAAATTGCATACTTACAGTGTTTTCTCTAAGAATGTATTCGCACGGATGACATGATCACTGGGAAGTTGCTAGGTCACAGTGACGTGTCTTGCTGTCCTTCGTGGAAATGAGCGACACAAAATAACTTTCTACTTTTTCAGTTCTCCATTTGAATCCAGTACATATATACCAACCACACAATCTATTGTAAGCTTTATAGTATAAAGACTATGTGCACACATATTCCATTATCAGCCATTCATACAAACCGACACAACTTACAAATATAATTGACTTTCCTAAACCTGAAAGGGACTAAAAACAAAATACATAAAATAAATGGCAATGTACTCTATTGACAGTCCTGATATTTTAAGGCTGTAATTTGTAATTGTCTAAATCACATCCTGAAACCTGCTTAACCCTCTGGGCTACACATACTTGTGCTTGGGAATTACTTCACTAGAACCTACAGTACAACATGTTGTTCAATTCTTAAGGAAATAGCACAAAAAATGAGGGCTTGACGACAGATGACATTAACCTCAAAAAGTTAATTAAGCTAATAGTACTTGCAACTGAACTTATAAGCAAACATGGAGATTTAATAGAGCAGATTTGATGTTGTACACAATGTGTATTCCATGGGAGTGCTGTATAGCCTAAATCACAAAATACAACAGAAAATACAATAGCCTGAGGAAACATTCCTTCAACTACTTCTAAGCTTAAATCAATCACAAATCGGGCATTGACATTTGTTAAATTGAAGACCTGTGAAATGCTGTTGTTCACTGCATTTCACTGAAGCTTGTCTTTTTCTTCTGACTGTTTTGTCTCTTTTAGTTGAGACAGGCTTATCAGACAGTGATAGACTGATAAGTTGCCTTTCAAAAAGCTAAAACATGACTCAACAATCATAATTTATCATATTGCATTTCCTGTTTGTAGCTCAGAAATGAGTCAAGACTAAGAGCAAGGCTTTACAGAGGTGGTTTGTTCAGAAAGCATCTGATATATTTTACACAGAAAAACAAAACCTTGTGGAATGTTTGCTTTATACTCAGCTGTCACACAGCAGATCTGAGAGCTGAGTTCCTTGATCGCTATCAATCTGCAAAGGAATTCCTTGACAAAAGCAACATTTAAACCTCTCCAGCCACAGTATTTATACACAGAATACCTCAAACCGCAGAGGACCACAATCATGTGAAATGATAACCAACACAATTAGGAAGAGGCCCAAGAACGCTTGAATATGTGCCCCAGTTTTCATAGGCCTGTTTGAAGTGAAGAGATGTTTGAGAAATTATAGTTTGAGTATTTAAAACCCAGTAATGTTTTATCCCTTTAAACAACTGCCAACGTATCGGTTATGACTCAGAAAAATAAAAGGGTTAAAAATTGTTA
This sequence comes from Gymnocypris eckloni scoliostomus, assembly GCA_027564155.1. Classification (NCBI taxonomy): domain Eukaryota; kingdom Metazoa; phylum Chordata; class Actinopteri; order Cypriniformes; family Cyprinidae; genus Gymnocypris; species Gymnocypris eckloni. The sequence goes on along the minus strand of CM050422.1, from coordinate 17,833,848 downwards.
CTCACATGACTAGCTCACTGCTTTCCAGCCTATACATTATTAGTGCCGCCTGACAGATTCACTTCACTAATAGTGCTTATTTGCTCTCAGACATGACTAGTGTCTACAGCTCTAATTACAGTGCAGGACGTAGAGGACGTTAAAGAACTGCTTCTGCAGAATAAAACAAACCAAACATTCAATCTCAGTCTGGATTTGCTTTACTACTGTTTGAGTATAATTTGTCATGACCCCTATGGGCAACTGAAAGCACAGCATGCCGTTATAAGATGCTGAAGCGATCAGTGGGAGTGGCTCATCATGAGATACTTTTTGCTGAGACGGTAGCAGCCACAGGCAGGTAATCTGTACCTGTGAAGAGAAGGCTGGAAGAAAAGTGCGGCTCTCAGTTGCGTCTGTTTTGCGCCAGCGAGACTTTGCAAAGTTGTATGTTGTTTCTTTTTGCGTGTAAACTCTCGAAGTCGTGAACATTGGACAGATTGTGTACGAGGAGGATATAACAGTCTGCTGTATTTACGAGAAATGGATTCCAACGGCATTGCTGAGAAACAAGGTAAGTGTTGAATGAAAACTAAAGCGGAACTTTGTTGTAGCTGAATTCAAATGATTCCGAAATGTCACAAAAGTCAGTCGAACAAACTTCTGATAATTCAGTTTGGGAGCAGTGAATGTTCAGACCTGCTCACTAAACCTGCACGCGCTCTTGAGTTTCAGCCACGCGCGACTGAATGCCAACATTACCAAACACGATTCCTCACGCACTGATTTATGAAATATGTATTTAAAGGTCGACGTTGCAAACAATGGAGAGAGTGAAACAAACTGAAGATGAACCAAATTTGTATTTATTGTGTTCTATTAGATATTGAACTTGCGCACTAATATTGAAAATACTTTTGCGAATCACACATTTAGTTTTGTTTTCAGACAGCTGTTTCTGTGGATGTCGTATGATAAACGCATGAATGAGTGGTGTATAGTGTAAATTGAGTTAGAGGACATAATATGGCTGCCACACCCTTAGTAACTTTGTATTGTCATGTGGTGGGTGTATTTGTCCCTCTCTTACAGTGCTCCAATTTTGCAGCAATTTAATAACCTACTAGACTTTCTATTGAGAATGGGGCACAGGAGAGGTGTCAGTAGCCTGGAGCAACATTCCGTTGACTCTCACATAACATCCCTTTCATTTTAGTTCCTCTGCCTGAAATGTCAGACAAATTATGGGTTTACTCACTTATTTAAACCAAGGCTCAGCTCACTTTACAGTGTTTTTCAACAGATCACAGTTTACAAAAAAAGTGAAATAATATTCTTATATATATTATTTTTATATATATATCCAGTGTGTGCTGGGTTTCCCCAGAAGGTGATAAGGTGTTACAGTAAACGTGACCTGCAGTTGGGTTCTTAAAAAAGCCTAAGGCATCTAAATGACTGCGTGCTTGTTGTGTACACAGCTCCTGAATCTCCAGTATCTCAGTCATCCAGACGGATATGAATAGGATCTAAATGTCCTCTCTCGCACTGAAATGGTAGCAGGAAGCAGCCTGTGGGTTTGTAGGGCAGATAGACTCACTGTAAATTGTCTTAATATTACAGCGGCGAAAAGTCCATAGAACCACTGCAAGTGTTTGCTTTCTTTAACAGAAAGCTGACATGTACATACTTATCTGAATCCAAAACAAACATAATACAATGTCAACAAAAGACAGTTAGGGCAGGACTTTGTTCAAAAGTAGATGTATGAAATCTGCAATAAACAAGTTTACTGTGAAAATTAGGTACAGAAATGTAGAATGAAATTGTTTAAACATTAAAGTGGCCTTTATCAGTTTTATACAATTGTAGTATATATTCATATTTTTTTATGAGTTTTTATTATTTCCAGTTTTCATTTTAGTTTAGGTTTTAGTAATTTTATGTGCTTTTGTCATTTTATTTTTACAATATTTGTATTTAACTTTAGTTTATTGCACTTTTAGTCATTTTATTATTTCATTTTAAACTTTAGATGCCAAGGTTTCTTTCAAGGTATTCTCATCTAAGGTTTTTATGTTATTTCATCTTTCAATTTATAAAAAATGTATTAAATATCTTTAGTTAACAAAAATATCATTAGCCTGGCCTATATATTTAAACAACATCTAAAATATATAAACAATATCTATGTTGACATTGCAGTACAAAATATAATTTTAAACATTCTGTTCTTCACATGTCTAACTTTTATTATTGTATATGTAAGATACTATTTCTCACTTGATTTAATATACTATGCCATATGCCACCAAGAGAGGCATTAACATCTTTTCTGAAATTTAAGTATCAATGTGTCCCAATGTTCATACTTCCGTCCTATAAAAATATGTGCGATTACAAAAAGTGTGTCCCAAAGCATAGTATGTTGAAAAGAGTCCACGGACGGGGTACTATTTCAGGTCGATTTTTGAAGTGTGGATCCATGCACACTATATTGCGCTTTAGCTAAGGATTCGGTCCAGAACTACAAACACGAATACAACGCGTTAGAAAAACTACAAACGTGATGGATTCGCGCGATCGACCGTTAGGTAGAGAGGTTTACAAAAGGGTTGAGTTAAAATCAACATTTAACCTGGTAAAAAATATGTATTTATTGTTATCCGTGTTATATTTAATCTTCAACAGCAATGTGAACCTTTATGAACATCAATTTGATCGTTGACTTTTAAATGCATCATTATGCAGAAAATATGAGCAGAGTTCTCTGCATGAAAGACCCGCAACTGACAGATCAACGAGCTACTTCTTTTCTTTCTAATACGGTAGAAAGTTAAATGAAATGTGGAGGATGTTAACTGTGAAAATATGATTGACAGGCCAGTTTACAGTGACAGGGTGCGTGCGACAGAGCGGTCCGTTAAAGACGCAGTTGTGTGATGTTATAGTAAAGTCCCAAAGCTTGCCTACTCTTCTACTACACTCTCAAAGTGTGTACTTTTTCCTTCACCAAAAGAGTACATCCTTTAGTAGGCACATTGGGACGCAGCATATGATTCTGAAACAGCCACTAGATGTCGCCACTGATTCTGCACAGAAAGACACTCATGTATTCGCGCTTGGCGCTCTGGACTGTAGTCTGAAGTATACTTTTGATAAGTATACTAATTAAGTCTATCTTTAAACAAACATCCTTAAAGTGTTGTTTGATTTCTCCAACGAATATAGCCACTCGACGAGATCAGGTGTCACTACAGTCTTTATTCTAGGGATGAACTTTGGATTAGTACACGCCCCGAATCCGGGGACAAGTGAGTGAGCACAACACAGCAGCAGGTCGTTGGGATATGTTCGTGGCTGCCTTATTCAGAAGCAATTTAGATTTTTGTCGCGGACTATTCACAATATGCAGTGTGTACGAAGACAACCAGCGCGGACCAAATCTCAAGAGTCCTTATACTGCGCGCAGATGAAAACAACAGCGAGAAACAACATGAGACGCCTCGGTAGGACAATGAATAAAACAATTATCTTATGTGTAATCTGAGAATTTACCTTTCATACTTTCCTTTACATTATTGACAAGCACCTCGCAGGAAATCGAGGAAATTGTCTTGCTTTATAAGCCTATCTAGAATGCAGTGTAGGGAGCTTTTCCTATTGTAAATAGAGCAAGAACACATCACACCTCACGTTAATTGATTCATGGTCGTGTTTAGATCGCTCATAAATACACACCACACCTTTGTAAATAATTCATTTGTGCTATGGCAGTTTGACCTAAAAGCAGGTCCTGGTTGGTGTCAGGTGTCTCTGCAGTGTGTGTTCCCGTCTTTTTATGCAGTCTTTTGTGTTTTACATAAAAGTTTATAAGCTACGTTTTCTTCCTCAGCAGCTGGACTCATGAATGGGTGGGTTCCTTCCTCAATTGGACCACAGAGCGACAATACAATCCTTTTTTTTATTTGTTCTGCCTTCATAAAAAGGACGTTGAGGGAAATAACCCACAAATCTGTCTTTCAGGATGAGCTTTACATGAGCAGTCTTGCTGTTGTCCTCCCCACAGGTTTGGAGGGTGACGGGGACCTGCAGTTCCTGATGAATGGCGGAGATCTTTTGAAAGTCCGTTCGGGATCATGGAAAAAGACACGCTACTACAAACTCCAGGAGGACTGCAAGACCATGTGGCATGAATCTAAAAGACCTTGAAGTCCAAACAGACATGTGAGTCCCAAAAAGGATGTGCGCAGGGGTGTGTCAGTCAACCCTTTCTTTGCTCGTGCACTCGTGTCCTGCAATGACCTATATTGTGTTTCGTTTGTCTGTATGAATGTTGATGAATGTCTCTCACAGAAGTTACTACAGCGCTTCCTTCCTCAAATCCATTTTTAAGAATAAACGGGGTAAAATGAATGCATAAAACTAAAATAAAGTTGCATATAATATGTACAGGCAGTATAACATTAATATCTGTGACAGTGAAATGATCTTGCTTTATTTAATATTGAAGTTATTTTATCTATAATGAATACTATTATCAGGTTTGTGCCAACAAAATCATTTGGACTGAGGCCGACATTTACTGGGTGTGGTTCAAAAATACTGATATTGACATTGCTTGTGATTTATTGAATTATTGATGTGTATTGCCATTCAACAGTTTGGGTTCTATAAGATTTTTTATTATTATTATTTTTTATAAATAATAATTTTATTCAGCAGAGATGCATTAAATTTGAATCAAAAGTGGTAGTAAAGATATGTTCTAATGTTATTCCCGTCTCCGATAAATGCTTCTTTTGGCCTCCTCTTCATCAAAGAGTCCTGAAATGTATCATAGCCTCAACAATATTTACAATTGTGTTAAACATTGATATTAATTATAAATGTTTCTATAGCATCAAATCAGCATATTAAATGATTTCTGAAGGATCATTTGACACTGAAGACTGGAGTAATGATTCTGAAAATTCACAGGAATAAATTACATTTTGAAATATATCAATATAGAAAAGTCATTTAAAATCTTAATAAAATGAACTATTACTGTTTTTACTGTATTTTTGATCAAATAAATGTAGCCGTGGTCAGCATAAGAGTTAAAACATTATAAAATCTCTTAACTCAAAATTCTGAATTGTAATGTATGATTATATCATTACATCTTTACATCATAATAATATTATAGTGATCTCTTGCCTTTGTTAAATGCTTCAAAGCATTGGCAAGAAGATTTGTTTAATATTTGGATGTAATTAATCAAAAGGGCTATTGATGGAAAACATTTTTCTCCATTTGTGTAGTAGTTGTGTGTTTTACTACAGCACATTAAAGTTACTTTGTCATATTGTGACCAGTGCTATAAAATACAAGCCTGGGGCTATGTTTAAAACGTATGTAAATTTTCCCTCAAAGTATGCAAATGTGCAAAATCAAGCTTTCAATGCTTTTGTCTTATGCATAACCTTTTCTGCATAGAATGTCCATATGCATATTACCGTGATGAGACAGCGTTTAACAGCAGTCCCTAATAGAAACTAAGAAACATTTATTTTTGGAAATTTCTTTATGAATATCGTTTTCAATGGTTTTAACCATAAATGACTGTAAGCATACTTAGATATTTTTACCAGAATATAAAATGGAATTACTGATTTACAAAATGTTTGCAGTTTAAAAAAAACTGGCATCAGGTAATAACAAATTTTGGACATAAATCATCCAAAATATAAGCTCACCATTTCATTCACAGTACATATGTTACATTTTCACACTGCTAAACTGCAGTGTAATTTTTGATAATGTTGGGAAAGCCATAGATGATCTGGTTCTGGGCTCAGTGGGACTCACATTGTTATATATCATGTTTGTATATTTGTCTTTCACCCAGTCTCTGTTGAGGACATTGACGAGGTACGAACAGGTCGGCATACGGAGGGTTTGAGGAAATACACTGAGGAGTCAGTGGAGGGTCGAGCGTTCTCCATCCTGTTTAAGGGCCGACAGAAGGGCCTGGACCTGATCGCCAGCTCTGAGGAGGAAGCCAAGAAGTGGGTCGGCAGTTTGGAGAAGGTCATCTCAAACGTAAAGAACCTCACCCTCAGAAGAAAACTGAGCAGTATCCTTTCAAACACTTGTGACGCTGAGGTGCAATTCAAGCGTTATTCTTTCAAATCTCTTATTAATTGCCCTTACATCAGAGCTCCAGCTGGATCTACAGCTGTTTGCGTAAAGCAGATACAGATTTTGATAACAAGATCAGTCAGAAAGAGATGAAGAGCTTTCTACAAGACATCAACATTGAGGTGGATGAAGACTACGCTGAAATTCTCTTTCAGGTAATATTTCTGTATTTATGCAGGATTCTAACCTAGTTTGCCCGTCTATAATGTTGTTTCCACAGTGCTACAGTATCTCCTGCATTAACTAACAATGAACAATACATTTTATATAGTATTTACTGAACATTAGTGTTTAGTTAATCAAAATACAAATTCTTAGTTGTTAGCTCAGGTCCATTAAATACTATTAAGAGATACTTTTGATTTTAATAATATATTAGTAAATGTTGAAATTAACATTAGCTAAGATTATTAAAAGCATTTAGAAATATACGTTCATGTTAACCACAAATTGAATCTTAAAGTGTCACCCACACAAGACTTGTTTCCTCTTTCAGAAATGTGATGCATCAAAATGTGGATTTCTGGAGGGCAAGGAAATTGAGCATTTCTATGAAATCCTGACACAAAGAGTGGAGATTGATGTCATCTATGGAGAGTATGCAAAGACAGATGGTCTCATGAGCGCCGCTGACCTGCTCAACTTCCTGTTGAAGGAACAGAGAGAAGACGTGTCTCAGAATGATGCCCTTCAGCTTATTGAGAAATATGAACTTGATGAAAATGGTAATGCCTCCTGCTTGAGTTACACTTAATAAGTTGCATATGGATAAAAAAATCTGCTATACACTATATTCAAACGTTTGGGTTCATTTTTTTTTTTATTATTATTTTAAGAACTGATTTATTCCGCAAGAATGTATTCAATTGATACATACCAGAAATGAAAGTAAAGACATTTTAAATGTTACTAAATATTTTTATTTCAAATAAATGTTATTCTTTTGAACATTCATTAAAGAATCTTAAAAAATGTATTCTGATTTTAACAAATATTAAGAAATTAAGTTTATAATCAATATTAATATGAAAAATAAATGTTTTTTGAGTAGCAAGTCAGTATATTAGAAATCATTTTTGAAGGGTCATGTGACACCAAAGATTGGAGTAATGACTTTGCCACCGAAGGAATAAAAACAATTTTAAGATAGTGTAAGTAAATGCCTTTTTTCTCCCTGAGACTGAAGCTAAATGCAAGTGTAAATACAATGTCTTTGTAATTGCATGTCTGTGCTTTGTACTTCTTGTAGCCAAAGCCAAACAGCAGATGACAAAGGATGGCTTCCTAATGTACTTGCACCAGCCGGAGGGGCTGATCTTTAACCCGGCTCATAAAAGTGTTTACCAGGACATGAACCAGCCTCTCAACCATTACTTCATCTCCTCCTCTCACAACACATACCTGCTGGAGGACCAGCTCAAAGGACCCAGCAGCACTGAGGCGTACATAAAGTAATCATGTCAATCATTCAACATTTGTTTGCATTTTAATGAAATAGTTTAAAGATTAAATGCATTATTTGATACTAGTTTCATAATGAAAGTATTTCAATTAATTTAACTTTCTTAAATCATGGCTTATTTTTGGAGTACCAAGTTGCATTGTCCCTCCATAGAGCACTTCTGAAGGGCTGCCGCTGTGTGGAGTTGGACTGCTGGGATGGATCAGATGGAGAGCCGGTAATTTACCATGGATACACTCTCACCTCAAAGGTCCTCTTCAAAGATGTGATCAAAGCCATTCAAGAATATGCCTTTAAGGTAAAAATATTTATAGCAATGAATGTAAACTGCTGTCATTTCACCAAGATAATATAGTGATGGATAATGTTTGTTTTGGGACTTGTAGAGCCTGTCCTACTGGTATGCTTTCCACGTGTGCCTGACTGTCAGCAATGTGTTTTTTCCTTTTACCAGACGTCTGAGTATCCTGTGATCCTATCTTTGGAGAACCACTGCAGTGTGGAGCAGCAGAAGATCATGGCTCAGCACTTGATCTCCATCCTGGGTAGCACTCTGGTCACCAAACCTCTCGGAGATCAGATGCCGACATGCCTTCCTTCCCCAGAGGTTAGTGATTGCAAGATGTTAATATTCAGAAATCCGCTAAGCCATGTTATACAGGCATGTTCAGCTGCAAGACTATGTAACACCCAGGGTTCCAACAGGGTATGGAAAATATTTGTTTCAGACTTTTGCCCCTATTTCGTTTTTATTAATAATAGAAAATTAAGCATTTAATGAAAATACATTTATCGTACAAGTGAGGTTTCATGGCAGCTGTTTAGTGATTCTTTAGTGGCCACCAAATGAATGAATAAATGAATTGTTCACTTTTTCTAAGGCCTTGAAATATGGCATATTGCCCCAATGAAAGCCAAATCTTAAACACTTTTGTTTGCAGTACCAGTCTTTTTTATAGACACTTGAACTTGCCAAATGTTATGCCATCAGCCCATCATTGTATCATAGTTTCTCCACCATCACATAGAATGTGTTAAATTGGACAATAGGCCTTGATAGTAGGGGTACTACTGTAAAGAAAAGCACAATTTTGAGCAGATAGATCTCTGTAAATTCATGTGTATCCATGCTATTGTTTTATTCATAGTAAGATGGCATTGATGCACAAAGGAAATAGGTTATATAAAACTTGAAATTGTAATGCTTAAGCATGCAAAACATTCCCATGCACATGTGAATAGTTTCTTGAGGGCACAAAAAAGTTTCTTGTGTGCATTAGGGTTGTGACAGTGAGGACATTTTCCCACCGGTTAATTGACGTGTGACAACACCGGTTATACAACGCCTCAACGCTAGGATGTGTATTTACGCTTTGATTTGAATGAAAATAGCACATTCTTGTGTTGAGGTGGATGCAGAAGAGCGTATGCTGCTTGTGTTTGGGTAATATGTAACCAAAATGCATATTAAAATGGTGCTACAGTGACGAGGAGACAGAGAGGTGACGAATTGTTGAAAAAAGTCTTTATTTTCTTTGCGTACAAAAAGTATTCTCATCACTTCATAAAATTCAGATTGAACCACTGATGGCAGATGGACTACCCTGGCGATGCTTTTCATTCTTTTCTGAACCTCGACAGTGTTATTTACTTGGCAGTCAAAGGGACAGTCACAAGCCTCCCGGTTTTTATCTAAAATATCTTAAATTGTGTTCCGAAGACATGTGACATCAGTGGTTCAACTATAATTGTATGAAGCTACGAGAATACTTTTTGTGTACAAGGAAAACAAAAATAATTACTTTATTTATTTAACAATTTCTTCTATGTCAGAACACCGGTCCCTGCATCAGCAGCACCACACACAAAAAGTATTCTCATAGCTTCATAAAATTACGGTTGAACCACTAATGTCACATGGATTATTTTAGCAATGTCATTACTACCTTTCTGGGCGTTGAACGTAGTAGTTCTTTTGCTGTCTATGCAGGGTCAGAAAGCGCTCGGATTCCAATCTCATGAGTTGTGAAGATCCAATATCTCTTCATACAGCTAGATAACCGAAATGGTACCAAAATGTCACTTGTTCCTACTATTTAGGGGATGGAATTCACAAATATTTGACCTCAAATCGCCTTGTTTAACCAATTTAGAAAGGCTTCTAGTGAGCAGTGTAATAAACCAAAGTAAAGCATGTCTGTTTGGAATAAATGTGCACAGGAGTGTTTTCCATTTATACAAATTGAATATTTACTTAAAATCTGTTGAAATGAGTTTAAAAGATCAAAGCAGTTGATTTAATCCAGTAGCTGTGGCTTTAGACGTGAGACCCAAGAGAGTTTTCCAGCCTGTCTGAACAAGAGATGCTTTCAGGATGGAATTCTGTGGAATTATACAGCTGCTTCTCTCTATTTGAAATCATTGCTGCATCTCAAACTCTCTTTACTTTCACAAAATTACAAATGTCAACTCTTCAGAAACGCTAGACTGACACCTTCATCACTCTAGCACTCAATAATCAATTATGCTCTCATACTGTGAAATGGCAAATGCAGAGATATGCGATCGAGTTGTGGTTTTGTGGTGACCTGCTTTGAAAGACTCTGCTTTGGGTTACTATGGTGACTGACTGGTGCTTTGCCTGCAGGGGAGCGGATGATTATCATGGCTTACATAACGTTGTTTTCCATTCCCCTCAGTCAAGGTGTGGCCTGTCCTGGTCACTGTCACAGTCAACAATACAAACGCTGCTGTTCTCCAGGGTATCAGTTACAGCTAAAGCTTCCTAAAACGACTGTGTTAGAAACACAGTACCAAATGTCAAAACCAATGTGCAGTAAACATGCTGTGTGATTTCTCTATGTAGAAATACCTACATTTGGAAGTATTCGTTAAGCTGAGATCTGAGAATTAAATGTTTTCATAAACAACTGTAAGTTGCTATTAAAATGATATTTGCAGTTCCTTTTGGTGACCCGAGTTGTTAAATACACGTTTACACATGGCTGTGTCGTGTATTATTTAGGAGCTCAAAGGCAGGATCATAGTCAAAGGGAAAAGACTAGACAAACTTGAGGACATGTTTTCAGAGGAGTCCCAAACAGCTGAGGAAGAAAGTGTAACGGAGGAAGAAGATGATGAAGGTGATGTAGAAGACCAGGAAAAGAAGTCTAGTGTAAGCTGATTTCTGTGCTCTTTCTTATGTACAGATGTGACCATGGAAAGAAAGTCAATTTATTCTGATTGTTCTTTTATTTTTTTTAACTACACGTATTAAAAACAGAAAACAAAGTCGCTGAAGTTGGCGAAGGAGCTGTCTGATATCGTGATCTACTGCAAGAGTGTCCACTTCCGTGGGTTTGAGGATTCCCGGGACAAGCAGTCCTTTTATGAGATGGCCTCCTTCAAAGAGGGAAAAGCTGTGGAACTGGCGGAGGAATCAGGTGTGATGTCATTACTTATGCCGCTCAGACACAACACAGGCTATTAAACACATGAGAAGCAGACTTGGACTCTGTCCAGATGCACAGATTTATTACGCTGCAAAATACACAGTCAGAAACTTGCACAACGTCACAGATGATGTTCTGCATGAGGGACCTTTGACACAACTTTGAATATGAAAACGAGCAGGTGACTAACAAGGAAAATAGCCATTCATATATTCACCACTTTCCTGGACAGCAAAAAGAGATACAGATTTTATTCATTAGTAAAATTATCTATTAAAATAAAAAATATCTTTTGAAATCTATACAAATTACATTTTTAGTAATTTAAGAAAAATATGCTAATTTACACCGAAGTTACAGCATCTAAAACAATGTACACTACAGTTCAGGGCCCGTATTCCTGTATAAAGAGCTCCTAATTAAGCTTAACATTTCTAACTAGGAGGCTTTGCTTAAAATGATTCAGGACCAATCTGAGAGCAATTCTGTGCGAGAAAGACAAAAACTTTAGGTGTGTTCGACTTCATGTAGCGCCATGAAAACCGATCGGCGGCTGACTTAAAACAGTGCATGCTGGTTAGAAGATTTGTCCGACAAATTCACCACTTGGCATCAATGACGTGTGTTTCTAACATCTTCAATTCCAATACTGCTCACAAATCTGTTTTTAGAACAGTAAAGGCTTTTTACTGTATAGTCCTAATGTTATATTGAGTCACATTTAATAAAAAACACAGATAAAAGCAAACATACCCCCATTTTATAGTTATTTAAATAGTATATGTTGAACTTTATTCTTGAACAGATGGCCCTTTATTTAGCAGTATTTCAAAACTGTTTCTGTTGCTCATGAAAACATTTCTGAAACATCTGTGCATTTGACAAATATTGCATGTTATCCACTTCATCTGTGATAAGAGTATCCAAACACCTCGAGAGCATCACTACCGGGAGCAGAAAGAGTCTGACTTCACGTCTCCGCTTTCAATTCCACCCCCGACTGCAAGCGGCTACTCTCACCTATAGATCTGTGCGGCGCTGCACGAAGTCAAACACACCTTTTATCTTAGTGAGGAGGCGGGGCTGACCCCGTTGTTAGCTATGACACAGTCTTTTGAAAGCTGTGATTGGTTGGTTGTCCGAGAAGGAAATAAGAGCGCTTTTAAGAGTAGGGTTTATTAAAAGCCTACTCTTAGCGTACATTTTCCTGTTTTACTGTTCTCACACTCACTCACTCACACACACACACATTATATGTTTATATATATTTTTTATTTAACATGCTGTCATACTTAACGTATTTTATAGGAAATGAACAGCGACATAAGTGCTATAACAGACCCAAATCATCACTGCTGCATATTTGCATTTTTCCAGTTGGCAAATATGTTAATGTAGGGATTACATCCCTTTCTGGCGCTATGGTATTTCTGCGCGGTGTCGGAGATGTTAGCATGTCTTTAATAAGATCAGTCACAGACATTATCCCTGCACGATCTAATGTGTAGCATCTTATTAACTGACTGTCATGCATTGTGTGCAACACATTTCTTCTCCCTCTTCATGTTTCCTCTATTTTCTTTCACATCAGTTTTTGAACAGTTGTGTACATTTTGACCTAAAATCATCTGCCTTTCAAAATCTTTACTGCCTAAATGTCTTTGTAAACTGTCCAAACACATTCCTTGGCTAATAATGACATTTTTCTGTCCCAGTGAACGATTATATCCGTCACAATATAGACAAACTCAGCCGGATTTACCCAGCAGGACTGAGGACGGACTCCTCAAACTATAACCCAGTGCCTCTGTGGAGCGCAGGCTGTCAGATAGGTAAAGACATTAATTTTCTATCCACCATACAACTGACACTGAGATGTGTATTCAAATCTAGTTAATGGAAGTTGGTGTTAATGTCACAGTGCTAAACCCACAGGCTTTTTAAAGCTTAAAAAAGTTTCTTCAAACCTGATTGAAATGATCCCTTTTGTCTCCCTTTTGTCCAGTTGCCCTTAACTTCCAGACGCCCTGCCCAGAGATGGATCTGAATCAGGGGCTCTTCCTCCAGAACGGACAAAGTGGTTACAACCTCAAGCCTTCTTACCTACGAGACCGGGACACTAAATTTGACCCCATCACTCTTCCAGATGGACCGTGGTTAAAGAATAAGAATCTTCATGTGATGGTAATGGATCTGTAGTTGCATAGCGTTTATTTTTTTATTTTATATTATTCTTTTTATTTTCCAGTTACAATGCTGCATGTTACATGGGCTCCGTTTGTGTTTGTCTAATAGGTGATCTCAGCCCAGCAGTTACCCAAAGTGAGCAAAAGGAAGTCCTCCATTGTTGATCCCATTGTGAAAGTGCAGATCTACGGTGTGCCGGCCGATACCACTGTGGTGGAAACGCAGTACATTGAGAATAACGGTACAATAACTCTAAATGTGCTCAGTCGGGACTCTCCTCAGGATCAAGATATTGCCTAATCGCTCTCTATTGTTTCTCAAGGCTTCTACCCCATGTGGAATGAGAACTTCCAGTTTGATGTGCGTGTGCCAGATCTAGCCCTCGTGCGCTTTTTGATTGAGGACTACGACTTCAGTTCGAACAATGAATTTATTGGCCAGTACACACTTCCCTTTAACAGCCTTAAGAACGGTTAGTATGTTTAAACACATCCTCATCCCTTTGTTTTTTGTAAATTGCCATTGCTTTCATATGCATGATAAATATTACAATATCCACATAAGCAGAGATTCAATAGTCTGTGTTACACCACAGGATATCACCACGTGCCACTGCTCAGTAAGAATGGAGACCAGCTTTCCTCCGCTGGACTTTTCGTTCACATCATGGTTGTGGATGCTGAATAACACATGATGACGTAGGTTTTATACTGTATCCGAGATGATCATATATAGATATGTGGAAGGGTCGGCAAAACATGAAACAGCTTGAGCGATTCTAATGGGTAAATGAGAAATTGTGGGGATAGAGCAACTTTTCTGATGTTGTGATACGATGGTCTTGCATATCTATAACTTTTGTACTTTTTACAATTTGTAAAATACATTTAATTTTAGTATTCCAAATAGATTGCTTAACATGGAGTGTCAACCTTTTAAGATGAATTAAACTGAACACTGTTTTTAGATATTCAGATTTCAGCAGAGGAATTATTTAATGGAGGAATTACAAATAAACCGAACCACTCCATCCTCTGGGTAGTTTCTCTAGATACATGTTTTTAAGCCTGCATTAGACTTTATATCTTTGTCTTATATGTAGTTACATACCACATCCGATTTGTCATTATTAAATGAGGTACTTTAAATGCCATGATACTCATAAAACACACTGTCAGCTGTAAACATCCATGTAAATGTGAAATAAATAAATAAATGTAAGTTATTAATCTGTAGGTTAAGTTTTTCTTTTTCGATTCTGTAATGAAGAAAGTTTGATGAGCTTGTGGGACAATGCCATATTTGGCCGTTTAGACACTTGGTTTCATATTTACAAGAACGTAAGACTGAGCTCTACTAGTGTGGATCCAGTCCACATAAAAGCAGAAGAAAAACTGCATTACTTTGGTAACATCACAGAACTTCATATTTAACAGCAGATAACATGAGAATTGGATGACAGCAGGGGCCTGTACCATGATGGTTGATGAACAAAACCAAACCACTCCAATCCGGCTTTGTTGTTACCATGATGCTGATCATCAACTTTCTTTGTCAACTCGGGCTTTGATCTGGAGTTTGTGGAACACATGAATGTGACATCACGAGCCTTGGTTAAAGGTTTTGAGATTTAAGAATATGATGAATTTACAATGAAAAAAGTACGTGTTCGTGAAAGAAATTATCTTGCTTTTTAGAGCAGTCATAAGTGAAACTTGTTAAATTAGTTGGAAATTTATAACAATAGACTCGAACATTTAAGGTCACGTAGTCAACTTATGTATATTACATACTATCTGTATATTAACATTACTTTAAAATAAATTTTATAATAACTTAAACTAAACTTGCTGGAGTAATGGATTAATAATAATATAAATCATGTAAAAATAACCAAGTTATGATTAAAGCCAGACTTTTTTTTTTTTGGTACAAGTGACCTTTAATTTGGAGGAAGAGAAACTGGGGGAGTGACTGTGTCAGATGTTACTTTGGTCCAATTTCAGTTTGAGAGCTCTAACTCAAAACATAACCTGCCCCGGAGCAGGTTAGCTGTGCAGTGTAAGTTACTATGGCAATGAACGCAGCCATAAGCCAAGCCACTTTCATGGTACCTAAAACCCAGTTTTGGTGCAAACTAAACTGAAACTTACCTGGCTAGCCAGCTAAACCTCTTCAGGTACAGGCCCCAGGTGTGAATACAGCAATCGCACTCTGGTGTGGATTCCAAACAATTGTATGGTTCGCTTCCAAACAAATTCTGGTATGGTTGAATGGATAACCCAGTGAATTAATGACCTTAAGCACAGGTGTGGTTTTGTTTACAGTTTCTGGTTCACTTGCAAAAAGAGATCAAACCAAAAAAAGTCAACCTTGTGTTTAGTCCAAACTAAAACAAGTGAACTAGCAGACTTTCCTGGTGTGAAGAATACACCCTAAGATTCTGCACTATTTGTAGATCACAAATCAGTAAGTTGATCTTGTGATTCCCTTGTGTGGATGGTTGGTTGGTTTGTTCTTTGGATCATCTCAAATTATGCTGGAGAACATAATCATCAGGATTTAAACAAACTTGTAGAGTTCATGCAGCTTTTGAGAGATGAACCACATCCTAACACAATAAAAATTCAGGTTTTAAATTCAACTTATCTCAAATCATTATACTGATAATATAAATTGTAAATGTAATAAAGTGACAAACTTTTTATAATTACCTGACCGCTCATTCTGTGAACAAACTAAAACTAGTCTAAAACCACTTAAGATATGCTAGAACTTCAAGCACATGCAATATAAAATAAGTCAAATAAAAGTCAGTGTTGTTTTTTAAAAAGGTGCTTTAATATAACATGTCAGAGTCCGGAAGAAAACTTACGACAACCATGAATCAATTCAGCTTGAAATATACTCCAAACATCAGCACTGCACAGCCTCTCCGAACTGATTTCAAACCCCCCCCGAGTCAATCTGTGGACAAGTGTCTGTATGGCTTACTGAAAGAAAATAAGGCATCATTTAATTAAATGTGCCGACTTGAGAGATTTAAGTGACAACACAAAAACAAAGTGTTTTGAAAACAGCACCTGACAGTTTAGTTGTGAAGAAAACATTGAGAACAGAAGCAAACAACAACTGTGAGCAAAACCGAAAGGTTTAACGCTGCCAGATCACCAGGACTCTACTGTGTCCAAAAAAAGGTGAAATATGCAAATGCAAAATGTATTGTTTGAAGAATAGAAATAAAAGCTACAAATCTAAAATACTAGCAAGCCAAATATCCAGGCAGTCTGGAAGATCGACGGCGACGACTGAAGAGAGGCTGTACAGCACATCAACAAGCAGAAAACAGCAAGTGTGGGCTAATAGAAGCATACATCTCAAATACTGACAGAAGACCATAAACGTGAGAATGAATCGCTCTCCGTCGCCTGCCGCAGAACAGGATGAAGAGAGGTAGACGAGGGGAAAGAAAGAGGACAACATGTAGTGACCGAACAGTGACGTGACGGACTCTGGGCAGAGAAAGAGAGGTTATTGCCTGTTCAGCAGCGGAGCGGGACATCCCGCCGCTGCTCCTCTCGTCTTAGGCACTGCGGTGATGGAGTCTGCACAGCTTGCACCAAACACTTTCAAACCCCACTGGAACAAAAGGGCTCTATTTAGCTCTGCAAGAGGACAAGAGCAAACCCTTTAAGGCCCTGCTGCGTCCGTTCTGCTCTGGCACAAGCTGCACAGCGCTCCAGTCCCTGGGCTGGTACTGGTGGCACCCTACAGGGAGGTCTTTTGTAGTGTAGCATACAGTTGTAGCAGCAGCAGGGTATGGTTTAAAACGAGTCGAAACTAATTAAAAATATATATATAAAGATGATGGACCTGTACCAATTCTCAAGAACTCACGACTCAAACAGAAAATAATTAAAAACGATAAAAGGGATACATTTGCAATTGTGCATCCTGGTTTCCTTAAAGGACACTTGCCCTTTAAAAACGACTATCAGGGGAACAACTGCAGTGTCTATGCTACTTCACTAAAGCCATTCAGATCAACATAAAGTTTCAAAAAAGACTAGCGGCTAAAATTCTGTTTTTGAAATGTCCAAACATTTGTCTCCAGCACCAATATTAGCATCGGGTCTGTTTGCCGAAAATGAAATATACTTCAGCATCGGATTGCAAGACAAATATTAGCGATTGGCACGGCACAATTTAAAGGGTTAGTTGGCAAAAGAGGCTGTGGTAAATGAGACCGAGTAACCTAACAAGTGCAAATGCATTCCTTTGCTCTTAGAAAACAAACTAAACATAAACAAGTCTAGATAATAGTCTCGGTCTATATAATGGCACAAGCTAAAGAAAAATCAAAAACAAAAGGAGCACAAGAAGAACAGAAGAAGATGGAGACGTGTACCCAGCTTTACATGATTAAAAATCTCTGGCTTCTTTAACAGTGCTTTTATAAAAAGAGCCTCCGTTTTAAAGCATATCATTCTCGTAAAGATTAGGTTCTCTGGAAATATGTTGTGTACAAAACGTTGATTTCCCCCATAAAAATGACATTCAAAAAAGGCACTTTGTTGGGTCGGAGAGGAAACCCCACAGTCCTTTAACCCTACGGATTTCTACCTGCATAGCAACACCTCAGAGAATGGTTATGACTTGGATATTTCGTTTCAAAAAAGGGAAAGAAAAAGTAGTAGCTGATTTTTTTGGTTTATCACAAGCACTTTTCAAAGGAGAAATATTTGAGTGTCCATTAAATGTTCAGAGTCTGTTTATGTCACGGTGTCCGTGTCCTGGTGGTATGGGTGAGGTGAGGACTGCAGGCTGGAGGAGAGAGGTGCTGGGATCGGGCTACGGCTCAGCCTGCTACCTGCCCCTCAGGTTCTGCAGCACCCCGTACACTTCCTCCTCTTTGCTCAGTCCCTCAAAGACAGGCAGCAGGTCCAGGAGCTCCGTGTCATTCATGTCATCGAACCATGACTGCACGGGAACCTTCACAAGACACACACAGAGTTATTATCTGGCATTGTCTAATATAATTACATTCATGTTAGGTCATGCCTTTGGTCCAAAATCTTGATTTACATAACTGTATATATTGAACGACAAATATTGCTGTACTTTTGTCACATTGTGAAGCAGTTTCACTGTTTGTAAAAATCAGTACAACTACCCTCTGGCAGAGGTGGAAAGAGTACAAAAATATTCTACTCAAGTAAAAGTACCATTACATTACTGAAATTTTACTTAAGTACAAGTAAAAGTACCAGTCTAAAAATATACTCAAGTAAAAGTAAAAAGTAGCTCATTTAAAAATTACTTAGTTACATTTTAACAATGGGAGGGAGAAAAAATGGATAGACCAAAGGTGTCAAACTCAGTACCTGGAGGGCCACAGCCCTACACAGTGTAGATATTACCCTAATTAAACACATCTGATACAGCTAAACTAATCATTTAGGCTTATTTGAAAACTACATGGTGTGTGTGTTGGAGCAGGGTTGGAAATAAACTCTTTAGGGCTGTGGCCCTCCAGGAACTGAGTTTGACACACCTGGGATATGGGCTTTAATTTTTAATTAAAGGAATCAGTTATTTAGAATAATAACACATTTGGGCTGTTACCAGGGAAATTAAATCAGTATCAACAAAATTAATCTTTGCAATGCAGAGGAAACACTGAAGCTTCATCTGAAGTGGCATAGATGTATTTACACACTGACATGAATGCATTTAGCCTGCAGTTACAAATGCAGAAATAATATTTTGATAAATAAGACATAAAATGTGACCCTGAACCACAAAACCATAAGGGTCCATTTTCCTAAATTGCGATTTATACATCATCTGAAAGCTGAATAAATAATATTTCCATTGATGTATGGTTTGTTATGATCGGACAATATTTTAAAATCTGGAATCTGAGGGAGCAAAAAATCCAAATATTGAGAAAATCTCCTTTAAAGTTGTTTAAATTAAGCTCTTAGTTTTGATATATTTACAGTAGGAAATTTACAAAATATATTAATGGAACATGATCTTTACTGAATATGCTAATGATTTTTGGCATAAAAGAAAAATGTATAATTTTGACCCATACAATGTATTGTTGGCTATTTCTACAAATATACCCCAGCGACTTAAGACTGCTTTTGTGCTCCAGGCCAGGGTCACAAATGTTAAATAGTCATTTGAAATACAAAAATAAAAAGATACTTTAAATGTTAAATTAGAACCACCAGTAGGTGTCAGCAAGTCACTGATAAGAGAGTCATTGTGATTGAACAGAATCATTTAAACGGTTAATTCAAGGAACAAAACACGTCATTGCTCAGAGTCAGAGACGCAAAACTGTGCTATGGTGGCTGTGTTTGGTATTATTTTTGTTGTCGAAATAGAGCAAAAACAGGCAATATGGTGTTTAAAACGCAAGTCTCTTAATTAACTTCTTGTTTTTTGAACTGTTGTAAAAAGCAAAACTACAGGCGTATGTAATCATGGTGATTTTTTTGAGAAAAACGGCATTCTTCATGTGATGTTGACTTACTATATTAAATTATATAAATATATACATTTTCTGCTTCTATATCTTCAATTTTGTGATCATTCTAAACGCATTTTAACAGACTGAATCACGCAGTGAAAGAAAGCACTCCAGATGCACGCGGATTAGTCTAATCTAACGTTACTAGATTTCACGGCACACTGTTTTGTTTGGTTTTTGGCAAAATACTGATAATGTCAAATCGCACATCGTTAAAACAACAATTACTATATTATCTCAGATGATATTGCACACCCTGCACCACTGTCTTTTTGGCTCATTTGTGCAAAACCTTTTGCTAAACCGTCAAAGCTTCATTTTAAACACCAATGCAATGATGTAAGTATTTACCTTACGTTACCTCTACATGCTTGCGAAGGGCGATGTCGAGATGTTACAAGCTGCTAGTTCGGTCTCCCGAGGCAAACACAGCTAACACTGCATAATAGAGCATGAATATATGGCCAGGGGTTCACTTCATTCCTTCGAGTTCAACTTCAGCAGAATACGACGGGGTTTGGTTTTCAGCTGGGTCTGCACCATTAACGCTGTCTTGTCCGTCTGCATCTTTCTTGTGATTTTTAGCGCCAGTTTCTTCTTCTGCTCATTATTTGCTGCAGTTGTTTCCACGGAGCAATTTTTTTTTACTCAGTAACGAATGTGTTTTAAAATGTAGCGAAGTACAATACTTCCCACAAAATATACTTAAGTAAAAGTAAAATTACAGATTAAAAAAATTACTTAAAAAAGTACAAGTACACAAAAAAGCTACTCAATTACAGTAACGCGAGTAAATGTAATTCGTTACTTTCCACCTCTGCCCTCTGGCAATAATGCTTTTTCATCATCACACTGAAAGTGAAACTGCTTCACAATGTGACAAAAGTACAGCAATATTTGTCGTTATATTATATTGCTGCTGAAACCAAAGTAGATACTAAATAAAACCAAAAAGAAGGATGGGAACAAAGAAATGTATCAGAGTTACAGTTCTAGTTCCAAAACGATTCTTTTTACACTTTTGATGCAGAAAAATTGGTGGGTTGGGGAATGCAATATCCAGATTATAAGATCAATAATTATTTTTTTAAATCACAAGAAGAGTTTATAACTGTTTAAAAAATAAATAATTAAATCATGTTTTTTTATTGCACATCCCAATTAATTTCAAACTATAGTTGGGTTATTTTGATTAGGATAAAAAAATATAAAAAAATACAGCCAAATAACACAAAACAATAAAACATGATAACATAATAAAAAACATTTAAAATACATTTTTTAACATTTAAAATAACGGTGTTATCCGTTTTTGCAAATAGACTCATCAATATAAATAAGTCCCACTTTATATAAAGTGGCTTTAACTATAAGTCTTTATAAAATAAAATGTATAGTGATTTTTTTTACAATTCACAATACAATATAAAAATGTGTAATTTTCATAAATATAACTATATTTTAATAATAATAATTTATGAAAGGAAATATAAGTGATATGCTGAGCCCATTATTAAGTTAAATGACTAAATATATATATATATATATATATATATATATAAAAATATATATTATATATATAAAGTATATTTTTTAGCAAAAGTTGCATTTTAAAAAATGTGGCATAAATGCAATCTTATAATTGACCTCAACTATGCATGATTTTTTTTTTTTAAGTGCATACTTATGGACATTTTGTTTAAATGGATAATTATTTTTCAATTTACTCACTTATTTGTGGCAACTGAATTTTTCTAAAATATCAATGACTCATGAGTACAGTATGGTGTACACTAAAGGTACACTGTCATGTTGGGCCATTTGGGAGTTAAGAATAAAACTGAAAGAAGATCATGCTTCATCTCTGCAGACGAACATGGTTCATGAGAGTGGTAAAGACATGGTTTGTTTTTCATGATTAATAATATATATTTTTATTATAAAAAATGACTTAGTGCAGCTTTAACTAAACATTGTCATATGAATAACCAGTTTTACCATATTAACCAGTTTAGGTCTAAAGTACAACTTAATGATTGTAAGCTGTGTGTATTTAATTCACTAATAAGAATCATTTGGATGACTACATTGGCTGAGCTGTATGGTTATGATTTGCTAAATGAATCTTGACTCATAAGAGTCAATCGTGACTCTGAATGTCATGTTTGTTTTCTCACTTCTATATAAACCCAAGAGTAACCAAACTGTGGTTTAGTTAAGAGTTTCATCAGCAATCAAAACTCACAGCATTTTCAGGATGGAAAATGTAGGAAGCAGGGGAGTTGTCCACAATGATGACATTCCTGAGCTCTCTCCCGAGCCGACTAAGGTCTTTAACATAGTTCCCTCTGTGGAAAACGCAGGATTCCCGGAAGAGTCTCACCCGAAACACACCCCACAGGTCCAGAAGGTCAGACACCGGGTCAGCATACTGAAGCACAAACAGACACGACAGACACTTACAAACAAGTTAAAGGAGCACCTTCAAGCTGCTCATGCACTGATTAAACAGTAGAGTCACTGTAGAATCATCCAGCTGCTCTCTGCAACAAATACAAATATAAAACAGAGAAAAAGCAAGCTGCTAGGGCAACGCAACACTATTTCCATGTCTATGCAAACGAAAACGTCTACAAAGAGTACTGTAAGGAAACCTACAAACCATAGTCAGATATGTGCCTCTCAGTAAGAAAGCTTGCTATTAAAGCCAATGAGCCGTTATGTTCTCGATATAACAGACACAGAAGCAACCAAGACACGTGATCTAAACTACAGTGGGCCGCATACATTCTCAACAGCTAATGTGTCACTAACAGCTATGAGAAGAACAAAACACATCAGCTACAGATACAGCGACAAATGAAACTTCATAGCGTATCGTAAAAGCGGCCAAACTCAAACAATGTGAGCTTTCAAAGGTGAAGGCAGCAGCGACTGCAACTACTGGTACATGGCACGCATTCTGGAAGAGTCACATTTGCCATAGAGACACTTACCCATGCATTAGCGGCTAAAACAAACGCAGGCCACACAGAGACAGAGAGGGGATCAGATATTAGCATAGCAGTATATTAGCAGGGGTGTCTCACAGTATATGTTCTCTCTTAAATGGCATTTGGACTGTGTCAGCCAGTGAGGTTCTGTGCAGCCGAGTTACGCGACGCTGACCGACTGCGGAGTCTTTTGACATGTTTGTTGACATCAAGTGAGTCAGTGTCAGTGTGGTGGACAAACCTTGGCTAGACTGGCTGTGAATAGCACACATTCAAACAGCTCGCCCATTTTCTGCAGGAACTCGTCAACGTGAGGTCTTTTGAGCACATACACCTATGAAGGGGAGATATTGTGATGGAGACATTTAAAACAGTTTAAATCATATCAAAGTGCTCATAATACATCAAATCGTAACAAAACAATAGAATATAAAATACAACATCATATATAATGCAGTAATGCGATAACAGCTATTTAAGTCTATTTTAAATGATAATAAATATTCAAAATACATCATTTTTAAAATATATGTTAATACAATATTAAGCAAAGTTTAAATAAATAATGCATTTTCATTAAATATGTACAAATTAAATTTGTAAGAATTATTAAATATAATACAAATCTCTATAATATATAACACAATAGTAAAATCTTTATAAAATAATACACTATAAAATAAAATAAAATATGAAAATGCATATGAAATTATTTTCTTATTACTTAAATATTTACAATACAAAATAATCTACAACAGAGCAATTTAAGTTAATTCAATTATAAATTGAATCTTTATAATCTACTTACATCTTTATGAAACAATACACTATAAAATATAACATAATAAATGTAATACGGTTTCATAATACATTTTATAAATTGAATCTTTATAACATAACAATTGTTCAATCTTTTTTAAACAATATACTATACAAACATAATATAAAAATGTATAATACATTTTCCTAATATATTAAAATAGTGAAAAAATATATAAGAGATAAACTGAGCCATTTAAGTTCATTTAAAAATTATAAATTGTAATATTATAATATATAACACATAAGTGAAATATAAAATATAATATGAAAATGTATAATATATCTTCATAATAAACAGTAAAATTACAAAACAAAAATATAATAGTGATTCGCTGAGTTCATTTAAATGACAAATGTAATATTTTTCTTCATAAATCTTAATAAAATAAAACGCATATTACAATAATAGTACATCATAAAACAATAGGCTATAAAATATATTATAGCATTATAACATAACAATAGAAATAATTGTATTGTTCTTCAATCTGAATCTCAAAACACTAAAGAACACAAATCAAGCACAGATGATTTGCATCAGCTCCATGAAGACAAACGACTGCCACCTAGTGCAAGTAATCATGAATAGGCCTCTCAGGACAGACAGCCTATCCTGGATTACTTGAACAAGGGAACAGCCCCTCAGCCTAAGAACACTTCATCTAATGAAGGTGACACTGACATAAAACACATATGGCTTCATAACTGCTACAGAGTACACTAGAGCATGTATAATAGCTCACACGTTCACATCTTCAGTAATCTGACGTCAGTGTATGAAACCAGCACGTTTCCATCAGTACTGTACCTGATGCACTGTGCCATCGATCTCCACTGGGACGATGAAATCAGCGTTGCTAATGGGCTGAGAGAAAGAAACAAACACAACACAGACGAGTTATGACCCAGCCTCAGATGGGAGACGAATGTGGAGGAAGTGATCCAACTAAACCCACCCAAACCTAAGTCTGACACGATTTCTGAAAGATCCTTCCAATAAAGAAGATAATACATTAAAGACTAAACACTAGTCTTACTGCAAGCACTTCTAAAATGTTTATTTCATGCATTTTTTCACTTTTGTTCTGAGCATCACTCAGGCTCATGAACTCCATCATTCCAAATACAGTTTAAATATCAAGAATAAACCATACAAGGTTGCATTTCATACATTAATCCATTAATTATACAATTCTATCACTACTCAGCCAATTCTACAAAAATAACATCTTTTAAGGGCTTCATATGGTTTTAGTGACAGTAACTACTCAACATTAACCCAAATAACTTTAACATGACTGTATAACTTCTCTCGTGTTTGGTCTTTCTTATACTTAAAATAAATCCACAAGTGAGCATTTTAGTCACATCTACTATATCCAAATATTACATAAACTAACAACAGCTGATAAACATTATGCATATGACCACAACCAAATAGAATTGATATGTGATAAGCTCTATTTACTTATATTTTGCATAAGCAAAAGGAAAGAGTAGTGATAAACGGCAGAGGGCGTCTGTGCTCTTTCAGCACAAACCTGCCTAATCAAATATTAATAATCTCTTGTGAGGGAGGTTTGAGAACTGCACACCTCAAATATTTGTCCTTAGCATGAATGAAAACAATGAACCTCAAGGCAAGCGTGCCCTGCAAAGCCTGACATATGAAACAGTCAGAAAATATCTTCTTTTTTTTAATTGAGCAGTTTGAGCCTTAAAAAAAATATTTGGTATATCAGGCTTTTATGACTCTTACTGCATGACTCACAGACTTTGTGTTTATTCAGAGGCCCAATATATGCAATTTTGTGCAGTTCCTAACTTGCTAATATTTATATGGCCAACATGGCGAGTATATTTGTATGTGTATATTTGGCTATATATATTTATGAAATATTAAGTAAACATAAGTTGCTTCAGTTCAGTAAGTGTTTCATCTTGAAATATAGGCTGACCAACAATATAAAAGTTATATTGTTTACTTTATAAAAATCATTAACTATTTCACTGCAGAAAGAAACGTGTAATTCGACCTAAAGCGGGAGGTTTCAGACCGATACTAAAATGTCTTTTACTTGCTAAAAAGTATGAACTATCAATCAGATGTGTAGGCATGAAGCCTAGTAGATTGTGTACAACAGGTTTTTCAGCCAAGTTCTCATGTTGATCATTTAGAGGCCATAGAATAGTGTATTAATGATACAAAAGGCTTTAAAGAGTTAAACTCATTTATAAACAAACTACCCCACACCGGTGTTATTTTAGTATCATTAAGATACTATTATATTAAGATATTATTACTAATATTTTGATTGTTTTATATTTATATTTTCTGTTTTCGTTTTAATTTAAGTTTATTGTGTGTTTTTGTCATTTTGTCTTTTTTTAATGTTTACGTTGTTCATAGTTCTATTTTATTTCTTAAATTCTGCCTCGGCAACAAGCTGAAACTCAAGTTGATTTTTTTCCAAGTAACACAAATGTTTTTTAACGGTTTAATTTTAGTTTCGGTTTAAGTTAACTATAAAAACCATGCCCTGCACTACATTTCTGAGCTTCATACACAGATCAAGATGCTGAAAAGCCTAATACTGAGTTTCACAATCAATGTTGCTCTTCAACTCTCCTCCTACTAGCAGCAGAGACTAATGTGCCCTGACTGAGCCGTCACTAAGCATCACAGGAAGCTCTGCCCGCATACATGTACATGCCTAATGCAAAATAGGTCACCGTGGGTCACATTCACAGAGCAAATTACAGATAGAAGTCACAGTTACAGATCACAGTTACACCGCATCTGCAGTCTATCCCTGGTTGTTTCTGTTTGGGAACACCTGAACTAACTTCTACAGGCAATAATTAATGAATTACCTTAAACGAGCTGTGCACCAGAGTCTCATCCAAGTCTATTACCACACACTTCTTCCCATAGTCATTTATGTTAACCTCAGGGAGGAGGTACTTCTCTGGAGGCTGTGGAAATGTGAAACAGAGAGAGTAAACATGATGAACATGGATCAACGTCAGAGAAACGAGTGAGAAATGAGACACGGAAGGTTAAACCCCGACGTGTTAGAATGTTATCAAGCAAATTGAGCATAAATATGGGGGAAAAGCAGCACAGTTCCCAACAATCTACACACTTCCTCTGGAAATTGTAAGGGACAGCTTCGGGGCATTTTAGGAAGTGTGTTTCCTGAGCTGCACAGATGACGCTCATGCAGTAACATCCCAGCTCTTCCGAGCGGAAGTGGAAAGGATTACGTGCGTGCGTGGTTTTTCACACATTAATCAGAGATGCAGGATGGGTAAGGTTAGAGAGTGAGAGAGTGACTTCAGCACTGGCAGCCTGTATGAAATCCCATCACTTTATTTATAAGCTACGGGTGAATGGGTCCCTCTCTTGATCCTGTTCTCTAATCCTCGCTGCACGTCTCAATACAAGCGGAGGCAATCTTGTTATAAGGGGGCAGTATGCTGTCGAGTCAATCTAATCTAAATCCTTGTCTGTTTAATGGGATGAATCAAGCTTAGGAGGAACCGCTGGGGTGCAGTCATGATCCTGTTCCAAACTGCTGAATGAACACAGAAAGAAACTAGAACACTTACAGTTTCGACGTGACTTTCTAGTCAATCATGCAGTAGAAACGTCATTGTGGGGTTACTAAAATCTTGTGGCGAAATCATTAAGGATCATGAGATCTGACCAACCCAACTGGAGTTAAAAAGCCTATCACTGAGATTAACAGCAGAACAGATGCGCTGAACACTTATCAATTAAAGATCGCAGATAATTGGCCAACCTATTTACGAACCTTTTAAATGAGGTGTCATATTTTTACTTTAAATCAATATCGCAACATAATATTAGAGAAAAATGCAAGGAAGCCACTTGTTGGTTGATTTCCAAAAAGGTGCAAACCAAGATTTGAAGGGATAGATCACCCAAAATGGCATTGAATGGCTGTTGATTTTCAATAATCCAATAGAAGAACAATAAAATGCATTCATCCATCATAGAATGTGCTCCACACAGCTCTGGGTGGTTAATAAAGGCCTTCTGAAGTGAATTGATGCGTCTGTGTAAGAAACGCCTTGGTCCTGCAGCATCCACTGGTCCAGGCAGTCCGCCACTCTCCCGTGTACACTCGTATGCCAGTTAGTGGAAGCTAGAGATTACGGATTATAAAGTTTTAAATATGGATATTTTTCTTACACAATCACATTGATTAGCTTCAGGAGGCCTTTTTAACCCCCGGAGCAATTTTTATGATGGATTGGAGCAGATTATTGGTCTTCTATTGGACTACTGAATATCAACAGCCATTATAAAACTTGGAAGAGCCAGGACATTTTTTTATATAACTCCAATTGTATTCGTCTGAAAGAAGAAGGTCGTATACAACTAGGGCGGCTTGAGTAATGCCAAATTGGGTCATTTTCATATTTGGGAGAACTTTCCCTTTAGCAATAAGGCTGGCTTAGTTGACAGATTTTTGAACGTAACTGATCTCTGAACACTACCATTCAAACGTTTGGGGTCGGTATGTACAAATTAAAAAAATTACATTTCTTTCTTTTTATCTTACTGACACCCAAATACTGAACTTTTGTTGCAAATTATGATAAGGCTTGGTTGAATTCTAAAATTATTTTGTTGCTTTTTATTCGCTTAGGACAGGGTTTCCCAAAGTGGGGTTCGCGAACCCCTGGTGGTTCGTGAGGGAATTGTAAGGGGTTCGTGAGTTGGGACAGGGTATGCCTACGAGTGTATACCATTAGCGAATTAATAAAATATAAGAACTATATAAATATTACTGAAATTTTAAAATTGATAAAAACTTTTTTAGTTAAATATGTGAAAAGTTTTTTAATTTAATAATTTTATGCCATTAAATTATTGAAATATCAGGGGGTACTTTCAGTAAATAATTTATGTCAAAGGGGTTCGGCTGACAAAAAGTTTGAAAACCCCTGGCTTAGATAACAGCATCTACTAAATGATTAATTATAAATGTTAAATACTTAGAAGTCTTCAAATCATCAGTACTATCCTAAATAATGAACCAACCGTAATGTTTTGCATTGTATGGCATACTTTTCCAACAAAAAATGTTCATGAATTTATTTCGCTACATTATCGACGTATGTTCAGCTTGTTACAAAGTTTTATTCTGTAATTTTATGAACAAAAACTGAAGAGGAAACAAATATAAACAACAAACAAATATAAAAACGCATTGCTAAAAACGGGCCAGTGAAAATATTGGCAAGTAAAAAAAAAAACTAAAACTGTTAAACTCCGTAAACACTGTGGTGCTAGTGCAGAACATTTTGCTCAGAAGCTTTAAACGGACTAGAATACAGTGGAAAAACACTTGCATTATCAAATGAGAAGCAGTCATACTCCCAACAGTTAAAAAGCAGGAGGGTGGGCATAGCCAACACATGTTGAAAATGCCTTAACCTATAATTTTGTGGAAAAACGTTAGGCTTTCCAGGCGCCTCAGAAGTAGTATAATATACAGCGCATGCAAGCATCCATCAGGCAAAGTGCATCACTGTCCACAGAGCCGCTTCAAAAGTGGATTGGAGTGTACAGTGGTGCAGCGCTCCATGCGGCATGCGAGAGCACACAGACAGACGGCACGGACTGGAATCATACATACACTGGGGATAGGGATGACCTCAACCTGGTCACACTGGGACATGAGAGATGAAAAACAAACAGGAGAGGAAATGAGGTGCTGAACCACAAGACAAATGGACAATAATTCAGACAAATGTGATACAGTATGCACAGAAAAACAGAGAGAGCGAGTTGTGATGACTTCTGTTTAACATCAGCAAACCACATGACGGTGAGACAAAGAAGCAGAGGTCTCTGAATCAATGCGCATCTGATTGACTGTAATCACTCCCTGTGTAAAGACGATGTTTGGGCGTCTCACCTTTGGTGAAGCTCCGTTCTCCTCCACAGGTGGAGACAGAGGGCTGCTGTTGTTGTTGGGGGTGGCGGGGGGCTCGGCATCGTAACTTCTCAGACAGCAGAACAATGAGCTGAAGATGCTGCGAGTCCTCTTCTTCTTCAGACTGCTGTTAGACAGCGAAACTGACAAAAGAATGGACAGAGAGAATATATTGAACATGGTTTAAAACACATGACTGCAATAATAGTTTACTAGGGATGCATTTTTAGTGACAACACTGGTGCATTAGTGGCTTGTTTATTTCAGGTTGCAGTTCATAATACATTCATGTCATTTATATCAGGTTTTTTAATCCTATTGACCCCAAACTTTTGAACAGATATATTGATACATATATAGGCCATGAGATTGGTTATCGAATATCAGTTGCACATATAGTTCAATAACACTTATTAGGACACTGATGGTGGGAATGTCCAAACACCCTCTAGGAAAATGGCTTTCTCCCAGTGCAGAATGTCACTTGGGATCTTTAATTAAACATCCAGGCTATTATAACTGATTATGGACAGGCTTTACGCCAACACGCAGCACAACATCAAAGACCCTCACGGTTCTCCTCTCCTCATTCACACACACACTAATAATAATCTGCCTTCATTCCAGCGCCACAGCGGAGGCTCTAAATATCAACACTGAGGTCACCAGCAAGTAAAGGCCCTTTAAAAATAGTGACAAGCAGGAAAAAAATGAAACTAGACCCCACTCGCTTACAAACCCCACCCCGTCCCCTTTAGGCTACTAAACCCTCATCCCTCCAGTCATTGGCTGCCGAATCCAGCACCACTTTA
The DNA here is from genome assembly GCA_027564155.1 of Gymnocypris eckloni scoliostomus. Lineage (NCBI taxonomy): Eukaryota > Metazoa > Chordata > Actinopteri > Cypriniformes > Cyprinidae > Gymnocypris > Gymnocypris eckloni. Next base: position 17,803,439 of record CM050422.1, on the reverse strand, counting down.
AGGGACAGAGGCTATTTTCCCTCGTTCCTGAGGCTACAGTGACGACTTCAGAGGCATTGGGAGAGGGGGAATATTTGAGGGAGAGAGGGAAGAGGAGAGGAAGGGCAGCATCAGGGGAGGAGGAGCTAAGAAAATGAACAGCCTATGAGAGACGTGCATTCCTCTCCGCCTTTAGCCATCTCAAAGCTTCAGCCGAACATTTCATGCTTTTCTCCTCCAAATAAAAAAAAATCTGCACTACTTTACACCCAAATTAAGTATGAAATCTAATGACTTATCAAATGCATCCGAAAATTATGACAACTTCTGCTGACATTTACAACTTCAAGTGGACTTTTAATAGTTTTGATGGAGAAAGCAGCTTCTAAATATTTATTGTGAGCTGTTATTTTGTTTTCAAAGGAGTGGACCATTTTTCATAAGTGGGAGGACAGCAGCTTGGCTTCACTCAGGGATACTGTAGGAGTTGACATGTCAGAAAGCATACAGCATCATGCTTTAAAGTGTAAAAACACATATCTTGATATCTACTGACTAGCCCGTCGCAATGAGAGCGTCTTTTAAATTCCACAACAGAGACCTAAACACGAAAGGCAAAAACACGTCTGTCTGTAATCTAGTTTTATTTAAACACCTTTACCACAAATAAAGACAAGAGTAAAACATATAGACTACAAAAGCTCGCAATGAGCAACTAGTTGTTATATAAAGTACTTCCATATGCACTCCAAATAAGTAAAGGAATAAAACATTGTAAAGTACAGAGACTTTTACATAATTGTGGACAGATTGCAAAAAAGATCCCTGTCAGGCAATGGGCCAGAGACATTGATCACTGCGGTGGACTCCTTCAGATGCCATCAGAGCTGAAGACATGAGAAGATGCAGCCGCCTTAAAAATCCTGTAATTACTACTGACTTTAATTACTTCTGGCTTAATATTAATCTACATGTTGGAAAGACTCATTAATGGCTTTGAAGACGGAAGCCTTGTCTGGATGAGATCAAGGCCGTATTTGTAAGTCACAAAAGGCATTTAAAGTGTTGCCTAATAGGCCATCAGGAACACAAGGACCATTTAAGACGGTTCAGCTTTATTCTGTGCTGTTTTGAGAGGGCAGCTGTTGAAGAGATTCTCTACTCAGCCACCCAGAGGTCAAAGGTAAAGCCCTGGAAGTGCTCCATCCAAATGCCTGCTGTCAGAACCGGACATCCTCAGATGGGAAGCCAGAGCCAGCTCTGCAAAACTGCCTTCATAGCTGCATATCTCTGCAGCGGAGATAGATAAACTCAATTTTCATTCTTTATTTGAAATATTTAGATATTCAAGGTGAGATACTATAGGCACACCTATTGTTTTTTTTCATGCACTAGTCAATATTTAGCTATTTTGCTTTCATATTGTTTTTTGCCGAAAATAACTAATGGAAGGGAAACAGTCTTTATTTTTTTATATATACATTTAATTTTATTATACTTTATCTATTTTCGTTTGTAGATTTTGATTGCAATACATATTTTTAAATGTTGTTTTCTCAATATTACTTTTTTTTCTCATGTAACGTTACTGAGCCAGAAATATTTAGTTTCACTTAAGTTACACCAAACTTTCCAGTTTTATTCCTATCAATATACTTATGATTTTAAGGGGTTTGATCTTATATAATTTGCCTAATTTATAGAGCACTTGATTCCTAAAACATGGTGAAAATGTATTTTTTTTCTGGCTGTTGACAGTATTTTCGGATTTATTAAGTGATTAAAAAAAAATAATAATCACTCTGTGAAAACTAATCTGTTAAAAAAAAAACTGATGTGTCAACAGAATAAACCAAGAATTGCAACCTAAACCTTAACAACCTAAAGCATCACAGAACTGACTTTCCTGTTGAGTAAAAAAAATAGGCAACTAAATAGCATACCTACTTAACTATTCCTGTTGCTGACTGGACTGAAAAAAGAACAATTTAAAGTCCACTGCTTCTTAAAAACATGTGTCCTTTAAAGCACTCTACTTATGCCATTCTCCCGGAGCACTTCTGCCTCGTTGCAGAAAGAAACATGTTTAAGTTGGTCTTCATCCACATCACGGGCGAGCGACGCTGACAGAGCCCAAAACTTTCAGTCTCCAGCGGTTTACATTGCGCCTTAATTACGACGACTCCGTTATATAAACACACACACTCGGTCATCGTTCTGCATCAACAATAACACACTGTCATATAAAAGCATATTAAAAGTTAACAAAAAACACCTTATTCTCACTTCTGTTAGAGCGAGCAGTGACGTTAATGAAATGCCTAAAATGTTTCTTGTCCGCGGACTCGCAGCCCGCTCGTTTAAAATGGTGGTTAAAGCTAACAAAACGCGCTACGGCGAGCAACTTCAACACCGCTCACCTTTCTCGGCATTTGACGAGAGTATCTCCTCCTCCTTGGGGTTCGTAACCTGCGTTATTATGGACGTGTTGTCCATGGAAACGAGATGTTAGCTCCTTTTTCCAGCGAGTTCTGGCCGTGGCTCAGCTTGTGCTAACAGCTAGTCGAGTTAATGGCAGATCTCCAGCCAGCAGCAGACTGCTGTCGCTCAGGCTAGCGTGGGCGAACGGACTGCACCCGACCACTAATCTTTGCGTTTTGTTGCATTAAAATACGCGTCGCGGACACACATTTGATCAATCAGCCCGTACAGAGGCGCATAACAAAAATCTATTGCGCCAGCGCCGAATGGCTAACAAGTAGTTGGAGGCTGGATTGCTAATATAAGATAGCGTTAGCGAGCTGACCATGAAACCTCCAAATGTAGGCTGAATAAATGACCCGCGCGATGTCTGAAAGCTAGCGTCTAAACTCCTGGAGCTAGCGCGGAGAACGCCGACATCCGCGCGTTTAAGCGACCGTCAAAAACAGCCTCTTCATGTTTTCCCGTGTTTTCTGATCACTGCTTCCAATATGGAGACGGCGAGAGTTTGATATTCACGAGATAGAGGCGAGCTGAGGAACAGCAGGAGGAGGTATTTTCTGGGAACCCCCCTCCCTCATATTAAAAATAAAATCACGGCCGGGGAGCACGCAGCTCGCACAATAACCGTACAAAGTTGACTGATTTCTTCATCAACGCCTGGAGCTGCGATATTTAATCACTGGTCAAAATACAATACACGAACCTTTGGCCTGGTTTATAGTTTTCAGCTCTGGTTCGTAATCATAAGAATGAAATTTGGTAAATACATTAAGGGAATAATAAGAGTGAGATTCGTGGAAGTAGCTTACTATATTGATTGTTTTGATTTCTTCAAGTTCCTACTGTTGTTTAATCTATATTGAGCAGCTTCAATATGCGAATAAATAGTGCATTTATAGTAAAGGAATGGGTATGGGATGTAAATAGGCATCCACATCACACTAAATCCAGTAATAAGTGTCCTGTGCTTATATTACACCGCGGGACGCAGGCTATATTTCTACTTCTGAGGTTTATATAGGGAAGGGCTTTCTTTATGCGCTGTTCATTTCACTACATCGCGTCGCATGTCTCCGTCTGCTGTTCAAAGATAATGTTGCAGTTTTGTAAAAAAAAATAAGAAAATCGCATGTTTCCCATGGTCTCTGTCTCTCCATATTATGTTAAAACTGAATAAAAAATATAAAAAATAAAACAACAAACAATCGAGTCTGTATTTTATGCTCTGCCAGTAGGTGAATCAATAGAAGAGCAAAACCTAAAGGCTATTGAGTAAGAACACACATGACACTTGTTTCAAGCATTTCCATGTTAACCAGCCATTTATGTTTTCGTTTTATTATATGCAAGTGTAAACTGATGAACCTTAAGTTATGTAACATTTATTTATTGTTTCATAATTATGGCCTAGTCAGGCTAACGAGTGAGAAATGACGACTTGCTGATGATAACTTAAAGTACTTTGAGAAGTGTCCATAATAGATAATAACAAAGGATGATCGATTATAGGCTTTTTGGTTGACTGTATCAGTCTTGCTTTTCCTTTTATGCATTATAAACCCACAGTTGAAAAATTGCTACTTTACTATTTCATATTTTTTAAACACGTAAATTATTCCAAGGCTGTATTTATTTGTTCAAAAATACAGTAAATCGTCTTTCAAAAACATTTAAAGCCTTAAATATTCTGAACTTTTGGCCGTTAGAGTATTTCCTAGAGCTGAAGTAAACAAATGGTTTATCTTCATTGGATTACACAAGGGACTGGTTCAAGACATCTATACACACGGATCAGAAGATAACAAAAGAAGGGATTTCTCCAGCCGGCCACGATGCACCTGTACCATGAAGCGCTTGTTCTTGAATTTGTGCACCTTTTTGATGGACAGTTCTGGTGCCACCCCTCTGCAGCTTCAGTCCGGATTATAAATACACTCTCTACACCCCTTCCGCAACATCCACACCAGCCACTGCTGCCTCTCACAGTGCACCATCGGCACTGGGAAACCGGGACGGATGTTAGGAGGAGAAGCCCCTACTCACCCCCCTTTTTCTTTTCTTTTTTTCAATTTTGTGGGGGTTGACATCTGTCTTCAAACATCTGAGCGGCTGTGAGGTTAGTACTGAGCAAGTGCACTTCCTTTTGAATGACTGTACTTACTGTACACGGTGCTGTAAACAGATAGAGTCCCACGGATCATAGGAGGCAGCGTGTGGGCGTTCAGAGCTGTGCAACATCATTTACATTTAAAAGGACTTCAGATATGCGTGCAGCTTTATTAATTAGTTGAGACAAATACTCGGATTTTTATTGAGCAGGTACACGCATGATTTCTCAATTAATTCAGTGTTAAAGGAAATTGATTTGGGAGTCCAGTCCTCGGTTTTTCACACTCCTGAAGGGTCTCCTGATGTGTGTGTGTGTGTGTGTGTGTGTGTGGGAGATCGCATTGCGCTGCAGCTGCTGCGCTTGTATCTTACAAGAGCAACTGCTCGGGCTAAAATAGGAAGAGGTTGTACAGCTGACTGTGCTGATTCTGAGGAGCCGTGAAAAGAAGCACTCACATTTAAGCCACTGACTTACAGTCTTCTGAGAAGTAGATTGGGTGTCAACTGTGTGAGAATGTTTTTTTCTTTCTTTTTTTCGTTTTAATTTTGTTGTATGTATCCTATTGTAATTGGATTGATCGCCTGTATGCTGAGGCTGCGTCGTCTTGGTGTTGACGCATAATTAGTAAAATATGTGTTTCTTTTACATTAGTTATTGATGAACGTTGTGTGTGAACGTCACAATAATTATTGTAAATAGTAAGGAGTGTCTTCCCTGATCGAAAACAGCGTTCACTTTTATTGTTGGCACTTGGCAGAGATGCTACGTGATTTAATAGGCTACAGTATAGTTTACAGCAGACACAGTAACACACTTCATTATGTTGTTATTTCACTGTAACGAATGAATTGCACAAATAAATGATATATTAACATTTAAAAGGCTCACATATAGCCTAAGTTAACATGTTTTGCTGTGGACTACCATTTACACTAAAGTTTTAAAGCATTCCAGAGCACCACTCCTTTATAAATTGTTTTTGTAAACTAGTTGTGCAAGAAAAACTTGATTCTGGGTGTCAAAACCCGAAATGACAATAGTACCTCTTGACTACATCAGTGTAGTTGCAGTTGTAGTGACCGTGAACAATAATTAATACGATATTAATAATAAAAAAATCAAGACATTTTGATTCTAACACTTTATTATATTTATCTTCTAAAATGTTATTTTTTAAAATCAGTGTTAAATCAAATTTAAACTCTAGTTCAAATTTGTATAATTGATATTATTAATAAGCACGTCACAAAAGTCTCCTGTGATTGGACAGTTATTTTCCCGCTCATATCATTAGGTTAAAATTTCGCCAGCTTCTTCTCCGTCAGCAGTTGCTTCTCAGTTCTCAGTTTTACCGTGGACATTTTTTAAATTACAGTTTTAAGAGCTAAACTTTCTCACTAAACCGCAAATATACCTTATTAAAAGCCGGAAAGTATTACTGTCCTTTTGACCTGGTTGTTAAGTACCGAAAAGAAGAGAAGGATCTGTGGATATCTGAGGAAACCGAGTGAGTGACGTTTGACCTGTAAGTTAACGTTAACGGCCGTTAGTGAGTATGAGCGCGAGGCTAATAAAAGCACTGTACAATACAAACAAATATTAAAGTAAAAATGAAATAAGGATTTGACATCCTTCTAAATCACTGTTTTATGTACATTTGTCATATCAAACAGTAAAACCAACCGTAAACAAGCTTGTGGAGGTATTTGTACCTGTAAGTTATTTCCTGCAGTGGTTAATGGTTAATTTTAGTATAGAGTGTAACGTTAACATGATTTTTATGTTAAGACTTCTCTTCAGGTTAACCATGGGGATCAAGACAGCCCTTCCCAAGACTGAGCTGTACCTCTACACTGCTGTCCTCTCTCTTGCGCTCTTATGGGCAGGCAGCTGGATCATTGAGGCCTCCAGTGGTACACTTTATTTTTATCTCTCGCATTTTCTATCTACATTAAGATCACAGAATTATGTTCACATCAGTCATGATCATGAATGCCTTAGAATACAACTAAAGGTGCATTTGCTAATTGTAAATAAGAGCACTGTAGTATTATTGTTTCTGTGAAGACTGTTTTGCTTATTGACATCTGAGCTAGTACTGGAGCAAACTAGCCATGTCCTGCCTCAACCCTTTTAAAGATCACATATTGAATATGTCTATTTTTTTGGTGTATCTACACTGGAACATCAGTTTAGACGGCATGGGCTCTAAATGTACCAGTCCTAAATTGATAACCCTCAACAACCCCTGACTCTCAAATAAGATCTGTTATGCAATTTGTATTATCTTTGAAATTCATAATACAAAGATTTGTCAGATTTGTCAGGATCATTTCATAATCTCAAAATATATTTGAGAGTCTGGATTATCACAGAGAAGCCTCTGAATGTTCAGGCTGGCAAAATTTACCTTATGTAATGCTATTAGGTTTTGCTCTGGAGCTCACCCTGTTTGCTGGGAAATCATGTGGAACTGATGTCCATTTTATTAATACATAAATTACATTGTTAGCTGTCTGCAAAACTGCATGCACAATAAATATAGTTTTTTTTAAAGCAATTCAAGTTTGACATATTTCATATATATATGAAATTTGTCAAACTTGAATTGCTTTAAAAAAACTTAAATATATATATATTAAATATATATATATATATTTATATATGTATCTGTGTAAGGAGGCGCCTAGCGACTGACGCTAGAGGCTGTAGCCTTTGGCATTTGTTAGACTCCCGCTACAATCCCTGGTTCGAGACCTGTACGAGTTGTGGCAGTGTGGACCCGGGGTTACATTGGTGCCGTGACCAGGACAGTGAGGTTTAGGGGTGAGTGTAACGGATGTAGCTATGCCAGTAAGGGCTGTGTGTAAAACCTCACTCTCCTGACCTCAAAGAGGCGCCTAGCGACTGACGCTAGAGGCTGTAGCCTTTCATTCCTTGTTAGAGCCCGCCTGTCAGAGGAATGGGTTCGAGACTACGAGTTGTGGCAGTGTACTTATATATATATATATATGAAAGAAAGCTTTTAGCATTTAGTCATCATTTAGCCTGAAACACACCTCGCTACTTTTGTGAAACTTTTCTTTTTTATTTGCAGAGAATGTGAACAGAAAGGCATTTAGGGAGAATGTGAAACCAGGATGGCACTACTTTGGCAGAAAAATGGCAAGTATATTAGATCCTCTACTGCTGTAAACACATTTAAAAGCCACCTCAAGACATATTTGTTTGATGAGGCCAGTAGGTTTGAGCAGAACAGTATTTGCTGTGTTTATTTATTTTTTTATTGTACAGCATGTTGGCACACTCTGTGGTTTTTGGGGTTGCCAAGTGCTTTATACATAAGTTTGGATTTGTTGTATATTACATAATGATCATATTCTGACTCTGATTAATCACTTTCTGTGACTGATATTCACTGTCTCTTCAGGATGTGTCAGATTTTGAATGGGTAATGTGGTTCACCACTTTCCGTAACCATATCCTGTTTGCCCTCTCCGGTCATGTGATCTTTGCTAAGATCTGCTCAATGCTGTCTCCAAAGGTACTGTATGGGGTTATTCACCTTATGCACATTGATCAAGTCATTTATAATATTTTAATATTATAATAGATAATATTTTGCTATTTATATTTTATGTGAGTGTTTTGGGAATGTTGCATGATTTTATGTATGGACTGAGTATGAATAATCAATAATAAAAAAAAACAACACATTTTGATATTAACAATGCATGTGTTAAATGATCTAATTTGAATGTTGTGTGAAATGTTACATGCTTTCGTGTCTCTGTCTGCTGTCCAAGAAGACTGGTATAGATTTATTCAAGGTAACTCTGAAAGTACTTGTCATTACAATTTTTGTTTGGATCATACTAACTGACTAACTAATACTAGTACTGTACAAAACTAATACTGGACTTATTTTGTAATTTCTAACACTAGAAACAGTAGCTCCTTAAAAAGTCCAAAACATCTATTCAGTATTGTTGTATGTGACAGCTGGATTACATACATTTTCTTTCCTAACCCACAGAACAGATCTTTGATCTATATGCTGTATGGATCTCTGGCTGTGCTTATTACTATGGGGTGGACATACGTCTCTCTCATCCTGTCTCACTGCATCATCCTCTACAGCGTGGCCCTTTTCAAGAGGAAGTGGCTATGCTTTGTGGCTGGACTTACCAGCCTGGCAACTTTCAAAATGGAGCCCTTTAACACCTGGCAGGTGAGAAGGTCCATAGTGAATGATCATTACTCTAGTATGATTTTCAGTTATTGAATTAAACTGAATCAACACTGAATTGACTTAAGCTGAATAATAGCACTATTTTCTTTGTAGAGTTGCTTTACAGCAGAACTTGAATTTGTCTCATTTGAGGAAGTTTGCATCATTGATTATATTATTTTACTTTTTAATACTGTGAAGCTGCTTTGAAATAATCTGTACTGTGTAAAGTGCTATAAAAGCAGTAGTACTTTAAAAACTTAAAGTTGTGAAAGAATAACATATATTCACAATACACTGACGGTGGATGGATTATCTCGGCAAAGGAAAAGTGCTCACTAACACAGATTTAGACAGATTTGTGAACAATATTTGATAGAAATAGGCCTTTTGTGTTCATAGAAAAAGTCTTAGATCTTTGAGTTAAGCTCATGATAAACGGGGGCAAAAAAAAGTGTTCCGTTTATAATTTTGTTCAGTGTATGTGTGTTCCTACAGTAGTATAACCCCTTATATAGCATCTTTTCCCCCACAGTCTAAACCACAAGTCCCCTGTGGTACAGTTGGCCATGTACAGACGCATTTAGAGTTGTCATTTTGATGTTCTGATCATTTGCCTGTTTTGATGCAGGAAGGCTTTGTGACAGGCTCTTTTGATCTCCAAGATGTCCTGTTCTATGGAGGCTGTGGCTTCTCCATTTTGCGCTGTATGAGCTTTGCCCTAGAGAACTGTGAGAAGAAAGATGGTAACTACAGTTTCATGGATCTGATCAAGTACAACTTCTACCTCCCCTTCTTCTTCTTTGGACCTGTTATGACCTTTGATCGATTCCACGAGCAGGTGAGTTTATGTAAAACATAATCTATAGAATAGAATAAATAATTGTTATAGTGTTGATACTATCACTCTGGCTAGGTTTGCACTGTAATAACCCCTCTAATATTCTCAGGCTAACAACCCTAACTTGACTCGTAAAGATAGAGAGATGTGGAGCATCACCATTCATGCTTTGGTGCACCTTGGGGCTATTTTGGTGGTGGATGTCTTCTTCCATTTCTTGTACATTTTGACCATCCCTAACGATTTGAAGCTTTTGAAGCAAATGTCTGACTGGTCTCTGGGTCAGTAAAACTCTAGAAAAAACAGTAGACATTTAGAAATGATGTTACAAGTAGTTTCTAATTATTTGTAAGTACAGTTTAATTTGTTTACTATCACTAGTCAGTCTGATTTTTTTTGCTATTTAGCTGGTTTGGCTTACTCCAATCTGGTGTATGACTGGGTGAAGTCAGCCGTCATGTTTGGTGTCATTAACACGGTATCCAGACTGGACCATCTTGACCCTCCTCAGCCTCCTAAATGCATCACAATGCTCTATGTCTTCTCTGAAACGTAAGCATAGTCATTAACAGAAGAGAAAAGAAAGAGTATGTTTTTGGAAGCAGTTGATGGATGTGTAACCAGATCACGTTTACAGTTTCTTCTCACATTTACTTTTTTAGGCACTTTGACAGAGGAATCAATGACTGGCTGTGCAAGTGAGCAAATAACCAATTCCACCTGTGTATCATCACATGTATCATTTTTTATATATATTGCTATAATAATCATACACAGGAAAAAAATATTCAACTTTACTTGTTTCTCCTGTTCTTTGATAAAGATATGTCTATGACTATATCGGAGAAAAGCATGATGCCATCTTCAAGGAGCTTCTTGCAACCATTTGCACCTTTGCTGTCACAACTCTGTGGCTCGGACCCTGTGAGCTGGTTTACATCTGGTCTTTCTTTAACTGCTTTGGCCTGAACTTTGAACTGTGGGTGGATAAATTATTTTCTCTGCCACCGTTCTCCACCATTGAGGTAAGATCCCAAAGACGTTCAGTTGTGAGGGTTTTGAATCATTACACTACCAATTGATTGTCTTTCAATATTACATCATGACCGATTAACCTACATTTCACTGATGGGAAATGAAAAGCATTCGCTTACATGAGTAATAATATAATGTTAACATTTTTTCAGCGGAATCTTATGTCTGAGGCAATGTCACGTCGAATCAGGGGCGTGTTCAACGCTGTTAACTTCTGGCAAATCGTCCTGTACAACGTCCTGGCGCTTAACAGTCTGGATTTTGCTCAGCTGGTTGCTAAGAGACTGCTTCATAAAGGTAAGTATTTTGTTTTAGACCATTATATAATGAAAACGGAAAGGAAAGTAGCTAGAATCTTGTGCAGAATGTGTTTCTTACATATGTATTCTTTCTTACATATGTAAATCACTCATATATAATGTGTATATATACATCATACATTCAAAAATATTGAAACATAAAGTTGTATCAGCACAAAAACTCCAGAGGAATGGGACAAACACAGCATGTACATGGAGAATAATACCACCCTTGTGATTCCCTCAGGCTTCCCCTTGTCCACTCTCTTGGTGCTGTTTGTGACCTACTGTGGTGTGCAGCTGATAAAGGAGAGAGAGCGAAAGCAGGCTCTGCTGGATGATCCGGAACCAGTGCCGCCCATAGAGGCGGGCAAACAGAAGGCTGAGTAAAGGACAGAGAGGTCATTGAATCTGATCCAGCTCTTGAGGTCCCTCTTGTTAATTCTGCCCCTGAGCTTTCGTGCCAGACCGATGCAGTCCCATCACTATGGTCACTGATTTGTACAAGTCTGTTTTAAAAACATGAGATGTTTTTAACTGTGAATAGTTCTGAAGTGCACTTGTTTTAGCCAAATGCAACCTGTTCTCTGACATACTCTAGCACAAACAAACCAACAAGTGCATTTTTTATTTATATTTTCAGTGGATATAGCTATTTAAAGAATGGGCTTGCCAAATATTTTATGAATAAATAATATATTGAAAAATAAAATGAAAATGTACAATGTTTTCAGAGTTATCTTTTATTTCAACACTCTTAATATATTATAGTGGTGTTATTTGAGTATTGTTGAGACACTATTATAGTTTCTAATAATATTTCAAATTCGTTTTTATTTTTACACTTGTTTATATATGTTGTGTTTTTGTCATTTATACTAGTTTTTCTTTTAATTATATGTCTATATTTTTTTTAAATAATTTAATTGATTTATTTTACTTCATTTTAGACACTGAAAATTAGAAATGTGTCTTCGACAACTAGTTAAAATCAAGTTTCTTAAATAGTTTTTAAATATTGTATTTCAATTAATGTTTATTTTTATTCCTGGTTTTAATTTCAGTTTTAGTTAACTATAAAAGTCCTGGTTTAGAGCCATTATGACACAAACATAAACATGTTAAATTTGTATTTTTATTTTACATAGTTCTGAACTACTTATAAACAATAGTCACAATAATGCCCCATTAAACCACACAAAGCTTAGTCAGATCACCACATTAAACTTTGTGCAGTCACATTTTTCTGTTACTCATGTCACACTCTGGCAAATGATACGGTGTGAACACATTCCCCAATTAGGCTTTGTCCTACATCGAGCTTTGAGTGGCACACTAGAGATTTCAGTTGATTAATGGGCCTAAAATATACACTGATGAATACTGTAGGTCTGCTATGCTGTTATAAGCACACAATTACATATCCTAGTTTTCAGTCTCCCTTTGGATTTTTTGTCACCTTACATTATTAGTGCAAATTAGAATTTCCCTTGTCGTCATATACACTAAAAATAACCTTTTTTTGCCTTATGGTTCCATGAAGAACCTTTATTATCCATAGAAGCTTTCCATCACACAGAAGGTTGAAAAGTGTTCTTCAGATTATTATTCTTGTTTAGTCTAAGAAAAAAAATGGTTCTTTTAAGAACTATTGACTAAAAGATTTGAGGAACTCAATGATTTTTCTATGTCATCACTACAAAAACTTCCATTTGGAAACCTTTATTTTTAAGAGTGTGCCTTTAGAATGTTTATAAGTTCAAACTGGAATTATTTTATTAAATACCTACTTAAAGAAATTGCTTTAAACAAAGACTTGTTTGAGATTAATTGGTTCAAGGTGAAAATGTAAACAAGCTATAATAACCTAGTGGTAAGCACATGTATGTATTCAAACTAGGGCTGTCAATCGTCTAAAATATTTAATCGCGATTAATCGCATGATTGTCATGAGTTAACTCGCGATTAATCATAATTTTTTTTAAATTCGAAATATACCTTAAATTAATACTTTTCACATTTTTAATACTCTAATCAACATGGGCATGGACAAATATGGATGCTTTATGCAAATGTATGTTTATTATTATTGAAACCATAGTCAACATAGAGCATGAAGCCTAGACATGTTTCAAAGGTCATAGATGTTTTTCAAAGAATTTGTTCATGTCTATTAGACACATGAAATAAATGTCAGGTTCCCATTAAACTGCAATACACTGAGCAATTTACTGACACAAACCTGTTTACATTTTTGCACACATGGCAGCTCTTCTTCTGAACATGCAAAATGTACATTTATTATTACATTTGTTTGCCTCTCTGTGCCCACATACTGTATTTTGACAAAGCTAAATTCTCAATAAAACTGTTTTCATTTATATATTTGACTGTTTCTGTTGTCAGACAACGGAATGAATATTAAATAGTGAGTGAAATGTTACCCATTTAGACTATATAACCAGCTCTCGCTTCCAAGATGTTAATCTGTACAAAAATCCTGATAATCGAGTCGTCGTCTTATGAAATCAAATACACATAAGATAACATTAAAATTAGATTAGAGAAGCAACATAATATCTGTGTTTAACTGAGAGCGCTGCTCCTCAGCTACCAAGCTGTCACACACAAAGAGAGAGAGATATTTACGCGCGCTGGAACAGCAAGACCGCGTGGCAGTACTGGCAATTCACAGAAACTAAATAAGGTTTGGGTGCTTTTTAAAGGGAAAAGGTCACTAAAGGGATCTGTAATGTTGCTAAGTTGGCAACACTGTGCATCTACATTTCTCCAACTACGGGTTGGGCCACAAGTCCAACAGAAAATATGCGCTGCGTTAATCGCGTGTTAATAAAATTAGTGCCGTTAAAATGAATTTGCATTAACGTGTTGACTTTGACAACACTAATTCAAACATATTACGCCATGGGTCTCAAATGAGGGATGCAAGTTTTCCATTCCTGTCATCTGTCATTTTCAACCTGCCATTCAGTCCTCCCCATATGAAAAAATTATAAAACAAAAAATGTAATGTATTCTACTGAACTGGAACAAATAAAGCACTGCTGCGCACATGGTGCCCAGTTTCAAGTCTAGCCTGGAGAAAAATAAAAGATTAGCTATGCTTGCTACAATGAATTAATGCTGAGAGATATAGGAGCCCATAATACCGAGTTGATCCAGTAGAGGGCTCCCCTAGGTGGGCTTTATCTCCCAAAGCAACAGGCAGTTCTATTTCAGTTTGTCTCATTTTGAAACTAGTTTTAAATGGGTCTGATTTCCATCTTTTCTTTCACACTGTAACATTCTTTTCAAGCTGTTCACATTTCACAACCATCTTGTGACGCTCTACTGCCCTTCTCCATAAGACCTACAACTTAATATTCCCAGTGAGCAACATGTCAGCTGTTGGTCTGATCTGTTTGGTGGGGGTAAGGTAGCGACAGCTTGTATTTCAGGCCCTAAGTGTGGTTCATTTACGCATTTCTATATATAGATGGACAGTCAGTAGCTGATGGCTTGTGACAGCTGAGGAGCTGAGGCCAAACCAAAGCGTCACATCCTCCTCTGTTTCTCTTTTAGAGTAACAGTGTTAAAACAGTCAGTTCAGTTCTGCAGTGGGAGAAGACCAGGACACCCCTCCTTCTACTGAAATATCACATCAAACCATAACAAGATGGCCTCCTTGTCAGTGGACCCAGTGACGGAGCCACGGATGTACCAGCAAACGCTCCTACAAGATGGGCTCTGTAATCTCCTGGATGCTAACAAGTTTGTGGACTGCATTCTGAAGATCAAAGACAACGAGTTTCCTTGTCATCGGCTAGTGTTAGCCGCTAGCAGCCCTTACTTCAAAGCCATGTTCCTTTCAGACCTGGAAGAGAGCACAAAGCGGGAGATTATTCTAAAAGACATCGAACCTGGAGTCATGGGAATGATCCTGAGGTACATATACACTTCGGATATCAACCTGACTGAACATAACGTCCAAGACATTTTCATGGCGGCCAACATGTACCAGATTCCATCAATCTTCAGCGTGTGTGTGTCGTATCTGCAGCAGAAGCTGGTTCTCAGTAACTGTCTGGCCATCTTTAGACTGGGACTGTTACTGGACTGTCCACGTTTGGCTATGGAGGCTCGGGACTTCATCTGTGACCGGTATGCCCTCATCATTCGGGACCAGGACTTCCATCAGCTGGGTCCCAGCGAGTTGGCGGCTATCATCACATGTGACTCTCTGAATGTGGAACGAGAAGAGTTGGTGTTTGAATCTCTCATGGACTGGGTGGAGTATGACACGGGTGAGAGATTGAATGAACTGCCACAACTTCTGCACTGCGTACGTTTCCGTCTTGTGCCGTCGATTTACTTTAATGAGAAAGTCGAGGGCCACAGATTGATTAAGACGAATCAGGAGCTCAAGAAGGAGCTTCAGATCATTAAAGATGCACAGAAAGGACTGCTACACAGGGTCAAAAGGGTCAAGAAGGAAGGCGAGAAGGCAGATTCTGAGGACGAGGATGAGGAGGGTTTGCTGCCGGGAATCCTAAATGACAATCCACGTTTTGGAATGTTTCAAACAGACGTTTTATTGATGATTAGCAATACAGGAACGGTAGCGTATGACATTGGAGCAAACGAGTGCTACGTGGCGTCTTCATCCACTGAGATCCCTAAGAACCACTGCAGTCTTGTCAAAGGAAAATCAAATCTTTGTTGCTGGAGGGCTGATGTACAACGAAGACAACAAAGAACAGCCGTTCAGTTCGTACTTTCTTCAGGTAACGCACGGTCAAGTCTTGCTAATGTTGCTAAATATGTTTGTATTACAAATCAATGACTCAAAGCATCATAAATATCTGGTTCCAAAAATACAATTGTGAGAGTGACCCACAGGGTCCATTTTGCTTCAGAACAGCTGTTAAAGCTTTGAACCCCATGTGTCATGTTTGTAATGTTGCCTGCATGACATTTTCCTCATGTAATTCAAGAGAAACATTTGAAGGGATTGTTTAGAAAAAATCAAACTAATAATTATATTTGTATGAGAAAGGAACAATGTTTTTAGATCATTATATTTTAATCTAAGCTCTTCTTCATCCTACAGTTTGATCCCATGAGTTCTGGATGGTTGGGGATGCCCTCTCTACCAGACCCTCGCTGTCTGTTTGGTCTGGCGGAGGCTGAGAACTCCATCTTTGTGGTGGGAGGAAAAGAGCTGAAGGAGGGAGAACGTGCACTTGATTCTGTTATGATCTACGACAGACAGTGAGTACAATCAGACAGCAAACGACATTCACAGCAGCAGTTTTCAAACTGAAGTGTGAGAATGTTGATTAGTCCATGCATATCAGAAATATGAAAAATATAATTTCTCAAATTCTCACATAACAAACATGATTTATTTTATATATGAATTTTATTTACTATAAATCCATACCTGTCAACATACCCGTTTTCCTGTGAGTCTCACGTATTTCACTCCCATCTCCAGCTTCCTTCCTGTTTTGCCATTTCTCCAGGGAAACTCCAATATTTTACTCTGTAATTTTAATGGCCCAAAACTCATATGAATAATCCCATATATAAGCTCCCAATCAGTCTAACAATTCCTTCACTGAATGAAATTAGCGAATTAGCCACTACTGAATCAACAATCAATATTTGACTCACTTTACATTGGTGTGCCATAGTTCCATGTCAATTAAATAGTATCTTAAAATATTAAATACAGCGATTAGGCCAATTTGACTTGCTGTGCCACTTCAAAAAATAATTTTACATTTTATTAAAGTTTTTCCCTCTCATATTTCCCTCTTTTTTGTAGATCTTCTTGAGATTGAACAGTGCCCTCCACTAATATTGGCACCCTTGGTAAATATGAGCAAAGGCGACTGTGAAAATAAATCTGCATTGTTGACCTTTTTGATCTTTCATTCAAAAAAATTTATAAATTCACAAAAATTCTAACCTTTCATTAAAGTAAAACAATCCAAATTGGGGAGAAAATTTCATGATTAAATACATGTTTTTCCTCAATGTATGTTGGCCATAATTATTACCCCTAGACATTCTTATGAGTAAAATATTTCTGAAGTATATTCATATTTAAAAAAAATTGCACACGAGGGTGACTAGGAGCATGAAATTATCCAGCCATGACAATTATAAATATGAGGAACACAGGAAAGCCAAATTCCCTTAATCGTCCATTACAAGGAGTAAAACCAAACAATACAGTTCTGATGTGCAGAACAAGATTGTTGAACTTCACAAAATAGAAAGTGACTGTAAGAGAAAAGAGCTAAAGCATTGGAAATCCACATTTCCACCATCAGGGCAATAATAAAGAGGTTTCAATCAACTAAAGATGTTACAAATCTGCCTGGAAGAGGATGTATGCCTATATCATCCTAATGCACGGTGAGGAGGAGAGTTTGAGTGGCCAAAGACTCTCCAAGGATCACAGCTGGAGAATTGCATAGATTGGTTGAGTATTGGGATCAGAAAGCCTAAAAAAATATCAAACAGCCCCTACATCACCACATATTGTTCGGGAGGGTTTCAAGAAAAGTTCTCCTTGCTCATCCAAAAACAAACTCAAGCATATTCAGTTGTCAGACACGACTGGAACTTCAAATGGGACTGGCTTCTATGGTTAAATTAAACGAAAAAATTGCTTTTTTGGCTGCAGACCCACCAGATGGGTTTAGTACAAACAGGGATAAAAAGTACCCCATGTCACGGTTAAATATACTGCTGGATCTTTAATGTTGTGTGCCTGTTTTCCTGCCAGAGGTTCTCAATAGCCCCTCACTGCAGAACAAAGATCAAGGGTGTCGGTGGTTCCATATCTAGGGGGTGGAGATGAGATCAGGGGGTGGAGACAGGTATGTTCAGGTATATATAAGGTGGGAGGAGTTGGATCTGGATCCAACCACGCCTCCTGGATCTTGTGTTCTGCAGTGAGGACCATCTCGAGGTTCTGGACATCTTGTTCAGATGCATAGCATCATGGATCCTATCAAATACCAACAGGTAAAAAATCAAAACCTGATTGCCTGTTAGAAATCTTTTAATGGGCCGTGGTTAGATCTTCTATCAGGACAATAATCCAAAACAAACATCAAAATCAACACTAAAATGGGTCACTGAGCACAAAATGAATCTTCTGCCATGGCTGTTCCTGTCCTCTGACCTGAACCCTGTATAAAATGTGTGGTGAACTGATGAGAAAAAGCCCCAATATAGAGCTGTGAATCTGAAGGATCTGGAGAGATTCAGTATGAAGGAACGGTCTCTGATCTCCCAACTCTTCAGGTATTATAAGAGAAACCTCGGAACTGTTATTTTGGGAAAAGGACGTTGCAATAATTTGGTGCCAATAATTGTGGCCTACGGGACTGGAGAAAGCATTTATTTCACAATGAGACCCCCCCCCCCCCCATTTCATTTTTTTTTATTCAATGATAGGTTAGAATTTTGTGATTTGTTTTGTATGAAAGATCAATAATTCTGATTTATTTTCTCAGCCGCCTTTTGGTCATATTTACCAAGGGTGCCAATATTAGTGGAGGGCACTGTACCTTTCTTTTTGATACTAGCCAGAATCCCTGATCAATAGGATACTCTCTGACATGGCTAAATGCTGATCATTTAATTTTCACATAGGTCATTCAAATGGGGAGAGTCAGACCCTCTTCCATACGCAGTTTATGGACATGGAATTGTTTCACATAAAGGACTTGTCTATGTGATAGGTGGAAAAACTGAGAGCAAGTGAGTAATGAATCTAATTTTATCCTACTTTACAAACACAATATGCCTAGTTGTCTTTGGTTTTCATAACCAGACTTAAATAAAAATGTGATGAACAGGAAATGCCTGAGGAGAGTATGTGTCTATAACCCCTCTAAGTTTGAATGGAAGGATCTGGCACCCATGAAAACCGCCCGCTCGCTATTCGGCACTACTGTTCACAAAAACAAAATCTATGTGGTGACTGGAGTCACTGATAATGGCCTGACTAGCAGTGTGGAGGTCTATGACATCGCCAGCAACTCGTAAGTCACACTTTTGTCATAATTTGTCAAGACTCCTTAACACAGGCAAGTTGCTCACTTGTGTGTCTCCTGCTTAGCTGGTCAGAGTTTGTGGAGTTTCCTCAGGAGAGAAGCTCTCTTAACCTGATCGAACTGGGCGGCAGCTTGTATGCTGTGGGAGGTTTTGCTATGATGCCCAATGAGACCACAGAAAAACTGGAGCCCACTGAAATGAATGACGTATGGAGGTGAGTATTTATGCTCAGCATAAACTGGTTTAATGAAACTTATTGGTCTAAGGAAACTTGGTCATATATTTATAATTGAAGTTGAAATTTGAGAAATGAATTGTAATTTGCGTGACAGGTTTGAGGAGGAGGAGAACTGCTGGAATGGGATCCTGAGGGAGATCAGTTATGCTGCAGGGGCCACAGTGGTTGGAGTGCGTCTGAACACCTTGAGATTCACAAAGATGTGATCTACAGCTGTCATCTATTGACAAAATACACATATGTTGCCCACATCTTCATAAAAGAGCAATACATATTCAATTGAATCATTTGTCACAGACTTTGCTTAATGTTGATATAGTTCGTTTGTGATAGATCTTAAGGTATGTAATAGAGCAGTGTTTCATGCTGCTGTTCCAAGAAAAAACTCAGCAGATGGAGGCAAACACAAGACCGTCTATTTTCTTTTCTCATAAGAATGCTTTGTTAGTCATTTTGGGTAATTAAATGTTGAATAATTTGATTTATTTAAATAACCATGTACATTTATTTATCATTCTATTATGTTATTTTAGATGACAACTTCAATTTAACATTTTGCAATTATGACCAAGTACAATGTTCTTTGCATTCAAAAAAGAGAAATAAATGGCAGTGATTGAACAATAACCTAATATACTGTAGACAATGACCAAACTAAAAAACACGAACAACAAAACACTGTGGTAATTGTCAACACAAATATTGTTATACACACAAAGCCACATGAAAATAAAAAGTAAAGGTGAAAGAATACAAGGATTTTCTATTTTTCATGTTGATACTGCTTGACATTATGACTTTCATGATGGGTCCTGGATGGAGCTTCAGAGACATATTTTCATCATGAATAATAAACAGCTAGAGCTGGAACACAAACACTCTGGAATGAAGAGATCTGAACACCACTCAGGTTTAGAAATATTGTGCATAGACCAAAATATTCTTAATTACATAGACAGCAATAAAAGTAATATTGCAATAACCAATTCATAAAAAAATATTGCTGTGAAAAACATTTACAGATCTCAAGATTCTTGTCTTCAAGTGCAAAAATTACCAGTTAAAAACAATAAAAAATAGATTTTTAATTTAGAAAATCAAACATTAGAGTCTGCATGAGACTGTGAGACGTGGATAAACACTAAATAGTGGAGAACAACTGATTTTTTCAGTAATATTATAATACAATCTCTACCAATTCACGTTAAATGGCTCTGTGGTTTTTCTGACCTACACGTTCAGCCGAAACACATTCATAAATCTGAACATGACCAAAAACACAAACCCTCAAGGTCTTTGAAAATGTTAACAAAACAAATGAGCCGTATACTTGACTCATACATTTCCATCTGTTGACAACATACAAACTGTAGTCATTCACAATCTAAACAAAGATGGAGAATCAATTGAATTAGATTTTTAAGGTGCTTCTGAACAAATAAAAAAAAAATCTATGACTAAATGTAAGGGCTAAACAAATATTTATGAAACCCCTTACACCAACAAGCCAGTTAAGTGCCAGAAACAGAATCTACTGACTGCACATTTCCACCACCAATAAGACCTGCATTACTCACTTATAAGTCTCTGAATACGCATATATATCAGGTCATCACCCCAAACACAAATAGTGCTTACTAACAAACTTTTACATAAAGCATCTAAACCAATAAGAAGTAAACCAAAAGATATAAACCGAATATGCTGTTGTCTATTTATTATTCTCTTAATATACTGTACATAAAAGCATATATGTCTTACATTTAGTATTTTACATCTGGGTAATAGTTTTAGTAGCATACGTAATACTTTTTGCCTAACTAGGGTTTACATAGCACGGAGAACTCCATCAACATTTGATATGGGAACGGAAGGGATATTAGAGAATATGATGTGAAAACAACATAAACTAACATGGAATCTCAGACTCTTTGCTACATAAAAAGTATCTCTGCATCACAGAGAAACAATAGTATAATACAGAGCAGTAGTTACAGGTTCCTGGAGTCTGCCCTTCCAGCAGAGTAGAGTGGCGTAAGGGAATGCAGCTGAGAATGTGACGGACCCCCGTCCACTGAGTGGAGCATAGATGATGGAAAAGAGACTACGCCATGCAGACGTGGGCTAATATCCCTCAGTGTTTCCATCCCGACCGGCAGTTCTTGTGTTTGATTGGTTATAGCAGAGGAGTCCAGCAGGGGAGGGTTCTTGACCTGGGAACACTTCTCTCGGTGGGCTTTTAGCATGTTGGAGAAGCGGAACCGCTGGCCGCATGCTTCACAGGGGTAAGGCTTCTCTCCGGTGTGCGTACGCCGGTGCCGCTTCATATTGGGACGACTCGTGAAGCTCTTCCCACAGATCTCACAAATATATGGTTTCTCTCCTAAAAAGAACCAGCAGACCTCTCAAACTGACTGTATGAAGGATTTCTAAGCGCTATACATGTGTACAAGCATCTCACCTGTATGTGTCTTCATGTGTTCATCAAAATACTGTTTCATATTGAAGTCCTTCCCACACCACTGACACATAAACTGCTTGTGTCCGATGTGGATGCTCATGTGAGAGCGCAGTTGGTACTTATACTGAAAACACTCACTGCAGACCTAAAGGACAAGGAGTGGACACATTTCAAACATGACCAGCAGTTGATAATGGACATTATAAAACAGAATGTTCTGGTCCTGGATGCTAATTGGTCAATTCTGTGCTAAAACAAAATGTTTATTGTGCAGAAAACATTTATTGTTTACTCTTGCTTGGTATCAATACAGACTTTCTGATTCAATAGATTCTTGTCAATTTTCACATATCACTATATATTTTAACATAATTTTA